>OW240915.1:110427246-110796862 GCA_933207985.1 Pelobates cultripes
TGATTTTATTCTCTAAGTACTTTTCCATAGTAAAGATCTCCCATTTAATTTTAGTTTCTCTTGTCAGAAGTTTTTGTAAGTTTTGGCACATGAGATCTAGATTGTCATCTCTAAATTTAATATGATCAGGTTCACATTCAAACCTGTTAGCTATTCTATCTTGCCAATTCTGTCTTTTCTCAAACAGATCCATTTTTTATAATGAGCAGCCCTCACTAATACAGGGAAAAGTATAAAAATAACAGAAAAAAAAAGAAGGATAGTGCGTAGGCGCTTCACTGTAATTTTGACAATTCTGTATATAGTATAAAGTATACAATAGATGGTGTAACCGGTACCCTAGTGCTTCCCTTATACACCAGATTTACATAATACAATAAAAAGAGACAAATACCAGTATATACACCTCCCCAATGTGATCACCACAAAAATAAGTGATATTACCAATATAGAACTGGACTGTAATGTAAATAGCGTAGAACTTGATTGGGGTATAAACTAAAATAGAAAAAACATAAAAAACATAGTGCAAACTGTATGATAATAAATAAGTGATAAATAGGTATGTGATTCTCACTCACATTCTCCAGAGCCGTACCAGGCTCTGTATAGCAGGCTCAGGGGTGCCAATAACTGGCTAACGATCCAGGTGGTCCAAATAGATGAGACTCCAAAGGTTAAATATAAAATATATTTATTTATAAAAATATATTAAAAAGTGTATACACTGCTGGGCACTATGGGGGTGGAACCCAAAACAGACAAGGATATATATAAAACAATAATGGAATTCCACTTACCCCTATCTGTATAGTAGCCCAGAGTGACAGAAATACACATAAAATAACAAATACAAATGCAGAAGATTGAAGCAGACGCGTTTCGGCCAACAGCCTTCCTCCAGTGCTTGTCTTCATGTCCTATTGAGTCTTCTTTTATAAGTCTTATCTGTCCCATTCACCTGGATCCAATTTCGTACCGGCGTCGCGTCACTTCCGGTTTCGCGGGTGACGTCCCTTTCGGTTTTTCGGCCGGCTGGAACGCACGCTGAAACGCGGCGTTCAGGATGTAGATTGTTATGATTAAGTCCCCATAGCAACCTTAGCCTCCATATTTGCAAAATATCATAATAGAATAAGAAAAAACACAAATTAAAGATATAATCTATATATAGCATACACAATACAGATATTTGATAGCTATCATCAATCTCTTTATATCTAGAGAAAAATTTAAAGATGTATAAGATAATCTATTCTTAGAAAAATTAGAAAAATTATACAATGCAATATGTGGCCATAGAACTCCCCACATAAATACCAATTAGACAAGAAGCAAGTATAACCTTCTAAATCTAATAGTTCAAATAAAGTAAATACTATAAACAATATATAGATCCTATAAAAAATGTATAAACTCAAAATCTAAATTCAATCCCTTCGGGGATAGGGTATTAACATCAAAAATCCACTTACCCTCTATCTTCGCTAGCTCTTTAACATTATTATCTCCCCTCCAATTCTTAAATTTCTTAAAAATAACAGTATATGACAGTAGGGAGGAATCCCCACCATGTTTCTCAGTGAAGTGTGCCGATACACTATGTTTCATATACCCCCTCTGGATATTACCCATATGCTCCGCAACCCTGGTTTTAAATGCCCTGGTGGTCATTCCAATGTATTGCAGACCACATGGGCACCAGAGGAGGTATATGACATTAGTGGAATTACAGGTTAGAACCTGATGAATTTTAAATGTGCGATTAGTAGAGTGAGAGGTAAATTCTGTCTGTTTATGTTTATCAAATATTGTTCTCTTACAGGCTAGACAGGATTTGCAGGGATAAAAACCCTTTTCTAGTCCAAAGAAGTTCCATCATACTCAGCTTAAGAAGACATCCACATTCTTTCCTAGACACCTAATAAATGGGGGAATGAAGGTATTTGAGCGTCTAGTGATGGATGATGTGAGAAATTTAAATAATAATAGTAAGAGGAAATATAAAAGGGATAATTTGGATTTCTATCAAAGGAAAGCGTTAAAGGAACTTCAGACAAATAAAGAAATAATTATAAAACCCTCCGACAAAGGGGGTGGGGTGGTCATACAAAGTAGAGATCAATATATGAAGGAAATCTATAGGCAATTGGACGACCAAAGCACATATAAAGAACTAAAAAGTGACCCCATTGGACAGATTAAAAAAGAATATGCATCCCTTTTGGGCAGGGGTAGGGTACTGGGGATCCTAAATAGGGACGAGTTCCAATATTTGGACTCTGTCATAGGTAGGACCCCGGTATTTTACACCCTGCCTAAGATACATAAAAGTGAGGAGAACCCGCCAGGCAGGCCTATAGTGTCAGGGGTGGGGTCGCTTTTGAGTAATTTGTCAGAATATATAGACAAACAACTACAACCCTTGGTGGTTGTACAACCATCCTACCTGCGCGACTCTATGTCACTGTTGGACCCCCTTAAAGAGATCAGATGGGATAATAATATGCTATTGGTGACTTGTGACGTTTCAAGTCTATATACAAGTATACCACACTTATCTGGCTGTGAAGCAATTGAACATTTCCTTAAAAATCAGAGTGAATTGAAAGAATTGCAGGTTAAATTTATCCTAGACGGAATTCGACTTATCCTCTGTAACAACTACTTTTGGTTTGACCACAAATTTTTCTTGCAACTTAAGGGAACTGCGATGGGGACCAGGTTCGCGCCCAGCTACGCTAACTTATTTATGGCGCATTGGGAAAACCCGTTTTTAACGGAGGAAGGTAGCTGGGCGCGTAACCTGGTCCTTTATCGTCGTTTTATTGACGATATTTTTTTCATCTGGCGCGGAGATGTAGAATCACTGCGGCCATTTTTGGAATTCTTGAACCTTCAGCATCCAGACATTAAATTGACAAGTGAGTATAGTGCATCCAATATTAACTTCCTGGACTTGAATATCTATGTAGACAATGAAGGGATTAAGACCAAGACTTTCTTTAAGAAGGTCGACGTCAATGGTTACATAGAAACGTCCAGTTGCCACTATGAATCCTGGTTACGAAGCATTCCTAAGGGCCAGTTCCTTAGGCTGTTTAGGAACTGTAGTGATGCTGAAGTGTTTGAGGAACAGGCAGTTTGCTTGAAGGACAGGTTTGTAGAGAAGAAATATGACGCCAAGGAATTGGATAGTTGTATTAATTCCATTAAGAAGATGGACCGAAGTAAGGTTCTGAAGAAAAGGATACCTAGGGAGGAGAAGAAGGGTGCAGACCAGGTACCAATTATTTTGAATTATAGTGAAGATGCCAAGCAAATTAAGCATATTATTAATAGACACTGGCGTATCCTTAAACTAGATCCGAATCTGAGAGAAATTATTGGTGATAGGCCACGTATTATTTATAGAGGGGCAAAAAACTTAAAACAACATCTAACTACAAGTTTTATTAGGGATAAAGGGGAAGAGAAAAACTTCTTTGGACTAGAAAAGGGTTTTTATCCCTGCATATCCTGTCTAGCCTGTAAGAGAACAATATTTGATAAACATAAACAGACAGAATTTACCTCTCACTCTACTAATCGCACATTTAAAATTCATCAGGTTCTAACCTGTAATTCCACTAATGTCATATACCTCCTCTGGTGCCCATGTGGTCTGCAATACATTGGAATGACCACCAGGGCATTTAAAACCAGGGTTGCGGAGCATGTGGGTAATATCCAGAGGGGGTATATGAAACATAGTGTATCGGCACACTTCACTGAGAAACATGGTGGGGATTCCTCCCTACTGTCATATACTGTTATTTTTAAGAAATTTAAGAATTGGAGGGGAGATAATAATGTTAAAGAGCTAGCGAAGATAGAGGGTAAGTGGATTTTTTATGTTAATACCCTATCCCCGAAGGGATTGAATTTAGATTTTGAGTTTATACATTTTTTATAGGATCTATATATTGTTTATAGTATTTACTTTATTTGAACTATTAGATTTAGAAGGTTATACTTGCTTCTTGTCTAATTGGTATTTATGTGGGGAGTTCTATGGCCACATATTGCATTGTATAATTTTTCTAATTTTTCTAAGAATAGATTATCTTATACATCTTTAAATTTTTCTCTAGATATAAAGAGATTGATGATAGCTATCAAATATCTGTATTGTGTATGCTATATATAGATTATATCTTTAATTTGTGTTTTTTCTTATTCTATTATGATATTTTGCAAATATGGAGGCTAAGGTTGCTATGGGGACTTAATCATAACAATCTACATCCTGAACGCCGCGTTTCAGCGTGCGTTCCAGCCGGCCGAAAAACCGGAAGTGACGTCACCCGCGAAACCGGAAGTGACGCGACGCCGGTACGAAATTGGATCCAGGTGAATGGGACAGATAGGACTTATAAAAGAAGACTCAATAGGACATGAAGACAAGCACTGGAGGAAGGCTGTTGGCCGAAACGCGTCTGCTTCAATCTTCTGCATTTGTATTTGTTATTTTATGTGTATTTCTGTCACTCTGGGCTACTATACAGATAGGGGTAAGTGGAATTCCATTATTGTTTTATATATATCCTTGTCTGTTTTGGGTTCCACCCCCATAGTGCCCAGCAGTGTATACACTTTTTTATATATTTTTATAAATAAATATATTTTATATTTAACCTTTGGAGTCTCATCTATTTGGACCACCTGGATCGTTAGCCAGTTATTGGCACCCCTGAGCCTGCTATACAGAGCCTGGTACGGCTCTGGAGAATGTGAGTGAGAATCACATACCTATTTATCACTTATTTATTATCATACAGTTTGCACTATGTTTTTTATGTTTTTTCTATTTTAGTTTATACCCCAATCAAGTTCTACGCTGTTTACATTACAGTCCAGTTCTATATTGGTAATATCACTTATTTTTGTGGTGATCACATTGGGGAGGTGTATATACTGGTATTTGTCTCTTTTTATTGTATTATGTAAATCTGGTGTATAAGGGAAGCACTAGGGTACCGGTTACACCATCTATTGTATACTTTATACTATATACAGAATTGTCAAAATTACAGTGAAGCGCCTACGCACTATCCTTCTTTTTTTTCTGTTATTAATATAACATCTTTACCTGTGTAAACTTCCACCTAGAAGGAATGACTCGGACATCCATTTTGTGGATGTTACAGTGTACAAGATAAATAACAAACTTGGATACACATTATATCGGAAGTCCACTGATCGTAATACACTTCTTCAGGCTTCCAGCTTCCATTCCCAACATTTTAAAGACTCCTTGTTTATCTCACAATTCATGCATGTACTACGATATAATAGTGAACATAGTGCCAAGGATGAGCAACTTTGACAGGTGTGGGAGAGATTTCTGAGACGTGGATATCATCCACTAACATTAACGTTTGCCAAATCAATGGAGCGGCTTTCAAGGGAGCCACAGACTATCCCACCAGAGACGTCCCAACCCAAACGAATGTACTTACCTTTAACGTTCCATACAGGCACTCCTCTAATAAGAAAAACTATCTTAAAGCATTGGGACATTTTACAATTTGATAGAAAATCTACCCTCGATATTTCGTGAATATCCAACTGTTAGTTATAAGAGAAATCGGAATTAGCGTGACTTATTGGTAAGTAGTGACCCAACACATTGTTACACAAAATCAAAAGTAGTAAAGAAAGGTTGCTTTAAATGCACGGGCTGCGTTACATGCAGTCACATGATAAGTAGCCCTACATTTGCACACCCTCACAGTGGCAAACAAATTGCAATATGGCATTATATCATGTATACCACAGACCATGTTAACTACATGATTACATGCCCATGTGGACTTTCATACATGGGAAAAACTGACCTTACACTTAGAGATCGGATCAGGGGCCATCGGTCTGGGATTATGATGGCATTGCGGAACAAAAAACTGAAAAACCTGTTGCTAAGCATTTTCTTTCTGCTCAACACCATCTGCTCACTTTGCAGTTTATAGCCATGGACCACGTCCCTCCGCTTACATGGGGGGTGACAGATACAGACGTCTACTGCAGGGAGAAGCATTCTGGATCCACCGTCTGAACACTGTTCCCCCAAAGGGACTTAATGAAAATATTGTTTATTCCATGTTCCTTTAAGACATATTTAGATTGATTGTATAGTGGTTCTTCTACATAGATTCCAGTTTTGAATTTCTATGCACATACATTGACATAGAGGCACTATAGTTGGATGCCTGTATGTATAGCGAATGATTTCGTAAACTCTTTTTTTCTTGGAATATTTGTGCCACTGCCCAGCTCTGACCATGGTATTTTAATAGGATTTTGTTCATACAAGTTGTTTCCTATAGTAATACTTGCTTATGATATAGCAGTACCTATATACTTCATTTTTGCCTTTACCTTATATACTTTACAATATTGTGTGTGAATGTGTTATATATATATATATATATATATATATATATATATATATATATATATATATATATATATAATTTTGAGACTGGTATGGCACAGATTACATATACTTTCGTATTTCACGGTTTGTCACTGGATTCTCACTCACATATGCTACATTTGTTTTCACTTTGTCAAATTTTCCCACACATTCACTCTTTTTATGCCTGTGCCCCAGCTCGCCATAGGTACTCAATACTCTTTGCTCTTCCTTGATTGTTTTTATCACTATCACCTACCTCTATTCTCTCACTTCTCTCAGATTCACATATTGTTTCGTGGGTCTCCTAACAACCACGTTTGTATCCGTGAGCGTCATAACATGATGATGTCATTCGCGGTCCTCTCTCACGTCCAGGTTTCTATCGGTTTGCTGGTGGTCACTGCACTTGATTGGTAAGTGTAAAGATTATTTTCTTATTTAAGAATGATTGATGTTACTATCTTGAGAAAGAACCCTTGAGGGTCGAAATATCGATTTGATGCAGATGTAATTGTATATTTTTGTATTAAAACCACATATCCACTTTGAAGTCCTGTGAGTGCACCCCATTTTTCTAATTGCTTATATTTTGATGCGGGTTCAGCACCCAGGCACAAAACCAGATTTATTACCATAGTAAGGAGAGTGTATAGATATACCAAGATAGAAGGGATGATCCGCACAGTCTTTTTAAAACATAGTTTTTAATATTACATTATTAAACAAGCAATGAGCTTGATGCTAAACAGCGTCAACGTTTCAGTCCCCGGTAGGGACTTTCCTCTGGATTGAAACATTGACGCTGTTTAGCATCAACTGCATTGCTTTTTTAATAATGTAATATTAAAAGCTACATTAAAAAAACTGAGTGTGGGCCATCCCTTCTATCTATAATAATGTGACTACAGTCTGGCACCTGGCATTAACAATTATATTGAAGTTAGTGTGTGCAAGGTATTTTTGGAGAGAAAGAGATATATATATATATATAGTTTTTAATTTAAAAAAAAAATTATATTTAGAATGCCCTTTTGGGCATTAGTAATAAGGATTCCCTAATAAACCTGTAAAGTAACTTTTAGTCTTACCCGGAGTCTAGTGCCGGATGAAGATCCCCCCGCTGGTTTCTACATCCCGTCCAATGTAACTGCTTCCCTCTCCATGGTTCAATCAAATGCTTCTCATAGAAAAGTATTTAATTGGACAGGTCTCATTCATGCACTCTGAGACGGAGTGGGGAGGGAGGGAGTAGGGTGTGGACAATGGAGAGAGAAAGGGAGGGAATAAAAAAAAAAACTAAACAGATGCATTTTAGGAAGATCTGGGAGTACTCAAATGATTGAGTTATAGAGGGAGAGGAGATATATGCTTCCCCTTGTAAATGTGGCTGCCTATGAGGCTATAAGCTAATTAAATCTGTTGTTAGCGTGTTGTCAACAGATGTCATTTTACAAACCGCTGCACATATAGATTCCTTCCTTAATGACCACTTCAAAAAAAAAAAAAAAAAGAAGTGGTCATGGAGGCTGGACTACTCTTTCAATCGTAGAAATTCACCCTTTCTATCCTGCAAATGGGCACATCCATATTATCCCTCTGTTAGTCAATGATATAATCTGTGTTCCCTTGCACCTGGCAGTCAGCAAGAAAAAGCCTACAGAGAAGGGAATATTTATCTTGCTCTATTGTTCAAGATGTGAATAGCTTACAACAGGTAGGACATTGTAATAATACAAATGATTTTTGGCGAAATAAATAAATAGATTTATCTAAATCTTAATACTCCTATACTTATAAACATAGCCAATATAGAATGCTTTCAAACCTCTCATGCAACCACAAACCTGAAAGCCTCATGCCTAGAATGCATTCGTTTTGGGAAAGCTGAACCAATATACATTTCTAAGAGGATTACCAAGTTGAAACACCCATTATTTACCTCCTAAAAATGATCATTTGTCAAATTTGTCATTTTTTAACAGTCATTTCTTTCAGTAAAGTGTCTAAAAGAATCAGGATTATTTGTTTTGGAGGAGTAAGGTTTGGTTTGCCTTCTTGGAACCTTGCAAGCGAGCAAAGCCAACAAGTTTCTCCACCAAGTTTTTTCTCTCGCTTACTTTGGCGGACAACTGGGTAGACTAAAAGCGGAAGATGCCGCTCTCTGAAAATAAAATCAGATTCCTTTAAAGTACCTTAGCATTTAGACAGATGTGTCCAGATAATTGCAGCTGGAACAAAAGGTTTGGAAGCCTAAATTGGAATATTAAAAATACTTTCTTTAATGAGGTGTGTGGAGTTGAAGAAATGTGATTTAAATGCAACTCTAGTAAACAAAGATTTTAATATAAAATAATACATAAACACATACCGATGGGGGATACAGACTCCCAGAAAGTTGATTGGACATAATAATGAAAAGAAATGTGTCCAGCTTATGATAATGATGGCAGTTACTCAATACCCAAATATAAAAAAACATATATTAATATATATATAATTAAAAAATACTGAAATATAAGAATCACAAGGGATCTGTGTGTTGTAGACCAATAACATGTATAATTGTTAATAAGTTATACACTAACATTCTTAATACATGAATGTGCAGACAGAAAATCAGGGTGCAATATGCCAGTTTAAAAACATAATCTCACTTATGGCATTATTGGGAATATCATTCTCATTTAGTGCTACCATGTAGGCAACGGTTTAAAGCTTTCATGAATCCCATGTGAAAATGGGGAATAAAACTGGTGGGTTATGTTACATTGCTGTATTTTACTTAAAAAGGCAGTGTGAATAGGTCATGTCTACTGACATTTTTAGTATCTACTTCAAATGTCTCACATGTTGCTCCTTCTACAGACATTACATACAACAGATTTCCAAGTTTAATTGACAATGCATTACAAACCAGAGGGAATCTACTGAAATTCCCTAATATAACCCATTTTATGCCATGAGCTGCACCCATCAATGAAGAAGCTAGCCATTCCTAGTAAAGCCTTAATTTTAAATAGGAGTACCAGGCATATGCTATAAGAGCCTGATGTTCAGCATAGCTTTCCTCTGCAACCAGTTAAAATGAGATTTGGGACGTATAGCTGAAGTAATATTTGTTGTCAGAAGGCAAACTCTTAAAGAAGATGGGTACCTTGAACTTGCTTGCAACATAGCGTATGCAAGCAGCATTAGTTGTCATGGAATTTGGAGAGACTCTTAATCACTAGATCCACTAATGATACTGAACCTCTAGTTTATTCATAAATCAGGTTCAAAATCTTTTTATTTATATTTCATTTTCAAGATTATATCCTACATGGGATCATAAGTGTACTTAATTTTATAACTAATACAGATATATATGCAGCTAGACATAATATATTATGGGATATGGAGCTCACATTTATCCTGCAGCTTTTAACATTAGCAGTTTTACTATATATTTTGGGGGATAATATATATAAAAATATATATTTTTGTAGCATGAAAAATATCAGAAATAATATCTTTATTTATACAAGTACAGCTAAGTTGAATAGTTAACAAAGATAATCCAATTATAAAAAGTATTGAAGGCCTTCTCAATATTCAATATTCTAGAATAATAAGTATCCTTGAAGTTAGGACACTCCGCTGCCCAAATAAAATAAAAAAAGAAGAAAACCATAAAAATCACTGAGTACTAAAAAATATGCATGCATTTTATTATGTATTTTTTTCATTGGGGGTATAGCAAGTTAGAGTTTCAAATGAATATCACATTTAGATTTTTCAGTGAATTATACCAGGGCCAAATATAGAATGGTAAGAGTTGCCAAAATTGGATACTCAATATTAAGATGAGAAATTCTGGAGCAAAATACTTGGCTGTGAAAATATACTGCCCTATCAAACAATGATATGAACATTAGAGGAACATATGACACTAAAAGTATAGACTGGCTTATCATGCATTTATATGGCATATCTTGTCTATTATTATTTATAATTGAAGATAAATTTGAATAAAATCCATGTATTGATTCACTGTAGTTCTTCACATAGCACAATACTAGTATTTACTTTGGAATACTATTGGTCAACCTGTGAATCCAAACTTTAATCAGGAACCATAAATGTTACTAACTTCTGTAGCCACAACAGTAAACATAAGTCTCAATCCCAACTGACTGCTTACCTGTAGGTGTATTATATGATATCACAGCACTCCCCTCAAGGTCTGCCGGAGGACAGTTTCCCTTTAGAAATACAGAGACATTTGCTGTCTTAGTTACATCTGGTTCTGAAACAGAGAAAGAAAAGAACACTGCTGAAAAAGAATGCAACTGCAAATATGCACAGCATAAATGGTACAATTATTTATGGTTCCAACCTCATGGGTGAGAAACCAAAAGTGTTTTTTAATGCTTGCAATATGCACATTCTATTTATCAGGGGATAGGCAACAGCATGCATTGTTTTCCACAGTCTATTGAAAATCCATGTAATATGGGAAATGTGTAACTTTGCACTACAATTTCAGTTTTTTTCCACAGTGGTGGTCAGAGGACAAGGTGCAGTGGGCATTACATGTACACTCTCAGTGCTGATATATTCTAATACATCTCTACTATTATTATTATGTTATTATTTATATAGCGCCAATAAATTCTGCAGTGCTTTATAGTGAGTGGACGAACAAACATGTATTTGTAACCAGACAAGTTGGACACACAGGAACAGAGGGGTTGAGAGCTTTGCTCAATGAACTTACATGCTAGAGGGAGTGGTGTAAAGTGACACAAAAGGTAAGGATAGTATTAGACTAATGACAGTTGGAAGAGAGGAATCAATTAGGAGCTATTAACAGTTTAATTGATTTGCTCTTATGAAGAAGTGGGTTTTTAATGATTTTTTGAGGGAGCATCTAACGATCTATCAATGGTTTCTGGCACATGAAGTCATTAGGGTATTTTTAGGGTGAAATAAATCTTCCCACCCGCATGCCATAATTATGAACAACACAACACACACAACAAGATGTATGCTCATTTCAGTCAGTGCTGATGAAAGAGGCATATATTTGCCCTAATAATCAGATTTGTGTTCCAAAGTATAATTAATTTGCCTGTCCAAACAGTAACCTGTCACATATTTGTAGTGAGGGACAATAACAATACAACGTTTAAAGCAGGAAGCAAAATGAGAAAAAAATAAAATAAAATAAAAACTGGTCTAGTTTTGGAGACCATTTAATTTGGATTCTTCTTTTTTAATAATTTTAACCACACATCTTTTCATGATATAGTATAAATATAGATGATATATTAAGATCTAATGGATAAAATCAACTTACCTAATAAATCAAAAATGACCTGGTCCTGAGTGACAGCTAGGGGAAAAGGGATGTTTATGGACAGCACTGCCTTCTTTATGATCAACCTGCTTCGTATGCAGAACTAGCAATAAAAACAAATTATTAAACATATTAGGAAATCACAAATGCAAACATGCAATATTTTCAGCAGGGTACAGAAGCATAGCAGATCTATTTATATGGAAAGTATATCAAAATGCATTTTACGTCAAAGGCAACCTGTTTAGAATTACTGATCATTTTTAAGTAACACTTTAGGCCAGGGGTAGTCAACCTGGTCCCTACTGACCACAAGTGGGCGGTTGGGGAATACAGGGGGGCGGTGGTGGGTTCTGCAGAAAACATCCAATGGACCTCGAAGGCCATGCAGAGTCAGCCTTTCTGAGAGCTCACTCTGGCTGGTGAGGAGATCAAATATCTCCTTTACTGGCCCACTTCCAGCAGAGGGAGGTAAGAACTTGGGAGGCTCTGTGTCCCTTCCGTGAGCAGGCTGCAGGCTAAAGTGACCATGCCACCAGTGGACCACCAGGGCTTGCAGCATTATGTCCCCCGTCCCTGATAAAAGGTAAGAAGAAGAGAGTGGGAGACAGTAAGATTTTTTTCACATTTCACCCACCTACACGCAGAAGAGATCCTATGCACTCTTTATACACACTACACCGCTCACACTCACTGGGCCCTTCTCACACACAAAGTGCACCGTATACACACTACGCCCTTCACACACACACTGCACCCCTCACCCACACTGCACCTGTAACACACACATAGAAAAAAAAAACAGATAAATGAAAGTACATATTTTTAAAAATACACTTGCGCTATAAAGTTAGTTACTGGTGGGTGGTAAGGAAATTTTACCATCAACAAAGATACAAAAGTGGGTAGTAGATATTAAAATGTTGACTATCCCTGCTCTAGGCACTATAAACATTTCATCTCATCAAATTGGTTAGAGTGCCTAAATTCCAATGGTGCTGTCCCTCCATTCATTGCTAAACCATGTTCAAGCATTTTAACACTGAATGAAGTTTCCTGACTGCCCAAATCCTGGAAATATAAGCAGAGACGTAACTATGCCCTCTCTCCCCCTCCTATTCATGTGTCCTATAGCCTCCCTCTCCCCCTCCCCTCCATGTGTCCCATTGTCCCCTCTCCCTCTTCCCTCCCTGTGTCCCATTTCTCCCTCTTTCCCCCTCCTCTCCCTGTGTCCCATTTCTCCCTCTCTCCCCCCTCCCCTCCCTGTGTCCCATTTCCCCTCTCTCCCTCCCTCCCTGCTGTCCTGTCTCTCCCCCTCCCTCCTGTGTCCCATTTCCCTCTCTCCCCTCCCCTCCTGTCCCTTCCCCTCCTCCTGTGTCCCATTTCCCTCTCTCTCCCCTCCGGTGTCCCATTTCCCCTCTCCCCCCCCTCCCCTCCTGGCGTGTCCCCCCCTCCCACTCTCTCCCCACTCCCTCCTGTGTCCCATTTCCCTCTCTCCCCCCTCCCCTCCCTCCCTTGTCCCATTTCCCTCTCCCCCCCCTCCTCCTGTGTCCCATTCTCCCCCTTCTCTCCATGTGCCCCATAACCTCCCCTCCCTGAGTCTCATTCGTACCTCTCTCCCCCCCCCCGTGTCCCATTACTACCTCTCTCACCCCTCTCCATGTCCCATACCCTTCCCTCTCTCCCCATGTCCCATACCCTTCTCTTTCTCCACCCTTCCATCCTGTACCTGGTCTGACAGGAAGTGCTTTCAAAGTGAGCACTTCCTGTCAGAATGCTCGACCACGCTACACACAGGCAGGAGGGGTGCCGCACAGCTCAGATCTCCCCTCCTGCTGGCATTGGGAACCGCAGACCCTCGGTCGGTATCCAGGCAGCCCATGGTCGCAGTTTCAGCCAAGCCTTCTGGAGTGAGGGGCCTGTTCACTGCTGTGACCCCTGTGACCGTGGCAGGCACACCACTGAGTATTTCTCTAGAATCCTTAAGCATACCAATTAATTGCAACAATGAGCAGCTGTGGTAGCCTAAAGGGGTCAGGAGAACACTTTCAGCCAATCACCGCTCTCCATTTTTGCACAAGCAAATGCTTCTAAACAGCCAAAGCAGCACATAAGGAATGGGCTGCTGATGACTCTTGTTTAGCATTAAACCATTAAAAACGGTTTAACAATGGATTTAAAGACAGCTCCAGGGGACTCCAGACACAGTCCTAAACCACCGTGCCTACAGTGTAATTTTAATGTACCTGCAAGCAGATTTCCTATATAGTTATAGTAGAGCTGCTTGTGCCTGCCCACACTCGCCCACAATATCTCAACCCTGCCACCTTGCCATCATAAACCCACCCCCCCCCCACCATCAAAACTCAATCACGCCCAGTACACCCTGCCTCTCATATACATATAGCTCTCTTGACTTTGTCTGCCTCCTCCTCCAAAATCCCTGATGAACACTGAATCTGACAGAGCACCATAAGGGGGGCCACTCTATTGCACCCAAAAGTTATGAAGCTGGAGGGTGGCTAAAATTTTGACTTGTACGTGTGTTTTCAATGTCTATATCTGTATGTAGTGTATGTCTGTGTATCTATATGTGTGTCAGTGTGTGTATCTGTATATGTGCCTATGTGTGTATCTATATGTGTTTTAGTGTACATGTGTTGGTCAGGCTTGATAAAGCTGCTATTTCTGTTATCCTGGAGTGCCTGAATCGTTTTTTATTTTGTGTATCTGTGTGTGTCATTGTTTGTATCTGTCTGTACATCTGTACATGTCTGTGCAGATGAATGAGTGGCAGTGTTTCTTTCTGTGTGTATGTGCATCTGCACGTGTGTCAATGTTTGTTTCTGTGTGTCTGTGAATCTGCGTGTATTGCCGTGTTTGTATCTGTGTGTCTGTATCTGAATGTGTGTCAGTGTTTGTATCTGTCTATCTGCATGTGTGTCGGTGTATGTATCTGTCTATTTGTATTAGCAGTAGAAAGAGGGAAGTGCTCATGCCATTGTACAGAACACTGGTGAGACCTCACTTGGAGTATTGTACGCAGTACTGGAGACCGTATCTCCAGAAGGATATTGATACTTTAGCGAGAGTTCAGAGAAGGGCTACTAAACTGGTTCATGGATTGCAGGATAAAACTTACCAGGAAAGGTTAAAGGATCTTAACATGTATAGCTTGGAGGAAAGACGAGGCAGGGGGGATATGATAGAAACATTTAAATACATAAAGGGAATCAACACAGTAAAGGAGGAGACTATATTTAAAAGAAGAAAAACTACCACAAAAAGAGGACATAGTCTAAAATTAGAGGGGCAAAGGTTTAAAAATAATATCAGAAAGTATTACTTTACTGAGAGGGTAGTGGATGCATGGAATAGCCTTCCAGCTGAAGTGGTGGAGGTTAACACAGTAAAGGAGTTTAAGCATGCGTAGGATAGGCATAAGGCTATCCTAACTATAAGATAAGGCTAGGGACTAATGAAAGTATTTAGGAAATTGGGCAGACTAGATGGGCCGAATGGTTCTTATCTGCCGCCACATTCTATGTTTCTGTGTCAGTGTTTGTATCTATGTTTCTGTATTTGTATGTATGCCAGTGTTTGTATCTATTTATCTGTATGCATCTCAGTGTGTATATGTCTATCTGCATGTATGTCAGTGTTTGTTTCTGTGTCTGTGTGTATGTCAGTGTTTGTATCTTTGTGTCTGTACCTGTATGTGTGTCAGTATGTGTATTGGTGTATCTGCATGTGTGTCTTTGTTTGAATCTGTCTACGTATCTGCATGTGTGTCAGTGTGTGTATCTGCGCTGTATCTGTATTTATATAAATATATCCATATATATATATATATATACAGGGCTGGCCTTAGGCCATTAGGCGCCCTGTGCGAAAAGTCTTCACGGCGCCCCATCCCCCCAGTAAAAAGCTGTATACAGTCACACTCACAGGCACAAGCAGACAGTTACACAAACAGTTACAAGCAGACAGTCAGACACACTCAGTTACAGGCATGCAGACACTCACGCATGATGATGGGCACACACACACTCAGTTAATACACACTGTGTATTTTTTAATTCAAAGTTTCTTTGTAAAATATTTTCCTTATTTTAATTTGCTCTATATGTACATTAGAGCGTTTAACCATTAATACACATACAAATCCACAGATCACATGTCGCATATACATAGATAGACACAGTCACATACAGATAACTAACATTACTAACATGAATTTTTTTCAGGAATTCTAAGCGGATTTCATATTTGGCGCCAAAATAGCTGAATTCGAAGCACAGGTGACTTTGAAATTCACTGACAATTGTCGTTTTAGTGAAGAAGCTTGTCAGATATGAACACACATGATGTACACAGACACATCATAAAACGCAGTCACAGATATACACACATTATCACAGTTAGGGTACAGATGAGGGTATATGACAGACAGGATATGTAGGTAGTCTTACACCAGCAGACTAATGCTGATGTAACACCACCTATACTCAGCATCTTCTTTCCCTGTCACAGACTGGAGGAGTTTCTGTGGCTGGGAACTCAAGGCTGTATTACAGTCTCCTACCTTGTCCCAAGCTGCCTCTGCTTCCATGCAGTGCCCATTCTCTCTGGTGCCCGATCACAAGTCTCCTCTGTCCCCGATCTCCAGTGCTGGCCTCTGGTGGGCTGGAGGTGAATAGCAGGGAGTGCTGATCATAACTTCTCCCTCGAGGTTCTGGCGCTGTGTGGAGTCAGAGCGGGCCTGGGAATCTCTGAGGCTGCGCTCTGACTCACTAACTGAGCGCCAGAAGTGCGAGGGAGAAGTTATGATGATCTGGCTGCAGCTCCTGCTAGGTGCACCACTGGACCATCATGGAGTAATTTTTCATGTAACAGGATGGACTCAGCTTGTGAGCTGTGTCGGCTGCCAGGGCGCCCCTTGTGTTATGGCGCCCTGTGCGACCGCACAGCTCGCACACCCCTAAGGCCGGCCCTGTATATATATATATATATATCCACACAGACAAATGTATATATATATTTGTGTGTGTGTATTGCATATATACGCCTGTGTGTGTATAGATATATATATATATAATCTCGACCCCATGTGTGCATTGTATGTGTGCATCTATAAATACAGTTGTGAATTAGTCAAACGTATCAGCAGTATGGAGAAGACTGAGGTATAAGCTGAAAAGAACACTCTGTTTAAGCATATTGTTGGCTCGGTGATGCTTTGGGGTTGCCATGCAATCTCTGGCCATGGGAACCTGCAGTGTGTTGAAGGCAAGATGTATTCATTGAAGTATCAGGAAATCCAAGGAGAAAACATCATGCTGTCTCTAAAGAAGATGAATCTTGGTCGTTATTGATCCACAGCATACCTCAAATTGCATGAAGGCTTGGTTGCAGAAGAAGTCCTTGAAGATTCTACAGTGGTCATCACAGTCACCTGACTTGAACCCCATAGAAAATCTCTGGTGGAATTTGAACAAGGCGGTTGCAACATGCAAACCCAAGCATATTACTGAACTATTACTGAACTAAAGGCCATAGCTCGTGACCAATGGGCTAAGATACCTCAGGAACACTGCCAGAAACTGGTGCCTAGCTATGCATCTCATTTGCAGCAGGTCATAAGAGCACATGTGTGCTCTATTAAGTTCTAAAGATGCTTGCCATGAAGGGGTTACTTTTGAGACTGGAAAAGTCATTATAAGTTGCATTTTCAGTTGAATTTGTGGAAACCATTTAAAGGTGGTATGGGGATAGTTAAATAATTTCAAACGTTTTTCTAACAGTAATAAATCATTTGGTATGCCTTTTAAATCAAGGCCTAAATATGAAAGTAATTTGGATACGAAAGATGTGTATAAACACACCAGCAAATATTTATATGCATACATACAAACATACATACATAATAACATTGACAAACTACATAGCAAAGAGACACCTACCAAACACTATCACTCCTAGACAATTTCTTATTTATGTTGTGACTTGATTAATCCAGGATTCAAATGGGAGGAGAAATAACTCAGAGACACTCCTTTGGGATCAGTTCTATTAAACTGCATGTCTCATGATTTGCCTTTCAAATGTCCCTAAATTACCTATTGATATATGTTTAAATAAAGACCCTCAAAGTGATTATCATTGGAATGAAAAACAATTGCTCAGTTCAACTGTGTTTTAGTTTTTTTTACTATACACAGACACTGTGTTGATTTAAATTTTTTTCGTTTTTACTACCATAATGCAGTAAAGTCTCTTTGGATTTGATCCTGACATTTGGTTTCTGATTACTTTCTATGAGCTGGTATGAGAAAAAAAGAAAGAAAAAAAAAAGGTTTGCAAATTACACTATATCTCCTTACATTGAAATATTTGTGCAGATTGCATAGTACACATTTGGATAACTGCCCTTACCTATAAAAGGACATATCTATATAAAATGCAGTTCTTTGCATCAGATTACTTTTATTAATTCAAGTTATTTACTTACATAGCACGTTTAAGCTCTAAAATACATTACTTTAACCATCTATTAGATATCATTTTGGCAAAGTATATTGACAACTACAAAATAAACCCAAGTTTATTTCTTAAAAGCCATCACTTTCATTTAAGGGACATTGATTTCTTGGTGATGGTGAAACATGAAAATGATGATGCATTCAGCTAGAAATGAATCCAAAATCTGTAATATCCTCGAACATATAGTCTCCTACAGGGAGAGCATACGTTTCTATTAAACAGTTATCTGTGCAATCATTTGGTATGCCACAGATGTAATCACTCAACGGCTGTGTTAATTGCATGTGTCAAGGGGGAAAAAATAAACATGGTTCCTATTTCTAGTGTACAGCCAATTTTTTACTTTAAAATAAAAAGGTAAAACTTTTCTGAAATAAAAGACACAATGTGTCCATAAAACAAGCAGAATCCCAGAAAAAA
Source organism: Pelobates cultripes (assembly GCA_933207985.1). NCBI lineage: Eukaryota > Metazoa > Chordata > Amphibia > Anura > Pelobatidae > Pelobates > Pelobates cultripes. The sequence continues at coordinate 110,446,008 of OW240915.1, forward strand.
AACATGTGAAATATATTCAAAGTAGATTACACAAAATGTCAATAGTTTTAACCAATGCCAGAACTTATTGTGACAGCAGTCACATGGCGCAGTCAAATGGTAGGTAGTAGTGATGTCCTCAACGGTTCGCCGCGGACAGCGAACATATGCGCTGTTTGGTCCGCCCCCTATGTCATCATTGAGTAAACTTTGACCCTGTACCTCACAGTCAGCAGACACATTCCAGCCAATCAGCAGCAGACCCACCCTCCCAGACCCTCCCACCTCCTGGACAGCATCCATTTTGAAGCTGCATTCTTAGTGAGCTGTCCAGGAGGTGGGAGGGTCTCGGAGGGAGGGTCTGCTGCTGATTGGCTGGAATGTGTCTGCTGACTGTGAGGACAGGGTCAAAGTTTACTCAATGATGACGAATAGGGGGCGGACCGAACAGCGCATATGTTCGCCATCTGTGGCGAACCGTTCGGGACATCACTAGTAGGTAGACAAACTTTTCAAACAGTTTGAGACTTATATGGGTACCCAGGATGCAATCCAGCCTCAACTTCAGGTATCATTAAAGTGAAAGTCTCTATTTCCACATTAATACAATCAATGGTGCTATGGGATAACACGAACAATGTGCATGCATATGCCGATAGAGTAGTATATTATGTTAGAACTATACAGTAATTCATCAGAGTCATAATTTGCTTTGACTTGTTATAAAATATACAAAACAAAAAAAAAAGTTTGAAATGCTGTGTTGGAAACTGCATTTACAGTTTTCAAAATCCACAAGTAGAATGCATCCTATAACACTGTCTTGTGTCCAATAATAAGAAAGCAGGAACTCCATTTTGTAAATCAGTGCCTAACAACTTTCTACTTCGTGTAACCAAAAATGGCTGAAGAACACACTCATAGTTTTGTTATAGGGTTTTGACAACTAAATCGGGTAAATTTTTAATTCTATAACTGTATTTCACTAGTGGAGGCAAGGATAGGGCATGACCATGATGGCCACAAAGATTTAGGACTGTAACTTGATCCTTCACTTTAAGAATCCTGCATAAATTCAACACCCATTAGATTATTCCCTAATAGTGATGTTCCGAACAGTTCGCCGCGGACTCATCATTGAGTAAACTTTGACCCTGTACCTCACAGTCAGCAGACACATTCCAGCCAATCAGCAGCAGACCCTCCCTCCCAGACCCTCCCACCTCCTGGAAATGCTCTTATGCACAAGGCTGGAAAGATGAAGAGTGTGTCGGGATTCCAGCGACAGCCAGTTTAGTTTAGCTCTTTTAACATGAATAAAAAATCAAATAAACAAACAATAAAAAAAATAAAAGCAAAAAAGGTGCAGCACCTATGGGTCCACCGTACGCGTTTCGTCTCAATTCAGAGACTTCCGCAGGGGCAATAAAGTGCAGATAATCTCTATACAAATCCGCCATATTTAAACCCAAATAATCCTGTTCCGAACTACCATTGGCCAATCTGGATGAGACCTTCCATTTGTTCATAAGCATCCAGTTCGCACCGAAAAGTACTTCCTGGAACGCATATGTGGGTTCGTTTTTCTTCTTCCTCTTCCGGCTATTTGTCTTGATCTGAGCGTTAAATTACGACAAAATTGCTCAGATCAAGACAAATTTTATGAACAAGCACCAAGAAACTTATGGAAAAGGGATACAATCTTGGACTTGGAAATGGAGATGGAGAAAGTTGGACAGATAAAAAGGGGAGATCTAGACAAACAGAAAAAAATATAGGGAACAAAATCAGCTTTTTGAATTTTCTTTTAATACACTGTTAAGCCCACAAGCCTTTAAAATCAAAAGAACTATTAATAGATATTGGCCAATACTTTTGAAGGATGAAATTGTGGGCCCTATACTCCCTAAAAAAAACAATAAAATCTTTAGAAAAAGAAAGGATTTTAAAAATGATTTAGCACAAAGAACTTTTTGGAAGAATCAACCAAAAAAACAACCAAAAAGAATTAGAGATGGCTTTTATACCTGTGGACTTTGTAAAGCCTGTAGATTTTTACCAAGTAAAACGTTGTTCTTCCAAATTACTTCCACTAAAGAAAAATTTAAAATAAAAGAAAAAGTCACCTTTTCTTCCACACATGTTGTGTACCTACTAACTGGTGGGTGTGGTGCACAATATGTTGGAAGGACAGGTAGGCAAGCTAAGGTGCGTTTCCTTAAACATTCTTATAACATTAGAAGACTTTTACATACACATTCAGTCCCTTGTCATTGCAATCCTTGTCCATCTTTTGACGCACACCAGCTATCGTTTACGATCATTGAACAAGTACAGCTAGATGACAGGGGGGAGACATTATGAACAAATTAAGAAAAAGGGAGGGTTTCTGGATACATAAACTTCAAACTATGCAACCAAAGTGCTTGAATGTCGATTTTGATTTGGTATGTTTCTTATAATATTTTCTGTAGATTTTTTTACTTTTTATCCTTTTTATCACCTATGTGCAACTTTTATTTTATATATATATATATATATATATATATATATATATATATATATATATATATGTTTTATCCTATTTTTTATGTATTTTAGTGGTTTATGGATCTTATTACTCTCTTAGTAGAATACGCTATAGTTTTTTTAAATATATGTGTATATACACATCTTTAAATATATATATATACACATATATATATATATATATATATATATATATATATATATATATATATAAACATATATTTAAGTGTTTTTTTTATTGCACATTGGAGTCTCCCTTGACCAAATTTTATACTGGCACTTAATTGTATAATTACTAGGTAGTTTCCATTTTCTACTTTTTTCTCTAAATAAGATTGTAAGGTGATTACATTTCTATGGAGTTATATTTATTATTTTTCCATCTTTATTTTTTGATCTTGAGTGTCCTGTGGACATATATACAAATAGTCATCTTTCTCCAAACAAGAAAAAAGCTGAAATGGCTAAAGAACTTTTACATCTATCTGTTTAAGTCTTATGCTGTGTTCGAGGAGTGGAACGCATTATGCGTTCCACAGAAGAAAAAAGACCAATACTCCTACTTCCGGATGACGTCATAGTGCCGGAAGAGGAAGAAGAAAAACAAACCCACATTGGAACACATATGCGTTCCAGGAAGTACTTTTCGGCGCGAACTGAATGATTATGAACAGATGGAAGGTCTCATCCAAATTGGCCGATGGCGGTCCGGAACGGTTTAAATATGGCGGAGTTTGTATAGAGATTATCTGCACTTTATTGCCCTGCGTAGGGTGGATCCATAGGTGCTGCAATTTTTTTTTAATTGTTTATGTATTTGATTTTTTATTCCCAACTTACATCTGTCTGGTGAAGTACTAAAGGACGTTTGTATACAGCTTCCAGAATCTGTGATGTTATTGATGGGCTTTTTAACTACACATATCTTGAAAGTGTATTCAATAAAGCAGTGTATTTTATATCTAAAAGTGCTGCACCGTGGCTTTTATTATTTATCTTTGCATGCATCTCTGAATGTCCGGAGGAGCACCTTGAACAGATATATACAACCTATAATTGTGAGTTCAACCTTGAAACATTAGCACTTTTTTGTGTTTAAACAATATCACACTAGTTTCGTGCCTTTGTATAAGCCTTTGTAGATACCCTGCTGTATGAATTGGGCATTAATTAGAATCTCCAAACTCATGTCCATGTGCACCCTCTAATTTCCAGTACCTCTTTTAAACAGACATGCTCCATGCTCCAGGAATATCGGTTTTGTAATTTACCGATTACTTACTCAGCTCTCTCAGTCACCGCACAAAGTTTACCGCATCTGGAAACTCCAGGAACCTCAAAACCCCCTCCCTATGAGTCCCAGCATGCAGAGCTCAGCTGAAGGCAGGGAGATAAGACTGTGAATAATCTACTGTAATGTACTGGGCAGGTTGACAGAGTGATAGGAGTGTGATTAACAGCACTGTACATGCTGGGATCTTAGCAATACCTGCAAGTACTAGCTGCATGAGAGTGATGGCCTTGTGATTGCTTTCAGCATCATCGGTTAATGCCAGATTTATGTAGAAATCGTGTGGCCTTTTCAAAACATTAAATTTACAGAATATCGACAACCAGCCCAAAAAGGAACTGATAAACTCTTGCAGCATTAGCTCTGGAAAAAAGATATTGATCGATCTCTATTCAACAGTACTCCAAAGCAGTCAATCCTCCTCCTATCATAGCATATATATGATAAAAGGGATATCAGCTGACAAAGTTCTCAATCAGAATGGGACTCAATGACTGAAAATACCCCAAAGGTTACCACGAGAACTTTAATCAAGAAAAACAGTTACATAAGTCTTCTATGGGCTTTGTTTCTGGGGTTGAGGCAATAATAGAACTTTTTTATAATGTCTTGTTGCAATGCCCTATGGCACAATTGTTCTGGGTTCACATCTGACTCATATATATACCTCAAATAGTTCAGCCAAATGTTACCACTTATCCAAAGTCTCAATCTGATTCACCCATAGCGCAGCTACACATATTTATTTCACTAAACATTGGAAAAGGTCTTCTTTCTTTGCTAACAAGACTACCTAAATTCAACTTGGAAAACATGACATTTTAACTCCAAGATACCATGGAATGCTTCTACACGGGGACCCGGAATCTATGTAATTAACTTTTTTTTTAACCTTATAGTGTTCCTTTAAATCAGTGTATGTTTTTCAGTTGCATACAGTTAGTATACTTATAACAAAGAAGAGTATAACTGCCAAAAACTTTATAAGAAAATCACCATTGAAATTATGTAATCATATGAAAGATAATATTGAAGATGAAGATAAGGATACCTTTACTGTGACAGAAGGGATGATTTCAGACTCAAACTCACTCTCAACTGCTTGCTGCCAATAAAGAGGAAACAAAGAAATATCATTAGTGATTACAATCAAAATGAATTAATAGCATTGGCAATTACAATCAAAATGAATTAATATCATTAGTGAAAACAATCAAAATGAATTAAAATGTTAAATATCACTTTCTCACATAATCTAAAAATACACCACTGCCCACTTATTCAAGTAAAGATGTAATTGGCCTCAAAATGGAAACATTTAGACACATCTGCACCATTGTTTTATCATTTTCTAAATATTTCCTTTATCCACTTCAAGTGTATCTGTCTACCAGAATACAAATAAAATTAGCATATTGATCGACTGATTTAAGCACTTAAACACTGCCCCCTATTATGCTAGCACCACCATGAGGTGTATTATTCACGTATGCAACTGTCACATATAGTTAAAAATAGTAGAAATTTTAACTTTGGTATAGTTTGTTTTGCAAGAACAGTGCAAGGGAAGGAATGGATTTGCGCATCATACACTTGCCCATTTGTGCTTGTTCCATGGACAACTCTTGCAAATCTCAAAAAGCAAAGTAAAATTCTACCATTGATGTTACATTTCATTTATATGTTAAACTATGCAGGGTGATACAGAAAAAAAGGTATTCTCACCACCATGTCCTAAGCACTGAGCATAGGTTGTGTTATTTTGAGCGACCATTTAATGAACTGGTTTCAGTTTCCATTGTTAACTTTGAATAGCATATCAGTTAGAGGGTCACTCTCCTTTTTCTTAATTTTGCAAAAAGTGCAGAATTAAATAGAAGTTTACACATTTTTTTAAATTAACATGGTTACACCACCTTGCCTTTCAAGCAAAAAACAGGTTATGTTACTTCCTGGTTTCGTTAGCTCAGTGGAGCTAAATTCAAGAGGCAGAAATTACTCAGAGCACCAGCCTTGCAAAGAATTCTCACTGCTGCACTGGAAGTCTGTGATTGGACAACCACAGAAAGTCAGGGCAGGGTTAGAATAGGAGGTTTTGCAAAGTCTGCAGACAAGAGAAATGCAGGTTTTTCAAAGTGTTTTTAAATTTACCCCCAATGAAAAAAAATGTATTAAATGCATACAAATTTTCATTTGAGGTTTATCTACTAAACAGTATTTTTTATTTTATTGTATTTGAATAGTGGCGTGTACTTTTAACCCCTTAAGGACACATGACGTGTGACATGTTATGATTCCCTTTTATTCCAGGAGTTTGGTCCTTTAGGGGTTAAGGGTGAATCTAAACATCTAATGATTATAAAACTGAAGCTGCTCTCTTAAATTGCTGTGAGTAATAAAAATTGTATGACCAACTTACTTAGAAATATACTAAAGAGTGAGTATTCATTTTTCTAGAACAGATGTTACCAGGAAGCAGATTTCCAGTTGTTGCAAAGCTAACACTCCAGTGATGCCTATTATATGATATACTTGCACATTATATTAATCATAGTTATAAAAAAGCACAACATATTTCTAATTTATAGAAAGTTTTTAATTAGGTATTTGTTTGTGTAAAACAAGGCTTTCCTCTTTAACACCCTACCAATATGAAAAGCGATTATGCACTTGTTAGCTATTAATGAACATGAATTGTATCACTGATAAAATTGGTAATTAAATAGCAATACTTACAGACACAGAATCGAGATCAGAAGATACACTTGCCACTAAAGTCAAATCATCATCTTTCTCAAGCTTGGGCAAAATATCTGATTAAAAATAGAAGTGTTAAGATATTATATAAGGAAGAGATCAATTTAAAACCACTTTCTTTATAGTTCCACATGTCACGCCCAAATTCATTACATATGCAAAACTGTTTGGCACAAACATAAAAAAAATTGGCCTTCAATTTAATATTGTTGGTACTTTCCAAATGACAAAATATTTTTGGATCACTTTTAAAACCATATAATTTTTTTTTTATTATTTTGTAATATTTAGATATTTTTTGATATATTATTATTTTCTTATATATTTTTTTTCTTAATTTTTTTTATATTTCAATATGTTGATAAAAATATATTTTAAAAGTTTATCTAAAAAAATATTAAATCGTTTGAAAAGCTTATTCAATGACATTAAATTGAGGCCATATTGATAATACATGTGAAATTATCTAATTCTTAACCTTAATGACCTTTTAAATTGAAGCAAGCTTAGTTTTCTTGCAGTTTTACTACCTACCTCCTGAATATGCCATTTAAATGGTACCTGTAATGCCACTTTCCTCTTGTCACAAATGAATCCCTATTCAGATTCCATCTTTACGTTGTGCTAGCCAAATTGCTCATCTTCCCTTCTGGCAGACAGACTATCGACTATAGACTCTTGCCGATGTCTGTCTGCAGGAGAACACATTTACAGGCTTCCACAATAGGGGCAGTATTGAGAAGAAGGATTACACCCATGAAGTCTGGCTAATGGTGGCACTGGATCCATTAGGAAGGTTTTTGGTTGGAGTAATCCTTTAATTATTCAACAGATGACTGGATCTTCCTCAAACCCTCTAGAACACAAGAAGCTATTCATGGGCACAAGCATTTGCAACTTCGAAGTCTAAATACACATGATAAGTGGCTCAAAACGTATACACAACTCTTGGAAAGACACTTTAAATAGAAAGCACTGCAAAAAATATGCATTTTAAAAAGTTGATATAAAAATGCCTAAATTAATTATAGTGACAATATAATGTATCCACTGTTTTTTAACATATCATTAGAGGTACCTGGTACCCTGCTGTGCTGTACCTCTTGCTGTAATGACAAAATACAGCAGGTTTATAGGTTGATAGGGGTCTTAGAATTCTCAGCTGGCTAAGAATCACAGGGGTCAGAGTTCACGGCATTATGAAGGCAGGTACTTCCTAGCACTAAGTTCCCCTTAACTCTAAGCCCTCCAACCCAATCAATTCTCAAACAGGCTAAAAAAAAAAAAACCCTGGCCACAAATCTCCTCTTAACCTGAGTCTTATTCTATTGTCCTCCCTAAGGGATGTTATTACAGGTGTTGCTGCATTCTAATAAACAATATGACATTTCATGGTTGATATACGACATTTGTATTTAAAATATTTGATTATGTAAAATAGTAAAAAGATTCCACAGCCCAGGTAAGCTTTAAATTGCAAGTAAAAAAACTGATAGAAATGCTTACCAATTATATCTTATACATAATTTATGGTGAAGCACATACAAGTACAATAGGCCTTGTAATCACTATATTGCAAAGGAAAGGCGAGCATGCATTTTCTTACCCAATTGTTTTTTCTTACTTAATGCATAACAGATATGTGGAATTTATTTTCCCTTTCAATCACTATGATGAAAAACACTAAAGTTATCCACACCATAATACTGAGAAAATGTGGATCAAGTCATAAAAAGTGAGAGATTGAGGCAGTTAATGGACTAATAAAAGCCGAGAGAACATTAGAGGTCACAAAGGGTTCTTGAAAAGTTTTGTATCATTGTGCTCCAGATTTTTATAACAAGTGGATGATGCTGGCAGAGCAGGTGGCATGAAGCACACTTATCAGTGTTCAGTGTGTTTATGATAACATAACACAGTAATTTTTTAACCCAAAAATGAACACAGAAATGCTGAAAGAAACTGATTCAGAGGTTGATATCTCCAACAGTAAAAAGTGGTTGTTGAAAACTGGTTAAGGAAGAAAACCAGCACTCATTGTTTAATGAAGTATTTTAGTTGATGTTTGGCACTATAAAGACAGTATAATTTTATGTTGTGAGTGCCTTGTAAAGTACTTGGCTTGGCTAACTGGCTGGAAAGGCGGATTTAGAAGGTAATTAGCATTTATTTCATGTATTATGTCCAATGCAGCTAAATTAAAAATGTGTTTATTGAATTGGCAGGTCTACTCTTGACGTAATCTGCATACTGCATTGCTTATTAACATGAACTTTCAAAGATAAATATTTTAATATAAAACTGTGAAACATAATTACTGATTGTGTATGACTCTTAAAATCTCCAGGATGCTTACTTAAAAAAATAAATAAATAAAAAACCTTTGATGACTTTTTCTTAATTTTGATATAAGGTCATATTTCTTACATTTACAAAAATCCTGGCAATCACAACAGGAAAGCAATGGCATAATTGAAAGAGAAATATTTATAATTTTCAGTCTTAGCAGTGTGAATAATTCTTCAAATGCCTCTCCCTCCAAAACTGCCAGAAAATGTAAAGAAAAATAAATCAGAAGGTTTGATGAGTTTGGTTATTTATGGAAAAATAACATGCAGGAGACACACTAGTGTCTTACTAGAACTTAAAGGGAACCAATATAAATATGTAATGTATGATATGTTAAAGCATTCAAATAATAGAAAGTTGTAATGACCTTAGCCAGTTACGTTAAATATATCAGTGTTTTTATACCCTCATCCAAAGATAATGACTGGACGGGGATTACAAAAATCCCAAATGTTTTCTTTAAATTTTTTCAAATATGTCTATTATGAAAACACATTTGAAGTTTGTTGTATTTATTAATTTGAGCAACCATCCCTTTTCAACATGAATGCATTTGATCAAAATCAACTGAGAGATTTATTCAATTAACAGACACTCATAGAAAACTGAAAACGGAGCTGCAAATAACATTGGCCAGACTTGCTAAATTGGAGAAACTTCATTTGGTATATATCTATTTTTTTAATAAACACTGAGCTACATCATTTAATACCCCTACAACAATGATAAAGAAGGTATTTATAATTTTGTGGTTGCGATTATATTTTCAAGCGTACCTTGGGTTTTTGAGGTTTCTTTGATAATCCTCTGAAGTTCTTTCATTTCTACATCCAATTCTTCATAGTTGATATCCCTGGACTCAACTTTAGGAGCTTGGAAAAGAGATGGATCGGTTCCAAAATAGGAGCACTGTAAATGGCCGCTATCACTAAGTGTGACAATAATTCCTTTCAAGTCCCTGTCAGCAAAAAAGAGAACATGCATTAAGCAAACTTGATATGAATGCATAATAATCACTGGGCAGTACATAATCACTGGAAAGTTCAAGGTTAGTCACTCTGTTTAGTTTAAAGCAAACTAGCTGTCCATAAAACGTGTGAATGACAAAGACACATTTTTGAATGTATATATTTTCAACCAGTAGTTTGCTTTAGTAAAGACTCCAGCAATAATAAAAGAATAGTCAGCATCCTTAATTAAATGAAATAGGCTGTCAGGATGTCAGTACTGTACAAACAGAGAGAAAATGATAAAATGGGTAATAATAAAAACCGGAGTTAAATGCCAGGAAGCACCTGTGGGAAAGAAATGGCATTTCTTAAAATGCCTTACAATCCTAGATTAATTACTACTCAGAAGCAATGCTAAATGAACAGTATAGGGTCAGGAACACAAACATGTATTCCTGATACTGTAGTATTATTCAAAGAAAATCATAATGTTTTCCCATAGGAAAGCAATGGATTGGCTAAGATTGCAAAAGAGGCAGATCAAGGGCAGAGTTCGCACAAGCCAAACACAGCCCTGGCCAATCAGTATATCCTCATATAGATGCATTGTATGCAGAGGGTTGAGACACTGTGCAGCACTGCCCCAGGAAGCACTTATGGTAGCCATATGAAGAGTGGCCAGTGGGGATATCCCTAGGCTGTAATGTAAACACTGCCTTTTCTCTGAAAGGACAGTGTATACTGCAAAAAGCCTAGAGGAACTTTTATACTCAAAGGAACAAATACAATAAGCTGAAGTTGTTCTGGTGACTATAGTGTCTCTATAAATGTATGAAATTAAAAGAGTACTCCAAGAACTACAACAGCTCACTATAATGGTTATACTGGCAGATGTGTCCTGGCACCCCATCTCCCCTCCCCTCCCCCCCCCCTCCCCGACGCTCAATACATTATAGGGATACTATAGGCATCAAAATAATTGTAGCTTAATGAAGCAGATGTGGTGTATGTTTCCTTTCCCTGTAGTCTCAGTTAAACCACTTTTGTTTCTGTTTATGCAGCCCTAGCCACACCTCCCCTGAATGTGACTCACATACAATATGGTTTAATTTTCAATTAGATGTTAATTAACTCTCTTTAGACATTTTTTTCCCCCGCTCTGTAAATTGAAATGTAATCTCACACACAGGCGGCTTCTGCAGGGTCTACAGACAACAGAGCAGGAGATAAGAAATTCTAAATTAAACCGAAAGTGCAATAAAGAAAGTTTAAACATTAGATCTCTGTTTACAGTAAGGCTGTGCGAGTCACATGTAGGGAGGAGTGACTAGGGGTGCATTAACAAAGTGACTTAAAAGGACACTATGGTCACCTGAACAACTTTAGCTTAATGAAGCAGTTTTGGTGTATAGAACATGCCCCTGCAGCCTCACTGCTCAATCCTCTGCCATTTAGGAGTTAAATCCCTTTGTTTATGAACCCTAGTCACACCTCACTGCATATGACTTGCACAGCCTTCCATAAACACTTCCTGTAAAGAGAGCCCTATCTAGGCTTTCTTTATTGCAAGTTCTGTTTAATTAAGATTTTCTTATCCCCTGCAAGAGCCTCCTGTATGTGATTAAAGTTCAATTTAGAGATTGAGATACAATTATTTAAGGTAAATTACATCTGTTTGAAAGTGAAACCAGTTTTTTTTTCATGCAGGCTCTGTCAATCATAGCCAGGGGAGGCGTGGCTAGGGCTGCATAAACAGAAACAAAGTGATTTAACTCCTAAATGACCGTGAATTGAGCAGTGAAATTGCAGGGGAATGATCTATACACTAAAACTGCTTTATTTAGCGAAAGTAATTTAGGTGACTATAGGGTTCCTTTAACTCTTAAATGGCAGAGACCTGAACAGAGAGACTGCAGTGGCATAATCTATACATCAAAACTGCTTTATTAAGAGGTGTTTTAGAGGCTATAGTTGTCCTTTTAAAGCATGTTACATTCTGAAAACATATTTCAGTCTTGTTCTAAATTATTTTTGAATTTCTATGGTCTCTTTTTAGTAGCCACTGGCCAATTTAGTTTTTTGCATTTTTCCCACACAACAAATATGAACGCTAGCTTTGGCCAGTGTTTGTGATTAAGTGGCTACTAAAAAACACTGTGCATACCCCATTTGTAATACCTTGGGTTGTCTACTTTTGCAAATGGTATGCCATCATTGAGGTTATGCTTATTCCTGGGCTACCATACGGTCTCAAAGGCAAAGTAACCAATCTGGCGAATTTCAATGTGAAAAAAATGACAAATGTAACGTTCTATATTTGACCCTATAACTTTCCAAAACACCATAAAACCTGTACACAGGGGGTACTGTTTTACATGTGAGACATCGCTAAATACAAATATGTGTACTTTCTTGCAGTAAAAGCAAATCGTATTAGGTCATGCACAGTAAAAATGTCATGCAGAACTAAAAAAATAACAAAATGTCTTAATTTCTCCCATTTAAAAAATATTTTATTCATATTAAATTATGTTTCATAGCTAAATATTTGATGTTTAATAAAAGAGCAATTTTTCCTGAATAAAATGATATATAATAAGTGTGGGTGCACTTAATATAAAAAGAGGTGAATTACGGTTAAACAGACATATTGTCAAATTCCAAGTTTTGTTTATGTTTTATTTTGATCAAAACATGTACATTTGGCGCAGGCCTTAAGGAGTTAAACTTGATGTTCCTTATTTTGCTGTAGTTAATCTCACTATTAATTAAACATGCAGTTGGCTACTGGCTTGTGAAAACTGAGTTGTAGTAAACACTGTATTTTTTGATTTGCAGAGGCATGAATTTGACACTTTCTCTCTTGGAATAATTACAACTTAAACAATGCTAGGTTGGCTAGTGGGTAAAGCAAATTACTATTATTAATATTAATAACAATATAAACTGTAAATATGAGAATTCCTATTTTGGGCTTAGTTGTGTTGGGGTTATATTATAAGGCCAATGAATGTTGTGGGGGGCATTAGCTTCAGGTTTTGGTTTAGGTCCCTCAAAAAATACCTGTTTAAAAAGTTTAATACATGGGGTATATCTATGTAGAATTAAATTGAAGTTGTAAAAGTGAGTTAATGCTAAATAAATGACTAAGTTTTACTTGCAATATTTTTTGCAATAATTTCTGTTAGGTTTACCTCTAAAACTATGAATATTGATATTAAGAATAACAATAAAAACTTTCTACTTAGATCATTTCCAACAGAAATAAAATTGCCACAGTGGACTTGGAAAATACATTTATTTCTGAAGACCAGAAAGGCATGATTTGAAGAGGAAACATTTTGAAAGAACAAACAGTAACAATTTCATTCCTGCTTGCAAAGTACAAACGTTTCCAACTAATTTTGAAATCAAGGCACATGTTACCAATTCTAATGGGAACTTTAATATGGTTGTATAATATCAAATTTGATGAAAACAGTGTTCCAGATTCAATCTGGAAGGTTTTCAGTGTTTAAATTCTATATCTTATCTCATACAGTTTAATTTACAGCATGTATGAAACAGTTTATTTTCAGTTCTGCAAAATCAATTACCTTGTCTGGTACAAATAGAGTGCCACCTGTAATTTCAATCACCTTTCTCACAAAAAGATCTTGGTGGTCTTAAGCAATATGTCTATAATTTTACATTATTTACAGAGCATTTTCTGTATGCAAGTGGCTTGGAAGGCTTAGGAACCCTAATTTCTAAAAGCAGTGTCGTTTACATAATTAAAAAGTTAAACCATGCTGTGGCATTTTTATATATATAAAAAAAATATAAAAATTGAGAAATGTTTTTCCCCATAGTTTAAAGGATCACTATAGGGTCAGGAACACAAACATGTATTCCTGACCCTATAGAGTTAAAACCACCATCTAGCCCCCCTGGCCCCTCATGCCTCCATAAATATAGCAAACTCTTACTGTATTCAAGCCAGAAGCTGTAACTCTGCATGCTGTTTGCCTCAGAAAAAAAAAAGTCTGCTGACATCATCAGAAGTGGTGGCCTGATCCAATCACAATGCTTCCCCATAGGATTGGCTGAGACTGACAAAGAGGCAGTTAAGGGGCAGAGCCAGCATGATTCAAACACAGCCCTGGCCAATCAGCATCTCCTCATAGAGATGAATTGAATCAATGAATCTCTATGAGGAAAGTTCAGTGTCTGCATGCAGAGGGAGGAGATACTGAATATTTGGATGCATTTTAGGCAGCCGTGACCCAGGAAGGATCTCTAACAGCCATCTGAGGAGTGGCCAGTGAAGTTATCACTAGACTGTAATGTAAACACTGCATTTTCTCTGAAAAGATCGTGTTTACAGCAAAAAGCCTGAAGGTAATGATTCTACTCACCAGAACAAATTCAAAAAGCTGTAATTGTTCTGGTGACTATAGTGTCCCTTTAAGAACTAAATCTATCCTTACCAATAAATGTATTTTAAACTGTGTGAGCAAGCAAGACACAGAAAACAGTGGGCTACAAAAAGGTGCAAACGACTAAATTGGAATGACTGCCCATAGAATCAATACAAGAACGTTTAGCAAATGTGTACAAGAAGGAACAAGTAGTACTTTGCAAAGCTGCTCCACTGCAGGACCAGGCGTTCAACACCACTCTGGTAGAATGGTTGGTAAACCATGATGACTGTTAGTCATCAATTTGTTCTCCAAATCTTATGCAGGCAGAATCAGAGGATTAATGGACGACTATAGGCACCCAGACCACTTCAGCTTAGGTTTAACCCTTTTTTCTATAAACATAGCAGTTTTAGAGAAGCTGCTATGTTTATAAATGGGTTAATCCAGCCTCTAGTGGCTGTCTCATTGACAGCCGCAAGAGGCGCTTCTGACTGATTTTCACAGTGAGAAGACGCCAGCGTCCATAGGAAAGCATTGTGAGTGCTTTCCTATGGACTGGCTGAATGCGCACGCGGCTCGTGCCGTACATGCGCATTCAGCCGAGGAGGAGGAGGAGAGTCCCCCGCCTGGCGTTGGAGAAAGAGGTAAATTTAACCCCTTCCTCCCCCTAGAGCCTGGCGGGCACTATAGTGCCAGGAAAAAGAGTATGTGTGAGGAACTGACTCTGCTGGGTTTCGAACCCTGGTTTACATGGTGCTAAACCTCTTCCTTACCAGTACACCAGCCTGCCTTTTGCAAATTTTCCTGGGATCTGATAACCTTGACTCTACAAGCAATGGTATCAGTGACAACTCTCTTCGGCTGTGTCTGGTCAGGTGTCTGGTTCTTGGCCTATAAAAGCCACTTCCTGTCTCTGTACCTTTGCCAGATTATTGTGGTTCCTGTACTCTCTAATCAAGCGTGTTCCTGTTTCTCCTTCCTGTTGCTGAATTTGGACTGTTTTGACTTTGCTGCTTCTCCTTCCCACTGACCTCGGCTTGCCTCACTACGATTATCATCTTTCTGTTCCAGTCTCCCATCTCTGCTTAAGACCAGAAGGCCACTCAAGGCTCAGGGGCTCAACCACCTGGGTAACGAGTGGCTACCTCTGGCAGAAAACATTGCTGATCTGGCTACTGGACTCCAAAACTTTGTAACATCAATATCATCACAGTATGTTTTCCTGGCACTATAGCGGTCCTTTAAACTAGAAGGCCCGTGTAACAGTTGAAACCTAACACATCTTCATTCCAGAAAAATAAATGAAGAGATAATTGCATGGTCCGTAGCCTCTACATAATATCTGAAACAAGGGGAATTCCATCTATTTCTGTATATGGAAGGGTTTTTTTTGTTTTGTTTTGTTATTATTTTATTTAAAGGATACCAGATAAAAAAAAATTGTTTTACTTTTTCTATTAGCATAACTACTGTTATCAACTAGCGTACGTGCCTGCAAAATGGTCGTTATTTTAAATGTAGATTTGCCCTACTACGCAAAATGGTTTTAATACACATCTAGCTATTCCTGGAATGACGATATTGTGTGAACCCCAAAGAAAAGAGCAGAAAGCAAATGTTTTTCTGTTGAGGCCTGGAAAATTAATGTAAGTAATTGTCAAGTTAGGTTAAAATGGGACCAAATGGACTAAAAAGTACAAATCACTGTATAGTAGATAGAATCCTAATGAATACATGCATGCCTTTTTATGCATGTATTCATTTGGAGTATATCTTACAAGAGCTTGCAAACAGTCTCTTTACGGGGAAATAGCGTCTAGGCAGGGGCGGACTGTCAACTCACAGGGCCCTAGGTCAAAAGGAGATCTAGGGCCCCTCTCCAGGTGCAAGGTCTTTGGGCAGCTCTCACACAGATATTATGTGCACGCAACCCAGCAACCAGAATGGCTGTGTGAGAGTCACACAGTCATGACTCTTACAACTGCAGGTCTCCCCTCCTCCCCCCAACAGGGCCAGAAATACTTTAAGGGGGTTAATCCAAACAAAAACAGTGTTTTAATAAAACATTGTTTTTGAATTGAGTAACCCTTACTTGCATGCCTTACATCCCCCAATAAAATAAAGAAATAAAGCAAATGTAATTACATCCTACCTCTGTGTTTGTTGGTGACATCACAAACAGCATCCCTCATATGTTCAATCATACAAAACAGCTACTTGTGTGGTTGCATGTGTTAGATGCTGATTGTGAGTTGTGTTCCTGTATGTCAACGTGTTGAGTTAGAATTGATAGTTTGTTTTGTTTTACATATTGTGCTGCGCTGCAGAATATGTTGGTGCTATATAAGAAATAGTGTGTGTGGATAAAGGGATGTTGTATGTGTGTGGGATAGGGGCTATATAGTAGGCATTTGGGGATAGTGGGGCTGTAGTGTGTGTTTGTATGGATACTAGAGGATCTCCTGTGTTTGGGGGGGGGGGATACAGAGGCTGCAGTATGTGTGTGGATAGTGGCTGCAGTGCATGAGGGGGGTTATGGGCTGTAGTAGATGCAGTGGAGAATATGGATAGCAGTAGGTGCAGGGGGGCATATGGACAGTAGTATGTGCATGGGAGGATAGTGGCTGTAGTGGGTACAGGAGAGATAGGGGCAGAATCAGGTGCTGGGAGTATAGGTGCTGTAGTGGGTCCAATGAGGGATAGGGGCTGTAGTTTAGTGCACGGAGGGATAGGGATGAGAAGACGTGGGCTGTAGTGGGTGCAGGTATGCATGGGGTCTGTAGTGGGTATAGGGCAGCATCGGGATGACAGAGATGGGGGCTGAGGAGTGTGCAAGAAGACACGGGCTGTGGTGGGTACAGAGAGGGATACAAATGAGAGGAATAAGGCTGTAGTGGGTGAAGGGGGGCATAGCCTCTGGGATGGATGGGTAAAGGGGGGTATAGTGTCTGGGATGGGTGCAGGCAGGCATAGAGGTTGTTGTGCGAGCATGGGTAAAGGGGGCATAGGGACTGGGATGGGTACAGGGGGCATAGGGATGGCTGAAGGGGGACATAGGGACTCAGTTAGTTAAAAAAGGGGGAATATGGTCTGGGATGGGTAAAGGAGGGCTTAGGGGCTGTGATGGATGCAAGGAGGCATAGAGTCTGGGATGGTTGAAAGGAGGCATATGGTCTAGGATGGGTAAAAGAGGCAGAGGTGCAGGGATGGGTGAAGAGGGCATAGGATCTGTGATGGGTGAAGAGGGCATAGGGTCTGGGATTGGTGAAGTGGGTATAGGGGTTGTGATAGGGGTGGCATAGGGGCTGGGATTAAGGGGGGCATAGGGGCTGAAATGGGTTATGGGTGGCATAGAGCCTGAGATGGGTGAAGGGGACATATGGGGCTTGGATGGGTGAAGGAGGCATAGGGGCTGGGATGGGTGAGCTTGCAATGCTAGTCTGATCTGAGGTCCGAGAAGGTACCAAGGTATGCGAGGGGGAGGCAGTTGCGCTAAAGTAGAATCTGTAGAATTGGCCAATTCTGTTAACTCAAGGTAACTAACGGAAGCAGGAAGAAAGCTCCTTGCTGTTTAATTTGCAGACAGAGAGGTCTGTCTGCAATAATTAATTTTATTAATTATAAAATAGCCCATTTCACATAGAAATCTGCTCTTTTTTGAAGTGCCTTTGAAATGGGATACTTCTCCATCAAGCACTTCAATAAGCTTTTCAAATGATTCAATACTATTAGTAAGACTTTTCAAAGGCTTGGTCTACCAAAATCCCCAGAGACTTTAATAGTGACTTCTGTAGAGAAATTATTTGAATAGCTTTTCTAACAGTCTAACAGTCATTAAATTGAGGCCTACATCGTATTTACTTGAATATAACGCAACATCGAATCTAATGTACACCTCCATTCTTGAAACCTGGAAGCTGAAAAATATTTTTGCTGACAAATGTAATGCGCATTTACACAAGAAGATACTGCTATACAACATTGTGCTACAATGAAAATGTTTATTGCCATAGAAACATTGGTGGTATTTCAATTTTAGTGTTACATGTTAAGTCTATGCTTTCTAAAGCCCTCTTTCAGGAACGAATTTGCCTGTGTGAATGCGCCGGAATGGAATTCGCCTGTTTGAATTTGTCTGTATTAATTCACCTGTGTGAATTCGCCTGAAAATATAGAATTTTGCCCCAAATGCGCAATCAGGTTTTGGAAACTTTTTTTTTTTTTTAAATGTGAGCATTAGATTTGAGTAAATACGGTATTATGTCTAGCAGTACATAAATAACAATTCCACATATACAATTTTGTCAATAGTTTAAATTTGTGAGCACACTGAACTAATTAATGAAAGACACTATCTAAATCATGCCAAATTCTGTAAAATTTCTAAAATCATACATCTTTCCTATAATATTATGAATTATATAGCCATTTGTACCCCAGTATGGTACTGCAAATGAGTACTTTTTTCGTCTTCAATTTACACATATTCCTAAAGTATGCTGAATAAACATAATTTAAGAAAATTTATACATTACTAAACTAAATATTTTTTTCTGCAGGAATTCAGACTATTTTAAATCTTATTAATTACACAAGTGGGACACTTTGGTTATCAGGATTATTGGGGCATCCCATAACCGCTTCTATAATAAATATTTATAAATCACTCTTAATCATTCTTAATCACTCTTAGGTACAGACATTGTATTACACATTCTTGTTGCATGAGTCATAATAAATGGGATATAGGCATTTTGTGTAGATTTGAAAAATGAATAGCAATGATTTATCTACAGAAGTCACCATTAAAGGGACACTGAAGGCACCCAGACCACTTCAACTAATTGAAGTGGTCTGGGTGCTGTAACCCTTTTGCCCTTAGTGCTGCAATGTAAAATACTACAGTTCCAGAGAACTAACAGACAGCCACTAGAGGGCTTCCAGAATCCAAACTGACTTTTGGTCCGTTATCTGATGCTGGATGTTCTCACAGACCTCCAGCTTTAGATTTTCCTCATAGGAAAGCAGTGAATAATGCTTTCCTATGGGGAGGTCAAATGTGCGCGCACCATCGTCATGCATGCGGATGACTCCCCCGCCGGTTGTATTTTTACATGTTAAAGGATCACTATAGTGTCAGGAAAACAAATCGGTTTTCCTGACTCTATAGTACCCTGAGGGTGCCCCCCTCACGTGGTGCTGAAGGGGTTAATACCACTTCAGTAACTCACCAACTTCCACCGCCAGGCCCCCTTACCTCTCCTCCCCCGGCGACGTCAGCTCCCCCGTCTGACGTCAGCGGAGCGGAATGTGCATGCGGGGCAGTGCCGTGCGCACGCATTCAGAGTGTCCATAGGAAAGCATTTTTCAATGCTATCCTATGGACGCTCTGCGCGATGGAGGCATAATATGCCTCCTGCGTCGCAGATGCGCCTCTAGTGGCTGTCAGGAAGACAGCCACTAGAGGCTGGCTTAACCCCAAATGTAAACATAGCAGTTTCTTTGAAACTGCTATGTTTACAGCAGGCAGGGTTAACCCTAGAGGGACCTGGCACCTACACCACTTTATTGAGCAGAAGTGGTCTGGGTGACTATAGTGTCCCTTAAATGGTTTTATGAAGGTGAAGTAATCCCAATGATAAAATCGTAAAAACTTATTACAAAACTGTTTGTTTTTGGGGTTTTTTACATTTGTATTTAATAAGCTTTCCAAAAGGCTCAATACTGTTAGAAAAACTTTCCAAATGATTTGTCAAAAGTCTATTGTCTACATGTTTGTTTTTTTTTGTAGATAAATCATTTGTAAAATATTTTCTAATAGCTTTTTAAATCAAGGTATATACAGGGAGTGCAGAATTATTAGGCAAGTTGTATTTTTGAGGATTAATTTTATTATTGAACAACAACCATGTTCTAAATGAACCCAAAAAACTCATTCATATCAAAGCTGAATATTTTTGGAAGTAGTTTTTAGTTTGTTTTTAGTTATAGCTATGTTAGGGGGATATCTGTGTGTGCAGGTGACTATTACTGTGCATAATTATTAGGCAACTTAACAAAAAACAAATATATACCCATTTCAATTATTTATTATTACCAGTGAAACCAATATAACATCTCAACATTCACAAATATACATTTCTGACATTCAAAAACAAAACAAAAACAAATCAGTGACCAATATAGCCACCTTTCTTTGCAAGGACACTCAAAAGCCTGCCATCCATGGATTCTGTCAGTGTTTTGATCTGTTCACCATCAACATTGCGTGCAGCAGCAACCACAGCCTCCCAGACACTGTTCAGAGAGGTGTACTGTTTTCCCTCCTTGTAAATCTCACATTTGATGATGGACCACAGGTTCTCAATGGGGTTCAGATCAGGTGAACAAGGAGGCCATGTCATTAGATTTTCTTCTTTTATACCCTTTCTTGCCAGCCACGCTGTGGAGTACTTGGACGCGTGTGATGGAGCATTGTCCTGCATGAAAATCATGTTTTTCTTGAAGGATGCAGACTTCTTCCTGTACCACTGCTTGAAGAAGGTGTCTTCCAGGAACTGGCAGTAGGACTGGGAGTTGAGCTTGACTCCATCCTCAACCCGAAAAGGCCCCACAAGCTCATCTTTGATGATACCAGCCCAAACCAGTACTCCACCTCCACCTTGCTGGCGTCTGAGTCGGACTGGAGCTCTCTGCCCTTTACCAATCCAGCCACGGGCCCATCCATCTGGCCCATCAAGACTCACTCTCATTTCATCAGTCCATAAAACCTTAGAAAAATCAGTCTTGAGATATTTCTTGGCCCAGTCTTGACGTTTCAGCTTGTGTGTCTTGTTCAGTGGTGGTCGTCTTTCAGCCTTTCTTACCTTGGCCATGTCTCTGAGTATTGCACACCTTGTGCTTTTGGGCACTCCAGTGATGTTGCAGCTCTGAAATATGGCCAAACTGGTGGCAAGTGGCATCGTGGCAGCTGCACGCTTGACTTTTCTCAGTTCATGGGCAGTTATTTTGCGCCTTGGTTTTTCCACACGCTTCTTGCGACCCTGTTGACTATTTTGAATGAAACGCTTGATTGTTCGATGATCACGCTTCAGAAGCTTTGCAATTTTAAGAGTGCTGCATCCCTCTGCAAGATATCTCACTATTTTTGACTTTTCTGAGCCTGTCAAGTCCTTCTTTTGACCCATTTTGCCAAAGGAAAGGAAGTTGCCTAATAATTATGCACACCTGATATAGGGTGTTGATGTCATTAGACCACACCCCTTCTCATTACAGAGATGCACATCACCTAATATGCTTAATTGGTAGTAGGCTTTCGAGCCTATACAGCTTGGAGTAAGACAACATGCATAAAGAGGATGATGTGGTCAAAATACTCATTTGCCTAATAATTCTGCACTCCCTGTATATATATATATATATATATATATATATATATATATATATATATATAACAAAATGTAATAAATAAATAATATGGAAGATATTTTAAATAAAGATAGCTGAAAACTGCTTAATTTAAAAACATCAAAGAGGGCATATTTAGTATGTATTCAGCAATGGGGTGAGACAATGCAGAATAGGCTCAGGGGAAAAAAGCAAACTAGCTTTTTAGAAGGCTGTAGTCTACTTTCATTTTATGGCACATCAAATCCAAATCTTGTTTATTTAGAAGCATATTATCAATGTAAGTAATATCAAACAACAAAGCAGATGAGCTCAAAGGACATTTCTGGGACAAAAGAGATCCAGGGGACAGATGTCAACTTGATATCTGTATTTAATTCCTCTTATGTTTTTTGTTCAGTTTTTATTAAATGTTTTCAAGTAAAAATACAAACAAGTAAAAAAAAATTTGCCCACAGTTTGAGCTAAGATTATAATTTTTTAGATAACATGGTAGTCTAAATAGTAACTAACAGTAGTCATATGCACATGATACTTAGTAATGAGCAGTTATTACATTTTAGGTTTTGGTTTCCACTATTACAATTCTGAAATGTATTAACAAGCAATAACTTGGGGATACCCATTTGGTATTCTTAATAAGAAAAAGATTTTTCCACCGTAGGCAACTTTACTTACAGCATCACATAAAATAGCAGACAAGCCAAAATCAGCACCTCGTTTAAGAAGGATTACAGTGCCAAGTAAATGGCACAAAATATTTTATCAGGCAATCTGACAATGACCTTATCCTTTTAGATGTTAATGTTTTGAGTTGCAGTTACAGGTTAGTTATGATTTTCTACCTGTGAATCCCAGAGAATTGTATTACAGACTATCATCGGTGGAGCACCTTCTCAGAGGCTTAAAATAGAAATGTTGAAACCATGAAAGAGGATCAAGTTTTAGCCACACAAAACACATGCAACATAATGTGAAAATGGAGAACACATAAAACTAGTACATGTTGTGCCAACATAAAACAATAGTGTGATAATCCTTTTTTTGGCTTTCATTCTGGTTATTGTGAAGTGTAATACAATCTAACTATTCAGGATAGTGATGTTGTACAGTGATGAGCAGTGCTGTTTTCTACAGGGATAAGATGGCTGTTTAAGGGACACTATAGTCACCAGAACAACTACAGCTTTTTGAATTTGTTCTGGTGAGTAGAATCATTACCTTATTCTTACTCTTACTAAGCATCTACAATAGTTAATCTCATTTACCAGTATTGCAGAAATAAATCCCTTTTATGAAAGATTAAATACAATATTAAACAGATGTATATTTATCTGCAAAAAAATAATGTAAAATCACATTTAACCCTTAGATAGCCAAACATGTAATTTATTATTTGCTTTAACACCAACCCTGTGAGCATTGCATGGGAAGCAGATAAGTAGCTCATAACTAATGTTTCCTGCATTTGTGGGGCAAAAATTGCCCTGCATCTTGAGTAGGCATTATTGGATTATGAGATTAGGAGTGATTTTACATCAATGTGTCCAATAAAGACATAAAATTATATAAAAAAAAAAAAAATTCAATGTCTTAATATTCAATTTAACTATAATTAGAATCTAGATGAAGATCTGATCAGGTTTTAGGTAAAATTAATGTAGTAATAAACATAATTCTGCAGGATTCACAAACAGTCACTTTCTTTTCTAGAATATAAAAATCTGTTTAAGCCTAGTGTCTAAATATGCAATAACAAATTAAGTTGTGATTTTTATTTTTAACCAACCTGTTTCAATAAACCACTGAAATCAATGAACTCCCAAAAATTTATTGGAACCATGAAGAATTACCGTAAATAAACGTATTCACTGGAAAAAGAGAACTGCATATTATTTGCATGAGATGAAAAGTAATTTTGAATATTTGCAAATTAATTTCTTTCATTGTAAAATATAATGCGCTTTACTGGAATGGATAAGCCTACGTTACTACATAAAATGTTTCAACACTTTCAAATTCCTAACTTTATTTCTAACGTTTAGACCAATAAACATCCACGTTTATTAGTTTCATGAACCAAGAGGAAAAAGGTAATGTGTTAATAAAGAAATGAAGCCTGCAAATAAAATAAAATGCTCATATACCCTGCTTCATTATTTAACATGTGTCCTGCACCACAAAAAACACACCATATTATTATTATTATTACTGGTATTTATATAGCGGAACTTACAGGAGCAATAGGTTGAAGAGGGCCCTGCTCAAACGAGCTTACAGTCTATAGGAGTTGGGGTATAAAACACAACAGGACAGGAGGTAGCAATCAAACATGGTGGAGTGAAGCAGAGCTGGAGGAGAGAGTAGAGTGCTGCCCTATAGGAGAGAGCAAGGGACAGGTATGTGAGGTAGAGGTTACTCTGGGAGGCCATAAGCTTTCCTAAAGAGATGGGTTTTGAGTCACTTTTAGAATGATTGATGACTAGGGCAGAGCTTGATGGTCGTAGGCAGGCTATTCCAAAGGAAAGGAGCCAGCCGCGAGAAGTCCTGCAAGCAAGAGTTGGCTATACGGGTGCGAGCAGCAGACAGGAGAAGGTCATAGGCAGATCGGAGAGACTGAGAAGGTGCATACCTGCGGATCAATGAAGAGATATAGAAGGGGCTAGAATTGGTAAGCGCTTTATAAATGTGGATTAGTACATTGAATTGACTCCTGAAGGATACAGGAAGCGGATGTGAGGACAGACAGAGAGGAGAGGTGTGAGGAGCGACAGGAGAGGAAATCAGTGTAGCTGCAGCATTCATTACAAACTGTAGCGGGGCAATATGACTTGTGGGAAGACCTATTAGGAGAGAGTTACAATAATCCATGCAAGAGATTACTAAAACATGGACATGCTCCTTAGTAGCATCTTGTGTAAGAAAGGGGTGGATGAGGGCTATGTTTTTAAGGTGGAAGCTGCAGGATTTGGTAACATACTGGATGTGAGGCTTAAATGTGAGTCCAGAATCAAGTAGAATGCCAAGACAGCGCACTTGCAAGGATGGACTGATGTGGGTACCACTCACTTAAAGGGAGAGCGAAAGAGGGGGATCAGTATTAGGAGGAGGAAAGACAAGGAGTTCAGTTTTAGAGAGATTGAGTTTCAAAAAGCGGAAGGACATCCAATCAGAGATGGAAGAATGTCAAGCAGTGACACATTGCAGGACGGCAGGGGAGACGTCCGGGGAGGAGAGGTATATCTGAGCGTCATCAGCGTGCAGGTGGTATTGGAATCCAAATGAGATAAGTTTGCCAAGAGAGGCAGTACAAAAAGAAAATAGAAGGGGATCAAGTACAG
The DNA here is from genome assembly GCA_933207985.1 of Pelobates cultripes. Lineage (NCBI taxonomy): Eukaryota > Metazoa > Chordata > Amphibia > Anura > Pelobatidae > Pelobates > Pelobates cultripes. The sequence continues at coordinate 110,471,014 of OW240915.1, forward strand.
AGTTTTGGGGGACTCCAACAGAGACAGGACAAATGGAGGAGGTATCATTAGAAAAGGAGACACTGACTGAGCGTTGGGAGAGATAGGAGGAAAACCAAGAGAGGACAGTGTCACAGACACAGAGTTATTGAAGTTTGTGTCAAAGGCAGCAGAGAGGTCAAGAAGAATTAGTATGGAGTAGTGCCTTTTAGATTTAGCTGCGATTAGGTCATTAGTGACTTTCAATAGAGTGGAGGGGGCGGAAGCCAGACTCAAGTGGATCAAGGAGAGAGTTGGAATTGAAGAAGCAAGTCAGACGGGTATGACCTAGTGTTATGATTCAATTATCATTAGACAGCGAATTTGTGGAACCCAACTGCAGAGTTAATTGTTAGCACTATACCTTTAATAAAAACAAGGAGAACTTCCAATATAGTTTCTTAAAGAGGTTTAATTATCTCTTATTGTATCTGATGAAAACAATTTGTCTCTTTCTTCCAGATTAGTATTTAGGAAGAAAGAAATCTTAATGCAATTAACTTATTTGCATAAAAAGGGAATTTTCAATAATAAAGCCCTCTTTTATATTAATCAGTCCCAAGTATCAATTAATAATCAGAGAAAATGAATGGCTATTAGGCATTGCTTTTTCCTATATGCAGGTTGTTGGAAATTGTTAAATTAATCTGTATGTTGAAGCAATGTTTAAACTTATATACAGGTTGCAACAATATATATTCTTGCATTGTAAAACCTCCTTCATAGCAGGCTATAGTAGTATTTATACTTGATTTGCAAAACATCCTTATTTGCAGGTTGTAGAATTAATTATACTTGTTTAGTGAAACATCCTTATTTGCAGGTTGTAGAATTAATTATACTTGTTTAGTGAAACATCCTTATTTGCAGGTTGTAGAAATAATTATACTTGTTTAGTGAAACATCCTTATTTGCAGGTAGTAGTAATAGTTAAAGTAAATATAATTGATACTTAAGGTTTCTCCAGAGCGTCCTGTACATGTAGAAGAGATGGTAAAATCTGCAAGTAGTTGAATAGTTTATCAGAAGTTACAGGAATCCTTGTAAATTACAGCTACTGTAGTGAAGAGATGAAAGTAGTTTTCAGCAGCGATCCAAGAAGGCTCAGCGTGAAGACAGAGGTCAGTTCAAAATAACCGCAATTTGAGTTTGGTGCAGCTTGCCTATAAGGCAATTGAATAGAGCGTCATCATGAGGGGAGGAGCTTATTCCGAACGCAGAAGTAACTTCGCAGAACGGAATCACAGCAATTACATGACACCTAGGAGGGGCTAGGTGGTGAGAATTTTCTCCTTAGCTGTTCAATCTTGTTGGTAAAGAAGCATGCAAAGCTATCGGCTGTAAGGTTAGTTTGGGGGGTGGCCACAGCAGGGCAAAGACAGGAGCTAAAGGTGTTAAAAAGACACCTGGGATTGTGGGAGCATGAGCTAATGAGGGAGGTAAAGTGTGACTGTTTGGCAAGGGCAAGGGCTGTGCTGTATGAACGCAGCATGGATTTGTAGTGGAGGAAGTCAGACTGGGTGCATGACTTCCTCCAGAAGCGTTCAGCAGAACAGGAGCATCTCTGCATGTAGTGTGTTGATTTAGTGTGCCACGGTTGGGGGCATGTTCTCCTCAAGGTGCATGTTTGGAGCGGGGCTGCAGCGTCCAGGGCAGAAGTGAGGGTAGTGTTACATGAGGAAAAAGCCAGTGAGGGACAGGAGAAAGTAGGGATGGATAGAAGTTGGGAATCAATATTAGCTGATAACTGCTGGAGGTCAATATAATTCCGATTTCTTCTTAGTTGAAGGGGGTTAGGTTAAGGATGATGGGGTGGGGGCTATTGAGAGCAAATGATGAGAGGTGGTGATCTGAGAGAGGAAATGGAGTGTTACAGAAATTAGAGATTGTACATTTGTGAGAGAAAATAAGATCAAGGGTATTGCCAGCTATATGGGTGGGGGAGTTAGCCCACTGTGATAGCCCAAGGAAGGAGGTAATTGAAAGCAGCGTTGGGGCTACTGAGGACAAGGGTAGGTTAACGGGAATGATGAAGTCCACAAGAATTAGGGATGGAATGTTAGAGGAGAGGAAGTGGGGAAGCCAAGCAGCAAAGTGTTTATGAAAGAGGAGAGGGGAACCGTGGGGATGAAAAATAACGGCAATGTTAGCAGAGATGGGTTTGAAAAGGCAAATTTAATAAAATTCAAATGAGGAGAAAGAGAGGGAAGGGGATGGGGTAGATGTTTGAAGGAGCAGTGAGGGGAGAGCAGAAACCCTACACCACTACCTTTGCTTTCAGGGTGTCTTGCGTTGTGGGAAAATTGAAGACCACCAAATGATAGATAGGCAGGGGTAGTGGTGTCAGAGGGAGAGAGCTTTGTTTCCGTTAAGGCTAGTAAGTCTAGGGAACAAGAGATGAAAAGGTCGTGCACAGCAGTGGATTTAGTAACACTGCAAACAGTGCGTGCATTCCTGAGGGCAGTATGGGAGGAGGATTTAAAGGAAGAGTGACATGAGATGGGTACGAGATTATTGTGATCCCTGGAGTTAGCACATGGTGGGTTTGCAGAGGTGGGGCCGGGATTTAGAGAGACACCACCAGCTGAGAGGAGCAGATGGATAGAGAGTAAGAGAAGGTGGGAGAAAGATTGAAAAGTTTTGTGAGAGGGTGTGTATTTAGAGGTTTTAGAAAGGGTTGGAGGAGATAGGCTGGACAGGTATAAGTAGAGTAGGGATGAAAAGAGAGGGGAGGGAAGTAAAGTGGGAGCAATGAAAATGGTGTCAGCAGGGACAGGCAGAGGGATAAAGAAATAAAGACGTGACTTCACTGTTGTATGCTGAATATAGTGTACTGATATAAAGGAACTAGAGGTGAGAGTGAAAGTCAAGAATATAAGAGAGAGCATTCCCTAAGGAGAATAAAAGGAGTTTATATAATAAAGAAGGAAAATTAGGATTTTTTGTTTTGCAAAATTAGATGAGGTGAGAACTCAAAGTCACATGAGAGATGAGAGGGGTCAGCGGTTGCAGGTAGGGAGTGTGATAGTTGAACAGGTGATGAGGGTTTGAGAGATATAATTAGTGTGTTCGGAAAGTCAGGTAATTTGTGCCATCTGTAAATGTAGTGAGTTCCTTGGGCTGGGGCGGGGTGGGGCGGGGTGGGGTGGGCGGGAAATCATCAAAAATAGCTACCTCTGCATATAGCTGTAGTTTGTCTTGTTAGCTGAGAGTCCTGGGAGCTAGTTAATGTTTTGTTTGAGACCCAGGCTCTGCATAAGGCTGTAGCTTGTCTTGGTAGCTGAGAGTCCTGGGAGCTACCTAATGTTCTTAATGAAATCATTGCATTTCAGCTATAGGTATCCTGCATTAAAAGGGAGGTAAGAGAACTGAAGCAGGGAGGAAAAAAAAGTTATGTATTTACCATAAACCTCTGTTGAAGTTTAAAAACATACAAATTTGCATAATGCCATTAATTGTATAAGGGCTGAGGTACTGGATATTAGAAAAGGTTAACTAAGGAAAGGTAAATAAGGACATCTGCTGGTGGGCTCAGTGTACTGTGCTGGATCCCTGCAAAATACGGTTTAAATAGACAAAAATAAAAAATATTTAATAAGTAAACTCATTCTCCAGACAGCCTAACAGTGAGAGAGCTCATGGTGTTCTCATTGAAAGTCTCCAAAGAGCTGGTACCTGGGTGTTTAAACCAAAGCCATTGCTATATATTTACATGAATACGCAAACTCACGGTATTTACTTATTGTTTCACTTCTGATTTATTCATACAGAAGGAACATTTACATGTTTCAGTCCTCTAAGTGACGTTTCTCAACATCTTACATCTTCCGGAAATATTGCTTTGGCAGCTTAAATAAAATAGATAAGATAGTTTACAATAGATAGAGTAGAATAGCAAGGGCCTAGAAAAAATAGATAGTGTGATCCTTGTTTGCAGGTAGCACGGTCCTCTAGGGCAAAAACATGCACAGTCCTTGTAATTGCAAATACTCCAGGCACTTTATTTGTAAGTTCACACAGGATACAGCAGTAAATGAAAACAAATGTAACACAAAACCCTATAAACAAAAACCTAGCTCGGTCTGAGCACTAACTCACTTTGAACGTCCCTCTCTATCAGGGTTAAACTAACAAAACATATGGCACCAACCTTATTAGTTAGCAACACTCTGCTGGCTAGCCTGTTGCGTTCCTTTCTGCACTCCCAGTGCTCCAAGCCAGCCTTGCCCTGACTGCTTTCCTTTCTGCACTCCCAGTGCTCCAAGCCAACCTTGCCCTGACTGCTTCCTTTCTGCACTCCAAGTGCCTAGTCTCCTTGACTATATCTGGAGAGAACAGCCTCTATCTCTTACCTGCTTCCTGGGAGGAAGCCAGCAATCCCTCTCCTTTTCCTGCCTAGCCGGGAGGGGTTTATTCCCACTGCAACAGCTCATTAACTGCAGCTGAGCAGTGGGTTGGAGAAGGTCCAAAAAACCCTGGCCTGGATCTATGTCTCCCCAGAAAACCACTAAACTGTGGAGTGGAGCATTGGCCCACCCTTCTCTCCAAATGCTCCACCCCAGGGGCCCATAACTAAACAAAGCTTTGGGTTGTGCAACACACAAGCTACACGTACTTCCCCTGGGGTTAAAAGGCCTATCTGCCTTCACTTTATCACAATAGCTTAAAATAAGTAGATGGATAGATAGATTACACAGCTTTAAATATATAGATCAGAATGAATAGATGGCTAGATTAGAATGAATAAATGGATAGATTTGAATATGTTAGAACATGGGTCCTCAAACTCCAGCCCCCCAGATGTTGCTGAACTACAACTCCCATGATTCTTTGAATTACATAGATAGCCAGAGGATCATGGGAGTTGTAGTTCAGCAACATATGGGGGACTGGAGTTTGAGGACGCCTGTGTTAGAATGATCAGATGGTTGGTTTGGTGTGTGGATAGATAGTAAAATTAAATTGAATAAAAAGTACAAAACTTGGTGAGTCATTTGCCAACACTCACTCCTGCACCCTCTCACAGAAACAATGATAGTGTTTCTAATTTTCCCCAATGTACTTTTCTATTATAGCACATTTTAACCAAATTATAGTGATTCTAACAGGCAATGTACTTTTAAATATATTAGGTCCAATAAAAAAATAAAAATAAAAAAAAAATAAATCCCCTTCTGTAACTTGCTTCAATACAAAAAGGGTCTTTATCAGTGGCGTACATACCAGGGTCGCAGGAGTCACAGCTGCGACCGGGCCCGGCCCACCAAGGGGGCCCGGCCGCCCCTACGACCCGGTATGTACCCACAGGGCCAGCCTCTTCCCCTGGGGGGCCCAGGAACCGACCACCCCAGGGCTGGCCCTGCTGACCCCAGCGGGCGGGCTGTTTGGGTGGCCGGCGCGCGAGGGGGCACTTTCCCCTCAGTGCTTCCTCTTCAGCTCCCGGCTCCGGCATCCCTACACGGCGCGCGAGGGAGCTGAAGAGGAAGCACTGAGGGGAGTGCTCCCTCGCGCGCTGGCCACCCAAACAGCCTGCCCGCCCGCCTGCCCAAGAGCCCAGCAGCAGCACCACTGGACCCCAGGGAATCCCAAAAGGTAAGGAGGCTGGGGGGATTCAATTTAAAAAAAAAAAAAAATACATGTGTTAGTGTGTGTGTTAGTGTGTGTGTGTGTAAGTGTTACTGTGTCTGTTATTGGGTGTGTCTGATGTCTGTTAGTGAGTGTGTGTTTGTCAGTGAAAGTGTATTTTTTGTAAGTGAGTGTGTATGTATGTCTGTCGCTGAGTGTGTCTCTGTTAGTAAATGTATGCGTCTGTTCGAGAGAGTGTGTGTCTTCAGCATTTACCTTTCTCCAGCGCCGGACTTCCTTGGCGCTGGGGATCCCGCCGCCTCTCAGCTCCGAATGCACATGCGCGGCAAGAGGCGCGCACGCGCATTTAAACCGCCCATAGGAAAGCATTACTCAATGCTTTCCTGTGGACGTTCAGTGTCTTCTCACTGTGATTTTCACAGTGAGAATCGCGGAATCTCCTCTAGAGGCTGTCAGTGAGACAGCCACCAGAGGCTGGATTAACCCTCAGTGAAACATAGCCGTTTCTCGGAAACAGCTATGTTTTCAGCTGCAGGGTTAAAACTAGAGGGACCTGGCACCCAGACCACTTCATTGAGCTGATGTGATCTGGGTGTCTGTAGTGGTCCTTTAGGTGTGTGTGCAGTATACCGCATTCGCGGGGTCGCAGCCCTGCGACCAGGTGCCCGCCGCCTTGGGTTGCAGCCCCAATCCGCACCGAGTAAGCAAGATTTCTGGTAGAATTTTGTAGGACTAATGGTCATGATCAAGGAATTCGTACAAACCACTGTAGAATTCTTGACTGGAACAACAATTCATTTAACCACTCTTGATAGGATAAAATAATGTCAATGAACAGCCTCTTAAAAATAAAAAAATGACTAACTGATCCATGAAGACCAGTCCTGCTGAAAGTTCTGGGTAGTGGTCTATTTTCTGACAGTGATGAGATTTGAGAAACACATAAAATAACAGGGGATTCATTAATGCACATTTCATCCATCTGAATAAATCCATTGTGGAAAATGCAAGAATCCTCATATTCTTATGGAAAACGTAATATTTAAATAAAGCATGTGTCATGGAAATTCTATTTTGTTGCTTTTTTAGTGTCAGTAAAACATATTGAGTTCTATTATGTTTCTGGTAGCAATGAGGAGAACCATACTGACAGATGCTATGCCATTAACAGTCCTCCTAGAGCGGTCTATCTGACACAATTACTCCTGTTAATTTTTTCTTTCCAAAATGAAATGTACATGAGAGCAACTGAATCTAAAGTTGGCTGTGCAACTGCAATGCACTTACAAAAATATGAGCATTTTACATGTGCATGACTTTAATCTCGTTAAATATTTTACACATATATTTGGAAAAATCTGATGTTCTCTTTATTTTTTCAAACAGGATTAATTCTACTTTATGATTCAGACAAGACCTATAGCGAGATGTATAAAATATGCACAGTATGGCTCTGATAATAGTCTGCAGTAGCCACCTGTGTGTGATTTAAAGTAAATTAGCAGAGCAGGAGACAAAAAATTCTAAAGTAGACAGTAGTGTGCTGTCACATATGATTAAAAATGAAACCATTTATTCATGTTGGCTATGTGAGCCATCAGCCAGGGGAGGTGTGATTAGAGCTGCATAAACAGAAACAAAAGTAATGTAATGCCTAAATGGTATAGATCAGTGGGCATGATCCATACATGTTATGTTAATAAACTACAAACAGAACAGATACTGATATAGTGTAGTATGCCAGTAAATGCAGATGTGACATTTTATGGAACCTGTAAGTGACTCCCAACAAGTGACGTGGAGTGGTATAATCCCCACTCTGCGGATATGATTTGTGATGGTGGTCCTAACCATGATAAGAGGAAAATTAAAAAAGATACAAGATATACAATATAGTGCTCTCAATATAAGTATGAGTGAATAAAATAAATGGGGAAATGACTTTCATCTCCACCAAGGATATAGTGTCCAGATATCAGGAATAAAACAGGTTGGTCCAGGAAAGAGTTAAAACTACATTACTTTATTTAAATTATATAGAAAAAATAAAAAGTACAGTAAAAAAAAAAAAAAGAAAATCACACTAACATGTTTCATCTTGTTGTATAAGCTTTTTCAAAGTGTATTCAATTTCCTGAAATTCATTTGCTTTGATTCTAAACCTAAACCCTGACGTGACTTCACTGTTGTATGCTGAATATAGTGCACTGATATAAAGGAACAAATAATCTCCTTCTCCTTCCTGTGATGAGCAGGCAGGTAATAATATTTTTTTTCCGTTTGTTAACTATTTTCCATTATTATTTTACAACTTCCATAAATACTCAATGACACAAATCATTAGTGATCCTATCTTGTAGTGCAGATCATCAGTTGCAAAGCTGATGCTGGTTGTCTTTGATAAAGAAGAGACTATCTAATCAAAGCGGCAACCACACTGCAATCACTCTGAAACTTCTGAATTATAGTAGTTGGGCAATCATTTCCTCAACAGCTAACCTCAATCTGAAAACTATGTGAGCTCAGACAGAGGAATGAGGGAAAGGTACAGATCAATTTTCCTCCTCTTGATGTCACCATTTTTACATTGCACATGGATTCCATCCACATATTACCGAATTTGAAGTTCAAGAACAAAATTTACATATAAAATCAAAGTGGTTGATTTTTGTTTAGTTTTTTAAATTAAGATTGTTTAATGAAAATACAGTTACCAAGCTTCTATTTTGTAACGATAGCAATAGTTTTAAAAAAAACAAAAAAAACATAGTGATTCCAAAATGGTACAAGTCTGAAATTAAATAAAAAAGAGCCATTTCCTTAAATGTAGTGGTGATCCATCCAAACATCCACAGGATTAATCTGCCATAGCCATAAACGTGATTTCCACATGAGTGGGCACAATTAAGGAGGTAGATTGAAATCTGTCATAATATGACCCACATTTTCTATCATGTTAGGTTATTAATGTCAATAAAAAGGTTAGGCAAATTGGCAGAATAAATATCCAAGACAGCTGTTTTAAAGAAAACTTTACAGCACAAGAAAAGTTATTTGAGGAAAATACATTATCCATTACCATGTTCGCTAGGGAATTTTACTAATAAAAATGTAGACATTTGACGGAGTATCTGTAGGTGAAGAGTACTATTTTATTGCCAGTTAAGGTGTGAAACATTTTGCCGTTGTGACAATCCTTATGTCGTATTAATAATGGTGTGTCTGGATTTGCCAAATAGAGGATGTGGATCTATGCATATCGACTATCTATACACGCAGGGACAGTGTTCCTATTTACTATTTATTACCATGGTTACATGGAGCAAAGCTTAGTGAAATCTGTGGAAAGTCTGAACTCGGAAATTATGGAAAATAAAATTAAGAAATATGTTTTAGCCATAAAAATGTACTTGCTATGGGCAAGGAAGACATTTAATCAGTTTCTAATCCTTTTTAGTTATTATTTATTGTTATTATTAAATTATTTAAACAGCAATAGTATTTCAGCACCTCTGTTTAAGGAGCAGACACAACTAAATGTATAAATAGTTACATAGCAAATTGAGGCACACAAGAAAAATAGAAAAAAAAGTTAAAATTTCACCCGTGTGCAAACCATTACTTTTTAATTGTTTGTAAACACGGTCATGTTGCTTGCAACAGAACTCCTCAAGTAAATAATTAAAGGACAGGTTAACGGTTAAAAGCCTTCATTTAAATATGTTTAAATGAGCTTTTTCACATAATTAAATATTTTTCGATGAACTTTTAAAATGAATTTGTATTTTGAAAAATATGTGAAGGATTTAGTATTTAGATATAATTTTATATATGCCATTTTTTGGATATTTTAATATTTGAAAAAAAAATAATTTAAACAATTTTGATAAAAAGGGAAAGTGATTTGGGTGAGAAGTAAAGTTTGTGGTAAGTGGTTGGGGTTGCAAAAGAAAGCAAGACTAACTGTAACGTGAATAGTTAGGGCTTAGGGTAAGACTTTATGATTGGTGTAGCTGGTTTACATCTAAATTTGCTATGCTAGCAGAGTGAAAATGATCCAATATTGGTCTTCATTCTTCATGGAAAAACCCACATGGTTTTTGTTTCAGATGGAGTTAGGTTATTTTGCAATTTCTTATTTTGCAATTTGGACTTGCTATGTGGCTCCACAGAAATTTTTGCTTCCTTTTACTTTCTGAACAATTTGTCTATATAATATAAAATAATACAATGTGAGCAAGATATTACTTTGCTGCAAAGGGATTTAGATAGACTGGGGGACTGGGCACTCAAATGGCAGATGAAATTTAATGTTGAAAAATGCAAAGTTATGCACTTCGGCGTAAAGAATACACAAGCAACGTATACCCTTAATGGAAGCGAATTAGGGATAACAACACATGAAAAGGACTTGGGAATTGTTATAGACAACAAACTATGCAACAATGTGCAATGTCAATCAGCAGTGGCCAAGGCCAGTAAGGTATTGTCATGCATGAAAAGGGGCATTCATTCTCGGGATGAGTATATAATTTTGCCTCTTTATAAATCACTGGTAAGACCACATATTGAATATGCTGTGCAATTTTGGGCACCTGTTCTAAAGAAGGATATTATGGCACTAAAAAAAGTGCAGAGGCGGGCTACAAAGTTAATAAAAGTAATGGAACATATCAGCTATGAACAAAGGTTAACAAATTTAAACCTATTTAGTTTAGAAAAACGTCGCCTGAGAGGGGATATGATAACATTATACAAATATATTCAGGGCCAATACAAACCACTGTGTGGAAATCTATTCACAAACCGGACTTTACATAGGACACGAGGTCATGCGTTTAGACTGGAAGAAAGAAGATTTTGTCTAAGGCAAAGGAAAGGTTTTTTTTTTACTGTAAGAACAATAAGGATGTGTAATTCTCTGCCTGAAGAAGTGGTTTTATCAGAGTCCATACAGATGTTCAAACAGTAACTAGATGCATACTTGCAAAAACAGAATATTCAAGGATATAATCTTTCAATGTAGGGTAATAACTGCTTGATCCAAGGATAAATCTGACTGTCATTCTGGGGTCAAGAAGGATTTTTTTTCCTAGCTTGTTACAATATTTGAAGTGCTTCAAACTGGGTTTTTTTGCCTTCTTTTGGATCAACAGCAAAAAACAAATGTGAGGAAGGCTGAACTTGATGGACGCAAGTCTCTTTTCAGCTATGTAACTATGTAATCATTCTTCACTCTAGGCCCGGACTGGCCATTAGCAAACAAGGCAAATTCCCAGTGGACCGCGATGGTCATGGGACGAGGCCGTTAGGGGAGATCAAAGTATCTCCCCTGTCGGCCCATGCAGGGCCTGCGCTATCCTGCTGAAATTCATCTGCATACAGAATCAAAGAGTACATTGGAGAGTACTCGTGCATGCTGGTTTGTTAATCGAGGAAGTGCCTCATATATTAATGGCATAACAATAGAAGCCAAAGGAAGAAGGGAAGATATATGAAAAAAGAAGGAAAGGGAGAAGAAGGAAAAGAGAATGGAGAATAGACCAGAACCCAGAGACACTGAGGCGCATGTTCTTATGGATGGGTCATGGCATTTTCCAGTTATACCAGATTTTTTGGAACAGCAATATTTTCCCCAACTCCAGGAGGACATCTCTTCATATTGTTTGGAGAATTTCACAGATGTAGAAATTTTGAAATCACTGGTAGAAGTGAAGACTAATATCTGTGCACTATGGCTTTTTTGGCTGCATCCAGAATATTTGGGGCCTACACAGTTAGGGAGTCCAATGTGTATATTTTAGATTGAGACGGGAGCAAAATTCCCATAGCTGTGAAGAATGTTTTGCCCAATTTCCACCAAAAGGGCTGGGGATTTGGAACATATAAGAGCAAAATGTGCCGCTACCCCAATGTGGGAAAACTATATGGAATGGTGTAACGATTCAATTATTAATCACTTAAAACGTGTGAGTAGATGCAGAAACGCCACACTCAGAAGAGCTTGTGAAATAAATCCATAGAAAAATATTTGTTTTATAATGTTCTAATAAATCTATATCACAAGGAAGATTTTTCTATGGATTTATTTCTCAAGCTCTTCTGAGTGCGGTGTTTCTGCACCAACTGAAGAACTAGTGGCGTTTCAGACTTACGATGCTAACAGGAGAGGGATACGTTTGGAAAGATAACAGTGAATCCATATGGGACTGGATACCAGCACATTAGTAGTATGCAATTTGTTTCACAATGGTTTTGTCACGTATTCATCCGCACATAAAAATGTGGTTAATGGCATTTATTGTCCTGACAGGAAAAGTTGTGCCAAGCAGCAATCATGCAAATGGTAACCTGGTAATTACTTTTGGGGTCAAAGGCCGGTCATAGCCAATCAAATCCACAGGAGGGTTTAGCTGAGCAGCAATCATGCACACCTGGTAATTGCCTTTGGGGTCAAAGGCCGGTTACAGCCAATCGGATCCACAGGAGGGGTATTTAGACCCAATTTTCCTTTTGCTCATTGCCCTGTCGTGGTTTCATGCCCATGGTTATCCGAGAGTACGTTCCTGATCTTGATTTTCTGATATTTTACTTTGGCTTTGTTTTGACTTCCCTGATATCTGGTATCTTTGACTTTTGGCTTACCCTCATCTTTGTGTCTGATTCTGTGTCCCTGACCTCGGCTAGTCTTTTGACTATTCTTGGAGACGTTAAGTCCGGTCATTCTAAGGTTCGGTTATACATTATCCTTAGTCCTAGGTGTGAAACAGTGCTGTGTGCTGGATCAACTTGTAATACTGACACTAATCCCCATTGCAGTGCTTATAATGTCTATTGTGATTACATTGGGTCATCAAGTGTTAGTACTAGTAGTTGACAGCTAAAGGGTCTTCAAGTGTGCAGGGAGCCACAGAAGTTGATGTAAAGACCACAGCAGTTTGCAGCTCAATGCATAGATGTATGTTGTGGAAGTTGAATTGCATGCTATGAGCTGGCAAGTATTTGTGTTTCAATCATGCTTCACAATGACACCAGGAAAAAAGATTGCTGTTCTAATTATTTCTCAAAACCTCTTAATATTATGAGTAACATGATTCATAACAAAAGTTAAGGATGGTCATAACTGTGAGTCTCCTGGAGAGGTGTAAAGGCTAGCCTCCTGCTCACAGACTATGGGCTCGGTCCCTGGAGCCCCTAAAATGAGTTGTCCTTGTGGGTGAGGGGCCTTGTTGTATTACCATAGAATTCCCGACCCCAGAGACCCCTTGTGTGTTTTATATTGTGTTGCTAGGAGTGCCTACATGTTTCCATATATGGTTTGGTCTTGTGTATTGGATGGAATGTGTTGATTGTCCAGGTTGTATGTGCCTTTCCATCTCTCCCCCTTTTTCTGTCTTATTGTTTATCCAGTAGAGCATTCTTCCATTGTTCCAGGGACACTTCCAGACCAGTTCAAACTGACTGCCCTGTCACTCCATTAAATCTATTATGTAGTCCTCAGCCCTTGCTATAGTCAGTCCATCCCGTTCCTGGTAATTACAGGGCTTCATTCACACTGTTTATAAGTCTTGTAGTGTGATTGGTTGCTGTCCCAAGTTCTTAGTGTTATTGGTTGGCTTGGGATATGCAGCGCGACTGGTTCTGTCTAAAGTCCATACAGCCACTGGGTACCACTGGAATCCTTTTGTAACTAAATGAGGCTGTTGGGGGTACAAATAGATGTTCTATTTTAATAAAGGTTCTTGTTCTCCTCTTCATTACGTGCTTGGGGAGGTGGACTATAGTCCTTACAGCAGCATTTCTTCCAACCCGAGAGAACTTCAGTGGCGATACTCGCTTGGAGTAATGGAGCTCCACTACAATAACAAGTAAGGATGTTTAAACCAGTGTTGTGGCTACTTTTAAAGAATATTCTTAACAGCATAACCACTAAAGCTTTGTGCTTAGCTCAATGGAGAGAGTTTCTAGCTCTCACAGAGGAAGTGACAGAGGCTTGCTGGACTCCAGGTAAGTTGTCAAACCATTTCAAACAGGTTGACTACTTACATGGTGGAGGGAAGGGCCCATGGATGAAGTGTCCCCTTAAACACGTCCGATGCAACTGCACTTATAAAAAAAAAGACTAATGGCAACCTTTACAATGCAATATTCCTTTTGGCAACTATGGAATTTTGCATTTAAGCAACCTCTTTTAATCCAACTCTGCTTTCTTATCCCAGGTCTAAACAGTTAATATGACTGCTAGTATCTCCTTTCATCCCTTATCATCTGTCTCTTTCCCAAATAATTTTTGTTGTTGTAATGTCATACTATATTATTTTTATGTCTAGTTTCTTTCTTAAAGTAGTTACTGATTTTTTTTCTTTTTTGTTGTAACATCACACATCTAGCAATGTACCAGTTTGTGAGCAAGTATTTATAACAAAAATGTAAATAAATATATTTTAAAAGAAAATCACACCAAGTAACTGACTATGTGTTATTATTAAATCCCAAATAAATTGTTTTTAATTTGACTATATCTGTTCTCTGAATAAATGAAAGGAAGAGACAGTGTAAGTATTATATGTCAAAGAACAAACAGGCATTACTATCAACTTCAAATCTGGTGACTGAGAGTCAAACGAAGCATGCCATGTTAAAAGGCAGAGATAACATTTCACTACCATAGCAAGGTAGTCTATTGTAAGATGATAAGTGTAGTGGAGCTCAATAAACAGTGCAATGGTAAAAGTATACTTTAAAAGGGAGTTTTTTTAGATGCTGTACTAGTTCAAAGTGGATGCCTTTCATCGACAAGCCAGAGTAACCTAAATTGTTGATTTCGTAAGATAATGTTAAATGATTATAAATTGCCATAGAACACATAGAAAGCAAATCGGTCTGTTAAATATAATTTTTATATCTAAATTGTCTATGTTCACATTTTTTTTTCATTTCATTGTTTTTAACAGTAATTACAAAAAGAAGTAGATGGATAGCAACATATTAACATTTATTTGGATACTGTATAGTAGAAAGCATGCCTATACAGTGTTTCTTGATAATATTGCGTAAGGCTCAAAGATACATTGCATCCAGCAATATTCCAGCAGAGACATACATTTGCACTCCCTACACTAAATTTCCAGGTTGATATGATCTCTCCCATGCTAGTAATGTATCTGAAAAAAGTGTTTGTGAACTCAAAGTAAAGAACTGCAAACATGACTTAGGCGATGGATTTAGCACACTTTAAAGTACTACATATATAACAAATTGTGAAATATGTGCAATAAAATAATGTCAGTATTTTCTTACAATATAAAGAAAATGAATGCTGCATGATTCAAGATTATACTGAAAATATTAACGAATAAAAAGTTTATTCGTGCTCAGGGAACCACCCCCTTCAAACATCCACAATGTTATTTACTAAAGTGACAATTCAAAGTAATTTCAAATTTAAGGTCAAAATACTTGAATTGGAAAAAAATATGTAATAATAATATTATAAAGTCAGTTATGCATCCAGTTTAGTTATATTAGTCTAAAACAGGGTTTGCCAATTAATTATTCCCTTGGAACCCTTTGACATGGTATAGCAAAACTTTGGAACCTCAACAAAAAAATATGAGCAGACTGTAATGTTCTCTTTTGCTGGCAAATTCTTTTTATATCTGGTTTAATTGTTGACAATTGTATTCGTATGTCTGCAGTTGTGTCAAGTCGATTTTGATACTTTGTTTTTGTTGCAGAGTAAAGCGAGAATCCAGTTTCACATAAGTATGCGCTGGCGAATGGCAACAGAACTTCGATTGCTCGCTTGGACAATTCTGGGTATTCTTTGCATAAATTACACCAAAAAGCAATAAGAGAAACTTCATGAAATTTTTGGCTTAGTGAAGTTATATAAATCAGATTCTCAAAATCTACGTCAGAAAAATTGGCTGGCTTGTCTTTTATGAATGGATTTCAAACCCAGCCATTATTTATTTCATTCAAGAATGGAAAATACTGATTAATAGATGTGATTAAATGGTGAAGATGATCTACAATTTCATTGTGAATTTCATCTTCAAGTTAAATTTCTGTGACAGTGAAAATATTTTATCTCTTGCATTAAAAATATTAGTGTTTTTTTCCTTGGAGTGATAAACCTATGTCATTTAATTTTGTGAATATGTCTGCAAGATATGCTACTTTGGATAGCCACAGAGTGTTTGTTAATCAATCAGATAATCCAAATTTATGATCCTGGAAATATGCAAAAACTTTTGACGCAATTCAAACATTCTAACAAGGACTTTACCTCGTGATAACCAACGGACTTCTGAGTGCAAAAGCAGAGCAGAGTGGTGATTACCCATATCTTCACATATAATTTTAAATAGTTGTGACTGTGATGGTCGACTTTTTATAAAATTAATAATCTGGACCGATTAGTCTAGCAGAGTTTTAGGGGGGTTGAAATATTTTTAGCTACCAGTGCATGTCTGTGAAGAACACAGTGAGAACTGGTGCTGTTTTTTTGCTACATTTCTTATTCGTGTCACAGTGCCTGCCACTTTCCCAACCATTGCTTTGGCACCATCACTGCACACATTTGTCCCAATTTATACTGTGTGTTCATGAACTTCTGGATACAGTTAAAGATGTTCTCACCAGTGGTATGAGTTTTCAGAGTTTCACACAGAAGCAGGTCTTCTTCAATCTATTTGTCAAAATTATATCTAACAACAACCATCAAAATTGAAAGTCCTGCAACCTCTGTGGACTCGTCTAATTGCAGTGAGTACCCATCACATTGATGCAGTCGAGAAATTAGTTCAGTATGGATGTCATCAGCAAGATCATGAATACTGTGCAAAACTGTGTTGTTGGAAAGTGGCACAGCTTCGATTTTTTTTACTCAACTTCTCACTTAAAATACACAACACTATTTATTTTGCACATGGTTTTATTAGTGATTACCCAATTGTGTGTGCTTCTCCTGCAAGTGCTTTGCGGTAACTCACTCTGCAAGAAGCCTCTGTTGCTTTTTCATTAGCATTTTGAAATTTTTTGCTCATAAATTGTTTACTCTTCTGATACTCCTTTAGCTTTCGCTTAAGAAAAGTCAATGTCTTTATCTTTGTACTCTGCGGGGTTTTACTCAAAATGATGACGTAATTTAGCATTGTGTGCTTTTCTTTTTTTTGCATTGCATAGCTTGGTTAACAAGCTTATAATGACATTTAGTGAAAAAATACAGTGAGCTTAAGAGCAGGATTATCAGCAAATGTCAGAGGTATGGCACTTTTGTTTGTATATAATAGGAGAAACAATGGGGAAAACTGCACATTGTGTAGGAGTGATAATGAGAAGTTATAATAAAGCAATAACATATCCTAGGCATTGGTCTAGATGACAAGTTTAGTAAGGTAAGTAGCTAGAATATGAGAGACAGGCTAGATATAATCATGAGATAAAAACATGAATGCTTACCACCGGGTGTCTGCCGCAAGATTATGTGTCACAAGATAGAGAATAACAAGCGGAGATGCCCTAAAGTAGTACAGCAAATAAGCCATACCGAGGCATGGAAGGTTTTACTTAGTGGCAGGTGGGTAATAGTGGACATTGATTTCCAGGATCCCTGTTGCAGGAGAGTATAGTATATGGCGATTATCAACTGGCCTTATTGGGCTGTGTTGTGTTTATTTTCAGCGGGAGTGCAGATGAGCCAAAGGGAGAATTAAGTAAACTCAATAACTCCGGACCTTAAGCCAGCATCAAAAGCATTTGGGATCCCCTGGATTTTTAAATTGCGCTGTCTTGTCATATCTTCCAGCTGTCCCATTTTTGCCGTCAGCTGAGCAGTTGTGGTGTCCTGTTTCTGCAGAAATTTTTCTCTGTGGATTGTATCCTGCCTGCCAGAGTGCTGAGGTCTGTTTTCAGGACCGCCATTTCCGAGGCAATGTAGGCCTTGATCTCCGTTACAATCGTGGTGATGTCTGTTTTTGTGGCCAATTGTGATTTGGGCTGCCGCTGAGGGACCACTCTGCCACTTCGGGTATGTGGTTGAAGCTCCTATGGTTCTGGATCTTCATCCTCTGAGGCCGATGTGGATCGGCATGGTGTCACTGCCATTTGATTCACCATTTTAGGCCTGGATGGCTGGGTGAGTAAGAAGCGGATATCCCAGGTGTGGCTCTCACTCGAACCCCGAGATTTGCGGGAGTGCTTGCCCATGGTCTCCTGCTCAAGTTAGTGCTTTTTAAGTGCAAACCAGCTTACACAAATAGGGTAATTTGGGGTTTCAGGACTATTCTGTATTGGAGCTCAGGGTGCATGCGACCGCTCCTTTCTTTTTAAATTTTTTTTACTTGTCACTTGTCTTTGCTATTTGAGAAAAAGTAGATTTTCTGGCAGATTTTCTATCTTCTTTCTCAGTTTCTATAAGTGCCGAAGAGGTAGAAGTAGTAACAATTCTTCTCTGAAAAGTTCCCTGCTTTAACCAGCTTTCCAAATTCATAGTTGTTTATTGGTGTAAAAAAAAATTTAACATTTTTTTTGAAAAATACAGATTTCACAACCTGACTGAAAAAGATGCTGATTTTGATAACACTCTTAGAAAGACCTGATCTTAAGCAGGATTTTTGAGTTAGACCTGGAGCAAAAAGATTTGAACACTTTGAAAAAATACAGATCTCACAACCTGACTGAAAAGGATGCCGATTTTGATAATGCTCTTAGAAAGAACTGAACTTATGTAGGATTTTTGAGTTAGACTTGGAGCAAAAAGTTTTGATCACTTTGAAAAATACACTTAACAGCCAGTGTGAGGGCAGGACACTTCATTTAACAGTTGTACCAACAACGGACACAGAGTTGGAGGATCATGCGTCATCCTAGACACTTGGCGTCAAACACGTTAATTTTACCAGTATCATGAGAAATAAAAGGGGCACAACCTGAATGCACTTGGCTCTGAATCCCATTGGGATAGTGAGTTCTGCGCTCCTGTTGCCCCGCTTCTCCTGGGTGCTTTAGAGAGCAGTCGCAAGAGCAGTTTAATTGTTGCAAACTCTTACTACTAGGGACAGGCTATCATTATCATGAGGGAGGAGGGAAGACAACTAAGCAACATTTGCCTGTCTAACTGGCCGGCCAGAGATCCCAGTTAAACCCTAAAAGATTAGCAAAGACGAGCTTTCAACAGTCTGTTATCTATTGCTCCTATGTTTTACTTACTTACATGTTTTCGTCTGATTTTCTTTTGTACCATGTTTATTCAGAAATCATTTTAATAGCTATAGACCTGACATATAGACACAATATAAGTGGTCATATATAGAACATAAATATCTCCAGTTTAACCAGACACCAGTAAATAAAAATTCAACTGTTCTCATAACTGGTGTTGAATAAAAATCAAATGAGGGCAGGGCGACAAGAGGATTTAAGAACTAAAGTACTGTTAATCCTTTTGAAGAAGGAATTCTGTTCTCCCTTCCAGCCCATCTGGAGTTCTAAACTATAACTGCCATCACAACACTTATAAAGGAATTGGTTAAATTAAATAAATAAACACAGTGCTGATATAGAAAATGTTAATTGTTTGTTGTTGATTTTTTATATTTTTGTGTTTTTGGTGGGAGGGGTGGGTGTTCATAATATTCTTTTTCTAGACACTGAAAGATTCAAAAAACCTTGGCTTTGACATTTTAGATCTTTATATTTTATTTAGTTTAGCAACACTAAACATTACAGCTTACTCACAAATGCCATGGGTGGGGAGAATAAATCAAGAGACACAAACTAGATGTGTGTTTATTTTAACACTAATGTCAGAAACACTATAGTGTCAGGAATACAAACATGAGTTTAGCCACTCTGTCTATATAGTGAAAAGGTAAGTTTATTCACCTTTTTTTCCCTACGCCGTGCTTGTCTCACTGCGGCTAACCCCGCCATGTTTTGAATCCATGGCTGAGATCATGAATTTTAACACTCTCAGCCAATCCAATGCTTTTCCATAGAAAAGCACTGGGAGGCTATTGCACATTTGCAGCAAAACACCACACTGCACCAATCAAATAGAGATGCATTGAATTAATGCACCTCTAAAGGGAACATGCAGTGTCTCCATGCGTGGAGACACTGTGCAGCACTGACACAAGAGGTACCTCTAATGGCCACCTGATTGACTGCCACTAGACTGTAACTAACCAGCAATATAAACACTGCCTTTTCTCTGAAAAGCCAGTGTTTACAGTGCCAAGGCTGCAGGGACATGCCTATTTGCATAAAACTTTGTTATAGTGTAACATTATTTAGATTTTCACATATATGGTTTGCAGTAGTTCCAAGTTTCTTTGTACACATACAGAACAGTACAAGTTCTACAAAGGTTGATTACATAATCAAGCTCTTTAAACGTATACAGGAATGTTTCACAAGACGTCTTGATTGCATTTTTACCCATAACATCACATAATTTTGTGGTAATTCCAAACTAGTTTTCTTGGAATAGCTGAGTGTTAAGACACTCACAGCTTAAATGGATGAAACTGCCGTTTAGCCGATATTCCCCTTTATGAAGAGACACAGGCTCTATACAGCAGACCGCCAAACTCCCGAACGGAGTGCAAGGGAATGCGGTAAATCCACGAACACAAAATCAGCCGAATTCCTTCCACGGCTAAAACAGGCAAAATAAATCCTTCCAAGTAGCAATCTCCCCAAACACGAGACCAAGCTCCGTCTTGAGGGTAAAACAGGAATCTGTTTAATGAGGACTACCTGCCCGGTATTTATGCAGGTCTCCCACCTGGTGGACACTCCCCTAGGGGACCAGATGGAAGACTGAGACATATATGGTACAGTGGCCAATCACAGTGGCCCAGGTTTACACACTCCCCTTTATGCAAGTAAATCCCTCCTCTCTATCCTGGAGATAATTGGGAAGAAATCCAATTATCTCCAAGGATAGAGGCAAACCGCCATCTTACAAGGTATATGAAAAACACATAAAAATACATAACTGTACAAATACCGAATACTTTGGATTCATGTAACGTATCCCCAGATAGCCTGGATCTGAGTGCACATTACTACCGAATAGCGCTCAGATCCAATGCACACAGTTCAATCGCCATGGAGTCAAAGTCTTTCACATGTCTTTCGGTATGCGATTGACTCCATGGGATGGCTATCTGGGTTAAGTCCATTCGTATCATCCAAACTCCCGAACGGACCGGTGTTCGTATGCCTCGACGAAAGAGAAGGGCGTTTGGTAGTTTCCGCGGTGTTCGGTAGGAAAAGTGTCCGTTTATAGTTCCATACGATCTTCGTCAAACACCGCTGGTCTTTTGCGTGTTTAAAGTGGTCGGCATATGAACGACGACCACCCTGCATTCGGTTGTAATGAAGAGGTGTCTGCGGTTAACCACAACGTTCTAATTGGGGCCAAGAGGTTAACCAGCAGCACACTTTTCTTCTGGGTGGCCGTCCGTTCGGTAGTTTTGTTCGGTACAAGTCTGTAATAAACGAACAGGGGCATACGGACAGGTAATTCCGCTAAGGGAAGCAAAATAGATGAACCAGCAAAACTAGTCATATAGATGGATCTGTCACACTGAGTGTCACATCCCTCCAGCAGCTAGAACCTCACATAGTTGATGAATAATTTCAGAACTGGAAACTATTAAGAAAATAATTCATATTGATGCAATGGCTAATATAGTCATGTAGAGGTTCATTCAGGACTTTGGGACAAACCTTAAGCATTTAACATCATAATTATATGCGGTGGTTCTGCATCATGCCTGTTCAACATGAATATATAATGTTCATTTTAAGACCAAGCTACTCATTCTAAATTTAAAAAGTTAAAAACGAAAGTTAAAAAGGCAAATATACAATCATTAAGCCCACACAAATCTGAAAAGACAAGACAGTTAATGTCAGCAATAAAAATGGGATGAGTGGTCATGTTACGATACTTACTGGAAGCTTGCAACCATTACTGCAACAGGGATATGCGGAAGCTGCGCTGCCCACTTCACTGTCACATCCTGGTACACAAGCAACATGTTATTATGGTTTCCAACCAGGGTGTTTATTGTTCCTTCGCTCACTGTGGGATCACAACACAAAAAGACGAACGGAAATGTTCTAGTAAGTACATAAACACAGTATTCTCTCTTATTCCATCAACATTTCCAGTCAAAAAAAAAAGAAAAAGAAAAAAAACAGTCATCAGATCTGGTGTGGACTTACTTTTAAACATTTTTATACTCTGTAGTCACACAACCAAATTACAAGGATAAAACATGTGGAATTGAAATCTATATGTTGTGCTGGGAAAATGTCAACAAATGTTTAGATTAAAAAAATAATTATATAACTGAAGATTGCCTCTGCAACCTACATGTTAGATGCAATGTGATAACATCCCTTGCCCAAAAGTGATGTGCGTGATGGAGATTTGTTAGTACAGATAGAATAGTACAAGTAACGATATATTTCAAATTACATAACAGGGATGTTTATCAAAGTGATCTAAAAAGTGACTGTTTTCTTCATAGTCAATTTTCCATACCAATTTCTATTTTAGAAGACCGTCAAATTTATAGTCGAGAAAAAAATTCTGCCATTTTTCTGTAGAAAAGGGGCAAAAATAATAATAAATCCAGTGCATTGGAAAACAAATAGCACAAATTCATGTTGGATAGTTGGGATGCAAAAAAAAGTAACAGATTAAAAAGTCTGACAGATTTCTGAATCTGATGCAAAATTAGCCAGAACAGTGTTGGAACCACTTTGATAAAAGATCTGTCATTATGTAACATTAAAGGGACACTCCAGGCACCAAAACAACGTCATCTAAATGGGTCTCAGCCAATCAGCTGCCCCACTGCCCGGCAGCACTCCGCGCTTCCTGTAAAAGAAAATTCTAAAGCCAGATGACGCCAAGGACGGAGTTAAGACCAGTACAGGAGTTCAAGAATGGTTCAACCCCTTGAGGTAACAGTTTCTCCAGGGGCCTCTTAACATCAAAACAACTTTATTTAGATAAAGTTGTTATGGTTACTGAAGTGTTCCTTTAATATATTAGTTTAAAGTTTAATATAGGCTTATGTAAATCAGCATGTTTATAAAGACAACATAGGAAGGGCTTAATGTGCTTGGCTTGCTCTTTCATTTAATGGATGCATGCTTGTTACAGATACTGGTAGGTAATGGAAACTATGTTAAAGAATAGGATTGTTGAACATCTAAAATCACATAGATTCAAGATCAGAGACAACATGGGTTTACTTCAGGGAGATCATGACAAACTAATCTTATTGATTTTTTTGATTGGGTAACTAAAATTATAGATCAGGGTGGTGCAGTAGACATTGCTTATCTAGATTTCAGTAAGGCGTTTGACACTGTTGCACATAGAAGGCTTATCGATAAAACGCAATCTTTAAGTTTGGATTCCAATATTGTTGAATGGGTAAGGCAGTGGCTGAGTGACAGGCAACAGAGGGTTGCAGTCAATGGAGTATATTCGAGGCATGGGCTTGTCACCAGTGGGGTACCTCAGCGATCTGTACTTGGACCCATTCTCTTTAATATATTTATTAGTGATATTGCAGAAGGTCTTGATGATAAGGTATGTATTTTTGCTGATGATACTAAGATACGTAACATGGTTGATGTTCCAGGAGGAATAAGCCAAATGGCAAACGATTTAGGTAAACTAGAAAAATGGTCAGAGTTGTGGCAACTGACATTTAATGTGGATAAGTGCAAGATAATGCATCTTGGATGTAAAAACCCAAGGGCAGAGTACAGAATATTTCATAGAGTCATAACCTCAACATCTGAAAAAAGGGATTTAGGGGTAATTATTTCTGATGACTTAAAGGTAGGCAGACAATGTAACAGAGCAGCAGGAAATTCTAGCAGAATGCTTGGTTGTATGGGGAGAGGTATTAGCAGTAGAAAGATGGAAGTGCTCATGCCATTGTACAGAAAACTGGTGAGACCTCACTTATTGTACGCAGTACTGGAGACCATATCTCCAGTAGGATATTAATACTTTAGAGAGAGTTCAGAGAAGGGCTACTAAACTGGTTCATGGATTGCGGGATAAAACTTCCCAGGAAAGGTTAAAGGATCTTAACATGTATAGCTTGGAGGAAAGACGAGACAGGGGGATATGATAGAAACATTTAAATATATAAAGGGAATCAACACAGTAAAGGAGGAGACTATATTTAAAAGAAGAAAAACTACCACAACAAGAGTACATAGTCTTAAATTAGAGGGGCAAATATTTAAAATTAATATCAGAAAGGTAGATGTTAACACAGTAAAGGAGTTTAAGCATACATGTGATAGGCATAAGGCTATCCTAACTATAAGATAAGACCAGGGACTACTGAAAGTATTTAGAAAATTGGGCAGACTAGATAGGCCAAATGGTTCTTATCTGCCGTCACATTCTATGTTTCTATGGTAAGTCAATAGGATCATTACCTTTGTTTGCCTTGTCATTCACAGTTGAACTTGATCTAACAGGACTGACCGGAATTGGATCTTTAACTAGGCTAACTACAATATCAGAAAGCACTGGTCAACCAACAGTGATATGGCTTTGGAAAGATCATGAAAGGGCTTAACCAGAAATGTAACGGATTGTATCATCACACTGGGCAAGTCTGAACTAGACATGCATAGGATATGGACCCTGCGGATGGTGGATGGTGGCATATCAAACAAGAGAACTCCAGGAAAGCTTAGAAACTGTAGTTACAAGATGAAAAGGCACTTCTTGAGAGAATGTGTTTCCACTATACAAAGGGAGCTTACAACATCAATTATTATTTTTATTATTTTAACTAACCTGAACAATATGGAAGGAAGCAACTTGGATTGTAATCAAATTTTTTCATAAAGCGGATCTGTCCATTCTCTTTGAGACAGAAGAAATTTCTTTCACCAAGAACCAGGACGGAGAATGTAGTCTGATTAAAGGAGACGATCCTTATATCCAGTGCCTGCTCCCCAATACTCAGAATCCAGTCCGCCTGCAGGGGAAAATTGTACAGACTTAAAAGTAACCACATTAAAAGTATTTGAAACAAAAAGTTTTTGTTTATTTTAAGGAAATAAATATCAAAGTCTTCTAAAGATTGCAAACGCCCTTATTACAACCACCAAGGGGTGAGCGAGTGAAGAGAATTCAAAGTGGATTTCAAATTGAAGTTCAAACTTGCCGAGATGGAAAAAATCTATAACTCTGTTATGCTTCCAATTTAGTTATTTTGGCCTAAACTGTGAACATTACATTGAATTCACTTGGAAATTTCACATTAGTATATAACCCTGCCTGTCAAGACTAGTTTTAAAACACTATATACGCACAACAGGGCTCAACATTTCAAGTCATATACTACTAAACAGGCCTCAAAGTTGCTCTCTATTGAAAGCCTAGTGGATTCATGGCAGACTCAACAGGGGTAAATTTCTATTCGCCAGGGCTGAATTGTGTATACTACCTTTCCTCAAAACACAGCTTTAAAATAATTTGATTTTAAGCTTGTCTGAGCAGCGCCTTCTTCATCTTTTGTCTCTTGTAATATTTTGTATGTCAAATACTTGTGAATAATCCCCATTCTACGGTTGTAAAGCACTGCAGAATATGTTGGTGCTACATAAGTAATAATAATAACCAAACATTCGCACTGTAAGAATATTTTTTGCAATCGAATGATAACTCCACTAAAGGGGAACTTTCACTTCCAGGGTTTTCAATATTATGCTTACATATCATTTCCTTTAACAAATATGTATTAATGAGGTGTGAAAATAACATTAAATATGCAAAATGGAAATGTAAAAGAATATGAAGCATCATTTGAAAAAAAGGTTAAAACAAGTTCTAGGTGAATGGCAATGTTTTATTTATTGGTGTTCCAGAGAGCTCATAGTTTCCCTTTAATCTACTCCATCTAACAACATACCAACCAGTAACAAAAAAAACAAACACTCTCTCTCTCTCTCTCTCTCTCTCTCTATATATATATATATATATATATATATATATATATATATATAAATAAATATATAAATATATATATCCCAACTCAGTTGACACAGAAATAACTTTTTAACTTGCAATACCTTAATATTAAAACCAGACAGGGTTATTCACTAAAGTGAGAACTCAAAGCAAATTCAAAGTAGACTAACTGGTAAAAGTTAGGTATGCTTTCAGGTAGGCTACTCTGGCCTTAATTTTAAAATTTGCTTTGAATTCTCACTTTACTAAATAATCATGTAAATTAAGAAATAATTCTATATAAATGATTTATATGTAATTATTATTAAACAAACAGTCTGGGAGCAAGGACCTGTTGGTATAGTTCTGCCCCTCTTTGACATACATACTTTTACAATGCAAGGGTGATTCTTCGGGTGCTAAATGAATGGCAGTAACACACACAAAGATAGTGACAGACATAAAAATGAAGAAGGGGAAAAAGGCACACCAATGAAGCGTGGAGTGGAAAACACAAAATAGAGAGTAAGATGGGCATAAAGTAATAATAGGGTCATTAATGCGTTTAAGATATATGAAAACAGCCGTAGGAAAAGCCTTTTTTCTTGCACATCACATGAATAGTTCTATGGGGGATCCAATGGTCTTGTAGGATTGCCCCTTGTCTCTCCTAATGTTCATCTTTTCTATGAACTCCAAATTGTTGGTGTGTCTGAGTGCATAACATTTAAAATTTGCTTGAAATCAAGAAGCCAGCTAAAAAAGTTAGGAGTCAGGTTTTTTTAAACAACAAATTTTCATTTTCAATGACAAACCTACAATTCTTAAAGAGACATTATAGTCACCAGAACCACTTCAGCTTATTGAAGTGGTTCTGGGACCTACATCCTGTCCCTGTAGACTTTTTAAAGTAAACATTACCTTTTCAGAACAAAATGCAGTGTTTGTATAGCTCACTAGTAACACCTCCAGCGAAAGTCCCTCACACTCTGCATGGTGGTGCTCAATGTTCCCATAGAGATGAGACCAGCATGGAATTGGAAAAAAAAAAGGTATGCAAACACAACTTTCAAATGTAATGGAAGGAGAGCCGGTAACCTAAACAGACACACTCACTGAAAGACAAACAAACTGATACAGACATACACACACACACATTTTCTCACACACTTATTGTGATGTATGGACTGTTAGGCTGTGTGTGAGTGTATGAGTTTGTGTATTGTGATGTATGGGCGTTTGGCTCTCGATGATGCACTTCTTTTAATTCTAAGGAAACTTGTTGTCCCTTTACAGTCCCCAATTGGCCATCAAACACTTGCATACTTCTCCTGTAATTGCCTAATCCAGTCAAGTCTGGTCTGATTTTCATTCAACACATGCCATGGATGCACTTGAGGCATCCCAAGAACCTTTATGCACTCCCTACCAAAAAGTGGAGCTCCTCCTTTCTCTAAGATATAGAGAGGTAGTTTCTTCTTACACTTGTTTAATGTAACTGTTACTGTCACACAACCCACTGGTATTAACAGCTCTTTAGAATATGTTTGCAGTCTCACTGTTGTCTGAATTATTGGCCTATGTATTTTAAGACGTTTCCAGTCTGTCAAAGAAATACCTGATACAGCTGCACCTGTGTCCAAATCCATAGTTATTTTCTTGCCATTTACAACAACCTGAACTGTGAATGCAGCCAGATTAGAACCTATTTTATATATTTTAAAATTTCGTACAGGAAATTGTTTATCCGAATCCTCAGAAGACTCCTGCATTTGTACTCTATAGGCATTCTTTGCTCTGTCTCTCAAGCGATTACTGCCTCTCTCTGCTGTGGTTCACACACTCTTTGTAGGTGGCCCATTTTACCCCAAGCATGACACTTGGCATCCTTGAATCTGCATGCAGTTGCAACATGTGTAGTAACTCCGCAGCGACAACATTTGTAATGTGAATGTTCCTGTTTTGAAAGTCTCTTTCCCTGTGGTACACTTTGTGCTCTAGCGTCTAATTTTAAAACTTCTATTTCAGCATTCCCTGTGTTGTCCAGTCTGCTGTGTAATAGAATACCATCCTTAGAGGCTTATTCAATAATGCTCGCCATGTTAAAGAACCATTATAGTGCCTGGAAAACATACTCGTTTTCCTGGCAGTATAGTGCCCTGAGGGTGCCCCCACCCTCAGGGCACTATAGTGCCACTCCACGCCACACACCTACCCCTAAAATTAAAGTTTTTCTCATTGTCCATTTGAAATGCTAGAAGGTATCAGAACTGTTAAACAACATCCACTAAGATATACACAATAATCAAACAATAGATTGTGAGCAAGGCCAACATATGTATTAAATAGATTGTGGCGTCTGAATAAAAACACAGCTTTCCTTTACTAAATATCCCTTTTTGTCAAATAAAAGTTATATTTAACATTGTTTAAAAAATACCATTAATGTTGATAATAATTATTACAAATCAAACAGTATGTGCCTTTTTAGATAATGCGGTTGCTTCACTTTTCTCATTATAAAATACTTCCTTTACGCAAAAAAAAACCCCAAAAAACAAATAGATACAGACAACACATATTCAATTGATTTTGTTTGGAGGGTTATAAATTAAAGATCTAGCTTTGCATTTAATCACATTCATTTTCCTTTCAAATCCTAATGGATAGTGCATCTCTTGAGCTAAAAACTACAGTGGAAATAAACGAGGTTCATTCAATTAGCTGTAGAGTTTAAGAAGGATTAATGAAAATCTCATTTTCATTAGCCCTGTTTCTAATTGTATTCTCTTTGTTTTGAATCATTCAGAAGTACTCAAAGATATTCTGGATATATGCGGAAATTCCATTATTTCAAAATGAAACAAATACACGTGTGTCAACTCAAGCAAGCTGGATATGCGAAATGCACTTTCCATGCAAGAGTGGTAATACCATGTAGAGATTATCTGGCTGAGCTATACAAAGATTTTTCATTGAAGTGCCACTAAATGTTATGTTAATTAAAGTAACTTTTTCTTTTAAATGGTCTTAATCAAAAATACTCACACCCCAAGAAAATATCAAACGGTCATCTATATAAGACAAAGCACTTTTGTTTTCTTACTGACAAAACACTATGCTTCTTACATATTCTGGACTAGGCTACATGGTGTTAGCGGACAACCAATAGCAATAGAAGGGCATTTCGAGGGACCAAACATTCAGCCTTGAATAAATTGTTGCAATAATCTTAAATGGACACTCCACGCCACTTTTTTTTTTTTTTATTATGGGTATATCTAAAAACAGCTTTCAAAAGCTGCAGTTCTCTTGCAGCTTAAGGAGAAGTCATTCCAAGGCAGGTGCTCTGAGTAATTGCCTGCCTTTTGAGTTTAGCGCCACTGAGCTAAACAAACCAATTAGTAACCAGGGGTAACATGGTTAATTTATAAAAGTGCCAATTTCTTATGAAATCTACACTTTTTTTTTTTAATGAAAAAAGAAGACACACTCTTCACACAAAGCATTTCAGCAAGCTAAAGTGAGTTAGGGGTCCAGAGTGCCCCTTTAAATCTAGAACAAATTTCAATGCAGTCAGACTTTTTGGAGTTTCTGTAGAATTATGTGGCTGTACCTCTTCCACAATCCCTAGAATAACTGACAGCTTAATAGCACTGTTTGGCACTTAACTTCCTAATAAAAATGACAGATTGCAGACTAGCAAATATTCAGAGGGATTTATACACAGCACAAAGTAGGTTGGCATGCTGTGACTTCAAACGGGTACAACACATGGTGGCTTTTAACTCTGATGAAGGTGTAAGTGACTAAACTTCTATTCTGCTATCCAGAAAGAATTCAGTTTCAGTGATAGAAAAATTACTTCCCGCTTTTAACCCACTTGTCAGCTGTCTAGCTTTTTATTCAATCAAAGGAAATAATCTACATTTATAAGCTTATACCTACACTTATTTAACACAAATTTTCTGTCATAGGAGAATATCTGAACCTCTCCATTGATTGGTTAGTTATTGTGGCATATGCAAAAGTCTAGTGATATCTGAAGAAATACGGTACCTGTAACTGGTTGAGAGTTATTTCACAGACAAGTCACCATCACCCTAGCTTCATGAAACAGATAACTCAATGAAAGCCCAATGCTCCAAGGCAGGAAAATATATTTGCCCTAATTGAATGATTTACTATTCACATTTTGTAAAAGGGGTCCAAGTTATGTTCATGACATTAGTTTGGTAACCCATTCTTCAGTTGTAATATTAGCTCAATGTCAGAAACGCCACACGTCCAGAGTCATCCTTGCGCCCTCAGCATGCCTGACATTGGATGCTCAGAGCTCGCATCTTTTATTTGACGCCCTCAGTTCTAGAAACAGCTGGTTGGTCCACCAATTCAGGTTTGGTCTGTTTGGAGGAACTTTGTGCTACAGAATAATTTCTTTATGGGACTGCAGACAGATTTGTGGTTTACTTGTCCCTTTGGTCCAAATGCCATTTGATTACCAGTACTGATGACTTTCAGAGATTGCTGAAACTTCTCCTTATCTAAGCGATCCCGGGCTTCACCGCAGAGTCTACCCTACATATACCCCAGCCAATTATCCAATTTTCCCTCCCACCTTATCCCAGGTTAAGCACTCCACACAGGAGTATAGTTTATACTTGATGATTTAGTAAATTGTCCTATTAGGATTTGGGTATCCATGACCATCTTCCTGAAGTTAGATCCCCAATGATGACCTTAAGGTTGTATATTTCCTCAATTATCTGTACTTTTGTTTTCCAGTTGTATGAGAGTCTGGTTTACTTATTATTATTATTATAATATATATTTTTTTATATATCTTTTTGTTTACAAGGTTTCTGTATCCAGATTATTTCTGTCCTCATCTCTTTCTGATAAAACTCTTAATAAACACAGATTGTAATAAAAAAAATATATATATATATATATATATTTTTTTTTTTTTTTTAGGGGACTCGAAGTATCTACATAAAATTAAACACAGAACTAATTATTGTTAATTTCCTATCGCTTGCTTTTAGCCAAATATCTGTACTTTGTATATAGACATATATTATCAACACAGAGCATGAGATTTACTCATACATAAATTCTTTTGATCATG
This sequence comes from Pelobates cultripes, assembly GCA_933207985.1. NCBI lineage: Eukaryota > Metazoa > Chordata > Amphibia > Anura > Pelobatidae > Pelobates > Pelobates cultripes. Next base: position 110,501,769 of record OW240915.1, read on the forward strand.
TGCTGTGTCAACATTATCACAATTGCGTTAAGAGAAATAGCAGTATACACTTAAAAAAACAACCAGAGACTGAAAAGAGAGTGAATTTACCAAAATCAGACATACTTAATCATCAGAAAGAGGTGTTGAATGATAATGAAATAGAAATACAACCATTCCATGAGGATTTGAGAAGAGATCAAAGTTTCAGCAAGCCACAGATCATTAAAAATTTGTTATTTTTCCAATTTTAGAAAGATGATACAAAGATGGGGTTAGCAGGTACTGAAAAATGTTATGAAAACTGAAATGTTAAGAGCTTTAGAAGTTTCTTTCATGAACAAGACTGTAATCACAAAGCTCCAATGAGTAAATTGGAAATTAGACTTGCACCAATGAAAGTGCAATATAATGTGTATTGGAAACAAAATTAAGTATTTGATAAATTCTGTGGTGACAGTGGTGGAAAATGGACTTCTGAAAAGAACAAAAGCTGGATATTAAGAAATTACATGCTGCATTTTCACACGATACCTGCTAGACTACTGCAAAAGTGTGTTTTGAACAGCTCGACCAAATTACATTCCTTGTAATACACAACTGGGCAAATTGATAGTCCGAGATTTACCTGTGGAGTCTTATTCATGAATAAGGCTTCAGTGGTAAATCTTGGACAATTGATTAATTCGTGTGTGGATTAAAAGACATTTGATTCGCGATTGGAGAGGCCTATTCACTAGTCCCAAGTACATTTATAGGGAGGAGGCGAGGAGATACAACACTCTATGCCCGTTGTGTTAATGTACCCAGAGCAGGACTTAAAAGAGACAGGGCGCAAGATGCCTCCACTCCTGCCCCTAATCAGCTTCACCATCTAGAGGGGCGGCCGTAGCTGGTACAATGAGGAGATGCTGAATGGTGCAGCACAGTGTTTTACTACACATGCGCAATAGCCATCCAATAATTTCCTATGGGAAATGTAGTGATCTCAGCAAAGAAGGCAGAGCAGGGCTGGGCCAACCATGACAAGAGCAGTGCGAGCAGTGATGAAACCAGCATGGTGCTGTAAATAAGGAGAGTAAAATTCCCTTTTTAATGGGGGGCAGGCACCAAAACAGTGTTTTCAGAACTATAGTGCCAGGAATTGTATTAATACAGGACTGTATTAATGACACACTCGTGTTCCTTTAAAAATTTACTAGGATTTTGATACCATTTTATTGTCCCACAAAGAGCGCGTCAGATAGATGCTTTTATTTATCCTATCTTGGATAGATAGTAGGGAGTAGTTGCTTTTGTAAGTAGTACTCTCTGCCCTCTATAGTAATTATGTCTCCATTTTTAATCATCAAAAATTATCTATGCCTTTTTGTCAGGGCTATAATATACACACATTCCTTGACACAAGGCATAAACTTGAATCTTGCAATTCTTTTTGGATATCTGGATATTTTAATATAGTGTTTAATAAAGGTACTCTGGCTACTTTTAACTACACTAATTGTGGCATTTTACTTTTCTTTATTACTATTTGCTATTTTTATTTTGTGTTTTACTCTCGCTGCTTGGCATCTGGATTTTATTATTTCAGTTGAGTATTACTCTAAAGAAATCCTAGATGGGGATAATACCACTCACACCTGATTCATTGAGAAGTCCGCCTGCTCAATTAAATGTGAGTACACACTTTTATATGTATACTCCTATTATATATTTTTAACAGTGAGCACCATTAGTTGTCTCCTCTTTTTACCCTTTCATGGTTTACAAACTATTGGAAAATTTACATGTCATCACGTATCCTATAAGTGGGGATTGTACTGCTGTATGCCATTCATACTAGAGCTGGTTTGTAGCTCTTTTAACCCCTTAAGACCGCAGTCAAATGTACAAGTTGTGATCAAAACGTAAACAAAACCTGGCATTTGCGCTATATGTCTGCCCAACCTTAATTCATCTCTTTCTTATTAAATGCACCCACACTTCTTATATATCATTTTATTCATGGGAAACAGGGTCTTCATTTAACATCAAATATTTAGGTATGGAACATAATTTAATATGAATAAAATATTTAAAAAAGTGAGAAAATAAGATTTTCTTAATTCTACATGATATTTTAACTGTGAATGTCAAAATACTGTTTGCGTTTACTGCAATAAAATACACATTTGTATTCAGCGATATCTCACGTGTAAAACAGAACCCCCTATTTACAGGTTTTATGGTGTTTTGGTAAGTTACAGGGTCAAATATAGCGTTACATTTTTCATTTTTTTCACATTCAAATTCGCCAGATTGGTTACATTGCCTTTGAGACCATATGGTAGCCCATGAATAAGAATTACCCCCATGATGGCATACCATTTGCAAAAGGAGACAGCCCAAGGTATTGCAAAAGGGGTAAGTCCAGTCTTTTTTAGTAGACACTTGGTCACAAACACTGTGTGTATATATTTTTATATATATATATATATATATATATATATATGATTTTTTAATTATTTTTATTTATATATAGGTATATATAGTGATATATACTTATATACTTATGTATATAGATATATATATTTTGTTCTACATGTATTTTGATATCAATATATATATTAATTTTAAAATACAGTTAGAATGAAATTACAAATGTATATATATTTATTTTTTATTATTTTTTTCATTTTATTTTTTAACGTATTTACATATTTATTTTATATTATATATAAATATATATAAAATGAAAATTATATATACATTTAATCAATATCATTGTACGTGTACTTTGATATTAATATATATATATATATTAATATTAAAATACACACACACTGTATGTGTATTTATGTGTATATATATATATATATATATATATATATATATATATATATATATATATATATATATATATACTTAGATCATATATATAATAAATATATGATCTAAGTATACATAATTTAATTTTCAACTGTTTACAACTGTTTTATTTTATTTTCAGACATCAAGGGGAGTACCTGTCATTACAGGCACTCCTCCTCCTGGCAATGCCGTCCATCTGATCGCGAGGTCCTCGCAAGGACCTCGCGATCACATGGCCAATGGGGGGCCAAAGAGGATGGAGGTGAGTCCCCATACCGCGATCGCCGGCGATCGGGTAAGTAAATAAGATCGCAGGGCGTTCTATGCCGCCCTGCGGCTTTTAGAGCAGTCTAAATAAGGAAGGCATAGAGCACCCTGCGGTCTTAAGGGGTTAAACGGGAGTAGGACTACATTGGACCCCGTTGCCTTAAAAATACTTTTTTATTGGACTTATTGCACTATCACCCTTTCTATGTTTCCACATACAGATCCCTCAAGTTATTTCCATCCGACTTCAACAGAAAACATTCCCTCCATAATACTGTTGGCTATACCCCTGGCAAGACTTGCACTACGACTCTTTTTGGTATTATTTGTGGTTTGAATTTGACATCACTATTGGACTTTGTTTTGAAGATATATTTCTCAGAATCTACTTTTTTATTTGGCACAACCTTTCACTTTTACCTTCTGTATTATTCCTACTACTAGGGCTTAGAGGGAACCCTACCCTAGCTTTGCTGCCATTTTATACAGTACTGGTTTCTCTAGCGCTGTTTCCTTTGTTTTGTATTTTAACCAGCTGCACGCATGGGAATCTGAGCTGGATCGGAGAATGGCCGAGACCCATTAAAACTATACCACTCTATAATTCGAGTGCTGATTCTCCAATGAGAGCATCATATGGACAGTAAGGCCACTTGGTGATGAGCTAAGGAAATATAATGTGATGTCCAGGGAGAGGGGTTTTTGGGGGCATTTTGTACATCTTGGCTGCATAGCAAAGGGTCTATCTTGTTAGCTATAGATGTTGCAATCAAGATCCCAGACAGAGTGAAGTTTGTAAAGCTAATTATTTAATATAAGTAATAACAAATAGTGAAATAGGATGACTATAATGGGTGATGAAACTCTAATTTTAGAGGGAAGGCTGGATGAAAATTATGTCATGTACTGTTTCTGTTATATGGTACTTGGATTAGTTTAAGGAAATAATATTATTGAGTAAAGAAATGGGGAATAAGCAATAATATTGTGTAATATTTAATGCGTATGTATATATGTAATACCATATGTCTTATCCAACAAGTGCTAAATGCTTATATTTTTATGACTTTTATATTAGTATGATGATGGTAATGTCTTGTACGTCTAAGTAAGAAAAACGAAATAAATAAATTATAAAAAAAAAAGATCCCAGACAGAGTGGAGGTGCGATGGGAATTACATTGTACGGAGTACCCCCTGGTATGTGAATCCACATTTCTTTGTATAATACCTGTGTTGTGAGGTGAGCAATAAAGCTGGAATCTACTCCCCAAAATTAAGTCTCCGATAATGTTTGGGAAAAGCTATAATCATTGCTTTACAGTGGCAAGGGTCTCCAGAGCCATAAACACTACATGGAGCTATAACCACAGCACCCTGGTACAGGGCGGAAGAGGTCCACAGAAACCCCAGTCAAGCTTTGATGTCATGGTCCTGGGTAGCAGCTAAGAGGCAGACTTGGTGGAGGTACTCAACTGGAGTACAGGAGCTCCACTACAAAATATATCTATCATAAAAAAAAAAAAAAGATATTGAGGTGAGTGTTGCTTCAGTAAATATGCAATTGTAGAGAGTCCAGTGTAAAAAGTTTTTTGCTTTTCTTCTAATCTTATAATGTCTAAGCAATAAAATTTTGTGTGCAACAGCAGTACTATAACAGTAGTAAAATATTTGTATGAAACAATGGAATATACATTTGAAATAGGTCACAAAATAATGGCATGGAAAGTATTATAACTGAAAATTGCTTTGGAACCGAGCTGAATTTCTTTGAGAGTACTCTTGAGATCAACTACAAGTTTGTTATTCAATTTTAGTTTGCATACTGTTTCCAGGGTAAGTGCTTCTACCTGCCCATCAGGGACACTTATTATTTTTCAAGGTGTGTTAAGGTGTGACCATTTTAGAAGTCTTTGTGCCATTTACATTATGAGTAAGAAAATTTGAAACAAAACCAAAAGTATTTTATTTACAAAAACTGACTTCAAAACGCATTGACTGTTGTTTAAACTAAGCTGCTGGGTTATTCATTATACGAGGGATCGTGTAGAGTTGACAATGAACTGCAAACTTTAGAACTTAATATCAGAATTATATATATGTGTGTGTATAAAATTATATAATATATACATAGACACATATTTCTACTCTTAGGTTCTAAAATATATATAAAAGTCATACTCTAGATTTATAAACTATATTTTTCTGTGTCAGTTATTTTGGCCTCAAGTCTTCAATTACCTTACTAGCTCTTCACAATTACAGATTTAGAGAATACAGATCAGGGAGTTGTGTTGCTGTTGTCATATGAAATATACTGCTACACATAAAAACGAAAGAGCTCCCAGAAAAAGAGGGATAGAGTGAATGAAAGTCTCAAAGACTCGCTCTCCCTAAAGTTAGACACTTGGCAGGTTGGTGACCTTTATGTTTGGTTCTCTTTTAGAAAGCAAGCAGTCTGTCCTGATGTCTGAAGACCAGTGTTATGTTTTTAATGTTCCTCTTCATCTGTGCTTGTTGTCTCCTTGATGCAGGCTACTCACATGAGGATAACTCTACCTGGATGCTTTGTTTTATTGATTCACTCAATCCTGATTTTATTATAAGACACAGAGACTCATAATAGGCTTCAAGCATAATAACTACTACAACCCATTCTGATTATTATGTCAGGAGTACCTTGGACCCGTTGACCAGTAATGGGGCAAAGCTTGGCAACAGTATTCTCTCTTACATGGTTCCCCAGTAGCCAGTGACGACATCTAGCTTCTGCAGAGACCAGAAGTCAATCCGGCCAGGCATCCATTGGCTTAGTGCGTCAGCTGACTGCTCTCAGCTAATGAATGCTAAAGAACTCTTGTGAACTCTTGTTCCAGGCTGGCCTATAACATACCTATCACGCTACCAGATGGGTTAACTTTCGTATGCGTAGTGTTTAAAAGTAAGCGCTGCACATAGAGACTCCAGGCACCATGACCACTTCAACCAATTTAACTTTCCATTACTAAAGTACAGCAACAGCATGTAAATATATTTATACAGTTAGGTCCTTAAATATTTGGACACTGACACAATGTTTATAGTTTTGGTACTCTACAACTCCTCAATGGATTTGAAATGAAACAACCAAGATGCAATTGAAGTGCAGACTTTCAGCTTTAATTCAAAGGGTTTAAATCCTTTGCATACAATGACTGCTTGAAATCTGAAAAGCATATACATCACCCAACGCTGGGTTTCCTCCTTTGTGATGCTTTGCCACGCCTTTAATGCAGCTGTCTTCAGTTGTTGCTTGTTCGTGGGTCTTTCTGCCTTAAGGTTTGTCTTCAGAAAATTAAATGCATGCTCGTTTGGTTTGAGATATGGTGATTGACTCAGCCAATACAGAATATCCCACTTCTTTGCTTTAAAAAAGTCACAGGTTGCTTTCGCAGTATGTCTTGAGTCATTGTCCAACTGTAGAGTGAAGCGCCATGCAATCAACTTCGCTAAATATGGCTTAATCTGAGCACACAATATATCTTTATACACTTCAGAATTCATTTGGTTGCTTCTGTCTTCTGTCACATCATCGATAAACACTAGTGACCAAGTGCCATTGGAAACCATGCATGCCCATGCAATCACAATTCGCACGGCCTCTAAATGTATACATACATGAACAGATGTGCATATGTACATGTTCTATGTTTCTATACAGATAACGAATGGATGTCTAATAGATTAAAAAGAGCAGATGGTTATTTGATATTCTGTACCACGAAGTCTGGAATGCGAGTGTATTCGGAGAGGATTGATGGTTTTCTTATGTGTCCTTATATGGCAAGAGATTTAGTTAAAAGTTCTGACATCATTATAGTCTTAAAGGACCACTCTAGGCACCCAGACCACTTCAGCTTAATGAAGTGGTCTGGGTGCCTGGTCCTTCTAGGGTTAACCCATTTTTTAATAAACATAGCAGGTTTATTAATGGGTTAAGCCTTCCCCCAAAGCCTCACTGACAGCCACTAGAGGCGCTTGCGTGCTTCTCACTGTGATTTTCACAGTGAGAGCACGCCAGCATCCATAGGAAAGCATTGTAAATGCTTTCCTATGCGACCGGCTGAATGCGCGCGCAGCTCTTGCCGCGCGTGCGCATTCAGCCGACGGGGAGGAGAAGAGGAGGATTGGAGGAGGAGAGCTCCCCGCCCAGCGCTGGAAAAAGGTAAGATTTAACCCTCACTATAGTGCCAGAAAAACGAGTATGTTTTCCTGGCACTATAGTGGTCCTTTAACTATTTCAAACAGTAAGCAGAGAAAGGCACTGGCTCTCCATCGAAGGTCTCTCTCTTTCTGTAACATCATCAAGCTGCATCATCTGTCACGTTTTTAACATATGTACTGCTGTCTGCATTTAGAAACAAAGAAATGTATACTTTTTTTTTTATTAATAACATTGCATATTAATATTTTTGGATGAATTAGAAGAGTATTACGGGAAGAAGAATGTATATACATAAAAATACCTATTCCAATCACCCTTTACATATTCATATTTATTACATTTGGTGTCCTGAGCCAGGCTTTTCTGATCTTTTAATTACATTATGACATCACTTCTCCTCCACCAATCAAGTGTCATTAAACAATTTACTTTTCAACTGATTTTATCTATTTATCTGAGTTTCGTCATCATCTTAGTGTCATTCTTGTATTTTCCTATTCATTTTGCCATTTTCTTTTATTTTCTCTCAATTTGATCCTATTTACATCTATTTATATCTATTTCTAATTCTCTATCCTAATTCTCTTTGACCTGTCTGCGGCTTTTGACACTGTTGATCATCAACAGCTTCTTCTCAAACTCTGCAATATCGGTCTACAAGATATTGCTCTCTCCTGGTGCTCCTCTTACCTCTCCCAGCGCTCTTTCAGTGTTTCTTTCTCTGGTTCTGCTTCTTCTCCCCCAACTTCTCTCTGTTGGTGTCCCCCAAGGTTCAGTCCTTGGTCCCCTACTGTTCTCCATCTATACTGCCTCCCTTGGTAAACTCATTAGCTCCTTTGGCTTCCTATATAATTTCTATGCAGATGACACGCAAATCTACCTGTCCTCTCCTGATCTCTCCCCGTCCCTCTTGACTAGTGTCTCTGACTGCCTCTCTGCTGTTTCTAACTGGATGGCTGCCCACTTCCTTAAACTAAACTTGACCAAAACTGAAATTCTGGTCTTTCATCCCTCAAGTGTTGTTACTCCTGTGTCTGTCTCCCTCCAAGTCAACGGTGCTACCATCAGCTCCACCACGCAGGCTCGCTGCCTAGGTGTTCTCTCTGACTCCGACCTCTCCTTCAAGCTTCATGTTCAATCTATCGCTAAATCCTGTCATTTTCATCTCAAAAACATTGCGCACATCTGCCCCTACTTAACGCCAGATGCGACTAAGGGGTTGGTCCATTCCACTGTCCTTTCTCGCCTTGACTACTGTAATCCGCTTCTCAGTGGTCTTACGTGCTCCCAACTTGCGCCGTTACAGTCCATAATGAATGCGGCGGCGAGGCTCATCTTCCTGTCCGCTCGCACCACCCATGCCTCACCCTTCTGTCTGTCCCTACATTGGCTTCCTATAAAATATAGAGCTCAATTTAAAATTCTGGTTCTTGCTTTCAAATCTCTACATAATGCTGCTCCCATCTATCTATCCTCCCTTGTACACAAGTATGTCCTGTCTAAGCCCTTACGATCTGCTGAAGACTTACGTCTATCTTCAGTCCGTACTCCCACCTCTGATGCTCGCCTTCAAGATTTCTCGAGGGCTGCAACGTTCCTGTGGAACTCGCTTCCCTCCTCCTTTAGATGCTCACCCAGTCTCCACTCCTTCAAAAATCGTTAAAAACCCACTCCTTCATAAAAGCGTATCAATTAAACTGTTAATAGCTCCTGACTGATTCCTGTTCTGCAACTGTCACTAGTCTAATACTATCCTTACCTTTTTGTGTAATTTTACCCCACTCCCTCTAGCATGTAAGCTCATTGAGCAGGGCCCTCAACCCCTCTGTTCCTGTGTGTCCAACTTGTCTGGTTACAACTACATGTCTGTTCGTCCACCCATTGTAAAGCACTGCGGAATTTGACGGCGCTCTATAAATATCATAATAATAATAATAATAATAATTTCTGTACCTTGTTTAACCCTCTTTTATTCCATCTCTCCCGTTTTCATTATTTCTTCATCTCTTTATTGGTATCAACCTCCTTTACCTGTGTATCTGGCATTCTCTGTTGCTTCGTTTTCTCTTCTCACATCCTTTTAGGCTTCTTGTACTTCCCTTTAGATATATTTCATTTTTTTCCATTGCAGCTATGCGCCACCTCTCCTAACAGTGCCTGTGCATCAAGCACAACATTTTTTTCACCACATGCCAGTTTATGCTCTCTCCCAGCAGTCATGTTAGGTCTCCACAAGCTGCTTTCCTATCAGTACACTGCAAGATGTACTGATAACTTGACACATCCAAGATCTGTGGAATGGCATCCAGTATATAATGTAGCACATTACCTGGAATACAGACATGGTGTTTCCTTGAAACGAGGTGTACTCTGAACAAGTCTTGAACAAGGCACTTACCCAGAATAAACGAATTGCTATCGGTATTAACTTGAGCAATTTTCACAGGGCTATAAAGAGACCATATTTCTGTAAAAACATACCAGGATTATTCGAAACTATTGCAGATTGGCATTCTCGTCATCTAAAATACCTCCATGATGCTTATGAACAGAGACATTTTCATTAAAATATATTTGGGGGCCTTTACCAGTGGACCTTCTGTCATCCAGGCTGAAAACCCAACTTCCAAGATTCTTCAGATGGAGAACAGATCAGTATGCATTGGCAGAAAACACTTTTCTCTAAACATGGACAATAGCCTCCAGAACTATTTCCCAAGTGAGGGATCAGAGACAAACACTTGTGCTGATAAAACCCTTCTGGTCCACACAAGCCTGGTTACCTTAACATTTAATCTGTGTGTATATGTCAGTGTGTGTATCTGTGTGTCAGGGTGTGCATTTGTGTGTATGTGCATCTGTTTGTCAGGGTGTGCATCTATGTTTGTGTGTGTATATGTGAGTGTATGTATCTATGTGTCAGTGTGTGTGTGTGTGTGTGTGTGTGTGTGTGTGTGTGTAGACATCTGTGAATCAGGATGTACATATGTGTATATGTATGTGCATCTGTGTCATGATGTGTGTATGTGTCAGTGATTGTGCGTGTCAGGGTGTGTATCTATGTGCTTGATTTCATTGATTTGGCCAACTCAGGGCTTTCTCAAATCGCAAATTGAGAAAGCCCTGAGTTGGCAAAATGCGTTTTGGCTATTTTAAATTATATTATGTTAAAACAATAAAGGAATATTGGCTTTTTATCTTTGTGCCATATACTTTTGTATCCATTTTTAACCTGGTCACCCAGATCTACTTACCAAAGAATTCTAGGTACCACCCACCCCCTAAAAGTGAGCAGTAACTCCTACTCACTTAAATGTGAATATAATATCTTCCTAATTCTACAATATATAATATTGTGTACACAGAGAGCACTATTCTGTTTTATTTCCTCTGCCGAAATATCTCCACTCTGAGGGACACACAGACGAACATCATCACCTATATCCCACCAGTGGGGGAACAATACCACTGAACACCCATTCCACCTAAACTTGTACTAGCTCTTGAATAGGTGAGTGATACCATAGCGAATTTTTACATTCAGTATTGTATACACAGAGAGCACTATTTTGTTTTTATTTTATTTCCCTATGCTGAGATATCTCCACCCTGAGGGACCCACAGACGATCATCATCTCACCAGTAGGGGATCGACACCACTGAACACTCATCTCTCCTAGCTCTCAAATAGGTGAGTAACCCCAGTGGATTTTTATATCCTTCTTACCCGCATTTAAGACATATTACACTATTTCAGTTTCTTTTTTCTTTTTATGCTCTAACTGGATCAAGACTCACCATTATCCAGAGATCTCCACGACACAGATCCACAACAGTAACTAATAGAACTGGACTTCTTATCCATTCCTATATTATACCATTTGGACTTTTTTTATTTCAATTCTTTTTATTAGATTTTTTCATGAGAATAATAAAAGACATAACAACAACTCGGAGGAGGAACCTTACAAAGAAAAATTAAGGACTCCTATCCCCATTAAACAAACAAAGGTATATTATTCTATTTCAAAATTCATCAATGGGCCGTCTAGAACACAATAATATAATAACATTAAAGTCCCATCGAGTGAATATCATGGTCCAAAATCGGCCTTAAAAACCTTATAGATAAGACAAACAAAAACAAAGACAAAACTGGTCATATGTATTGCAGATCCACTACCACATCTAAATAATACAGTATGAGGACAAGGAGCCCAACAATAAAACCCGTTAAAAAAAACATCAGATTAACCATAAGGTGATCGTATGCAGTACCCCACCTCCTCAAACTCATTAAAGCCCATTAATTTTTTCAACAAAACTAGAATAAAACGTCAGAGTATTAAAATTAGGATATTCTCTCAGAGACATTAACCTCTTTTCCATCTCGACTTGGAATAGAAGTTGGGCTTTAACTTGATCTCTCGTAGGAATATCAGTGCTTTTCCAAAATCTAGCAATTTATATTCTAGTAGCCATTAAACAGTGTATAATCACAATATCAAGATTATCCTTCATTTCTAAGCCCAAAAGTTGGAGTAGGGCGACTTCCGGTTTGAATTCCAAATAAATACCTCCAATTCTATTTATAAATTCATATGTAATCATCCAAAGAGATTTAATTCGATGGCAGGACCACCATATATGAACCATAGAACCATCTGGATGTAGACACCACCAACAGTTAGATGGATTAGTAATAGAAATTTTAGCAAGTCTGGTCGGTACCAGGTACCATCTATATAATATTTTAGTAAAAGTCTCTAGAATATTCAGGCAGTGAATAATTTTTTTAGTCATTTGGACTATTATCTGTTTTCTGCCTTGCTTCTTATTGTAAGTACTAAAAGTTATAATTTTACTACGTTTGAAATATATATATATATATATATATATATATATATATAAAATTTATTTTTATTTTTTTTACATAATAATACTTTTATATACTGTATATAGGCGCAACCTAATTTGCCTAATCCCTGTTTTGAGGGAACCTCATAATCTAGGGTTTGCAGCCGACCTAAAAAGTATTCTCTGAAACTGCTATGCTTATAAAAAAAAAAAAAAAAAGGGTTATCCCTAGCTGGACCAGGCACCCAGACCACTTCATTAAGCTGAAGTGGTCTGGGTGCCCATAGTGGTCCTTTAAGCAAGTTACATCTGGTTGTAAATTAAACCATTTTGCGGTGCCAGGGGCAGTGTGGCTAAGCCTGCATAAATAGAATAAACATGATTTAACTCCTAAAAGGCAGTGACTTGAGCAGTGAGACTGCAGGGGCATGATCTATACACTAAAACTGCTTCATTAAGCTAAAGTTGTTTTGGTGACTATAGTGTCCATTTAAGAAAAAAAAAGAAAAGAAAAACCTTTATGATCCATATTTCACAAATAAAAAAACAACCAAGCAAATTCTGAGCAAGGGAACTATGCTGCTAAGTGTGTGTGCTCACAAAACAACTCTTTCAAGTCAAGGAGACAGACAAACAACATGCAGGTTGTACTCCAGCAGACCTTAAATTTGCAGGATGATGACTGGATGTTTGGAAGAAAATTCAGGGGCCAGTTTAAAAAACTATAACAAGCTGTAGTACCCATGGCACTTCTACTGTTATTTAACTGTAAATAAAGATACATAAACAATAGGGTAATATATTTTTTTCTCCTCTTGTTTCCCAACTGTCCATTCTCTTTTAAAATAATCTTGTTTACATTTCCAAAAAGAAAAAGAATTCCAAACCAAGGTATTGTTTTTTGCTTTTGATATTAAGTCAGTTTTTGGTGTATCTGGCAAGGCAAACACAGATGAAACCTGTTAGTAGAAAGTAATCTAAATTTGGATAAAAGGATATTCAGCCCACATATTTTTCATCTAAAAGTGAAGCACTGATTTTCAGGATTTCTGAATCAATTCAACAATACCACCATTTATTTACAAGACCAGTGAAACAAGTTCAGCTAACCACGTCAAAAGATAGAAACGTCAATACAAATTTACATCATATTACGCCCTGACACCTGTGCAAAATAAAAGGAATAGTCCAAGCAAAGTAGAAAAATCAATTCTGAATGAAATGTTACAGTTTATTTATTCCCATAACTTCTAAAATACTATATGACATGTCTAAAGGATTAAGAAGCATTGAAGGAACAGGCTAGGGAAAGCTGGTGGAGAAGAGGAACAGACACTAGAAAGAATGTGAGGAAAAAGTAAAAAAAATAAAAAATAAAATAAAAAAAAGGATAAATCAATTAAAAACAATAATTGAGAAACCATTACAGATGGAGAAATGACAAGAGCAAAAGGGTTGAAGGGGGGAGGAGCTCAACAGGACAGGGCAGCAAACTGGATTTTTGCCTAAAGTGATAATATAGTTATCACTAGGCAGCTTGCTCATTCATAGTGAGGGATTTTTACAACATCTTAATAATGCAGAGCAGAACAGGTATTTGGCAAGGCAACAAATGCATGATAGTGTGGAAACACTAGAAATTGCAATAGTAAAAGACTGGATAACAAACAGAAAAAAAGGTTGAGCAAAAGTGTACTCTGGATTTATACGGTTTTGTGTAATGTGTAAAAATGGTAACCGTTTTTTTAAACACATAACTTGGCTCAAGTGGAAAAAGCTGCTGGTATCTGAAATGAGACCTGCCATCCCCCAAGCCATTCATGCTCTTTAAAAAGAGCATGCCATTTAGTTTATACTTTGTGCCAGCAGTTTTGCCAAAATTCACAGACCTTCAGAAAACCAAATTAAAAAATAGAGCTTTCTCCCAATTCTCGTTCAAATCTTCGGCATAGAGTTTATGCAGATGATTTCAATGACAAAGGAGAGCAGAAGGGACCATTCACAGGTGATCCTTCTGCTCTTCCAAGCATAGCTTATTCTGTGGCTACTATGGAAACTCCCTAGCTGGGGCTGCTAGCACTGATTAGGGAGTATAGGAACAGAGTGACAAAGCCAGCGTCTAGAGAAAACAGTTTAAAGTAGGGAAAATTAAAAAAAAGACCATGGGATGAGCAGAGGACGGACTGGAGGCTGGGTGTAACACCTTTCCCTTATTCTGATAAGTGAAGACTTGAGACAGAATGTTTCCAAAAAGCACTGTTATCCTTACTCAAACAAAGTAAAATCACACAAAACAAAAAATAAAGCAAAATTTATTAATAAGTATATGATCGAGCACTCCCTCCTTCACCAGAAAAGTGCTTCACTGCGTGTAAATCATTTTCCTCACTCACTCTTTTTTTTGGAAACATTCTATTTGAAATCTCAGCTTATCTAAACAAGAGGAAGTGTTACCCTAAGCCAAGCATGTCAAAATTGCACCCCACAATGAGTATCTTTGCGGCCCACCTGTTCTGGGGTCGCTTTGTGCTGTGTTTTCTGTCTGTTTCCTCTCTGCCCTGCCACGGACGATCACGTGCTCCAGCAGCCATAAGAACGCTAAGCATTAGTCCACATTGGCCGCAAAATATGCGCATACAGCCTGTGAAGTCATAGCCGGCTGCTGCGCGGCGGGGGCAACACTACAGTACGCAGAGTGGCTGACTGTCTGCAGAGCCTGCTTGAGCAGAGCTGGAACTGGAGGATGTGCGGCTCATCTTAAGGTAGGGGAAGAGGGGCTTTGGGAACCTTTCTGTGTAATATATTGAATTGGGGATTGAGCAGTGTATTAGTTTGGGGGAGTGAGGGGTCAGTGTAGTCAATTAGAGTGGAGGGAGGGGAGACCATGTATTAGACTTAGGGGCAGTGTATTAGATTGGAAGGAGGGTGTAGTGTATTAGCGTGGGGGTGGAGGAGGATGCAGAAGGCTGTGTGTTAGATTGAGGGAGGCAGTGTATTAGTTTGGGGGCAGTGTACTAGATTGGGTCTGCAAGGAGGTGCTTTTCCACACATGCACAATAGTCTTGCAATGCTTTCCTGTGGGAAAGCATTGGATTGGCTCAGATTATTAAGTTTGATGATCTCAGCCAAAGTGCAGAACACACTCATAGAATTCAAAATCAACATTACCCTGCAGTTTATCCTCCTCTACTAACATTCAGTGTGCACTCTGGAACGCCTATTCCATATGTAGCAATATTAAATCAACAGCCATACACAACCTCTTCATCTCTAATTCCGTCACACTATTAGCACTTACTAAGACCTGGCTTTCCCCCTCTGATATCGATACTCAGGCTTCTTTATATTTCGATGGACTACAATTCTCCCAGACTCAACTGTAAAGGTGTAGGCATCCTTCTCTCCCAGCTTTCAACCTATCTTCCCTGCCCTATCCTTTACTTCCTATAAAGTTCACACTGTCTGCATATTTTTTTTTTTTTAATTCTTTATTTTATTTGTGCATGAAAAATCACATAAAGCACACAATGCTACAAAAACTAGAGCATGCAGAGTGTCATACATAGATTTACATTGGTTAGGCATTGGTAAAAACATAGCACAGTTTTATGGATTATTATCGCATGACAAAGAGTTACATCCAATCATATTATTAATGACAGCATTAAACTAGATTATCCAGGAAGAAAACACTATAGACTTAGTTCTATGTCAGGGTGGGTTAAACTGCAGGTTATGCACCAGGGAAAGGCTACATGTAGCTTGACCAGAGATATCTGTATTGGTAGATCGAAGCTATAACTAATATTCCCTGTGGAAGAAGGTACACTAGTGAAGCAAGGTTAGATATATAGTGCTGGCTTAACGTTTTGACTATGTAATACTTATTCCAACTTGAGGGGGAAGATGTTATCAAGAACCTCGTTATAGTTGTTGGCAGGCATGAAGTATATGTAAACAATATAGGTTACGCTTGCTGGATACTTGGCATGTAAGTAATAGAGTGAACACAAACTAAATAAACTTAACGTGTTATAAGATTGCTAACAGGTGCATTTATAACGAGTGTTACTTTGACATAGTGTTTGACCAGGGCAATAAACATTAGCGCAATCATGCTTATCTAAGTGTGCTAAATTTCGTGTCTGCATATTTAAGCCCACTACTCCTTTGCATCATCTATCGTCCCCCCCCAGTCATCCTAGGCTGTTCATTGAATACTTTTCTTCCTGACTACCCCACTTTCGCTGCTCTAGCACTCCTTCCCTCGTACTTGGGGACTTTAACATCCCAATTAACAACCTCAACTGCCCTGATGCCTCCCGTCTGCGCTCTGTAACCTCCTCCCTCGGCCTCACACAGTGGTCTACTTCAGCAACTCATACAGCAGGAAACACTCTTGACCTAATCTTCACCAATCTCTGTACCACCTCTAACCTCTCCAATGTTCCATTTCCTTTATCTGACCAACATCTGCTGACCTTTGACATCGGCATACCCTGTACCCAAATTTCACCACTCTCAAATCTCCAATCTCGCAGAAACCTCCACTGCCTTGATCTCCAGCCTCTCTCCATCAAACTCCAAACTCTCCTTTTACCCATCTCAATTCTCACTTTCCCTCTACTCACTCCTCTCAACTTGACATCGTAGCACCTCCTACATTTAAACGCAGCAAGTGTTCCCCATTACAACCCTGGCACACCAAGCTGACCCGATATCTAAAAAAATGTTCCAGAACTGCTGAACGCTGTTGGAGAAAGTATCACTCTGCACCGGACTTCCTCCACTATACATTTATGCTGAGCTCCTACACTCTGGCTCTTTCCTCTGCATGCTCATAAGCACACTGTCTGGCCAACCCAAATGCTTATTTCACACTTTTAATGCTCTCCTTTGCCCTGTTGCTCTCCCTACCACCCTGTCCACCTCAAACTTTGCAACTGAGTTCACTAAGAAGATTTCTACAATCAGGGAAGATATCTCTAACCTCTCTCTTCCTCCCCTTCCAATACATTACCCAGCCCACTCACTCCACTGTTCTATGCTCATTCGCACCTACTACAACAGAAGTGGTTTCTGCTCTGCTCCGGTCCTCCCGCCCCACCACCTGTTCCCTTGACCCTATTCCCTCATATCTCATCCGCACTCTGTCTCCTGCTCACTAAAATTTTCAATCTCTCTCTTTCCTCTAGCACATTTCCTTAACCATTTAAGCATGCCACTATAATGCCGATTCTCAAAAAGCCCACGCTCAACCCCAACTCCCCATCCAACTACTGCCTTATATCGCTACTGCCATTTGTACCCACATCTGATGCTCGCCTCCAAGACTTCTCCAGGACTGCACCTTTTCTGTGGAACTCCCTTCCCTTCTCCGTTAGACTTTCACCCAGTCTTCACTCCTTCAAAAAATCTTTGAAAACACACTTCTTCAGGAAAGCATGTCATTTCAACTGTTAGCGGGATTTTCCATTCCCCCTCACCACCCCCCATGACTCCTCTCCTAGAACTGTCAAAAATAACCTAAGTTCTCAGTGAATACTTTTCTAGCAACCTATTTCATTACCCCTACTTATACCCTTTGTGTCCCTATACCCACTCCCTCAAGCATGCAAGCTCATTAAGCAGGTCCCTCAACCACTCTGTTTCTGTGCGTCCATTTGTCTGGTTACAATTACACCCTGTTCCTAATTATTATGCAAATGATATTTTTCTCATTTACCTAAATAATTGATGTAAATAACAGTCAGCATAATTCTCATGTTATCAACTATTAGGAGTACAATTCAAATTTTATTGAACAAACCTCCTAATGATAACAGTATTTTTTTTTTTAAAACATAAAAAACTTACAACAGTGCGTTCCAAATTATTACGCACAGTAAGTTTCAAAAGACTTTATAGGTTGTAAAGAACTGAAAATTGTCATTTGTTGTGTTTGCAGCATAAGCAAACACAACAAGCTATTTCAATCAAACTTATAACAACATTTTAACGTTTTAAACATTTTAACAGGTCACCCATTGAACTTGTGAGTTTTTGGACAGTTTCTGCTTGAATTTGTTTGCAAGATGTCAGAATAGCCTCCCAGAGCTGCTGTTTGGATGTATATTGCCTCCCACCCTCATAGATCTTTTGCTTGAGGATGCTAAAAAGATTCTCAATAGGATTGAGGTCAGGGAGGATGGAGGCCACACCATGACTTTCTCTCCTTTTACCCCCATAGCAGCCATTGATGCATGCAGAAGTATTCTTTGCAGCATGAGATGGTGCATTGTCATGCATGAAGATTATTTTATTACAGAAAGCATAGTTCCTTCTGTACCAGGGAAGAAAGTGGTCAGTCAAAAACTCCACATACTTTGTCATCTTTACACCTTTGGGGTCCCTAAAGGGGCCGACCAGCTCTCTTCCCATGATTCCGGACCAAAACATGACTCCTCCACCACCTTGCTGACATCGCAGCCTTGTTGGAACAGGGTGGCCGTCCACCAACCATTCATTACTCCATCCATCTGGACCATCCAGGGTTGCACGGCACTCAGTGAACAGGACTGTTTGAAAATTAGTCTTCAAGTATTTTTCTGCCCAATGCAGCAGTTTCTGCTTGTGAGCATTGGTTAGTGGTGGCCGAATAGAAGGTTTATGTACAGTTGCAAGACTCTGGAGGACTCTACACCTTGATGTCCGTGGGACTCCAGAGGCACCAGCAGCTTCAAATATCTGTTTGCTGCTATGTAATGGTATTTTAGCAGCTGTTCTCTTGATCCGATGCATGGATCTGGCAGAAATCTTCCTCAATGTGCCTTTATCTGCACGAACCCATCTGTGCTCTGAATCAGCCACAAATCTCTTAATAGTGCGATGATCACGCTTACATTTTCGTGAAACATCTAATGTTTTCATACCTCGTCCAAGGCATTGAACTATGTCACTCTTTTCGGCAGCAGAGAGATCCTTTTTCTTCCCAATATTGCATGAAAATGGTGCTCTGCTTGATAATGTGGAACACCCTCCTTTAGTAGTTTTTCCTTAAATTGGGCTCACCTGGCAATCTAATTATCACAGGTGTCCGAGATTGTTTTCAGTGATCAAAAGAGCCCTGAGACACAATGCCATCCATGAGTTAAACTGAAAAACAAAATATTTAATCTTTGTGACACTTAAATAGAATTTGCATAATAATTTGGAACAGGGTGTACGTGTCTGTTAGTCCACCCATTGTACAGTGCTACGGAATTTGCTGGCGCTATATAAATAATAAAATAATAATAATAACAACAACACACTCATAGGATTCAAAATAAACAAGATAACGCAATTTGTTTTTTACAGCTGTGAAACAGCACACATTCACCATTTCATTCCCATTACCAAATTTTTCTTAATATGTCAAGATAGTTGGACTGTGTGGCAGGACACCGCCACTAAGTGCCATGCCCACTGAGTATTCAAATGTTTGGTTTTGTATTTTGTGTCCCCAATGTGTATTGTTATGATTTTCCCTTGTTAAATATGTGTATATGTGTTTCCCCTTGTATTTTATGTTTCAACCAAGCGGGGACGATACTCCATTTAAAACGTCTGGTTAGAATGTTCACACCTCGCTAACGAGGTGTGAAAACCGCAGACCGCAAGGAAACAAGCGGCCTGTGCTTCCACTGGGTGGCCGCCGGTTCGTATAGCGGAACGCCACCAGGGGGCAGCATTTGTACCCCAAACCGGCCTGCGAACCCTGTCTTCGGTCCCCATGTCTTCGCTGTCTTCACTCCCCATGTCTTCGCTGTCTTCACTCCCCAACAGAGCTACAGTCAGTGTTTCCACACCCCCCCCCCCCTCCGGCGATACCTGCATGGGGGTATCCACCAAAGAGAGAGGGACGCATGCCTGCAGGAAACCTCTGGAGCTGTGAGTCGGTCTCACGGCCGCAGGGTCCCGCTGGCCGCATGGACGTCCATGACAACCAATAGGAGAGGGAGCGCCATTCTCTTGGTTGGTCGGCACGAGTAACCGCTGATTGGTCGCTGCTGTGAACCTTAGAAATAAGTTTCACCACTTGACACTGTAAGAGTTCTTCTTATGCGGGGTTTTTCGTACGGGAAATAAAATATTGTAACTTTATTACGCTATGTTAGTATCCTCTTTATTGAAGGTTGGACACATATGAAGACAAAGTTTATTGTTACAACTATCAAAAACCATCACGGACACCTGAAAACTCCCACATTAAGACTGAAATTAGAACTCTTCTGTTTGATATATTTCTACAGTTGATCCCTATATGTAAGATAGGGGTATATTAACTAAGCGCTGATACACAGAGTTATCCTTCAAGCTAGTTTTGAATGATCTACTTTTTTGAAGGATGTTTTTTTGGATTCTGTTATATCCATATATTAGAGGTCCTGGCCTACTGTACTGTTTTGGGGCTTTGTGTTTTATCTTGAGTTCCAACCATAGTGACTGCTCTGTACCAATAGAAGGGAAAAGGTGGAATATTTAAGACACCAACTGCTATTGTCACTTGAGCCAAGTTACGTGGCTTCGAACTTTATGATTGAAAAACTTTTTTTGACACATTATATAAAACAGCATACCCTCTGTGATATTTGTTGTCTTTTTAAGCATGATGTATTACAATAATCTGAACTAAAAGGAAAATCCAGACTACACATATTGCTCTATGTTTTTTCCTGTTTTTGTTTTTCCAGTCTTTCATATTTTTTGTATTATATTACAGACAATATATCCACATTACCATTTTAAAGGTAAATTCAAAAATATTTGCTTTTCTGGCCATATATGCAAAAAAAAAAAAAACATATTTTCCTTCTCAACACTACTATGGCATTCTTCATCACAGTATGGTTCACCATCATATCAGACAGCAAAAAAAAAAAATGTTTCCCATTCAAAAACCAGTATTACATACCATCACTCATAT
Source organism: Pelobates cultripes (assembly GCA_933207985.1). Lineage (NCBI taxonomy): Eukaryota > Metazoa > Chordata > Amphibia > Anura > Pelobatidae > Pelobates > Pelobates cultripes. The sequence continues at coordinate 110,522,873 of OW240915.1, forward strand.
AAGTATATACCTCCCAACTTTTTTTTTCCATAATTAATCCAGGACATTAGAGACCTGTGTTAAACAACTGATACCTCAGTCATATTACGCTGATTAAGTGATCCACAGGGTGGAAATAATTACCAAAAACATGCTTTACGGCATTCAAATTACCAGTCAGCCACATGGTACTTGAAACACATTGCATATATTCTTGCACTAATCGTGAAACACTTGGATTGTATGTAATTATGGAAGTTACAAGAATTCCTAATGGCTGGCTGAGCACTGTTGGAAATGTAGTTCAAAAACAACTACAGTCCCAAGTTTAGATATTAATGTAATAAAGGTCGTAATTGGGTGCGTGAAATATGCTTTGTCCTATATGTTTTTAAAAGCGTTCTCCATCTGAGTGGAGATAATATCTGTTGGGTGTGAAAACAATCAATACAGCATTTTTGTTCTCTTAATATAAAAATCTTACTGAACGCAAAGAAAAAGGAGCTTACCACCAATCTTTTACCAGAAGTAATTTTTTGTTGCTCAGTCTCTTTTCGGGTATCAGCATCTGTTGCAACAGCCAGCACCTGGTATCTGTTACAGAAAATAAAGATTTAAAGTACCAAGATATGTTTTATGACCTATATAGAAAACTACTTTATGGAAATGGCTTCCAAATAAGAAGACAAACAACCAGGCACATAGTACATTTTCAGTGAAAGGATAAATCCACCATCAATAAACTCAGGATGTCCCATTGTAAATGATGGTAAAAAAAAAAAAAAAGCAAAGCACAGCATGCAATACGATTTTTAGAGTGATACATTTTTCTTTGCTTTCCGAATGTACACTGATTCTGACAAGTAGAGGAACCATAAACATATACAATGTGATATAATTCAACTACTGCAACACCTCACATTTACATGCATACCCATAAACTTACACATAACTCCTAACATAAAGAGCTATTAAATTGCAACTGGAGGGAGGCAGTTGGATAGATGTCCTGTATCTAGACTCTTCCCACTAGTTGGGTCATGGGATTATGAATTAACTAAACTGTGCTTGTGCCCCCTTGTTGCACTACACTCTGTACAAGAATGTAAACAGATAATTAAGAAGTTGGATTTCCTTGTTATGATGAGCTCTGGTGATGGCTTTGGTTTCTGCACTCATATCTTCTTGGATGGATAGGTCATGGTACTTGGAGTACTCCTTTAACACCTTAGTGACCAGACAGTTTTTAAATTTTCTTACCGGTAAGGACCAGGGCTCTTTTTACATTTCTGCGGTGTTTGTGTTTAGCTGTAATTTTCCTCTTACTCATTTACTTTACCAACACATATGATATACCGTTTTTCTCACCATTAAAGGGTCTTTCTAAAGATACCATTATTTTCATCATATAATTTAATTATAAAAAAAAATATGATGAAAAAAAAGTAGAATACACACTTTTTCTAACTTTGACCCCCAAAATCTGTTATGCATCTACAACTGCCAAAAAATAGCTGTGCTAAATAGTTTCTAAATTTTGTCCTGAGTTTAGAAATACCAAATGTTAACAAGTTTTTAGCTTTTTTTTGAAAAGTTATAGGGCAATAAGTACAAGTAGCATTTTGCTATTTCCAAACCATTTTATTTACAAAATTAACAAAAGTTACATTGTAACACTGATATCTGTCAGGAATCCCTGAATAACCATTCACATGTACATATTTTTTTAAAAGAAGACAACGTAAGGTATTAAACTTATTTATGTATTTTGACTCTTTTCATGCAACCATTGTACCACCAATCTATGCCATATTTAAAAAAAAATAATAATTGGTGATTTTTTTGACATACTTAGCAATTTAAGAGTACCTCTACTGAGAACTTTAAGGGTTACTGACAAACAATACCCAATATGTGTTCAGCAACATCTCCAGAGTACAGTGATACCACCCATGTACAGGTGTGTCGGGTTCTCTAGGGGCTAAAAGACCTTATTTGGAGGGTGCGCATTCCAGTTTTCCCAATTAGGAGTTTTCATAGCTGGTCTTCATGCACCCATGTCCTATTTGGGATGTTTTTTAAGCTGGCCAATGTAATTTACCCTCATCAAACCATATATTTATGAAAAGTAGACACCCTAGGGTATTTTAAATGGTGGTATTTTAGCACTTTCCATGCACTAATTCTACCATCAGTCGTTTTCGGGTAGTCATTTTTTTGTGTTATTTTTCTCTCACATTGTACTTTAGGCATGTATTCCTGACAAAGAACACCCCAATATGTGTTCAGCAACGAGTACAACAGTGCCCTCAACCTCAGGTTTTATGGGTTTTTGCAAACATACAGGGGTCAAATGTAGGGCTTTCCCCTTTTCCATGTTTGCACATTGAAATTTGTCAGATTGGTTTGCTGGGCCTATGTTGCCTTTGAGACCGTATGAGCTCCCAGGCAGACCCCAGGATCCAATGGCTGGCGGGCGATCGCCAGCTTCAGGAAAGTGGCGATTTACTTAATTACATACCAGGTACGTCCGCGGTCATTAACAACCGTTTTTTGGCAGACATACCTGGTACGTCATTGGTCGGGAAGGGGTTAAAGAAGCTTTGTAACCTATGAAAATGTTTGCATTTTTTTGAAGGCCATATAGAGTTGTTAAACGTTGTTGGTTTTTTTGTTAAAGAGACACGCAAGTGGCCAGATACCGAATTTAAAATTGAATGACATAATTTAGAAGACAAACCCCTAATGAAAACTTGTGTACATTTAATAATGAATTATATTCATCTAAAACAGCTTGCAAAAGCTAGAGATCTATTGTCTGCAGTTCATTGAGACGCCTTTGCAAGACTGGTGCTGTGGGCAATTGTTGCCTCTTGAGTTTACCTCCACTTGCAAGGTTATTAGGAAGTAAAAGGGCCGGTTGTCTGATTGACAGACGGAAGAGTGTCAAAAGGTTAATTTGGAATTTCAACTGAAATCTGCACTTTTTGTAAAATTTAAAAGGAAAACATATTCTTCTTACATAAAACACTTCCGCAAGCAGGGAGTGTTCTTTTAATTGTTTGGAGAAAAAAATCCTATTTCATTTTTTTTTTTCTTTTCTTTTCATTCCAGTGTGTTCTGTGCAAGTGTTTGAGCTGTGTACAGCGAGGAATTTTTATTTATTTTTAAGATCAAATATATAAGCGTTACAGCAGTAAAGCCAACAAACTACCCCTGCAACCAATGCAAATCCACCTGTATTGCCTTCAAGACGGCTGACTTGCAAGGAGCTTTCTTGAGGAGGGGGCGAGTGAAAGGTCATTTCACTTGTGTCGGTTTGTAAAGATAAGTATTACTGAAGAAAGAAGCAGAGCAGGAAAGTACTAAGGCAGGCAGCAGCAGGTACACTGGTGGTGTATCTGATTTTGTACAGTGCTCACCACCTACCACCAGGGTGAATGACTCCATTACTTCAACCACCTCAAAGCAAGGGGAATGGTGAAGGATGTGCCACTAGTCAAAAGAGACAGGTTGAACAGGAACAATTCCATCCTTCTGGTGGGAAGAAAAAAATGTAGAAAAAAAAAAAATTCCTCTTCTTCTGCCAGTGTCACTTACACTCACTTTGATTCACTGATTTAAAATTCAGTGTGCTTCTTTGCAAGTGCTTGTGCTTTGGAAATTGCAAGTTTCTTACCTCAGTAATACCCACAGTGTGTTTCTGCAGTTTACTGCACAAGTGAATACGTCCTATGCTGAGTGTGGCAGATCTTTTTGTTTTATTCTAAAAGAAAATATGTCTCCCACATATCCAGTCTGTAGTGTAAATGACCGTCTTTCACTGTCAAAAGAAAACAGTGCTCTGCAATCAGATCATCCTGACTCCACCTACAGAGCTAGCAGGCATCACAAGAGACAGCTAGACAAGGTGAAACCACTACAATGAAAGGCATTGGAAAAAAAGGGGTGAAATGCAGCATGACTAATTTCATTTTAAAATATGGGATGTTTAAAAAAAAAAAAAATGACCCACTCACCTGTTGCGCCCTTACATTTTTTAAGAAAACGAAAAAACAATTAAATGGCCCTTGATGCTATTTGGACACATTTTGGATGTGTGGGAAAGCTTTGTTTTTGTCATGGAAGAGGTGAGTGGGTGGTCAAGTGCCCTTTGAGTTTTTTAGTGTTTTGGATAATTAGGGCTTAATATTACTACTCATTCTAAAAAGTAGTTCGCTCACTTTCTATTTTATTTTTAATCCAGAGATATAATAATATAATTTTGTTGACCCACAATTATTGGGTCGACAATAATTAATACTATTGCAAAAATTGAGTAGGGATAAGGCCAGACAAAATTGTAACCCGTTTTGTAAGTTAGCACAGTTATTTAGTCCATAGTCCCCATTTTTTTTATCCTGTTCTGCTTCCCTGCTTATTTTTCATTATCAAAATTCAGACAAAAACAGCAACATGAAGTAATTCTGCCAACTTTCATCCTCACCCCCCTTTTTGCACCATACACATGTCTAGTATCAACGGTTTGATTTCATGCAATGAATTCTAATCAGAAAAGGTAAATAAATATATGTTGATTTAAAGTATGAATAAATAAAATGTATTAAAATCCAATGCTTTTTGAATTATTAAAGCATGTTTACATTATTAAATAAATGACAGCTGACTAATCAATGATAATCTGTATGACTGAAAACTGTAAGCATATTTTTTTGACATGTTCTGCTTAATCATCATTAACCAATACTTACTTGTAGCTTTCAACCTGCCGACAAGATGAGACTGTAACAAAGGAATCTGTTCTGGGGCTGTAACTCAACGGGCCAGGTAAAAGAAAGCCTGGCAAGTAACGTCCAAATGCATAGCTCTCCTGCTCGAAAAACATCAGCATCCCATCCATTGACTGGATACAAATCAAATCCCGACCTTTAGAAGAAAAAAATACAGTTACATTAAAGAGAACAACACCAATGTACAGGTTGCATACTTTCAATTATATATGCGGTATTGAGGTTGTACCTCTAACAATTTGAGATTACAATTCATTTGTAAAAGAACATTCAGAAATTCAAATATGATAAATTCAATCTCCTCTATAGGATTAAACAAAAGTCTGTCCCAGAGCCTCAACTCTAAAATACTTTGTCCCCCAAAATGTTTCCACATTGCCATGCTGAATATTATTATTAGCATTGTTTCAATTAGCAGCAACATATTCCACAGGGGGAATAGTTAGAGGTAAAGAAGGCCCTGCTCAAACAAGCTTACAATCTATGAGGATTTTTGAGGTAAGCAAATATGTATACCATTACAAATCTTACCACATGGCATTTTGTAAGATCTGTGCAAACTATGTCAGGAGGCAGACACAGATACTGTATATTAGTATATTTAAGAATTATACATAAACTAATATTTCCAGTTTTTTTTAAATACCAATTGTTGTAAAGTCCTTTTTGACAATAGTTATGATTATCAACAATATACAATAATCAAGAATAAATAGTAAACAAGTATATGATCAAACATTATATGTAAAATAATCTCTAAAAAATAAAAAATTAAAACAAAATTAAAAAAAACTTTAAAATTCTCAAGTAAACTCTTACTGGGGTCAGTTTAATAATGGGTCAAAAGTTAACAGCGAGGTACCAATGATAATCATATGCTTCCATTAAATAAATGTGATAATTTAATCTATTACTAAAAAAAGTGTGTCATTCTCTGTGAAGCACTGACCTGGTGCTCCAGTGTTCCTCTGCAATGCATACATTTTTTTTTCCATACATATTATGATCACAATCTCAAATGAGTGCTTGTTTTAATAATACCACCATAAAAGTAGAATTATGAATGCCTTTTTCATGATTCATTTAATAAGGTAATTCCATTGGTTACACAGACGAGGAAAGCTCGTCAATGTTTTTCATATAGTGAAATTCATCTTGTACTTAGTATGGTACTTTAAGTAATTGTTTTTTGTTTGTTTTTTAACTAGATTAGATTCAGAATCTAGACTTACAAAGGTTATCTTTCAGATATATTTTCAAAATTCTATTTAGGCTTTTTCAACCACACCCCTTAATATGTACTGTAAGGAGCAAATCACTCGCAATTTATAGTTTGCTATAAATACAAATAATACTCTACGAGTATATATAATATACAACGTATCCAAATATCTTCAGATGGACACCTTGAGAATTCATATTAAACAAATAAAATGTTCAGCAGCTTATGTCACCCATAACAGCTTGATATGAACTAGTAAATCAGGGTACGTTTAAAGCAACTGTGTGTCTAGATCAATTACAGATCTCTAGCTGAAAGTGTATGCCCAATAAACAGACACATAAGGGCAGTTTTACGCACTGTTAATAAAGTGAGCTGTGTGAGGATTAAGAGTTTTGGCACAGAGTGACATAATTTGCTGTTGGACTCATAAATGAGAAGCTGAGTTAATAAAAACTTAATTATAAAGCTCTTTTGTATATTACAATGACCCCATGTTTAACAAAACCATCAAGGGATCAAATTCAATTAGGAAATATATCTTAAACAACTGGATACGCACCAAGTCACCTTCAACACTACAGCTCACTCACCAAATTACCTCTTTCATGTAGCACAGATATATTTACCTAGTGAAAGATGAGGTTCGGCTTTTAGAGTAAAGTTAAAAAATATGTTCACATTCATAAAACATATTTTTACACTAGGTTCTCTGGCAGGGTTGTTTACAAATATTAGCATGTGATTTTGTATTTCATCCATAGCATTTAGAGGGCTTAAAATTTCTAGTCCTACACTACTAGCCAAAACTTGTTACTTGCCACTGCCAGGTCAAAACTGGCCCCCTGGGGTACCGATAAATTTCCTGGTGGGCTGCTTTAGTCTTAGCTGCTCCTCTCCAAAGCTAAAGATATGGAAGGGGATAGGAGCACCAGCATTTGAGGTGACGGTTTTATAATATTGCAAGCGGTCTTGAGGATAGGGCATCACCTGCAATCATTAATGAGAGCTTAGCTGTTGTGTCTGTGAATAAGCTGGTCGATATCTACCTGGCAACACTGGCTAGCTCCTTCACAGGTCCCTATAACAGGAAGACTTAATGAGGGAGCGGAGAATGAGACTGTAAGCTCCTCCCCACTCTTCGTAAGACTTCCTCCAGCATCACACCGCATGGAAGCTGTCAGTTCAAGAAGGGAAGAATATGAGGCAGCCCCCAGTTAAGTAAGTGAGGTGACCTAACCGCTTATTCTGCTGAGGGAGAGAGAGAATTGGAGCTTGAGGAGAGAGAAGATGGAGAGAGGGAGCTAGAGGGAGCTAGAGGGGAAAAAATAATAGGAAGCTGGATGGAGTAGATGGAGATGAAGCTAGAGGGTGAGATGGGGAAGATGGAGTTGGAGGAGAGGAAGATGGTGCTGAAGGGGAGGAAGATGGAGCTGGAGGAGAGAGGGAGATGGAGTTAGGATGGAGTGAGAGGAAACTGTATGGGAGAGAGAGTGTAGGCTGGAGGTACAAGAGTTGGAGCTGGAGGGAGACAGATAGTTAAAGGAGGAGATGGTTCTGGATGATAGATGAAGCTGGAGGTAGAGAGAGCAGGAGATAGAGCTGGTGAGGTAGAGAGAGCAGGAGATAGAGCTGGTGAAGAAGATGGAGCTGAAGGGAGTGATATGGCTGGAGTCAGAGATGGAGGTAGATAGGGGAGAGATGGAGCTGGAGAGGGAGATGAATCTGGAGGTGAGAGAGAGATGGAGCTGGAGGGGATAGAGGGATAGATGGAGCTGGTGGGGAGAGAAGGAGGAAGATGATGCTGTAGGGGAGAGAGGAAGATGATGCTGGAGGGGAGAGAGGAAGATGATGCAGGAGGGGAAAGAGGAAGATGATGCTGGAGGGGAAAGAGGAAGATGATGCTGGAGGGGAAAGAGGAAGATGATGCTGGAGGGGAAAGAGGAAGATGATGCTGGAGGGGAAGAGGAAGATGATGCTGGAGGGGAGAGAGGAAGATGATGCTGGAGGGGAGAGAGAAGGACATGGAGCCAGAGGGGAGATAAGGAGGAAGATGGAGCTGGAGGGGCAGAGGGAGGGAGCTGCAGGGGAGATAGGGATCTGGTGGTAGCAGAGGAAGCTTTATGGGGTAGAGGTAGATGAAGTTTGATGAGGCAGAGGGAGGAAGATGGAGCAGGAGGCGGCAGAGGGAGAGAATATATTAAAGGGTTAGTATCATTTTTTTTTCCTTGCTGCTTTTTATTCCCAGTGCGGCCCTTGCCACTGCAATATATAATATATATTTTTCCATGATGGTCAGCCAGTGTAAAAAATTGGATAAGCATTGTGAGAAGTGGCTAGAATATCAATAGTTATCCGTCTATTGCTTGTGGGAACGTGAATGCAATCCACCAATAAACAGGTTCCCACTGAATTTATCAACATTATTACAGTTCTGTAGGAATAGTTCACTATATTAACCCCACAAACATGCAGATATTTCACAACAAATGGATGGTTAGGAGAAAATGCTACATATAGACACTTGACAACAATCCAAATATGGTTGGGTATTTGTGTATTTTATTTTCTCTGGTGTCCCACTTTTGAGGACATCAGCAACAATCAAATCCCTAAAATGTTGGTGTTAGCACTTTATTAAACCCCTTCATATTGTGTGTAATTTTGCCAAGGTATTTTAAGTGACCGTGTCAGAATTCACAGTAATTACCATGTCTTTAGAAATATTACTTCCTTTTTGCACAACAGAAGGCTAGCTTAATATTGGATATATAACGTATAAATAAAATAAAGCTAACAGTAGGCATAAAGAAACACCACAATGCAAAAAAAAGCCCACAAAGATTTTAAGGAAATTAATAGAACTACCACCTGAATCTTTTTACTTAAAATACATTCACTTTTACCATAAGGTGACAAATGTAAAATGTAGGTTTTTCCAAAACCCTTAAAAAAATAAAAAGGGGAAAAAAAAGAATGCAATTAAACACAAAGGCGACCGTGCCTGTCTAGTGCTCTTCAAAAGAAGAAGAAGAAAAAAGACCTTTCATGGAAACCCTGCGGCAGAGCACGGTTGCCAGGTTCCAAATTTGTGGTTCAGAATGGTCACTTGGATACAGGGACAACACTCAGTGGAAAGTATTGAATAAAGTTTTCCATGAATGTGTCACAAAATTACCAAGACTCAATCTGATATTTGTTAGAATAAAGTAGTATCTAAATAAACTGACCAATCTCTTAATAGAAAACTGAAAAATTAAAGCGTAGAATTTTAAAAATGGACCATAAAAAAAAAAAACTTATCAGGACTTGTGGCATCCTGCCAGACACCACAGCCTAATACAGCAATGACTTCTCTGCTTTTCAGCAAGTACTGGGCATTGTATAAAATATTCAATTCTCATGGTACCGACCACCTCAGCCTTTGGCAACATGAATCACCAACCATAAAAGCCAGACCATGAGTAATTGATGTAAACCCTATTTAAAACTGGCAGATTGACAGGGTCCTCCACCCTAACCACTCCATTAAGCAAACTAAATATTTAAATAAATAGTTCAGACATCAGATAGAATAATCAAGTTAACTAGAACATGTAACTTACTGAAAACCATAAGGCTGGCAAAATAAATGGCATGGTGCCTAGGAAAAAGAACTGGAGACAAGACTGATTTGAAGGTTTCATTTAAGTCTTTTCTGTTCTATTTTACCTGATTTTATATTCACTGACAGGCAGGTATTTCAAACAGGTTGTATCAATTACATATATGAAAAGATGGTAGAAGTACTCCAGAAAAACCACAGGTCTGCCACTGGGAGAATCTAATTTGCAATAAAAAATGTACAGGCAAATACATATAAAGTATAAAAACAAACCTACAGTTGCAACTGTTAATGCAGTTACCTGTCACCATAGAAGGTGCTTCCACATATTTCTGGTGCACATTTAGATATGATTAATGTGTTTGTTACATGATACAAGAATGCAATATGAAAACTTGACACACACAATGATTGGTTTATTACAACTACTTAAAGAAAATCTCCTGTGACACACTGTGGCTAAATCTAGTCATGAGACAGTATTACTAGAAATACATACCATTACCATATGATTTAAGCCTCTTGTCATACCATAAGACATCAGTTTATTTGTAGGCATTAATGCACTAAAATGCCAGTTTATATACAATTACCATTTATAATTCTTTATAGTAAATACATTTCTAAAAATAAAAAATACTTTTTTAATGCAAAGTAGTAGTCATCCACATTCTTCTCTAGTGAACACACACATTTTAATAAGTTATAGCAAGGCAGACTTTAAATGGACACTAAACACCAAAATGACGTTGGTTTTATTAGGTTTGGTGGATAGATCATGCAACTATAGTATCAGTGCACAGATCGCTGCTTTTCAGAGTTAAATCACACACTGAGCTGTAAGGTTGGTTTTAAAAGAAATATTTTGCTGATGGCGGCTATGCGAGTCATACTTGTGAAACTGGAAATGATTTACCACTGTATGTAGCATTGTCCGCTACAACCAATACTATTTTTTGGGCTATGCAAATGGTTTCCTAATGAATTTCAAAAAAGCATCCATGATAATAAAATGGGGGATGTGAAAAAGTTCACATGTGGGGAAAATCATACAAGTAGAGCAATCACTATGGGTAACAATAGTCGCTGCTTATTGCTCCCGAAATTTACCCCATAATTATTTTTATATTCTCCAAAGTTTCGTTTTCGAAAATTTAGAAATGGAAGCAAAAGGAGAGTTTTCTAATATTACTTTAACATTGCAATAATTGTACATTTTCATTTAATATATTACATTTTCAGATGACATTGGAAAAAAAAAAAAAGGTTTCATGTACAGCTTTTTAAACAGTAAATGAAAACACTGCAGCAATTCTATCTTTTTCAAATAGAATATCAATATTGCATTAGAGTTCTTTACTATACTGGTGGCTATCCAGATCTTGTTGAGCTGCAATTTCCATAAAGCTCAGTGAACACTTGCATAATCACAAACTACTTTAATATACATAATTCCTCTAGAATTTCATTATGTTAAAAGAATAGCATTTCCTTTCTATGCATTACACAATGCCTCATAGAATTGTGGTTTCAGAAAGGCACCTCGCCTGAGGGTTTAATATGGTCGTATAAATTATTCAGTGTTTTTTAGAATACTATTTTTCATACAATAGTGTCCTACGTAATACAAATATAAAATTATGACTTAAGTACGCTCATGATATACTGTGCTAAATGCTTCCAGAATATAAAAACAATTAGGCTGTATTGTATGGGGATCAGTAAGCATAACAAAAAATACACATACCCTCCTAGGAGATAAACAAATAAAAAACAAGGAGAGGCTAATCAATGGATACTGGTCGGTTGTGACAAGTCAGGTAGGTGAGGCTCCCCTCCTCAATTTTTGTTTCCATGAAAGGAAAAATAAAATATTGGTATAGTAAGGACCAACAATAAATGTGTATTTGAAGAGGGAAAAAATATATGTCGCTTTCATAAGGCGCTCTGCAGTTTCCTCTTTACATATGAATATATTTCTGCTCCGGGGTTCATCTAGCCTAGGTACGTCTCTGCATATCCTATATATTACGGTTTTGGGCATTCAGAAGTACAATAAAAATTATGCATTAATATTAAATTTACCTTATTTTTCTCTCACCCTATAGTGAATTGGACATAGTTTAAAAGTAGATTGTGTTTTTATATTTCAATTAAAAATACAGAATGACTGTCACAGCCAGAAACTGCCTGTTCAAAGCCAGCTGGCTTTGTCAGTGACATATATATATATATATATAAATAGAGAGAGAGAGAGAGAAAGAGAGAGAGAGAAAATATAACCTGTTTTGATTTTCAACGGATCAGATGGAATCAGTTACTTCACTCTGTATGGTTTTAGCAGTCACTGCCTCGGGAGACATGTCATTCAGCCAGCCTGTCTTTCTTTCAAGCTGCATGCTAGCTACTGTTGGTCTATAACCTTAAAGGTACAGAAATACCTTGATCCAAATACCACGTGTATAAAATTGTAAAATTACCTTAATATCGAATGTTTGTGTGTGCTATAGGATATTAAGCATTGAAAAACAATTACATAAAACACAGAAGTGGAAATTTTACTAGATTCACAACTGCATTTCGATTAACTAAGGTTTACGGTGAATCAGAATACAAGAGCTGGAATCATGGTCGGTGAGCAGAAGATGGGAATAAACAAATCGGTACCCAAATAAGAATTAACCCCTTAGCTAAAAGGTCATTTCACTCTTCTGTGCTAAATATTTAGGCCTTTGCATTCACTGTATTTAAAGAATTACAAGCGAAGCACCACAAATACATTGAATATTACAGAATCAAATTATTTATTCAATGCAAAACATACAGAACACCCAACTTTGGTCCTAGCTGCTCTCCACCCTCACTATTCTTTCATTTGCATTGCTCCAAGTAGAGTAGACCTCTTTTGATGCCAGTATACAAATATTTTTAAATACAGTATTCTTCCAATCTATAAATTTGCCAGCAATTCTGCTAACTAAGACAAAGAATATAGGTTGTGTGCACCATGACAGTTGCACTTCAATATGATTTCAGCATCCCCAAAAAAAGCTAAAATTATGGATTCTATACCTATGATTTTCAATTAAATTAGCAATTGAAAATAACAAGACCCATGCATAATTTTTGTTACTTAGCCCCATTTTGTAATTTATAAAGAAATCACATACAAATAAAATATCTAAAAAATATAAAAATATTACATACATTTCAAACTACACAAAATTATGATATCACAGTATTAAGGCCATGTTTTATACAAAATATTCATAATCCAACAACTGCCCAAACTCCCTTACAATTGTAAAACAGTATTAATAATAATAATAAAATATAAAATAATCAAGGCTGCTTATATGAAATAGGAGGATTTCTGCTTTCAAATAAGGAGTCTCATGCTTATCTAGGTACTTTGGGAGGCGACAGGGAGCTACTACACACTAATGATTTATTTTTATTTTTTTTCACCTCTCTATATAGTATTAGGTGATCATTATTTCTAATAGTCATCACCTGCTTCCTTAAGGTAAAAAAGACCTGTGATTCCCTCAGAGGGAATGTACAGAGGACACTTTGTTGTACTGCGCATTTCTGAAGTAGTGCAGGCCTTGACGCACAGCCATCTCTCACACTGAAGGAATTAAAAAAGTTAAGCTAAGTACCTCCCATTGTTTAGCTACAAAAGGCAATTTTCCTGGAGCAATAAAAGTGAAAATGTAATAACTTTTACATTTCTATTTTAACTTCCTTGATATGCTTAAACATTGTTGTTTCTTTAAGATACTCTTGGGGTACAGCTCCTGTTTCAGCACACTATGAATAAAAACACCTAACATGATCAACCTAGCTGGAGTAGGCAGTATGTCCAACTTTTGGGGCAAAAGGGGGGAGGGGAGACTGGTGAATATAGCGATAGCTCCCAAGCAACTTTCTTTGTGCGTTTTTTTGTTTTGTTTTTTAATATTTTATTTTTACAAGATAGTATAAAAATGTTATATTTATTATATAATCATCTCAGTATGCTACTTTTTACTGGAGCACCTCATGCACACCCTTCCTTTCAGTGGTCTCTCCGTCTAAGCATCTCTTGAGTTTCCCACGTCCCTTCATTAATTATTATTAATAGCATTTATATAGCTCCAAAATATTCTGCAGCCTTTACAATTTTAGAAAGGCGATTTTTAGCAGTAAAAAATTGCCCTGCTCCATCTCTAATCCCCTATACATGATCTGAATACTCAATAATTAAGATTGGAAATATTATATTGACAGCATTGTTCTATGTTAAGATACACCTTGTTCTATATCCATCTCTTTGACCCCTAATTCTTTATATCTTATTTAGTGACACCATCTGACCACGAAACCCAGAAGCTAAGTCAACTATAACCATTGAGTCACTTCTGCAGGGGTCGGCCTATTTAGGACAGATGGGTCCCTCTCCCAGACTTTCATTTTATAGGATATCCTCATATTCCTAGCACGAGTTCACATTATTATTAATCATGTAAGTAGGGGGATACACTACATTTACCCTTTAACTTGATAATGTCACTCTATAATATTTGAGATGGTTGATCCTTGTTGTCACTGCCTCTACAATTTGTAACCCTTGTTTGATTGACGTATGCCATAATTTGTAATCTAATAAAAAACAACCACTATTGAACAAATGAATGACAATAGCGAAGAGTGTGTAGCGATGAGAAATGATAACACTTACCCCTAAAAGTTAGGTGATAATAAAGTAGTTGAAAATAACTGTAGGGGATAATGGAAACACAATATAGTGTAATACAGTGGAAACAAGTGGCAATAATAATTTGTAATAGGAAACATGGTTTAGAGCCTATTAGGGACCAGCTCTAATCACACCCACTGTTGTGTACTTTAGGTGACACCCACCCTATTCATCCATATTAGGCGATAACCTCAATAAATGGAGATAAAAGCGGGAGAGACAGGGAAACTAGCCCTGGTGTAGAAATCCTCATCAAAACAGAGAATAATAAGATATAGGTTGCTTCTCACCTTGTCAAGAGCCTATGACTTGGCTCTGAGTATGCAGATGAATGAGTCTTTTTCAGGGTGACACTACCCTTCTTTTCAGCAGCATAAATAATCCACCAGATTATATGGTAAAGTATAATTAACATTTATTTATAATCAAAATAAAAATAATTTAAATACATACATAATAATGCAAGTGGTGTAGTCCAAAACGCATTCTGTTCGGCTTTCTCAATTGGTAATGTTCTTCCTGCTGATTCAAGATTAAATAACCCTAACAGTAGGGTGATAGGTGGCTGGAGATCGTGATACATCCAATTACGAGCGCTCCTATGTGGGGAGTGTGGGGTACAGGCTGTTGGTAATCTATCCCTTAATGACGACATCATCATGCACTCCTGAGCGTGCATGTGATGTCGCTTCTGGGATATTGAATATCGTGTATCTCTGAAGTTGTCCGGAATTGGTATGGTGTGGGGATTCTTGCTTCTTCTCCCAGCATCCTTTCTGTTGCGGAACTGATGTGGTGTAGAAGTCCCCACTCTCCTGTTTTACTTCCTATGTGGGGGGGGTTGGCCAGTGGCAGATCTATTTTCTCCTCAGAAGTCCCGTCCGCCATTTTTCTTGCTGGTAAAGTGTTGGAAAGGTCATCCCACAGTGCTAACTAAACTCACAAGACTGCAAGAACTTAGAGCACCTACTGTGCAAAGAGTTCTCATTGAGCTGCATTGGAAAGTCTGTGATTGGACAACCACAGAAAGTCTGGGCAGGATTAGAAGGGGAGGGCTTGCAACTTTAGAAAGCTGTTTTTAGATAAACCTTGATGGAAAAAAAATGCATAATTAAATGCATGCAAGTTTTCATTTGGAGTATATCTGCTATACAGTGCTTTTTTAATTTATGTTGTGCTTGGGCAGTAGAGTGTCCCTTTAAGACGGCAAAAAACCTTGAAATAGGTATCACAGAAAATTAGCAAATTCACCAAATCTATGGCTTTTTGGGTCAATAGTTTCAGCAACAGCTCGTTATGGGTCATGCATAGCTTTGACTGAGTAGTTAAGTTAGAGTCCTCTTCCAGGGCCTTCACCCTACCAGTTAAAGGGACACTCCAGGCACCCAGACCAATTCTGCCCATTGGAGTGGTCTGGGTGCCAACTCCCACTACCCTTAAGCCTGCAACTGTAATAATTGCAGTTTTCATAAACTGCAATAATTACCTTGCAGGGCTAAGTCCTCCCCTAGTGGCTGTCTAGGAGACAGCCACTAGAGGGCACTTCCAGGATCATAGCACAGATTATCTGTGCTATAGCATCGCTGGATGTCCTCACGCTGTGTGAGGACCTCCAGCGTCGCTAAAATCCCCATAGGAAAGCATTGAAAAGCATTTTCAATGCTTTCCTATGGAGAGGTCTAATGCACATGGGCGGCAATTGGTCTCCCCAGCAGGTGGGCGGGATCAGTCTCCCACGCCAGCTGACGTAATGAAGGGGAGGAGTGGCGGCGGAGGAAGAAGCAGCAACGTGGGACATGTTGCTGCCTCTGGTAAGTGACTGAAGGGGTTTTGACCCCTTCAGCAACCGGGGGTGGGAGGGAGAGGGGATCTGCAGTGCCAGAGTCCCTTTAAGGTACGAATGTTGTCAGTAGGAAAACATTGCTTGATGTCTTGTAATTAAGATTTGATATCTTTTTTAGTGGCTGGTGTGTCTCAATCTTCATTGGAAGATGAGTGGTGTAAACCTCTGCTCTGTGGCCTCTCCTTGACAACGCAGAAGTTCCTCCAAGGACAACCCCTCAGAATCCCATGGAATTGCCTTTATAGGATTGCTCTGTCTTGGGACTTGAAC
Source organism: Pelobates cultripes (assembly GCA_933207985.1). Taxonomy (NCBI): domain Eukaryota; kingdom Metazoa; phylum Chordata; class Amphibia; order Anura; family Pelobatidae; genus Pelobates; species Pelobates cultripes. The sequence goes on from OW240915.1 coordinate 110,539,322, forward strand.
CAGAAGATAACCTGGAATTGTGCTGGAACAACCACCTCTTTCTTTTTTTACTTCTTTCTAATGTCAACCGTAGTAAAAAGGGACGAAGATAGTTTAACTATATATCTACATGTAGTGTGTAAAATCTGTCTTTTCTTTTATAGTAGGTCAGAGTCCGCTCTGAAGTGTCTGTACCGTCGCCCCCGCCCATTTTTATTTTTTTTACACTTTTCATTTGATAATTTTATCACCAACCATTGCCAGATCTGCTGGCTATGTTTACCTTTGTGTTTTTCCCATAAGTTTTTTTTTTTTATCCCACTACTATGAAGACCTCATTTTTGTATTTTTTTTTTTTTTACTTTCCTTGAGTGTAATAATAAACCATATATATACTTTTGCCTTGTGTTTTAGGAACCTTAAGAGTCAAATATCAGACGTGATCTACTTTCTTGGTATGCTATGTGATGAACTGACAATGTGTGTCACCATAAAGAACAATGTCAACCTTTGTAGCTTTTTCTAAACCTAATCTTACCCAACCTACCTGACCAACTCTAGCACCAATACAAACCAAAACATAAACCCTAATGATAAATATAGCCAGAACACAAAGGGATTCCTTCAAACTTGTGTTTTCAGTTCAGCCTTTAGGTGTATGAAATGAGAGGTGCAGTTCTGAAGTTAAGGGATATGACAAAAGTCAAGTGTGCAAGTTAATCAAATAATATGAGACCAAATTAGATTTGGAAGCATGGCGACCTAATTACACTTGTGTCCATTTCCAAGCACTGATCAAATAGGTGAATATGGATAATAAAGTCAGATTACTATGCATGGTGATAACAGAGCAATTCCAAAAAAAAATAAAAAAAATAAAGTTGTATGGAGTCAGAAAATGAGAACCTTAAAGGACCACTACAGTGCCAGGAAAACAAACTTGGTTTCCTGGCACTATGTAGTCCCTAGGTCCCCACCCCCACCCGCTGGGCTAAAGGGGTTAAAACCCCCTTCAGCCACTTCCTTTCTCCAGCACCGGGCTCCCTCAGCGCTTGGGAACTCTCCTCATGCCAATGTCAGCGCTGAATGCGCATTCAAACCGCCCACAGGAAAGCATTACTCAATGCTTTCCTACGGACGTCAGCGTCTTCTTACTGTGATTTTCACAGTGAGAATCGCGGAAGCGGCCTCTAGTGGCTGTCATGAGACAGCCACTAGAGGCTGGATTAACCCACAGTGTAAACATAGCAGTTTCTCTGAAACTCCTATGTTTTTAGCTGCAAGGTTAAAACTAGAGGGACCTGGCATCCAAACCACTTCATTGAGTTGAAGTGGTGTGGGTGCCTATAGTGGTCCTTTAAGTTGGAGATAGTGTTGCTGGTAGTACACAGTAAATCTGTAATTGTGATGTAATATAATAATAAATAATAAGTGTGGCATTTTTAGATCTCTAAATGTTGGTTGCTAATGGTTTATGTTAATTGTAGTATGCATAGTATTGAAATAAAGCTTATTGTTAGATATAAGCTTGCATCAGCTAAAGCTGATGAAGACAGACCAGGTTATTTTGTGAAATCTATTTGCACTGAAATCATCTGAAGTCTCCAAGACGTCAGCATCCATCTGTCTTGAGTCAAAAAGCAGCTGCAATATTTGAAAATAAGTAATTGTATATGTAATGTAACGTTGTATTTGGATATGCTCTGAGAGAAATACTAGAAGAGAGAGAAATCGTAATCAAGTCTTTCTAGTAGTAAACTGTTTGAACAAATAGTTAAAAAGCAGGATTATTGAGGGAAAAAATACCTGTAGATGAATGCCTAGCCTAAGTGAATGACAAGGAACTGGGCTCACATAATTGATAGGAAGATAGGTATGGTGAAGCACAGGTACATTTGAAAATATTTATGGATAATTCCACCACTCAGACAAATTCTTGCTAGACTTAAAGGGTCAAGCATTAATATGAACATTAACAAAACACAAATAAAATATAAGAAAGCGCTTTTATTTTCTAGAAAATGGACAAGGTACCTCATCCATTGCTCCACAGGGAACCTACCGTCAGATCAAAAGAGAGCTGGTGAAGCAGGGCAGCCTGGCCATCATATCTGAAGCTAGGTTGTAAAAAATGTTTTAATTTGGCGGTTTTGGCCCACAATTCCATTCTGCCCGTAAAATAACCACATTTTGTAAGGAACACTCCAAACACCTAAATCACTTTAACTTGTTGAAGCAGTTTATGTGTGAAGAGTGGATCTTCTTTTTTCCCCCCAATTTTACAGAATGTGTAGATTGCAGGGGGGTTGCGACGGGATGACCTAGGTGACGCTCCCATAAGCATACAGGGACGGAGACAAGGAAGTCCGGCGAGGAGAAACCGTGAGCACCGCAGCATGGCTTGGGAGAAACGACAGTGGACGCATGGCTGATATATAGATTGGGTGGCTTGAATGGCGAAGGTGAACTATATATCCCCAATTAACTGGAGAAGAAGAAAGCAGAAGGGACACCGAACAAGGCGGGCTATAAACTGAAGAAAGTAATCTGCAGTTAATCCAGGTGCTTTTCCCCTGACCCTATCCTATGTCAATATACTACTAAGCTTAAGGGAAAAGGGATTAAGTTGTCAATATGTTGAGAAGCACTGGGTGAAAGGTTTTTTTTTTTCTCTCTAAGCGAAAAACTGCTATAACAACATGATGTAAAGCTGCTATATCCTTATTTACTACTGATTAATATGCTTCACTGAATTTATTTATTTTTATGTAGAAACATAGCAATTAAGCTGGTGGAAAGTTAAGCAGAGTTTGCAAAATATTTAAACTGCAAATATTGCTTAAAACGCTACACTAGAAAGAGTGAGTGCAATTAATCCTGAATCCTCCATAAAATAAGTAACGGATAAGCAAGGAAAAGATAAGAAAAATAAAGAAAAAGTTAGATCCAATCAGATCCAGGTTATCTGATTGAGGAAAAAAGAAAAGGTTAGATCCAATCAGATCCAGGTTATCTGATTGAGCTATGGCATCCAAAGCTCAAGAAAAAATAATGACAAAAAAGACAAGAAGAAAGACCCTAAAGGGGATAAAGGAACATCTAACTTTTTTCATCAGTTAATAAAGCATTAAAAGAGAAAAAAAAACAGAACAGTCAGTATTATCTATGTCTGGCATAGATGACTCTTCAAGCAGTGTAAGTAGCTCTAATGACACATCCATCATGACAGAATAAAAAAAATTAAAATAATTGCCTACATGATCAATTAGAAGCTATAACCAATCAAATAAATAAAAATACTGAACATATTAAGCAACAGATTGGAGGTTTGACAAACAGAATTTAGAGAGTGGAAGAAAAACTAGAGCACCTAGAATTCCAAGAAAATTGGTTGTAAGAACAAAATTATTTACGGAGTAATCAATGAAAAAAATATGTAGATAAAGATGGGAGACAGAAGATTGAGCGCGAAGAAACAATCTGCGATTGAGGAATGTTCCATAGTCAGTTACTCAAGACAAAGTTATGGAATTTTTAAATAAACTGTTGAAGGCATGGGAAATCGATATAGCAAAATGTAATAACAATATCGAGAGATGTCACCGAATCTTTAGACCAAAATCATGACCAGAAAATTTGCGGAGACATAATTGTCAACTTTCAATCCTTCCAGTTTAAGGAAATCATTCTCCAAACAAGCAGAATAAAGCCTCTTAAAGAAGATGAATTCCAAAATATAATTATACTACAAGATTTATCCTTCTTCACTAGATCTCAAAGGAAAAGATTTTTACCAATAACGAACATATTGCAAAGAAATAATATTAAGTTCTCTTGGGGTTACCCGACAGCGATACGGATCCTTTCAGCTGGACATTTGGTTACTTTGAAATCCGTAGAAGAAGCAAACTTCTGGATAAAAGAAAAAAGTTTAACTTAAAGATTTAATAAGCAGGGAGAGAGAGGAGACAAGAGAAGATGGACATTATAATTTTGGGGGGGTTTTCTCGAAAGGCACTTTATGCAATACTTAGGATGTAAGGATTTAACCTTATTAATTGAGAGTTAAAGCATATAAGAAACAGTAAGATCCAATAATGAATAACCTTGAGAAATTTTTGAATATAAGTGTTAATTTAATTATTGGGTAGAGGTGGACACTTGCACTTAAAGGGACACTCCAGGCACCCAGACCACTTCTGCCCATTGGAGTGGTCTGGGTGCCAATTTCCACCACCCTTAACCCTGCAAGTGTAATTATTGCAGTTTTCATAAACTGCAATATTTACCTTGCAGGGTTAACTCCTCCTCTAGTGGCTGTCTACATCAATATTTTTATATTAAAAGGAAATTTTCACTGGATAGAGAGGAGAGAAGGAATAATTGCTAAAGGAAAAATTATTGACAATATACAACAAAGCTTAGTGGGGGTGGATTGAGAGGGAGGAAGAAAATGAGGAAAGAAAAAGAATTATAGGCAGTGGCGTACTAAGGAGGGGTCGGGGGGGCGGTCCGCCCCGGGTGCCAGCAGGGTGGGGGGTGCCATGACCAGCCCCGCCACTCCCCCCCCATGCTGCAGCCGCCTGAGCGCTCTGTACAGAGCCTCAGGCGGCTGCAGCTTTGCCCGGGCGGTGCGTCCATGAGGGCGGACCGCACCGCCCGGGCGCAGCCTGAGAAAGGGGGCTGACAGGAGGGAAGCGCTCAGCGTTCAGCGCTCCCTCCTGTCACTCCCTCTGTAGTAGCGTGGCCGAGCCCTGCAGCATGCTGGTCCGCGGGTACAGGGAGCATCTGTCTCCTGTATCTGGCCGGACTAACAGGAAGTGCACACTCACTTCCTGTTAGTCCGGCCGGGTACAGGAAACAAAAGCTCCCTGTACCCGCGGACTATACAGGGCTCGGCCACGCTACAGCAAAGGTAGGGGGGAGGAGGGGTGAGAAAGAGGAGAAAGGGGGGTGAGAAAGAGAAAGGAGGGGGGGAGAGAAAGGAGGGGTGAGAAATGAGGGGGAGAAATGAGGGGGTGAGAAAGAGAAAGCGAGGGGTGGTGAGAAAGCAAGTACAGTGCAGCAGCAGCAGGAAAGGAGGGAGGGGTGAGAAAGAGAGAGAGGGGGTGAAAGGGAGAGAGAAGGGGTGGAGAGTGAGGGGTGAGAAAGGAGGGGGGTGAGGAAAGAGGAGAAAGGAGGGGGGGGGATGAGAAAGAGGAGAAAGGAGGGGGTGAGAAAGAGGAAAAAGGGGGGGTGAGAGAGGAGAAATGAGGGGGGGTGAAAGAAATGAGGGGGGGTGAGAAAGAGGGTGAGAGAGAAAGGAGGCGGGGGTGAGAGAGAAATTAGGAGGGGGAAGAGAAACTAGGAGGGGGGGAGAGAAATTAGGAGGGGGGTGAGAAAGAGAAATTAGGAGGGGGGAGAGAAATTGAAATTAGGAGGGGGGGAGAGAAATTGAAATTAGGAGGGGGGGAAGAGATATTAGGAGGGGGAAAGAGAAATTAGGGGGGGAGAGAAATTAGGAGGGGGTGAGAAAGAGAGAAATTAGGAGGGGGGAGAGAAATTGAGGGGGAGAGAAATTAGGAGGGGGGGTGAGAAAGAGAAATTGGGAGGAGGAGAAGGAAATTGGAGCGGGAGGAGAGATTGACATTCATCACATACACACAATGCACCCCTTGCACACAGAAAAACACACAATGCATTACACACACAGACACACATACACAAGCAATGCAACCGTTACACACAATGCATCCCTTACACACACAGAAACACACAATGCATTCATTACACACACTCAATGCACCCCTTACACACATTCAATGCATCCCATACATACACAGAAACACACCTTGCAGCCCTTACACATACAAACACAATTTCACACAATGCATTCCTTACACACATATCAGGACATCCCCTACACACTCCACCCCCTGTGAACAAACTCATTGGTGGAACATGAAGGTGGACCCTGGGACCCAGACCTTGAGCTGTGTAAAGGACCCCCAAAAAATGGAGCTGCTTCCCGTTCTCCCAGAACATTGATTTTTGTGACCACAGTTACAAACCGCCTCCAGAGAGCCTGTTCTGCACCAGACCAGTGGAGCCAGACTGCAGCTAGAGCCCATCATCATCCTCATCTGGTTGTAAGTAGGCAATCTAGTATATTATTCGTGGCACTAAGCTCTAATTTACCTCACATTAAAGAAACACTATAGTCCCCAGAACCACTTCAGCTTAATATAGTGGTTCTGGTGTCTATAGCCTGTCCCTGCAGGCCTTTTAATGTAAACACGGCAGCACTGGCGTTAGTTAACATGGCAAATCATATGGGTGGGACATTGTGATGTAACATGTGGGGGGCGGCAAACTTTACTTGTAAAAAAAAAAAAAGAAAGAAAACCTTTAACATTTTTTAAAGTTTTCTTTTTTTTTTTTTGGGGTGGGGGGTGCCAAGCACAGGATCCGCCCCGGGTGCCAAATGCTCTAGGTACGCCCCTGATTATAGGTAATTAATATTGAAAGGTTAAAGATAAAAATAACATAAAAATTTAATGGTTTGCTTGGGATGGGAAAATATTGAAAATGAAAAGTATTCAAAATGATTAGCACAGGAGTTACAAAAATACAATTAAAAAGTACACTAGGGGTTCTTTGTTTTTTGTTGGTTTTCTCATCTTCTCTCTTATTTATTTTTTTATATTATAAATAACTTTTCCTTGGGTTCTCCTAAAAAGGGATTTAACCTAATATAAAGGAATGGTGAAAGGAGGGAAGGAAAGGGGGAAAAGAGGAAAGAAAGGGAATATATAGCCAAAAACATAAGAAGTATAACTTAGTGTGTGTATAATATTACACACAATGGGGAAGGTAGAGTGGAAGCCTTTAGATAAGACTTTCGGTATGAGATTAGTATGTATTGTCTGTATATATATATATTGTGTGGTATAAAAAGTCTTTGTTTTTGTTGTGCTTCAGCATTATGGCAGGTAAACGAGTCGGTCTGTTGAGGTCCTCAGATTTATATTGGAACAAAAAGAGATATTGTTATGATTAAATTAGCTTCTATAAACATTCAGGGCCTAAATATCTTACAAAAAAGATGGGCTTTTAATCATTATTTACAAAAATTAAAGATACAAATTGCTTTTGTCCCAGCACTGGCGCAAATAGATGAAATAAATGGTATGGAAGACACTTTCCCACAGTTATTAGGGCCTCCAGAATTAAAGAGAAGAAAGGAAAGGTGGTTATTTTCTTCTCAAGTCCTTTACAAATTGATATAAGACCGAGATCCCTAAGGAAGATTTCTAATACTAGTTTGCACTATTAATAGTGAAATGTTTACCCTAATTAATGTTTAACTCCCCAATATAAATCCTTTAAAGGGATCCTATAGTGCCAGGAAAACAAACCCGTTTTCCTGGCACTATAGGTTCTTAGAGTGCCCCCCTCCCTCGGGGCTGATGGGGTTAAAACACCTTCAGCCACTTACCTTAACCTAGTGCCAAGCTCCCTTGGCGCTGGTGACCTCTAATCTCCCACCAACGTCAACTACCAAGTGGAGTTGAAAGCGCATACTTTGTGTGATTTATTCAGTGTAAATCATGGAAGCTGGATTAACCCTGCAGTGTAAACATAGCAGTTTCTCTAAAACTGCTATGTTTTCAGCTGGAAGTTTAAAACTTGGCACCCAGACCACTTCATTGAGCTGAGCTGCCTATTGTGGTCCTTTAAATCTTCTAAGATCTATTTTAAGTAGAACAGAAAAGGTTGCTATGGGTACACAAATAAAAGCACGGCGACTTCAATTGTGTATTAGATGTAGTATTAGATAAATCCAGTAATAAAAATAAAAGTGTAGATAAAAGAAGTATTAAATACAAAAAATTTTTAACAAGTTGTTGAAAATGAATGCATTATTTGATATTTTGCGAGTCCAGCATCCATATTTAAGAGATTACTCTTTTTATTCTTGGCCTCATGACGCTCAGTCAAGAATTGACTTAGTTTTAGGGAATCAGAATGTATTAGTGAGATTCAAGAAGATACAAATTAGACCTATGATCTGATCAGATCATGACACTGTCATAATGGAAATAAAAGAGAACACAAAGAGACATCCTAATACAACATGGAGATTAGACGAAACCATATTAACAAAAAAATAGAACAGAGAGTTCTTAGAAAATATGTCATCATGTTTTCTTAATGAGAATCAAACTACAGAGGTTAAGGCTGACATAATTTGGAGTACAAAGCGGTAATTAGAGGACATTGTATTAAATTAATTAAAATTAAAAAGAAAAAAGCAGGATTAAGTTTATCACAGTTATATATCCAATTATATAAAATATCTAATGAACTCAGGATAGACTACAATAAAGAAAATAATCTCAAACTAATGGAATTAAAAATAAAATAAAGATTATAAATTTAAAGAGAATAGATTATATGCTCAAAATGAAGGCAAAGTATTATTATTGTAGAAATAATACAGCAGATCAAATATTAACTAACCAATTGAAAAAAAAGGATCAAACAATAGAATTGGAAAAATAGTGCAGGGTGATGATTTGTACATCTCTCTGGTGGAAATAGGGGAGGCCTTTATACAATTTTATAAAAATGTATAAGCTTTGCCAGAGATTCATAATGGAAAGGAAACTGATGAATATTTCTCACAATTAAATCTACCAAAGATCTCTATAGAACAACTTATACTTAAAGAAATTACTGAAGAAGTAGTAGTAAAGGCTATAGACAATCTAGTCTGTTTTAAATCTCTGGGCCTGGATGAGTTTGGCAATAGTTTTTACAAGGCAATGAAAACTATAATATCAGAGAACCTTCAATAACGCGGTGAGGGAAGAAAGGTTCCCCTAAAAAATGTTAAATGCCAATATACTACCAATCTTAAAGACAGGAAAAGAGCCATCGTATGTGAAAAGTTGTCGCCCCATTTCGCTTATTAATGTGGATGTCATATTATATGCTTCTATTATTGCAGCTAGAATTAGAAAGAGTGGTAGAAAAAGAGGGAAGTGCTTGTGTGCCATTATACAGAACATTGGTGAGACCTCCAGTATTGTAAGCAGTACTGGAGACCATATCTCCAGAAGGATGTTGATACTTTAGAGCAAGCATGTCAAACATGTGGCTCACAGTGAACATATTTGCGGCCCACCTGTCCCGGGGCCGCTTTCAGCTGTGGCTGCGACCAGCAAGACAGGAAAAATATTTCCTGATTCTTGCTCTCCCGGCCACAAGAGAGCAGAGTGGCTTGCAGAGGAGCATCTGGCCTGTTTCAGCAGGGCTGGAGCCGGAACTAAACGACGGTCAGAACATTTTAAGGTAGGAGAATAAGGGCTTGGGGGAGGGGGGCAGTATATTCAGATGAGAGAGAGAGGACACTTAATTTGAGGGAGGGGACCACTGTATTAATTTGAGGGAGGGAGGGTGCATTGTATTAATTTGAGGGAGAGAGGGGGCACTGTATTAATTTGAGGGAGAGAGGGGACACTGTATTAATTTGAGGAAGAGAGAGGACACTGTATTATAATTTGGGGGGGGCAGTGTATTAATTTGAAGGAGGGGCACTGTATTAATTTGAGGGTGGGAGGGGGCACTGGCACTATTAATATGGGGAGGGAGCCAGTGTATTAATTTGAGGGAGGCAGGGGGCCGGTTTGTTAAATTGGGGGGAGGGCAGTGCAGAGTTGTTGTGGGGGGGTTGGAGGGGGGTAGTGTAATAATTTAATGGAGGGAAGGGGCAATGTATTACAGGCATTTGATACAGTTCCACACAATAGATTAGTGTTCAAACTCAAAGAAATCTGTCTAGATGAAAATTCTTGTTCGTGGGTAGAACATTGGCTTAAAAATAGAGTACAGAGAGTACATTAATGGTAAATTTTCAAGCTGGACAGAGTTGGCAAGTGGTGTCCCTCAGGGTTCTGTTCTGGGACCCCTTCTATTTAACATGTTTATAAATGATTTTGAAAAAAGCATTGAAAGTCATGTTTCAGTGTTTGCAGATGACACGAAACTCTATAAAGTAATACAATGTGAGCAAGATATTGCTTTGCTGCAGAGGGATTTAGATAGACTGGGGGGACTGGGCACTCAAATGGCAGATGAAATTTAATGTTGAAAAATGCAAAGTTATGCACTTCAGCGTAAAGAATGCAAAAGCAACATATACCCTTAATGGAAGCGAATTAGGGATAACAACACACGAAAAGGACTTGTGTGTCTGTCTGTCATGGTATATGTGTGTGTATGTGTGTGTGTGTGTGTGTCATGGTGTGTGTGTATCTGTCTGTCTGTGTCATGGTGTGTCTGTGTGTGTGTCTGTCTGTGTCATGGTGTGTGTGTGTCTCTGTCGGTGTCATGGTGTGTGTCTGTCGGTGTCATGTAATGTGTGTCTGTGTCACGGAGTGTGTGTCTGTCATGGGGTGTGTGTGTCTGTCATGGTATATATGTGTGTGTGTCTGTCGTGGTGTATGTGTGTGTTTTTAAAAATAGTGTTTTTACTCACCTTTTTTTTTTTTCCAACGTCGTGCTGGTCTCCCCTCGACTGGCCCTGCTTCTATGACTGAGATCATCAAGCTTGATGATCTCAGCCAATCCGCACTGACACAGGAAGCACCTGTACTGACCGTCTGAGTGTCTGTCACTAGGAAGCAATGTAAGCACTGACTTTTCTCTGAAAAGTCAGAGTTTACATTGAAAAGCCTGCAGGGACAGGCTATAGACACCAGAACCCGGCGCTGGCCTCATTCAGCAGCGCGCGAGGGCGGGAGAGCACAGACAGCGCAGCTCCCCCCAGCGGCCGCCAGGACAAGTCCCCCAGCGGCCGCCAGAAGACCTCCCCAGCGGCCGACGGCAGACCTCCCCCTGGTGTCAGGTACTAGTAATGTGTCTGTCTGTCTGTATGTTGTGTGTGTCTGTCTGTCTGTCTGTATGTATGTATGTTGTGTCTGTCTGTCTGTATGTTGTGTGTGTCTGTCTGTCCGTGTCATGGTGTCTGTCTGAATAGTGTGTGTGTCTGTCTGTGTCATAGTGTCTGTCTGTATGGTGTGTGTGTGTGTGTGTCTGTCTGTGTCATAGTGTCTGTCTGTATGGTGTGTGTGTGTGTGTGTGTGTGTGTGTCTGTGTCATAGTGTGTGTCTGTATGGTGTGTGTGTGTGTCTGTGTCATAGTGTCTGTCTGTATGGTGTGTGTCTGTCTGTCCGTCATGGTGTGTGTGTGTGTGTCTGTCATGGGGGGTGTGTGTGTGTGTTCGTCATGGGGTGTGTGTGTGTGTGTGTCTGTCTGTCATGGGGTGTGTGTGTGTGTGTGTCTGTCTGTCATGGGTTGTGTGTGTGTGTGTGTCCGTCATGGGGTGTGTGTGTGTCTGTCTTTACCTCAAGTTTTTAAAATATTGGATGATTATAGTAATATCTCAAATTATAAGCTGAATAAGTCAAAATCTAATGCATTATATAAAAATAAAACAACTGAAATAAATAGAATTCAACATGAATGTAATTTTTCTCACCCCAAAGTTTTTACATACCTGGGAGTTAAAATATGTGGTGATCTGGACAAATTGATGGAAATTATTTTTTTATATCTATTAAAGGAAACAAACAAAGATTTGAAAGAATGGAGTCGAGCAGTCTCATGGTGGGGAGGGTAAATATTATAAAATCTTACGTACCTCCCAAATGGATTTACATATTTAGAATGTTACCCCTGATTATCCCCATACCTTGGCTTGCTATGATGAAAATATCTTTATCAAATTTTATCTGGAGAGGGAAAAACCCAGGTTTAAACAGTTGTTACTATCGAATGGAATTAAGAAAGGTGGGATGGGTTTTCCTGATATTGAAATTTATTACCAAGCAGGTTTAGTTTTGCATATATAAAGAAGAAATAAAAACAGTTTAAAAAAGAGACAGAGATGTGTAATAACGAAGATCTCTATTCTGATCTAGTGCTCCAAGGAAGTGAATTATTCCTCAACTTATGTTTTAAATCAGATTATCCCAATGTGGATTAAAATAAAAAAGAAATAAAAAATTAATGATAAACTCTTTGACTTTCAATATATCCTTAAGTAGTTAGAGGAAAAACAACATTATTTTTATTAAAAAAACAAGGATGGATGATAAAATTAAACATTTTGATTCCCTTTTTGAGGAATTCCCGTTGCAGAGTAGAGAGATTTTCAATTGTTTAAGAGTGAAGAATTTTCTAACAAATAAAATCATACTTTCTAATGGAGAAATCTATAAACAGATTAAATCAATCTTCTCTACATATACATTGAAGCATCAGTTTTCTAAGTTTGTAAAAATTATTGAAGTAGGAAAGGACAAAAATGCACCTTTAGTAATCTGAAGATGGGAAAAAGACCTAAATATTCATATTGAAGATGAGGAGTGGTGCCTAGCACTTTATGAAGTGAATAAATTAGTTCATGGTCTTTCCTTAGTTTAAATCCACTTTAAAACGATTAACAAATGGTCCCATCTAGATTATCAAAGATTCATTATAAATACAAACAATCCTGTTGGAGATGTGGGGCCGAATTAGGCAACTATATGCATATACGGTGGACCTGTGAAAAGGTGATTTCTTTGTGGACTTTAGTTAAGAATATTATCTTATATCTCAGTAATTTAAAGATATCTCGTAAACCAGATATTATGATGCTACACCTCAACTGGCCAGGTATGACAAAGATACAACAACTAGTACTTACTCATTGTTTAGTTGCAGCTAAGATACTCATCGAAATCTTTTGTTCCAGCTCAACTCAAATCACAAATAAAGTTTAAAATCCAAATGGAATGAGGCACAAGTCATATTAAAGGGCTATATAAAAACCATAGATCAATGGGACAAATTGCTTTATCTTACTGAAATACTGGATATAAATAAAGATACATAAATAAAAAGCCAACTGTATAAAAGATGAATGGGGAAGGAAAAGAGGCGTAAAATAGAATTGATATTCCATACAGACTGACTTGCGCTATTTGCTGAGGCACTATATATACTGTTTTTTGTTTTGTTCATGTTATATGTACGTATGTAATTCCACTAGTAATGTATTTTGCTATTACCTAACAATTTATCTTAAGGATTCGGTTGTAATACCAATGTATGGGTCATAAAGGAAATGTATGAATGCTCTATTTATGTAAACAAATATATTTTTTTTTATCCAAAAATAAAGACTTATATAAAATAAAAATAAACAAGTTTACAAATTAAGCTTATTACACCCTCATGGCTATCAGACAACCAGTATTGTTATTTCCTGGTTAGTTTAGCTCAGTTGAAAGAAACGTAAGAGGCAGGCAATTGTACAATGACTTGCCTTGAAAAGACTTCTCATTAAGCTGCATTGATTAGTCTGTGAATGGACAGCCACAGAAAGTCTAGGCTAGGCAATAAGAGGAGGACTTGTTAAGATTGCAGACAAGAGATTTGCAGGTTTTGTTAGCTTAAGTTAATTTTAAATATACCACCATGAAACATTGTACAACTAAATGCACACAATTTAATTTTGGAGTATATCTACTAAATTGTGTTTTTGTTTTTTTTGTCAATGAAGTGTCATTTTAAGGTTTGTAAATCAATAAAATAAAACAAATCAAATCAAAAAATGTCTTTACTATTGTTCATCTCCTTCAATGTAAGGAAATTTAGCTGCCTTTAGAATGACTATCAAGTAGGCTGAGATGCACATTTCAAGAGCATACTAGAATGATAAAAGGTGTACTGAAACCGCCTTTTTAATTCACCAAAAACCATAAAGTTTCATAACATACTGAGGTCAAAGCAGAGTGTCACTCCATTCCTATACGCCTTCAGATAACCTATAGATATGCTCACTGGGAGAATAATCACAGCAGGTACAGAGCCTGTACTGTAGGAGGGTTCTCCTGCTTTTCTCATGACTCAATCATAGGCACAGCAGCTATGACAGTGTCTATCTCAAAGATTGGTTGACCGTTGGATAGACATGTGCATTTTGAAGGAACGGAGATTTAGACAAATTTGGGCTGATAGGCTACTCAGCCGAGTTCTATATCTATGAAGCGCTATGCAGACATATAGCCAAGCAAATGATTATACGATGTTTAAACATGTTCGAATGCTTTAGGATTTGGAGTATGTACTGATTGGCCCATTTTCACGCTCTTTTCTCTGTTTCACTGAATAGTTTTCAAATATTTGGACAAACCAAACCATGACATGAACATGCTTCAGATATCCAGAACAATATTTCAATTACAGGAAAAGTTATTCGGCTGAAACAATGCCGCCATGCACAAGTCTAGCATTAAGTAAAAACCTTTTACTAGAGCATTGCATAGATTAACTTTTATGCTCTTTAAAAAGGGTACATTTCAAAAACATTTTAATACATACCAAATAGACAGGGATCGCACTCTCCGGTAGATGCTTGACAAAGACCTAATGGCAAGGTCGAAACGTTTGTACACTTTGTTAAAAAAATAAAAAATAAATAATAATTCCATTTCCTGAGCAACTGTGTTCTAGGACCTTATTGAAATGTCAACACAGTCAATATGAGTATGTCATAAAGAAATTTACCATTTAAAAAAAAGAAACCATTTCTACCCAAATCTGTTAATTGAACATGTTTATTAGTTATTTATTTTTGCAAATTTTTTTTATTTTTATTTTTAATTAAGTGGTAAATTCACAAAATATACATGCCAGTCAGATTTATTTTAAATGTTTTTAAGAATATTTCGTGTTCCTCTCGCCTATCCACCCTGTCCCTTCGTGTTCCTCTCGCCTCCCCTCCCTGTCCCTCCGTGTTCCTCTCGCCTCCCCTCCCTGTCCCTCCGTGTTCCTCTCGCCTCCCCTCCCTGTCCCTCCGTGTTCCTCTCGCCTCCCCTCCCTGTCCCCCCGTGTTCCTCTCGCCTCCCCTCCCTGTCCCTCCGTGTTCCTCTCGCCTCCCCTCCCTGTCCCTTCGTGTTTCACTCGCCTCGCCTCCCCTCCCTGTCCATTCGTGTTTCTCTCGCCTCCTCTTCCTGTCCCTTCGTGTTTCTCTCGCCTCCCCTCCCTGTCCCTTCGTGTTTCTCTCGCCTCCTCTTACTGTCCCTTCGTGTTTCTCTCGCCTCCCCTTCCTGTCCCTTAGTGCACCTCTCCCCTCCCTTTCCCTTAGTGTACCTCTCCTCCCCCCTAAGTGTTTCTCTCTCCCCTCCCTGGTGTGCTTCATTACCTCTCTTGGAGCGTGGCCGAGTAGAGCAGATCGTGGCACAGGAGCTTCAGTTTCCTGTACCCCAGCCGGACTGACAGGAAGTGCTCTCTCAGTGAAGTGCTCTACTCCACTCGACCACTCTACACCGAGTGACTGGTAGGGGGTGCGCAGTGCGTTTCCTTCCTGCCGGTCACTCAATTCTTGCCCCCCCGAGAGCCGGTGCACCCTAATGCGGCCACGTGTTTTGCACTATGGACGCGCCGGCCCTGCATGTGCTGGGCCACTTCCGCCTCTCACATTATCGGCAATATCGGTATCAATATTGGCCGATACTGATTGTTACAAACTGCCTTTTGTAACTGTTTTTTCGTGTGACAAATTGCCCTGCTTCCCTGGGTTATGGAGAAGCCTGTTGGCCAGTCTCCTACCATGTGGCTATAACTCTTTGATGTATTTGGCTTTAAAGCCCCTATTCTACCTTCAGACAGACTATTTATGTAGGTTGCTTTTTTCTCTTATGTTTTAGTCACCCTGTACCCATTATAGGTGCAGGGTGTGTTTAATTTAATTGTTTATAGTGTGTGTTTGTACTGTGAAATGTATTGCCTGCTCTCCTGTACTGCTGAGGTTTGCTACCAACTAGGTGGATTTGGCTATGGAGCTTGTCTAGTGCCCTCTGTTGGTAGCAACAGCAATATGCACTACCTGAATAGCAAGACTGGTTCTTCTTCACCCTTCAAAACATAGCTGTGTCTCGTTGTTGAAAGGGAATTTGCAGCTTAATCACTAGCTCTTTTCAGAGCTATGCCTCTCTACTGCTCAAGGGATCCAGCGGATGGGACTTCACCTCTCTCCTACAGCCCAGCATCTTGCCCGGAGGAAGGATGTCAACAACAGCAGATACCCCTCACTACCCTGGGTAACCGTCACACTGATATTTGCCAAAATTCAGAATATTGGCTAATAATATCGGCCAAATCGATAATCGGTCTATGCCTAGTGTGGAGATACTGAACATAGGTGCTGCACACTGTGCAGCATTGAAACAGAAAGCACCTCTACACCCTGTTCCAAATTATTATGCAAATTATATTTTTTCTCATTTACCTAAATAATTGATGTAAAGAACAGTCAGCATAACTCTCATGTTATCAACTATTAAGAGTACAATTCAAATTTTATTGAACAAACCTCCTAATGATAACAGTATTTTTTTAAAACATATAAAAAAAAACTTACAATGCACTGTTCCAAATTATTACACACAGTAAGTTTCAAAACACTTTATAGGTTGTAAATAACTGAAAATTGTCATTTGTTGTGTTTGCAGCATATTTAAAGAAATCAAAAGCTATTTCAATCAAACTTATAACAACATTTTAACTTTTTAAACATTTTAACAGGTCACGTTACATTTTAACATAGGACCCCTTATTTGATAGCAGCTTCACAAGTCTTGCATCCATTGAACATGTGAGTTTTTGGACAGTTTCTGCTTGAATTTGTTTGCAAGATGTCAGAATAGCCTCCCAGAGCTGCTGTTTGGATGTAAACTGCCTCCCAGCCTCATAGATCTTTTGCTTGAGGATGCTCCAAAGGTTCTCAATAGGATTGAGGTCAGGGGAGGATGGAGGCCACACCATGACTTTCTCTCTTTTTATCCCCACAGCAGACATTGATGCAGAGGTATTCTTTGCAGCATGAGATGGTGCATTGTCATACATGAAGATGTTTTTATTACGGAAAGCATAGTTCTTCCTTATGTACCAGGGAAGAAAGTGGTCAGTCAGAAACTCCACATACTTTGCAGAGGTCATCTTTACACCTTCGGGGACCCTAAAGGGGCCGACCAGCTCTCTTCCCAAGATTCCGGCCCAAAATATGACTCCACCACCGCCTTTCTGACGTCACAGCCTTGTTGGAACAGGGTGGCGTCCACCAACCATCCACTACTCCATCCATCTGGACCATCCAGGGTTGCACGGCACTCATCAGTGAACAGGACGGTTTGAAAATTAGTCTTCACGTATTTTTCTGCCCAAAGCAGCCGTTTCTGCTTGTGAGCATTGGTTAGTGGTGGCCAAATAGAAGGTTTATGCACAGTTGCAAGACTCTGGAGGACTCTACACCTTGATATCAGTGGGTCTCCAGAGGCACCAGCAGCTTCAAATATCTGTTTGCTGTTATGTAATGGTATTTTAGCAGCTGCTCTCTTGATCCGATGCATGGATCTGGCAGATATCTTCCTCAATGTGCCTTTATCTGCACAAACCCGTCTGTGCTCTGAATCAGCCACAAATCTCTTAATAGTGCGATGATCACGCTTAATTTTCCGTGAAATGTTTACATACCTCGTCCAAGGCATTGAACTATTTCACTCTTTTCGGCAGCAGAGAGATCATTTTTCTTCCCCATATTGCATGAAAATGGTGCTCTGCTTAATAATGTGGTCCTTTAGTAGTTTTTCCATAAATTGGGCTCACCTGGCAATCTAATTATCACAGGTGTCCGAGATTGTTTTCAGTGATCAAAAGAGCCCTGAGAGACAACGCCGTCCATGAGTTAAACTGAAAAACAAAATATTTAATCTTTGTGACACAAACAGAATTTGCATAATAATTGCATAATGGCCATCTGAGTGACTTCAACTTTTTTCTGAAAAGGCAGTGCTTACATTGAAAACCATACAGGTATAGGCTATAGACACCAGAACCACTACACGAAGCTGTAATCGTTCTGGTGACTGTGGTGTGCTTTTAAGGGATTAAATATTTTTCATGAGGTTGACAATGCAAGATATTTTTATGGAAGTCAAACTATAATCATTTTATGAGTTGCAAGACAATGCTTTAAAAAAATAAATAAAAAGGATTTGGATTATTCAGTCGCTCTTGTTCAGCACATATTTTATTAAATCTTTTTCATATGTATATTTTAAAATTTCAGTGGCACTCACACATTTACTTCTAAAAATATATGTAGACAGACAGATTAATCAACATAGCCTGATGACAGAATTCATCTGACATCTCATCTGGTTTTTCCAAACTTAGGTTTGCATGATGGCAAATAACCCTCCCTCTTCTATTTAACTTCTTTAAACCACACACAGTATTTGCATTCTTACTTTAATAAATTACGCATAACCCTGCTGATATAGTTTTCATTTATGTCCTTAACACCTTTCTTAAGTCTTTCTATTTACAAAGACCTAATACCACAACCCCAAAGTACTTTGCGTAAGTTGTGTTGAAAAATATTGAACACGGGGCACAATTCCCGAGAAAGACAGATGCTTCTATTCAGAGCTCCATGCTGATGATCTCAAATTCCACATACACGGCTATCAAGTGGGGACATTCTGGATCCCTCAGCTGTGGGAATTCCAAAGGTAGATGCTTGCATGGATAACGCTCATGGCTCTTAAACTGTTGGAGTCTTCATGCAGAAGGACCGGTATCCTAGATCTCAAATGATGGCGCTCAGCATCCTTTAGACAACAGTAGCCTTGAAGACATGCCTCAACCTCTTAGAGAAACTAATCTCAAATAAATGATGCACCACACTCCTTTTACAGAAGTCACAATCCAGACACTGATCCAGGCCGAGTTATATCAAAGTGGACCTCACTGTTTGGAAGTAGAGCATGTCTTCATTAACAATCTGCATACTGGCATGGAAGAGTACCAGACTACTATCACATTGGCTACAAAATCTGGAAAAAGCAACACAGAAAATGCACAAATAGGATGCTGACCTGTCTGTGTGTACAGCAACTATGAATGATAGGAGTAGAGAAAATAATGTAAAAAAAGAAACGTGTAATAATCGAAGATATTTCATCCAAGGGGATGCCTTAATTTAGGGGGCACTTTGGAGGCTTCTTTTTGATCAAGATAACGATGGCAAGAGAGGCAAGTTGTCTATTTTCTCAGAAGTCCCTGTGTTCCTGCAATATTAGGTCTCCCATCTACTCCTGTACTGCCTACCAGGAAATCCGAATGGGGCTTGGATATAATGTGCCCCGGGCAGTTTACGCTTAAGCCACAGACTCTACAACCTGAACCTGGGGTGCTACTTTCATGATCACATTTATACATTACAATTTTATAGTTCTTTATAGTTATAAGATGGTTTCATTTCCTTTAAATTGTTGCTGTTAAATTATGTTACAGTCTGGCTTAATATAATTATGTTGTTATACTTACCCTATCTGAATACCGTACTCTTACTTAAACTCATAGGGGTTAAACTATGGTTCTGTCTTCGGCATTAATGATTTGTAAACTGTATTGACATCTCACACAGCAGGTGCATCAGTAATAAAGATTTATGAATTCCAGTTTATTTCTTTATATGCAAATTTTGTAATTCAACGGTTACCAAAATTTGTGAACTACTCTACAAATAAAGATTTATAATAAAAAATATATAATTTTAAAATAAAGGATGGGAAAGTGGGCAAAGAAGAGAAAAGGGAGATGGTGAGAGAAACCAGAGAACGATGCACTCAAAATAGGGGTGATCTAATATTAAAGTACTTAGAATATTTCTCACTTGGCCATTAAACATACAGACAGTTAAAATTCATGACTACTTTTATTTGAATCTGATCAAGAAATAGCCAGGAAAATAACAGATTTATGTTTTCAAAAAGAATATATAAACATATACACATTAAATGTAATGATAAGAAAGTCTCATGTTCATCTTTAAAAACTAAATTCCAAAAAGTCACTTTTCATATACGAATACAATCTCCAAAAATGACTTATTTTATTTCCACCTCTGCCATTTCACAGTTTGCTGAAATGTAATAGTTAAACATAGTGGTTTATTAGAACTTACTGATAACTCAGTCAAGATCTGAAAGCGGGTTGAGTTTGAAATATAGTCAAAAAAAAAAAAGCTCTTTTTAACCTCCGAGTGTACAACTCAGCTGATAATTTTTTTTTCTTCCTAGCACCTAATAAAACAGTTTCTTGCAGAATTGTGGAAAAGTTAAGTACAATCCTCCTGTCTTATTATAAGGTTTCCGGTTACAAGCCTGTATGGTTTACACATGTTATGTTTCATTGTAAATGAAAAAGAAAAAAGGGGGAAAAAAACTCCAAATAACACACTCTTTGTTGCAAAACTGCCCACAATTTCCCTCACGGAAAATTTGTAATGAAAGTAAAAACGAATTCAGACAGTTTGCTGGTCCCTTTCCTGCCCATTGTGCCGTCCCGATTTTTACTTCCTCTCATTTCTGCTGCCTCGTATGACCTTTTGTGTTTTTTTTTCCTTTTCTTGTTATAAAGATTTGACTATATTATATAGTATAAGACAGCTTCCCATATATTGGAGATTGACATACAATTGAAGTAACAATGTGGATAGAACGCAGACAGCTCAAATTACTCATGTGTCAAGTAAACCACAGTCAATTCAAGTAAGTCTAACTTAAAATGCTCTTCTTCAAAGACATGTTGCATCCGCCAACTGAATCATATGACAGTCAATTCTAAATTGTACCAACATATTCAATTTCTACTGTTATTGTAGCAAAAAAAATAAAAAAAATTGTACAGCTAATATTCAAATAAATATAAACATACATTTCTAAAATTATACAATGTGCTCCTGCCACAAAAGTTATGTATAAAATAAAAAGTCACTCAGGAAATGGAGGTCTAGAGAACACTGCTATGCATATATCTGAAATATAGGAGAGCCATGAAAATATCTATCATAGAATTAAAGGGATACTATAGACATGAAAGCAACCATAGTTTGAGTGTATAGATCATGCCCCTGCTGACTGACTGCTCAATTCTCAGCCACTTAGGAGTTAAATCACATTGGTTCCTGTTTATGCAGCCCTAGCCACACCTCTCTTGGCCGTGACGGACACAGCCTGCATAAAAAAAGTCTTAATTTCAATCACATGTAAACTTGCTTTAGAAGTTTTTATCTCCTGCTCCGTAAAACAAACTTTAATCACAAACAGGAGGCTCCTGCAAAGTCTAGAAGGCTATTAACAAAAAAGGACAGAAGACATTCTAAATGTCAATAAAGGAAGTTTAAACATTAGATCCTGCTTTTTTAGAAAGTATTTAGGAACTGAACAGTGTAACTGCAAGGGCATGATCTATACATCAAAACTGCTTCATTGAGCTAAAATTGTTTTGATACCAATAATATCCCGTTAATTTCAAGTGCATGAATAATTAAATCTTACAATTATACAGATTAATGTATGTAAAATTTAATGTGATGATTAGATATGTGAATGAGCAATGATGTTCTAATTGTCATGCAGTGGGTAGTGACAACCCAAACTAAGTTTTGTGCCACACAGGTAATTCCTAAGAGAAGGACATGATGTATCCTTGGCACAAATGCAGGAAACAGTCAACTGGCAAAATCACATACCCTTGAAAATGTGATCTGAGGTCCGAAAAAAATTTTTTTTCCCTATGTCCCTCCCCAATTATCCCTCATTATTACCAATTTACAACTGCCACTATTGGGGAAGCTGGACACCAGGTTGACACAAATGGGGAAACTTAAGACCAGGGTAACCTTATAGGGGGTAACTCCCTGTCTCTCACTGTTAAAATACAACTACTCATTGACATGCAAATCAACTTATAACTTTTTTGACATGTGTTTTTCTGGATTTTTTTTTTCCTCCTCTGCCAACAGGTATAGCAGTGTGAGGGGTTTCCTCCTAGTTGAGCCAGACTTGAAGCGTTGGGGATAAAGAGGAAGTTTGTGTAGAGAGCTGTCGCTCTGTTTTTCCTCCGTAGGCTTGCTCTGTCTGCATTCCAGTTTCCTTCAAAAATCTGCAGAGATCTTGTCCAGCCACTCCATGATTGCTACCAAAGCCTTGTATGGTAAAGGTGTGTTTGGCATCCGCCATCTTGACTAAGGCTGTGACTCAGGCCTCGTGTCACCAGGGCACTTGTAGGGTCACAGCTCCACCCGTAGTTTGGTAACAAAAGCCAGTGGGGCAGGTGTCGGGATAACCCTCATTGGCGTGGGGCGGGAATCACCTGTTTTTTCAGCATGTGTTAGCAGAATTATCAGTGGGGAGATCGGATGCCTCTCCCCAACCGTGCCCACCTGTAGGCCACAGAGAAGTATCAGGGTTTGACTTGCTATTGTCTCAGGGAATTTGTCTCAGGGAGATGTAGAGTGTCCCCATTCCCCAATAAGACAATGCCAGGTTTTATCGAGTGAAAAGTTGCTAATTTTGGAGCTTGTACCCGGAGCTCACTCCATGTGCTGCTGTTCAGCATGGCAGTCAGGCCCTGTCCCCCATTTAAGTTTGTTTTTAATCATATAATAGTACGTAAAATAACTATTGGGGAAATTTGCACATTTCATAATACATTTTTGGACATCATAATTCTTCAGCATTCCTTTTAGACAATAAAATTGGCAGATTAAAAATACACACACATGGTCAAAGCACGCCACACTATGTGCAGTTGGCAGGAGAGCTTATATCTTGCCAATGTGTATTAACAATGTAATCACTGAGATTACTTAATGATAACATTGTTCACATGACACAATGGCATTAGAAAAGAGACATTTAATGAGAAATAAAATCAAGCTATAACAATGCAAACATACTAAAAGGGCAAAATATATGCTGGTTACAGGATTTTTTTGCCCAATAATTATAAAATGAATGAATTAATAACTGTAAGATGCATTGTATTTTTCTAAGTGCCGTTGTTGATTGCATTTTGTGTGCAGAGATCCCCCAAAGATGACATGTCCAATCCCAGGGTGGTGCCATGAGGTGAGTTGGAAGAAGATAAGACTTATCTGAATGAAGTGACAAGTGTACACACATGTAAGTGTGACCAATAAATGTGATTTTGTACTTTTTATAACAAACTTCACTATTTTTGTTTTCCTTTATTTTTATATATCCTATCAGGTGATTCTCTAATTTATCCATCGGATTACATACTGCCCCTGAGTGGGCGAGAAGCCCTGTCTCACGTGCGTTTGTGAGTGTATCTATAATCACTTATATTTATAGATTAAGAAGCTCCTTTACTGTTTTACGCTATGTCAGATTTCTGATTTTTATACAGATTTCATTCCCCATCAGGTTGTTGTATATTTTATATAGTAACTTACACGTATTCTGGGTGTTTTCCACCTTTTTACTATTTATCTGAATGAACCCTTCTCTCCTTTGTGCAAGATATTCCAACTCTAAAAAAGATCCAGTTTCAGATATAGTTCTTGCATGTTCTTTGTTAGGAGCCGAGCTCCTTGCGATACAGGAGTAGCGAGGTGGCCACATAAGTGCAGTATGAGAATTAGCAGGTGTATGAAATGATAGGACGTGGGTTAATTAATGGTTGTAGAGCAGTGGTAATGTACACATGGTGAAGCAAAATAGAGGCCCATAAGAGCAGGATTGTTAATTGGTGATGATAATGATGAGACATTTGAGTAACATGGTGGTCGTAGTAGATTGCACTCTGAGAGCCGTATGAAGCACCTTAGTGTTAAGGCCTATTAACTGCCGTGTGTAGGGAATAGGTGTATGGGCCGAGAGGATGCTGGCTGTTCTGTAACTCTTCTTGCTCGAGTACCGTTGAAACACACTCCAGTCTGATGTCACAGAAGCCTTTGATTGGACTTTTTAACCACCTGAGAGCTGATTCTTATCAGCGGGGGTCACCCTTTGCTTTACTTGGTCATATAGGGTAGAAGGATAAGCATCAGCTCTCAGGCTTCTGTGACATCAGACTGGAAAGTGCCGAGCAGTACCAAGAGCTTTACCTGGCACTGAATTCCAGACCCCAACCTTCATAACATCATCTCCCCAATACATGGTCTACTGTAAACGGTATATTTATATGCACATGTATTTCAACGGTACCCAAGCACGGAGAATTACAGAACAGCCAGCATCTGTACCCTCAAGGAATTTCTGTATAGAGCTGACTGGGAGGATTTGATATATGTATTAAAGTCGTTGTGGTTCCCCTGCACAATAAAATTCCTGTCTACAGACCAAGCTTCCTATTTTGGTTATTTGGAGCCATCACAGTTAGAGCAGGCTTCACTGCTCTTCGTTTAGGAGTCATATATTTTGGCTTTTCTCATTGTAATTGTATTTACAGTGTTGCACTATCATGTGTTTTTTGTTTCCCTTTTTTACGTACTTAATATGATTGAAGATTAGAACTTTTTTGTATAGTAAGTGTATCACTGAGTGCACACTTGACTTTGTTTGCACTGTATTCACCCACGGTGATATTTTTAACTTTATTGTCACAGAATTTAGATTGCACATATTGCACAAATAATTTAGGATATATTTTAACACTACCATTTATGAAATCTTGCACGTCTTAAAGACACAGCAAGCTTTTTTTATGTTATTATGGTTTACTGAGAGTGTGCTAAAAATCTGCCATTTTGATGATGTCACAAAGGGGGCAGGGCCAGCGCCGGCAGACCCCCACAGTGCTGGAAATAAGGTGAGTTTTTAAATTTTATAGGGGGCTAGGGAGGGGCAAGCCACCTAAATGGTGGGTTAAACACTATAGGGTCAGGAATAAATGTTTGTGTTCCTGACCCTATAGTGGTCTATTAACTCTTGAGTTATTTAATTCAATTCAACAGATCCAGACTGCCTTGCATTTCATCAAGGTATCGCAGTTCATGGATGTAAAATTATCCACAAGCAAGTTATCACATTTGATTCCATTTAAAGCAGCTTTGTGATAAAGATAAATCTTTATAAAATACTCACATTGACTGTATTGGAATTTTGTTGAAATACCAATACAATCAAAAGGTATAAGACATACTAGGGAGTACTTTGTTTTGTGTATTTTCCCTCCACTTAGCAAAACTTGACAAAAGGCAGAGCTAACACAATCAAGCTTTGTCAATATCCTCAGCCCCCAGTCACTAGTGATGGCTGTGAGGAAAAAGGCATTGGTCTATGGAGACTCCTATGGTATTCTCCACAGACATCAGTGTTGTGCGAGAGTAAAGCACTGATGTGGCAGATGAAGCTGCAGGAGCTAAAAAGGATGGCAGCAGCTGCAAGGAACAGCTTCAGGTAAGTAAAACCAACCATCCTCTGTACAACATGCAGCTATGTCACCATATGGAAAATATGCAGAGACCCCAGAAGGTGTTAGCAGTGCCAGCCTTAGATCTTGTGGCACAGTGAGCAAGAAAAATGTTCACTCCACTCACGACCCTTGCTGGCCACACTCCATGATCCAATTTATCCCACCATTTAAAATGTCCCCTTCTTATTAACATCAATACAGAGAGATTAGAGAGCTTGGTGAAAATGTAATTTAGAACAGATATTTAACTTGTTGCTGCACAATAGGTAAATTATTAAACAAAACAGAAGAGATGCACAATAGGTAAATTATTAAACAAAACAGCAGTAAATAGACTACATTGGTAAACAATAATTGTCAGACAAACATACTAACAAATTAAGGTGCAGATATACAGGCCTGAAAAATAAAGTGTCAGGATGTCGTGCAATAACAGACCCCCCCCCCCAGTAAGTGCACCTAGAAGTGTATGCTGTGCATGTCAATTCTGTAGAGATATATGTGTGTAAGTCTAAAGCAGGCATCAGCAATCTTTTTCTACTTGAGGTAGGATTTCCATATTTAGGGATACCAAATAAGAGAGCCATTTGTTAAACAGTGCCCTGGCAGTGGTAACATTAAAAAGCCTGCATGGACATGTTGTAGATGCCAAAACAACTACATTAAGCTGTAGTTGTTCTGGTGACTGTAGAGCCCCTTTTAATATGGCAGTCCCAGACAATGGTACCAATTTAGGGGGTTGTCTAATAAACAGCTGAAAAATAAAAATGTCAGCTGTTTTGTAGATATCTCCCTAATTTGGTGGCCATCTTCAGAGATACCAAATTAAGGAGCTATCTACTGCACACATATATACATATAATCACAGACAGACACACTGTTTACCTTCACAGATCCCATTCATGCCCTGTAGTGATGCCATGCCAGGTCGACATAATTTCACGGAAGCAGACACGTGTGGGAGTTGTGCAGGAAGAACATAGAATGTCATAGTTCCTTTGCCATCCTTCAACCCCGCAACTAGTATATTAGGGCACAGTAGGCACCTGCTGTGTGGGCAAGTGCCTACTCTACCAAGTAAGGGCCCCTAAAGCACAGGACAGTGGAGGCCTTAGACTTGCGTCAGCCATGTTTGAGTTCAGAACTCCATGATTATTTAATGGGCATTCATCAACCATAAAATTACTGAAGTCAGGCCTTATGAGGCTCGTAGCCCTTTGCAAAGCCTTTGTCTAGAAGTTGTAGGTGGGGATCAGAATTAGGTGTATAAGGGGTGTAATAGTGTGTGTTTGTATCTATGAGCTGCAGGGAAGGTATGTGTATTGGGATTGCATTCATGTGTGTTAGGATCTGTTGAGTGTGTATGGGGACTGTAGTATTTGTTTATAGGGGTACAGTGTGTTTTATGTGTATAAGTAGTGTAGTGTGTGTGTGGGTGTGGGTGTATAAGGGGTGTAGTGTATGTGTCTAGTGAGTGTACATGTATATAGGAGGCATAGAGAGGCAACACTCTCATTGGCCAGAGCACAAGAGTAGAGGAGGCCTAGCCCTAATATTGCTCATAACATTCAAATTCACATTTCCCAACCACATTTATCTGCCTCCCATTGCTGCTCCAGTTCATCCTCCATACCCCCACTTAGTTCCACTTCCTGTTCCTGTATTCCCCACCCACTTGTTTCCCTCCCCGAATTGTGTCCCTCTACCTATATGCTCCCTTCCCACTAATTACCCCCTTTTTTCCTGTGCCTATCCCCTTTTATCCTAAGACCCCCATTGTGTCTACATTTCAATGTACCCCATTGTATCCATGCAACTCTTTAGTCTATATCCTAATAACCCCCAGTGTCCACTGCCAATTTTGTTCATGTCCTCCCTTTATGTAGGTGTTCCTCCAATGTGAATTTGTTCTCAAATTTAAAGGAGCACTATAGGGTCAGGAACACAAACATATTTCTGACCCTATAGTGTTAAAACCACGATATAGCTCCCTGGCCCTCTCTTCCCTCCCTGAATATAGTAAAATCTTACTTGTATTCAAGCCTGAAGCTGCTGACTCTGCCCGTCTGTCTCAGACCAGCAAGCTGTCTGCCGACATCATCAGAATTGTTGTTCTGAGCCAATCACAGTGCTTCTCCATAGGGTTTGCTGAGACTATGAAGGAGGCAGATCATGGGCAGAGCCAGCACAAGTCAAACACAGCACTGGCCAATCAGCATCTCCTCATAGAGTTGAATTGAATCAATGAATCTCTATGAGGAAAGTTCAATGTCTGCACTAGCAGCCATCTGAGGAGTGGCCAGTAAAGTTATCACTAGGCTGTAATGCAAATGCTGCATTTTCTCTCAAAAGACAGTGTTTACAGCAAAAAGGTGGGAGGGTCTGGGAGGGAGGGTCTGCTGCTGATTGGCTGGAATGTGTCTGCTGACTGTGAGGTACAGGGTCAAAGTTTACTCATGATGACGAATAGGGGGCGGACCGAACAGCGCATATGTTCGCCGTCCGCGTCGAACCGTTCGGGACATCACTACTGAAATGTATGATTCTACTCACCAGAACAAATGCAATAAGCTGATGACTATAGTGTCCCTTCAAGTACAAAGTAGCTGAACTAGAAGCATAGGTGAATTAAAGAATTCTACAAGTTCAGTTATTTTGACCTAAACATATGTAAATTCTGATTTCTAGATGTGTGTCAGTGTGTATGCATATTCAAAGTGTGTGTCAATGTGTATGAAACCTAACCCATGCAATCAAACTGCATACAAACACACAACTGCATTGAAACACCAACACTACACAAAAAAATACACCCAGCATTCAAAATGCCAACACACACACCTCTACTTACACATCTATATTCATACAAAAGTACACTTACATTGAAAACACACTGACATTGTTCACAAATACAGCCCTGCAAGGATGGGCAGCTGGTGAAACATTGTGGGTGTTGTAAAACGGTTTAGGATCTACCTTTTTTGCCACCCTTGTGCTACAAGGGGGCCCTACAGAATTCCTTTTACCAGGACTCTCTCTACATTCTCTGCCACTGGTCCCAGCTATCTGGGAGTTTTGGTTATGTTAGAAGATGATACTATGATATAATCAATCAGATTACATAGTAAATAGTGGTGTATGATGTGTGAGGCATAGTTCCAAGTACCCTGCATTGTGACTGTGGATTCAGCTTCATCACCCCAGAAAGGTAACCGTTTTGCCGAAAGATCTGCTGTGCTGCAGATCTTCACTATAGAACTGTGCTCTGGCAATCAGAGGAAGAGTATTGGAAAGTGATGGGAATGACTATAAAGATGTGAATATTTGAGACAGGTGCCATCGTGGGTTGGATCAGAGTATTGCAGTAAGCATGTTTACCATAGTTAAATTAGTGTAGGATCCACAAATATTGGGGTACTTTGGTAAGTGATTTTAAGTAGCCTTATAAAATTTAAACTTTTCAGAGTTAATCACTAAAATGCGAGTTGAAAGTGTAGTCCAAATTTAAGGTTAAGGTTGCCTAACTGGTAGCATAGCTTTCTTTTAGCATACCTGACTATTCTTTACAAATCAGATATTTTGATGTTAAATTTGAAATTCACTTTGAGTTCTCACTTTGGTGAATAACCCGTGTATTTCTGTATGTGCACTGTTCCCATAATCTGTATTTTAGGAAATTCACTGCCATTCACATCATCTATAAGATGCGGCTGGAAGCAGCACATATTAAAACAGATGTGTGCATTGTATTTGAAGTAATGCCTTCATCATTGATTTTACATTAGTTGACTGAAAGTTATCCACCTGTTACCACCCTATTTCCTCCTCAAAGACTTAGAATGGGAAACAGGCAGGAGGCCAGCTGTATCTGGACGCATAATGTTGGCCTTTTTTAAAAATATATTCAGGGAAATTCATCCAAAACAAATTAAACTTGCATCTTACATTAGCTAAATGTTAACAAATATACTAGTTGTATTTGTATAGCCCAAATGTGCTTGGGTTTTTTCACTTGCTTTCTATACAGGGAAAATATGGTTTTCTTTTTAGGGAAACATATTTTAGAGCACATACTTGAATTTGCACAATTCTATATCTTTCTTACTGCTTTAAAAGTTATATACCGATTTAAAATAATTTATATAAACTACAGCTTTTTATGCAGCTTCCTGGAAAACTATCACCAAGGTAAAGATGGTTACATATGTTTAAATTGAGCAGCACTGTCATCTAGTGGGCACACAGGAGCACTGCATTTCAGTGATACAAAAAAAAATGAAAAAGTTAAATTTTGATATTGCCTCAGTTATTAACAGGACAAAACTAACCATACACTTTTAACAAATACTAACGTGAAGACAGCTTGTTTCTTTAACACTTAAATTGTTGGATTTACCAATAACAGTTTATTCCAATAGTGCAGGGCCGTCTTTAATATTGATTGGACCCTGGGCAAGCATCTGTTTGGGCCCCCTGGGCATGCAATCACTCCCTCCACCCCAACCTAGAGGCGAAACTAATGTAGAGAGTGCCTTGGTGCAACAACAAAAAATTCAGGCCTGCCCTGTAGCACAAGAGTAAAGAAAAGATAGATCCCCATCTGTCATACAACTCCTGCGATGCTATGCCAGCTGGGGATCTACCATCCTTGCAGGGTTGTATTTTTGAGAAGTGTTTGTGCAAATGAATGTCAGCATGTTATTGTATAGAGTGTATGTGTGCATGTAGGAGTGTATTTGTATGTACTGTTACCATTGGAATGTAGTGGTGTACTTGTGTGTAGTGTTTGCATTTTAATGCAGGGATGTGTGATTGTTTGTAGTGTTGGCTTTTAAATGCAGGTGTACTTTTGTGTGTAGAGTTGGTGTTTGTATATAATTTTAGCATTTTAATACAGGAATGTGTTTGCATGTAATGTTTGTATTTGCATGCAGGGGGTTGTTTGGATGTAGTGTTGTCTTTTAAATACATGTGTACATTTGTGTGTAGTATTAGTGTTTCAGCAAACTGGTGTGTTTGTAATGTTTGTGTTTGCAGGGTTCTGTTTGCATGTTGTGTGATTTCTATAACACATACACATACACATTAACACGCAGATACACACATGCTCACACTGACACATGCTCACACCTTGACACATACTGGCACATACACATACACACACACTCAGATACACACCCTTTGACACACAGATACAAGCACTTTCATATACACACACTGGCACATACACACACACACTGACACAGGTATATACACACACACACTCAGATACACACATACATAAAGGTATAAATGCAGAGGTGTATATGTGTACAGTGCTAGAGATGGAATGTAGGAGTGTATTTGTGTTGGCATTAAAATGCTGGGATGTATGCATTACTACACACTCAGATGCACACTTACACACACACCGAAACACACACACACACAGGTGCACATACAGGTGTATGAGGTATACATACACACAGAAACACAGACAAACACAGATACACACAAGGACATAAACACAGCCAGATACACACATATATATGTGTACATTTACATATTTTAATCTCTGCCTTCTAGCAGCTCTTGGACAGCAACTCCCAGCAACCTTGGCCAATATAATGTCTCAACTCTGTTCTTACATACCCTGGTCCAGAATTTGCCAAAAGTGACATTTGAAAATGGTGTACAGCCTTTGATAACACTTGATGCAATATGTTAAAATAAATACTTTTTAAATTTATATTTAATAGGGAACTGTCAGGTTCTTCTAGGATTTTAACATGTACTTATTCCCTGTGTGTTACATTACAAACACCAACACACTTAAATAAAAGTGATATCAGAAATTAGCAAAACAAAAAACAAAACATATTTAGCCACCCTCCTGTCTCCTTACATTTTGGGTACAGAAAGGTGGCTTCCCTGGTGTCCAGTGAGAGCTTGCTGGCCCAGGCTGATGGGAGTCTGCCATCAGCTTTCTCAGTCCCTCTCCCCAACAATGCTTGCATCCTCCTCCATGTGGTGTGTGCCTCCTCCCCAGCGGCACTGAGGAGGAAGTGATCAGTTCTTACTGGGAGGAAGCAATCTGACCTCACTTCCTCCCAGCATGCCCAGGAAACAGAGACTCACAGGGCAGTATGTGAGGGGGCTAGCTGTGAGTATGTAGTCAGCCACCCCCCATATAACAGGGGCCCGGGCCGGTCCAGAGCAGTATTAAAGGGCTGTGGCCCCTGATTGCCTCAGGTGCCGCAGGGGGCCCATGGGGCAGCTGCCCTAGGGCCCCGGGGAGTAACTGGGCCCAGGGCAGCTGCCCCTTTTGCCCCTCCTTAAAGACGGCCCTGCAATAGTGGTTGTGATGTAACTCTGCTAGTGCCATCCTCCAAATGTTTTTATTTGTTTTGGTTTTTTTCAACAGTTTGACAAAAACTAGGGCTCTCGCCGGCATCCTTTCTGCTTCTGCACAGATAATTGAGAAATCACACTTCTACATTATCAGTGTTATATATTTACTGATGTGAGTATTGCCAGGAATTCCAAATTAATTTTAATTCAAGTCCAAAGTAACTGAACGGAAAGTCTAATTACTGGATGAATTTGGATTAATTCACTAGAGGACTGATGCGAAACAAACCAGTGCTTCCAGCCAATCACTGATTACCACGTGCATTGATTTAACATATTTGAATAAGCTTTTCAAAAAATATTTCTAAATATTAAAATATAAAAAACAACAACAATATATTATATTTAAAATATAGCAATCTAGCAAAGAATATCAAAATATTTTTTCATAATATTAAATCATTTGAAAAGCTTATCCAAGAACATTAAATCAAGGCCCAGGTTGGGCAGAATTACACTTGTTAATAATATAAGTGTATTTGTGCATTATCAATGCAGCTAAAGAGGGTGCAGGCTTTCTGTTAATTAAATCAACATTGTTACATTTGATTTTAAAATGTACATGACTTGATGAAAAATCTAAAATTATTCAGTACAAAGTTTCCTCTACAAAAATGAAATTATAAAAAGCCATAACAGTGCAGATACTGGTGCAGATAATGGTTTGAACTATATATTTATGAAGCACACACATACACATGGTCCACAGGACTTAAGTGGTAACTCAATCCTCTTGTCCCTCAAGATAAGAAGCTTGTCCTGACCCACAAAATACTGGGGCCCCTACCTAGAGTATCTCTCCAACTGTCCCAGTGTGCTGGTCGTGTGTAGTGTGTCTGCTGTATGTGTGTGTGGAGTAAACTGGCAATGTGTAATATGTGTTTGATATGCGCTGGCTGTGTGTAATGTGTTGAGGATGTTTTGGCTTTGTGCAATGTGTGTGGTGTGTGCTGGCTGTGTGTAACCTGTGTTTTTGTGGTATGTTGCCTTTGTGTAATGTGGGGGTGTAGGCTGTGTGTAATATGTGTTTGTTGGGAATATGGGCTGTGTGTAATGTGTGTGGGGGTGCTCAGTTTTTTTGTTCACCCCCTGTTTACCTATTGTACAGGACGGGTGGCTGGTTGTCCAGCAGCAGTTAAAATTCCAGCATGAGGGCGGTGGAAGAATTTTGGTTTGCATTTCAAAGTGGAAGCAGACACAAAGTCCAGCAGTGAGCAGAATGCAAACCATGTGCTTGACAACGCCCCCAGCTGACGGGGAGGAGGAAAGCCGAACTATAGGTACAGCGGACCAGATACCCTTGGAGCCTGTGGCTTGCATCTCCATCAGTGAGCGCCAGATTGCGAGGGAGTGATTTCTCTGCTCTGATGGAGGTGCAAACTACAAACTTCCTGGCCTAGTCCCTGTATCAGTCCTAATCAAATAATGGGTAAGTGGGATAATTAAAGGGACACTATAGTCACCAGAACAACTACAGCTTAATGTAGTTGTTCTGGTGAGTATAATAGCTCCCTTCAGGCATTTTCATGTAAACTCTGCCATTTCCGATAAAAGGCAGTCTTTACATTGCCCCGACACCTTCAAGTAGCCACTAGAGGGCCTTCCTGGCTCAGGGCTGCACAGTAAGCAGCCCTGCCGTTCAGCGTCCCCACGCTCTGCGTGGAGACGCTGAATTTTCCTCATAGAGATGCATTGATTTAATGCATCACTATGAGGAGGTCCTGATTGGTCAAAATGGCATTTGGACCCGGCCCTGTGCCGATTTTAGCCAATGGGAAAGCACTGGATTGGTTAAAAATTGGGCTTTTTGATGATGTCACAAAGGGGGCGGAGCAAGCGCCGGCAGACCCGTGGAGAGCCGAAAATAAGGTGAGCTTTAAACTTTTATAGGGGGCAAGCCACCTAAATGGTGGGTTTAGCACTATAGGGTCAGGAATACATGTTTGTAAATCGTGCAGGCAAGTCACTGATAATGGGAACACTTCCCAAGATCCCTCCAAAAAATATACACAAAAAACCTGTATAGAAACCAAAAGTTTAGGGGAGGAGCGATGACGTGACGACGCACGCTGGTCACAGCTCGCGGGTGGTGTAGGAAGACGAACAGCATGTATGTGGATGGATAAAGGCGTGAGACACGGCTTGCGGTCTATGGCGTGAGGTGAAGGCTGTATGGACAATTAGAGGCAGAAACAGTCGGAAGTAAGACGGAGACAGAGATCGACATACTGTCAGAAAATACTGCAGGCAAATTGAGAGCAGCTTCAAAACAAACTGTGGGAAAAGGCTCCCTATATTCCAGCGTTGGGGGAAAACGAAAAATAAAAGGAAGCTCTACAAACCACAAGTATCAAAATTCATAGATGTGGCGAATAACATAAAAGAATGATGGTGTCAGAAGGCTTAAAAGAGAGAAACCGGGTTTTACATAAGAAAACCATAGAAGTGGGGAGTAAGAGAGGACAGGAGTTCTGATATATGCCCCACAAAGAAATAACGAGATTCTAAACCTTATATCTGATTATTTTATAATGGTTTATGTTTAATACCTGTATTGAATGTATAAGGAAAAATATATATATTACTTAGCTGAAAAGAGACTTGCGTCCATCAAGTTCAGCCTTCCTCACATATGTTGTTGCTGTTGATCCAAAAGAAGGCAAAAAACCTAGTCTGAAGCACTTCCAATTTTGCCACAAACTAGCAAAAAAATTCCTTCTTGACCCCAAAATAGCAGTCAGATGTCTCCTTGGATCAAGCAGCTATTACCCCACTAATTAGAAATTATATCTGTATGTTATGTTTTTGTAAGTATTTATCCAATTGCAGTTTAAACATCTGTAGTGACTGACAAAACCACCTCTTCAGGCAGAGAATTCCAGATCCTTATTGCTCTTACTGTAAAAAAAACAACCTTTTCTTTGCCTTAGATGAAATCTCCTTTCTTCCAGCCTAAATGTGTGACCTCGTGTCCTATGTATAGCCCTGTTTATGAATAGATTTCCAGATAATGGTTTGTACTGGCCCCGAATATATTTGTATAAAGTTATCATATATCCTCTCAGGCGCCGTTTTTCCAAACTAAACAGATTTCATTTTTTTTACCTTTCTTCATAACTAAAACGCTCCATTCCTTTTATCAATTTTGTAGCTCGTCTCTGGACTTTTTCTAGTGCCATGATATGATATCTTTCTTTAGAACAGGCGCCCAAAATTGCACAGCATATTCAAGGTGTGGTCTTACCAGCGATTTATAGAGAGGCAAAATTATATTTTCAGCTCGAGAATTTATGCCCCTATTTATACATGACAAAACCTTACTGGCCTTAGCAACTGCAGATTGACATTGCATATTGCTGCCTAATTTGCTGTCTAACAATTCCCAAATCCTTCTCGTGTGTGGTTATCCCTAATTCACTACCATTTAGTGTGTAAGTTGCTTGTGCATTCTTAACCCCGAAGTGCATAACTTTGCATTTCTCTATGTTAAATTTCATCTGCCATTTTAGTGCCCAGTCCCCCAATCTATCCAAATCTCTCTGCAGCAAAGCAATATCCTGCTCACATTTTATTACTTTACAAAGTTTTGTGTCATCTGCAAACACTGATACATGGCTTTCAATGCCTATTTCAAGATCATTTATAAATATGTTAAATAGAAGTGGTCCCAAAACAGAACCCTGAGGGACACCACTTACCACTTTTGTCCAGATTGAAAATTTACCATTAATTACAACTCGTTGTACTCTATCCTTAAGCCAATGTACTACCCAAGAACAAGAATATTCATCTAGACCAATTTCTTTTAGTTTGAGGACTA
The DNA here is from genome assembly GCA_933207985.1 of Pelobates cultripes. Lineage (NCBI taxonomy): Eukaryota > Metazoa > Chordata > Amphibia > Anura > Pelobatidae > Pelobates > Pelobates cultripes. The sequence goes on from OW240915.1 coordinate 110,574,837, forward strand.
ACCTATTGTGAGGAACCGCATCAAATGCCTTGGCAAAATCCAAGTAGATCACATCCACTGCAACACCCTGATCTATAACTTCTACTTACTTCTTCGTAGAATGCAATTAGGTTAGTTTGACATGACCTATGTTTCATAAAACCATGCTGAATATTGCTAATAACAAAGTTCTTCCCAATGAATTCCTCAATATTATCCCTTAATAGCCCTTTAAATATTTTCCCAGTTACAGAAGTTAAGCTCACAGGTCTATAATTTCCAGGCAAGGATTTTGAGCCCTTTTTAAATATAGGAACAACATCTGCCTTCCTCCAATCCTCTGGTACAACACCTGAAACAAAATTTATATTTTTAAAATGCTTACACAGCCTCTATAGCGAAGCTGCCCTTATTAAAGGGCTCCCTATACTTCAGAGTGTTGGGGGGAAACGAAAAACAAAGAGAAGCTTTACAAAACCGCAAGTATCAAAATCCATAGATGTGTTGGACAACATAAAAGCATGGTGGTGTGAGACGGCTCAAAAGAGAGAATCCGGGTATTACATAAGAAAACCACAGAACAGGGGAGGAAGAGAGGAGTCTTGATAAACGCCTCACGAAGATAAAATGATATTTGAAACTTTATAACTGATTACGGTTTATGCTTAATACCTGTATTATATGCATAAGGAAAGAAATTGCTGATATTGAAGTTGCTCTCATTAAAGGACACTATTGAGGAGCCTCAATTAGAATCTGGGCAAAACTATAATTTAACAGCATCAAAAAGTGGAAATTGATAAGAAAGCAAGATACTTAAGTGATATTCAAGGACACAGTAAGCAGAACAAAACCATCCAATGGTTACCGCAAAAAAAAACAAACACCTGTATTTGAAACAAAGAAAAAAGAAAGTCAGGTTTTTTATTGTTTGTTTTTTTTCCCTGTTATAATGGCAACTAAGAAATGTGATCCCAAACAGGGAAACAGAAAAGTTGATCATAAAACTGAAAAACGGTTATCACATTTTTTTTTTTTCACCCTATGCAGTCTTTCTCAATGTTTTTTAAGGTCTACAAACTGTAATTAATAAATAACAGGAGTTTTTTTTTTTTGTAGGAAGGATTTTGTTATTCCTATACCAAAATCGTCCAGGACGGTTTACTTTTGTATCTTAGCCTACCTGATAAAAGGTTATGCAATACAGGTAGGAGGGGTTGCTCTTTTTCACTTCCTTTTTTTGAATAAATGTTACGTGTTAGCATGCAATGTGATGTCTTATATGTTGTAAGGTTATTTTTGTTTGGTAAAATTCCTGTGAGAAGGAGACTAGAGATGGATAAAGATTTAATTGTTAAAAGGATATGGGGTGCCCACTGTGCCCACTCTCCCCACTATTATATTTAATGACAATAGAACCATTGGCGAATATAAGAGTAAACGACTATTAAAGGAATGGAGGTTTCAGGAGAGTCAATAAAACTTACGATGTACGCAGATGACGTGATTCTTACGTTGAGTGATCCTCTGTTATCTTTGCAAGTGGTGATGGATACTATAAGTGAGTTTTCATTATACTCAGGATATAAAATGAATGAATAAATCCACTGCACTTCCGTTTATTTTATCACAAACAATAAAAAAAAAAGATTATCTGAAAAATTTGGTTTTGTAATAGAAATAGAAACTCTTTTGAGTGTTTGGGAATATAAATTACTAATGAGCCAATTAGAATGATGGAATATAATTTGTTATCCTTGTTAAAATATACAAGTAAAACACTCAATAAATGGAAGAATGTGGAGGTATCATGGTGGGTGAGAATTAATATAATAAAAGCATACATCTATCTAAAGTGGGTCTCTCTCTTCTGCATGGTACCTCTACATTGCCCAGAAAGCTGGCTGTCCCTGGTTCAGTCGAATTTTAATACGTTTATTTGGGCAGGAACACACCCGCAAATTAATCTTAATCGATTGGCTCTAAAGATCAGCCAAGGAGGTTTGGGTATCCCACAGTTGCAACAAACATGGAAAGCATGTAATATTGCTCAAGCAATCATCACTCAATCGGACAATGCAAAGAACCAAATATGGTATAAAATGGAACAACTACTATATAACAAAGGAAAGCAGAAGGAGAAATTAAGCACCCTATTTTGGAGAAATTGGAGAAAAATAAATTAAGTTATAGTTTTAATTCTTTTTTTTTTTTTCATTCAATTTGCTTTTATTGACATCATAACAATTGGCAATACAAAGTTATATGCATCAATACAGAAGGTGGCAAAAATAGTGTACATGTCAGTTATTGTTCATTTGGTATAAAGGTATCGTTAGTATTTATGTGAAGAGAGCAATTTTACAAAGCAATAGCGAGCATCTGATTCCATTCCTACATTGCAACATCTTTCAGCATTGACAGTTTTCAAGAAGGAACTAGTCTTAGAAAAATAGAAAGAGAATATTTTCGCCATTCTCACAAGTTTTAGACATGAAAGCTATAGAGAACACTCAGATTCAGTCATTTTATTAATTGGTATGTTTGTGTTGGGAAGCAGATAAACTGCGATAAGGCAGAAACTTTAGTGCTCCTGCTGTGACCTTGTCTAGCCCTGCTTCCTGAGAGCGTCTCTACTGATCCGTTGGGGTGGGGGGTAGGGAGTGGTTGTCGAGTAGTGGGGCGTTTGGGGGTCGAGGGTCCGTCAGGTAGTTTTTGTCCTGTGTGCGCGTTTGTTGTGGGTGTCCCCTTTGCGCTAGTCGCTGTTCTTTGATGTGTGTGGGCGGTGGCTGTGTGTGTGTCATGCGTCGGGGTGTAGTCTTGTTGGGGTGTCCCTTCTGTGTTGGTGTATAGTTTTAATTCTAATAGTTTGATTCTAAATAATATATTAACTATATGGAACAAACTCAGAAAGGATTTGGAAGTGCATGACAAAATTATCACTAGTCTTCCCATAGGTCAATTAAATAGTAACAGATGATTTAAATACAAGTAAATGGATTAATCTTGGAATTAGGAAAATTGATGACATTGTAGAAATGGCAAAATCAATGATTTGAACTTTTTAATTTTGGAATATAATATAGATAATAAATAATTTTTACATATAAAAGGGTAAAATGACATCTTAATGAGCATCTACTTATAGACAAATCAAAAAAACAAAAAAAACTTGAAAAAATATTTAAAAACAGAAATGTTATAAAGTTAATGGAGGGTGTGTAAACAGGGGTTGAATCATCCTCCTATGAGCTAAGTAAAACCTCCTATCCAGGATGAAAGGCATAGATTTTAAAATTCTCCCCCCCCCCTTCCCAACTCTTCTATTTCTCCTGCCTCCCTCCCATATCCCCCCTGGCTCATCTCTTCTTGTGACCCCGTATTGAGTTTTATCGCAGTTTGTGATTTGAGGTTTCGTAGTGATTGGTGATATCATCCAAACCTCCTGGAGGGTGGAGGTGTATTAGCGAGTGGGTCCACATGTGGCTATAGGTGTTGTTCGTGTGGCTCCCTCCCCAACGTGGTATGGTTCCCCCCATGGTGTCGAGCAGATAGGGAGAAAGGGTACCCCCAGCGGTATTGGATGTCCGCCTTTTGCTGGGTGGATGTTACTGGGCGTAAGGGCTCTTCTGGCATGTAGTGTGTACCGGGAGAGGTCTTGGTATATGGTTATCGTCTGACCCTCTAGGCGGATGGTGCCCATGCGGCGGGCTGTGCGCAGTATTTTTTCTTTTGATGGGCAGCATAGGATGTCCCTGGGTTGGTCTTCTGGTGTCGGTGGGGGGTCTCAATGCTCAGTGGGCCGTAACCTGGCCCAGTCCGGAAATGCTTTCCTATAGGTGTTTTTAATGCGCGTGCGGCTCTAAATCACAACTAATTGTGTTTGTTACCACTTATCTCCATCTCGGGTGTACTCGGAGTCACACTTCAATGTGAAACTATAGCACCATCAGCTATTTAGTCTAAAATTGTCGTTGTGTCCTATCTTGTACAAAGTTCCTATAACATCCCATTTCTACACAGTGAAACAATTGGTGGTAACTTTTAAACCTCAAAATACAGCTCTCTAAAATGTTGGTGATAATACATGATCAAGCCATTAAGCTATTAGATGTTTTATAAAATCTATGCAAGCACAATTTGCCAACCATTATATTTACGCAAAGTATACATGCAATTGATAAAGAGTTTTCTGCTGACAACTTTATTTATACCACAGTAAAATTCTAAGCCAATATCCTTGCAGCAAACCCAACAGGGATTATCACTTCTGCTTAAGCGACTCCAAGGTATGATGAATTTTCTCATAGGTTTTAAGATTGAGTGTATTCACATCCTGTCACTCTGTTTTTCTCAACTTGAAAATACTTCAAAATATTCATAAGGCAATTTTTATCCTTAATGTTACATGGATCTAGAAACTTTGTTTGCCTGAGAGAAGTTGGTAACATCCCTTGTGTGAAAAAGAACAGGTTAAATTATTGTCTACAAACACACAAAGGAGCTTGGTGTTTCTTATTAGACATGTGCAAGAAGTTTTGTCCAAAATGTCAGAATTTCCAAAATCTGTACAAAGCAAAAACTAATTTGAAATGAATTGAAACTAATTTGGAACAAATCAAAATTAATATTTCAGATCCATTATTTTTCATAAGCATAGCAAATAAGGGAATTATCTATTAAGCAACTTTAAGCGCAGATTTAAGAAAAAGGCCTTTCCTTATTTTTACTGTTTCATCCATTTACCATGTGGCTCCCTAATTTGGTATCCTATCCATACGTGGGATTGCCGCAAGTGTACCAAACTAGGGATTTATCTAGTTTGTAGGAAAAGGGGGAGCTTGAGATATTGGCATACAATGAGAAGTATGACACAACTGGGATTACTTAAATTTTGGTGGGATGAAACAGTTGACTAGGCTATTAATTTAAAATGATATACATTATTTCGAAATTATAGAAAATAGAAAAGAATTGAAAATGGGCGCAGTATGTCTTTATATTAAACCTGATTTGAAGCCAAGTAGTTCATGATACAGATGAGAATGTGGAAGCCTTTAGACTTGAAATGAAAAGATCATAGCCAAAAAGAGTAAGTCCGGCTCCAAAAAGATTTTTTTTGGCCCACTGGAAAGTGAAATGGTGGAGTTAATCAAGGAGGAGAAGGACCAGGCAGAGATGCTAAATAATTATTTTTCTTTAGTATATAAGGAAGAAGAATCACAGGCTGTAGATTTGCAAATCCCTGTTATGAAAGCCTTACAGGAAACTATTTGGTTAACAAAGTATAAAGTGCTTCAGAAATGAATAAAGTGTACGTAAGCAAAGCCCCAGGGCCAGATGGTATTCACTTACATGTGCTCAATAAGCTTAGTGTAGAAATATCCATACCAATGTATTTAATTTTTCTGTATCAGAGGATTGGAGAAACACAGATGTGGTGCCTATATTTAAAAAGGGTTCAAAAGCTCAAACTAGAAATTCCAAACCGATGAGCTTAACATCTGTGGTTGGGAAATTATTTAAAGAGCTGTTAAGGGATAATATTCAAGATTTAATTCTGAACAAAAATATCACTAGCAGGAATAAACATTGTCTTATGGCAAAATTCAGTCTGAACATGATAACTTCTCTACAGAGAAATTTTGATAAATTGGGGAACTGGGCAAGCAAGTGGCAGATGAGATTTAATACAGCTAAATGCAAAGCCATGTATTTTGGAATAAGGAACCCACAAAGTCATTTGTATATTAAATGGGCTAGAGTTAGTGATAACATTAAATGAAAAGTTCTTGGGAACAATTATAGATCACAAATTAGGCAACAGTAAGCAATGCCGGTCTGCTGTTGCACAAGCTAGCAAGGTGCTTTCATGCATAAAAGGGGTTTTGACTAATAAACATAATCAAAATATAATTTTGCCCCATTACAAGTCAATGGAAAGACTCAACCTTGAATATACGGTGATGTTTTGGGCACCAGTTTTAAGAAGGATATTGCAGAACTAGAAAAAGTGCGGAACAAAGTATAACACTAGTAAGAGGGATTAAAACATTAGTTATGTGGAAAGGCTAGACAATCTAAAATTGTTTTCTTTAGATTAAAGGCACCTCAGACTGGATAGGATAGCACTATACAAATATATACAAGGTCAATACAAACCGCTATGTTCTAACATATTCATTATCAGGAATACACAACAGACAAGAGGTCACCCATTGAGACTAGTAGAAATGTGTTTTTGCTTACAGCAGACAAAAGGGTTCCTTATGGTAAGAATAATAAAAAGTATCTGCCTAAAGAGGTTGTGTTATGAGCCTCTATAGATACATTTAAAATGTTTGAATGCTTTTTTTGCATAAACAGAATATTCAAGTAAATAATTGATACATATGTAAACAGGTTTGCAATTATGGAGTCAAGAAGGAATCCCCCCCCCCCTTTTTTTTTGTGCCATAATTGGAAAATGCTACACTTGGGTTTTTTGCCTTCTTTTGAATCAACAGCATAAAAGAATGGGCTTCATGGTTGAACTTTGTGAACTTTAGTATTTTTTTCAACATAGACTATTACCTAACATTAGAACTTTGTAATCTCCTGTTGTGTAAACTGAACTTTAATGGCACACAGGAGGCTCCTGCTGCACTATCAACAGAGATAACAAATTCTAAACAGAAGGTGCAATAAAGGAAGTTTAAACATTAGAGCTCTGTGTTTAGGAAGGCTGTGTAAGTCACAAGCAGGGACGTGAGATCAGGGCTGTATAAATAACATGATTTACATCAAAACCACTCCATTAAGCTACAGCTGTTTTGGTGCCTATAATGGCCCTTTAATTAATGTTGATCTCTCAGGCAGCCGTGTACACGTTTCTAATAAAATTAAGCTGAAACTCAGTCAGGTGAAAATCTCAGCATTGCGATTTAGGAAGACATCTATGATGAAACATTAACATCTTCATGACCGATTACATACAACTGTCTTGATACAAAGGGATTTACCAAACATCTTGTTAATAAGTTCCGTTTCCAGTAACATCTTATGCCAAAAAAGAACTAGATACCAGCATGTACACTTACTTAAAGGGACACTATAGTCACCAGAACAACTACAGCTTAATGAATTTGTTCTAGTGAGTAGAATCATTACCTTCAGGCTTTTTGCTGTAAACACTGTTTGTTTTAGAGAAAACGCAGTGTTTACATCACAGCCTAGTGATAACTTCACTCTTTAGATGGCTGTTAGAGATCCTTCCTGGGTCATGGCTGCCTAAAATGCATCCAAACATTCAGTATCTCCTCCTTCTGCATGCAGACACTGAACTTTCCTCATAGAGATTCATTGATTCAATTCATCTCTATGAGGAGATGCTGATTGGCCAGGGCTGTGTTTGAATTATGCGGGCTCTGCCCTTATCTACCTCTTTGTCAGTCTCAGCCAATCCTATGGGAAAGCACTGTGATTGGATCAGGCCACCACTTCTGGTGATGTTTTTCGGAGTCAAACAGCATGCAGAGTTACAGCTTCAAGCATGAATACAAGTAAGATTTTACTATTTTTAGGGAGGCATGAGGGGGACAGGGTGGCTAGATGGTGGTTTTAACCCTTAGGGTATCACTTTAATGACACCAAAACCGAGAATGTGGGTTAGTTAAAGGGTTTCCTTAAAATTAAGCAGCGATAGATGTATCTGGAGGAGAGAGAAGGATTTCTAGAAATGTCAGAAAATGTAGGAACCTGGAAAAGATCAATATTTAGATGGTATAATTCGGCTTTGGCAAGGTACACAAATAATTTTAAATAGCATAGTAAAAGGATGATATAAAAGAATGAGATGGTTATTTATATATTAAAAGTAGAGTGAGCTACTAAAAGCAGAAGATGACACTAATTTCTAGAGAAGAGAATTGGAGTTCATTTACTGGGCTATATTTTAATATATATTTTCTTTAATGATATTCATGAGTGTAATGTACTTATAGCTTCCTTAATAAGATGAAGTATTGTTATTCTGACATGGTGAATAACATGTTTGCTTCACTACTTTTCAAAATCCTAAACAACTGTCATGGGAAAAAAAAAATGAATGAAGGAAAGCGATAAAAGATGAGTAATGAAGCAAAGTGTTGAAATGCTGGTTAAATGACAATGAAAGGGAGACTAGATAATTAGAACAGTGTTTTGGAAGATAGAATATTGAAATGTCCTGATGAGGAAGTAGAAACCGATTTTCTCCTTAATTCTCCACAAGATTAAAAATGAAAATATAATAGCTAGCAAGCATTCAACAATAAAAGATATAGTCTGCTTTTTTATCCACTGATTAGATTAAATACTTTACAGTTTTGTTGTGCTGAATTACATAGCAAGACCATTTTCTCTTTGCCTAATTTAGTTTTGAAATACCTTTTACTCCTCCAAATGGTCCATAGGTCATATTGCATGCAGTTCTCTGAAGGTTATGTTCATACATTAATTTAATTTGATATTGATTTCCATGTTCCACATTTCCCAATGTGCCTGGAAAGAGTGAGATAGGAAAACAAATAAATTAGTATGATGGATTAGTTTGATGCAAATGGAAAACTGCCTTAGAATATTATATTTATGTCTAAGAAGAAAAGTAAATGGTTGGCATGTACATACATGAGTTATATTATTATTATTGGTATTTATATAGCGCCAGCTTATTCCGCAGCGCTTTACAATAAGAGGGGAATTTACCAAATGAGAAAAAACAGGAACAATAGGTAGTTGATGACCCTGCTCAAAACAAGCTTACAGTCTAGGGGAGGTGGGGTATAAAAAACCAATAGGAAGGGTATTGAGGGAGACAGCATAGCGCTCTACTATAAAACAACATATTGTGCATCTGTTATTTTAAACTAGCAGATCATGGTTTCAATCACATAATTCACAGGAATTAAGACTTCTTGAACAGGTGCTTCTCATTACTCCATAGTCATTAAGTACATAACTAAAGTCCATAGCCTAGGCAACCTTCAGCACTCCAGGTGTTTTTGACTTACACTGACCATGATCACGTCAAATCTGTGCATAGCTCATGGTGCTTGGAGTGACCCTTTAAAGGGAAACTCCAGTGCCAGGAAAACAATCCGTTTTCCTGGCACTGCAGGTCCCCTCTCCCTCCCACCCCCCATGAAAACCCCTTCAGGTCATTACCTGAGACCTTCTCGCCGCCACTCCTCCCAGTCTTTTCTTCGACCGGTGGGCGAGACTGATCCCAGCCACTGGCCGGTGAGAACATGCATGCGCATTAGAGCTCCCCATAGGAAAGCATTGAAAATGCTTTTTAATGCTTTCCTATGGGGAATTGAGCGACGCTGGAGGTCCTCACACAGTGTGAGGACGTCCAGCGACGCTCTAGCACAGATTTTCGACTACTAGAGGTGGTGTAAACCCTGCAAGGTAATTACTGCAGTTTATACAAAACTGCAATAATTACACTTGCAGGGTTAAGGGTAGTGGGAGTTGGCACCCAGACCACTCAAATGGGCAGAAGTGGTCTGGGTGCTTGGAGTGTCCCTTTAATGAATATTAATTTCTAGTTCTTGGAAGAATTGTATTCTGCTAAATGTTGCTTGCAAGTAATCTTACACATGATCCAAATTTTCCTTTTTGTTTTTTACATTTTATCACTTTGCCATACTTCAAAGTACAATTTTCACAGAACATCTAGGACAACAACATACAGCATAATTAGAGTCTTCATATTAAGTTCCAAACTTCTGACAATGCACCCTATTCCAGGCAAGTTAGTCAGGGTCCAGTAAGAAAATTGATGTGTTACTTGGCATTCAATTTAATTTAACATTTAATATAACCAACTTGTCTGTAACAAGCTACATTCCAATTAAGTTTAAGAGGCATTTATATTGTACAAGTGGAAAAGTACCTATTACAAGAGGTGCTAAAATTACATCAAAACACTGACAATCCATTAAAATGGAATATTTCAAGGAAAATAAAAAACACAAAACTACAAACGTTATGTGCAAGTAGTGCCATGCAGTTAATTATAGAACATAGCTGTTCAACTGTAAGCTCACAAGCCAAATGTGCCAACAAACTTTTTCCAGTGTTAACAGCAGGCTTGAGAGCTCCAGAAGTTTATATGATATTACATCACTGTTTTAATAGTGCCAGTCTGCACTCATAGAGGTCAATGATCTCTCTAAGGGCCATCAAATTTACACAAATTTAACCTATTAGTGACCAGACCGATTTTCAATTTTCTTACCGTTTGAGACCCAGGCTGTTTTTACATTTCTGTAGTATTTGTGTTTAGCAGTGATTTTCCTCTTACTCATTTACTGTAGCCACACATATATATGCACACACATATATATACACTGTACCCAGACATATATACCATTTTTCCTGCCAATAAATGGTCTTTCTAAAGATACAATTATTTTCATCATATAATTTACCATAACATAATTTACTATAACAAAAAATATAAAATTATGAAAAAAGTAAAAAAACTCACTTTTTCGCACTTTGACCCCCAAAATCTGTTGCGCATCTACTACCGCCAAAAAATATCTGTGCTAAATAGTTTCTAAATTTTGTCCTGAACTTAGAGATACCCAATGTTAACATGTTCTTAGCTTTTTCTTGCAAGTTATAGGGTAATAAGTACAAGTAGCACGCAAGTTACATTGTAACACTGATATCTGTCAGGAATCCTGAATAACCCTTTACATGTATATATTTTTTTTTTAAAAGAAAACAACCTAAGGTATTACATTTCGGGTATTTTGACTATTTTCATGCAACCATTTTACCACCAATCTATGCCAAATTTAAAAAAAAAAAATTAAAATAATTGGTGATTTGTTTGACACATGCAGCAGTTTAAGAATACATGTGCTGAGAACTTTAAGGGTTACTGCCAAAGAACACCCCAATATGTGTTCAGCATATTCTGAGTACAGTGATACCACCCATGTATAGGTGTGTCGGTTTCTCTGTAGGCTAAACGACCTTATCTGGAGGGTGCGCATTCCAGTTTTCCAACTTGGAATTTTCAAAGCTGGTCATCGTTCACCCATGTCCTTTCTAAAGCTGGCCAATGTAATTTACCCCCATCAAACCATTTTTTTTAAAGTAGATATGGTATTCAAAATGGGGTATGTCCACTCTTTTTTTTTTTTTGTAGCCACCTAGTCACAAACCCTGGCTAAAATTTACGATTATATTAGTTTTTTTGCATTTTTTACAAATAGTATTGATGGTGAAATGGTAGTTTATCAGTATAATACATTTTACTGCTCTAAAATACACATATTTGTGTAAAGTAATGTCTTAAGAGTACAAGAATACTCCTCAAGTATAGATTTTATGGTGATTTGGAAAGTTACAGGGTCAAACATAAGGATGTCCACATTAAGAAGAGAGGCGCACAGCCCCAAGGGTATTCACAGGCCCTGGGGGCTTATCTAGATCATCCCTCCTGATTTTAAGATAATATCTCAAATGTCTTTAGGTGACAATATCAAACCAGACTGTTTCATTCACAAGGTGTTCCTCCATTCGTGGCAGCATTTGCCAAATTCTCTCCTCGCATTTAGGATTTGGGTAGGTTTCTCTATATTACTCAGGTCCACGATCTGGACCACATGTCTTTTTATATTCTCAGATACTTTATTATGTTTTCAGCTTTAGCTAGACGTACGTACTACTCCCACCCTCCTTACCCTATTTCTACTGAGAATCATCATTTCTGATTCTAACTATCTCAGGTGTCCAAACAGTTTATGTTTCTGGCCTCTATGCCATAGGCTAGAGGTCCTACGTGGCCAACTCCAAACCTCATATTCAAAAGAATACGCCCATCGGTCCAACGCATAGTTATTCACCTCGCATGGTTGCATAAAAAGGGCCTCACAAGTCACTCCCATACTCTCTTCTGCTTCAATTGTCACCGAGAGACCAACACCCCGACACAACGTTTGATGGCCTCAAATCCACTCGGGCCAACTTAGTTAGAGCAAAAGGCAAAAGGAGAGCAGGAGAAAATAGGATTATGATAGAATATCCTCAAGAGTGGGTTTCCCTACTAATCCTGGAAAATAGGAAAATTAACCCTGGGAGTGCATAACGAAAAAAGTGCAACCTTGATAAGTGTTTAAAACTTAACTTATAATAGAAACAAGCATAAATGAGGTGAGAAAAACCTTGGAGACAAATAATTAAAAAGTATATGTTGGTGGAAAGGACAATCCACCAAGTCTGTCGGAGACTAATATAAAAAAAGCCTGCTGATATAATAACAAAATGCCATTCTCAATAGGTTAAATTTGTGCGTGTCTGAGACAATGGGCTATTGCAAACACCGTTGTTCACATGGTTTGCTGTCTAAACTGTGCGTATAAGCCACAGTGACAGGAGGTAAGAGATCAAGGTTTTGACCAACTAAGTATTAAGGCAAAGTCTCAGCTGGGTAGTAATGATAAACATATAAATGTGTATGCAAATGGATCACATAGCATAACTCTTAACCCCTTAAGGACAGAGCTTCAGAAGCTTGTCTTTCACTTAATGACAACAGCATTCTATTCATTTTTTGCTGTTTGCGTTCAACTGCAATTTGCATTTTACTAATATATTGCACCGACACATTTTATATATCGTTTTTTAAAGGACAGAAAGGGCTTTAATTTGATGTAAGAGATATAGATATATATATATATATATATATATATATATATATATATATATATATATATATATATATATATATATATATATATATATATATATATATACTTATTTATTATAAAAAAAATACAGAAAAATGCAAAACAAATAGTGGGGTTTTTATTTTTTATTTTTTTTTTTTAACAGTTTTTGCAATAATAATGTGTGCATAATTAGTGCAGGTTAAGGAAAGTAATTAAAAATAAATTTATTTAGTTCTGATTTACAGAATATATAATGTGTCTGGGATTTTAAGTTTTTTTTGGTAGTTACAGGTCACAAAGCACAAGGAGTAAAATAAACTTTTAATGTGGAGCGATTTTAGAATTTGGTATGTTTGTCTTGTAATAGCCATAAAAGAAAACAAAATTGCCACACAAATGTATATATTTATATAAAGTAGACATCACAGGCTATTTACCTAGGGTTGTTTTGACACTTTCTACGTAGCCATTTCACCGCCAATCTCTACTAAATATTGGAGTAAAATTTAGATTTTTTTGGTTTTGGCACACAAACTTATAACAAAGAAATTCTCATGTGTATTTTGTAAAGTTGGTGTGTGCTATTCCTGTACAAAGTTTTATTTTGTGTTCAGTTACATCTGCTGAGTAAAATGACACCCCCATTGTATGTCTTTGGCACTATTTCGTGAAGTTACAGTGCCATATAGGAGGCCTGTTCTTTTCAGTATTCACAGTAGAATTTTGAGAGACGGATTTAATGAGCCTATGCTTCCATTTGGGGTATTATAACAGTTTGACTGTTAAAAAAAGCCCACAAAGGCCTACCATTTGTAAAAGTAGACACTCCAGGGTATCTTATAAGGTGCATATTGTGCCATAACATGCCCCCATTTTTTCACCAATATATGCTAAAGTATGTGATAAAAAATTATTTTGTGCGTTTTTTACATATGGATTGCATGTTTGCTGGGCATTTTGTATATTTCACATGGGCCACTAAGTTCAAACCCCCCAAATTATGCTCGGCTAAGTCTTCTGAGTAAAAAGACACACCCGATGAATGTCTTTGGCACTATTTCGTGAAGCTACAGTGCCATATAGGAGACCAAGACATATCAGTTTTTACCGAACTTTGAATTTTGACGCTGGGCCTATGTGCAATTTCCAAGCATCTTAGCAGGGTTTAAATTCAAACTACCCCACAAATGCCTACCATTTCTTAAAGTAGACACCCCAGGGTATTTCAAAAGGTATATTTTGAACCTTAGTGTGGGATCATTTTTCTGCTAGCTTGTACCAAGTGTAGTGGTAATAAGTGTTTTTTCTGCCTTTTTGACACACAAAGTGAGTTTGCACAGTATATTTTGCACACCTTATGTGTATAATACTTCATATGTTGCTCAGCTATGTCGGCTGAGTACAGCAATACCCCCGTATGTACCTTTGCCAGGTATATGTGGACATCGGAGGGGCACATTTGGGACACAGCCATTCCAGTTTTTTTCAAACTCTGAATTTTTATGCTGTGCCTATGTTCCATTATAGAGTATTTTACCAGGCTATATAATCCAAATACCCCATAAAGCCATACCATTTCTTAAAGAAGACATCCCAGGGTATTTCAAAAGGCATATTTTGAACCTTAGCGTGGGATCATTTTTCGCTAGCTTGTACCAAGTGTAGTGGTAATAAGTGTTTTTTCTGCCTTTTTGACACACAAAGTGAGTTTGCACAGTATATTTTGCAAACCTTATGTGTGCTACGACTGTATAATACTTCATATGTTGCTCAGCTATGTCGTCTGAGTACAGCAATACCACCGTATGTACCTTTGCCAGGTATATGTGGATGTTGAAGGGGCGCATTTGAGACGCAGCCATTCAGTTTTTTTCTAACTTTGAAGTTTTACGCTGTGTCCATGTTCCAATTTGGAGTAGTTTAGACGGTTGGTTATTGAAACTTCCCCACAAACACAAACTATTTATTAAAGAATACACCCTGGGGTAATTCAAAAGGCATATTTTGAACCTTAGCGTGGGATCATTTTTTCTCTAGTTCGTTCAAGGTGTAGTGGTAACGATCGTTTTTAAATATATTTTTTTACTTTTTGAAACTTTTTTACTTTTAAAAACTAGTTTTTAAACTTTTGTTTTGCTTATTAATTTTTTTAAACTTTCTTAAAACTTTTTTTACAGATTTAAAATTTTTCTAAGCTTTTTTTTTACCATTAACCCCTAACAAGCAGTAAGCAGCACTAACAGTAAATTCCCCATTTTCCCATAACTCCCACCCACCCCAGCTAGCAAAATATATAATTATAAAATATTTTAATTAATTAAATAAATTGAACCCCTGAGAGTTAAAAAATAAATAAAAGTTAATCCTCAGGGGTTAAAATTTTTTAGAACATATAGAGTATAATACTGTGATCTGTATTTTGATCACTGTAGGCAGTGATCGACTGGCAGGGAAGGGGTTAATTTTTATTTGGACTGGGTAAAGGGGGGTGTTTTTTTTTTTTTCTTAAATGTTATTATAACTTTTTTTTTAGCTTGATTTTTTACTTTTTAAAGTTTATTTTAAAACTTATAACGTTAACCCCTAGTTAGCCTAATACCAAATCCCTCAATTCCCCACTAACTTCCACCCACCCCAGCTAGCTGACAAGGTCCGTCACTCGTCGTTAAGGCAATCCCCTGAGTGACGGACCTCGTCCGTCACTCGTCGTTAAGGGGTTAATTCATGTTTGATAGCGTGCCAGGGTTACAATGTATACAGGGATATGGGCTATTAAACTAGCGTTATCAAGTGCTAAATATGTACAGTGAATTCTTAACCTGTTCATGGAATAAAACAGTTTAGTCTGCGTATATATAGGGATTATTGTCTAAGTGGTGAGTCACAATGGTGTTAAATTGTGACTGTGAAAGACAGTGTCTCCTATTGCATGTAAGAAGACAATCCCAACAATATATAGGTACTGTGCCCGCTATTTTTAATAGTTGAAGGAGAGGTCTGGGCAAGGTAACTGAAGTATATAATACAGTTGTTCCCTAGCAGGAGCTCTTTGATACACGTTAGAAACCATATGTCCAGGTTCAGTCTATGCACGCAAGATAAACAGGTCGGTAATCGTTGTATTGTTATAGGGGAAGTATAGTAGATACACTGCAGGAATAGTGTTGCAAAATAAATCTGCCGGTGTAAAGGGTACCTCGTTTGAATCAATGTCACGTTATTTGCTAACCTATTTAGACATTTCTCACCGAAGGATTGTCTAAAGGGTTTCACACAGGTATCATACACTTGCCATCTGGTACGCTGGAATGCCATAATTTGCTTTGACGAAATCCACTTAGTCACTGTTTTTTGGAGGGGCCTGTTTGCCAGCCTCCTAAACTGGGACTATGGGCCCTGTGATAACCCATGTTCAAAAGTACTGTTTCTGCCCCTTGGACTTTAAACTGGAACAGATTCAAACATGTGGCGGCGGCCATCTTAAATTGTCCAGCGGTGTTTTGTCGTCAAGTGTATGGAACTGTTTTGGGCATGGGACCATGTGCACGGTGGGGCAAAAATAAGACTTCCAGGAAATTCCTGAACCGATCTGGGTAATTTTTGGATATGTTGTTCACCCAGATCAGGGCTATCAGGGGATGTGATTGTTTTATGGGGATATGTTGTATTTTGGGGTACTTTTTGGGGTTTGTAAAAATTAATGTTTTTTCTGTTTAGAGTTCATTGAGTAAGCCCATTGTCTTTGTTACTTGTATCGCAGGCAGAGGGGAGGGATTGTGTACACTGTAGGGGAGTGTCTGCTTGTAAGACTCTGTTTTTATTGGTTTGTTAATTCTGTGTCCTGTGCCCCACTGGGTCAACCTTGTGGGGAAAAACTGTATAAAAACTCAAGCTGTTCAATAAACCTGGAGACTTGTTCTACCCTTCATGAAGTCTTGGCTCATGTTTGGGGGGACCCCACTCAGGGGATTGCTATAATCACTATACTCCCCATAGTATAATTACTAGCTCTTGTAAGAACTGTTCCTGCTCTCTGGATTACAAGAGAGGTCTACCTACTGGAAGCTGGATCCTGGTCTTGGGTCCAGAGTGGGTGGAAGACGGCGAGACCCCAACCAAGCTGCGGCGGTTCCTGCTGTCTGCGGTGGTTATGGTGTCTAGTGGAGTGCTTGGAGCCCTCGGGAAGCACTAGGAGCATCCGTCAAACGGAGGTACCCAGTTGGGGTGCCAAGCGATCCATTACATTTGCAAACGTTAATAGCAGATCCAGAGTCAGTGGATAAACTTATCAGAATTGAATTGGAACAGGGTTTTGTTTTCTGGCCATATAGTTCCCCACCTTTCACTTCATGGAGAACTAATCCTATTGGTATTGTCACAGGTAAATCTTCACATAAACACAGACTGATCATCGACTTGTCAGCACCACGTTCTTCCACGGTCCCCAGTCTTCATTGCCTCATACCCTCTGACGAATTCTCTCTGCAATATTCCACCACTGACAATACCATCTGAGCCATTTTAGCTACTGGGACAGGAGCATGGCTCAGTAAAACGGATATTGTCAATGGTTTCAAATTACTTCCCATTTACCCTTCACTTTAGCATCTGCAAGGCATTAAATTGCGAGGTTTATATTATTTCTTTTCCAAGCTCACTTTCGGCTCTATAAGCAGCCCCAAAATATTTGATATTTTCGCTGAGACCTTGTGTTGGTTGCTACTTAATGTGTGCAGATGCCTGACTGTAATTCACTATTTAGATGACTTCCTCACGATAGAAGACAACTCACTACCCCCTAGCAGCCTCAAACACATGATGGCTCTTTTTGAATCCCTGGGTATACAGGTCTCCCCTAAAATGATGGTCCTGATACGGTTATACATTTTCTGAGGATTCAACTGGACTTTGTTAACATGCAGGTCAGTCTTCCCCAGGATAAGATTGAGCACAGCCTATAAAGCATGGAGCTTTACTTACAGCTAGGTTCTTTTAACCGAGAAGAACTTCAATCTCTGCTTGGTTCGCTCAATTTTGCCATGAGGATCATTCCCCAGGGTAGATCCTTCATTTCCTGTCTACTTTCTTTGTTCCCAGACCTCCCCTCAGACGAATCACTCACCACATTTGACACACATGCAACGGCTGACTTACTTATGTGGCGCACTTTTCTCACATCATAGAACGGGCAAGCCATGTTCATCCCCCCAATTTCCGTCAATTCTCCTACACGCTGGACAAACGCTGCAGCCAATACTGGCTTTGCAGCTATCTGTGGCAACAAATGGCTCTGAGGTCCACGGCCATGGCCTTAAGTCCCTGCCTAGCTTCTCTACAACATCGGCCTTGATTGAATTTTACCCAGTTGTGGCAGCTGCTATTGCCTGGGGGCCAGACTGGGCTGGTCACTCAGTCAGATGTTTCTCTGACAACCTAGCCACCTGCCACATTCATTCCCCACGATATGGATAGATATATATATATATAGATAGATATATATATATATAGATAGATATATATATATATAGATATATATATATATATAGATATATATATATATATAGATAGATATATAGTATATATATATATATATATATATATATATATATAGATATATAGTATATATATATATATAGTATATATATATATATATATATATATATATATAGTATATATATATATAGATATATAGTATATATATATATATATATAGTATATAGTATATATATATATATATATATATATATATATATATATATATATATATATATATATATATATATATATATATATATATATATATATATATATATATATATATATATAATAATCCCAGAACCCCGATAACATACATAAGAATCCTACAACACCTCCAGCAAGACCTATTGTCTCGGCAATCGGAGGAGCTTTAGAAACATTTGCCAAATGGCTAGATTATCTTTTTTAGATAATTTAGATTATCTTCAGATTTGAAAAAACATGGTACAAATAGATATCGGGGACTTCGATGGGGGCAGCAATGGCCCCAATGTACGCAAATGGATACATGTACATCTATGAGCAAGAATACATTCTAACTCCATTTCAAAATAACATCACATTTTACAGTCGCTACATCGATGACATAATGATCTGGAATGGGACACCCAAGTCCACAGAACTAATGCTGGAAAAGGTAAACAACTTGAGCACACCAGTATGCCCTTTACAATGACGGCAGACTTCAAGACAGTGGATTTCCTAGACATTTGTCTGTACAAGGAAGATGGGAAAGTAGCATACACCCTCTTCACCAAACCTACGGACAGAAACACCATAATCCATGCGTACAGCTATCATCAACGACATCTAAAGAATTCACTCCCCCATTCACAATTTTTAAGAGTGATAAGAAACAATTCTAATTCAATGAATACACAATCCCAATAACAGGATATGTAGGGAAAAACTCAGAACTAGAGGCTACAATAAAGTCCTTCAACAAGCTCTGGATAAATGTTACGAAAAGGTTGCAGAAAAAACAAAAAGTATAGATAGACTTATTTCCAACCACTTACACCACAATATCCTGAAATATAAAAAGCACTATAGACCACAATTGGAGACTACTGAGAAATGATGACACTCTACCAAAGGAGTTCAAAGAACCTCCCATGATGTGCTATCGCAGAGACCGTAATCTAAGGGACCTGTTGGTTAAAACAAACCCACGCTGACACTGCGACAATTCAACACCCACATTTTAAAATATGGGATGTTACAGATGTCTGGGGTGTGTGACATGTAGCCACATGTTACTTAGTAAAACCTTTATTCATCCACACTCCAGCAAGAAATTCACATTTCGACACAGACTAGTGACTTTGTGGTCTATAAATTGATTTGCCCTTGCAAAAACAGACTTGCCACTACGAGAGAGAGAGAGAATCAGAAATCATTGCTCAAATATAAGGATTTACGGATTGCCTATAGGGACCAGGGCTCGGAATTGCCAGTGGCCAAAAATCATCCACTACCATATATGGCGATTGACCATGTCCCCTTACCTCCATGAAGGGGGGGGGGGACATAAAAAACTATATGCCCCAAAGGTATCAATGAAAAATATTCTTTTGTCATTTTTCTTTATGATCTGACACGCCATACTGTAATCAATTATTTATGTATGACAATGCCAGATCTAAATTAGATCATAAAGGTAATTATAGGTTTATAAGATTTGTTAGATGACCAGATTGTGCTTGACAATCCCTTTCTGTAAATAATTTTTTTTTTTATTCTTTTTTTTTCATGTGCTCAGATTAACAACAAGCACGCAGACCCACGACAGTTTCGGCACGCATTTTCATAACATTTTGCAGTGTAAACAGCACATATTTTTTTTGTTATATATAACATGAGGAACACAGGCAGTTAAACATAAAGGTAGTATAGTTCAGCATGTTAGACTGAACGTTCATTTGACATGGCTAGTAGCGCTGCGGTTCATAGTCTAAGGCATTGCATTTATAAGAAGGCATTTCAAGTGCGAGAAAATTACATTCTAAACCGATTAACAATTCTTTGGTTAGGTCCTTGAATGTCTGATTAAGGTACACACTTTAAAAGAGAGTACACAGGCTGGTTGCCAGTAAGGCTAGTTAGACAAGCCAATCTAAAGCAGCGATTATGACATTACTTGCTGAACATAGACATGCTAGGTCAAGTAAATAAAACATTGCTATCAATCAAGAGTGTCATCTATACTGTAGCTGATTTACATCATTTAAACATTAGGATGAACAGGAAAGGTAAACTAGCAACATGGTTCATTATGATGCTGTGAGTAATCATACATTGGTTAGTAAAGTTAGTAAGCTATAGTTAGTGTTAAGTCTGCTTTGTGACCACTGGGTACTGATCGCACCGTGAAAGCTCTTAGGGAACAGTTAGTATAATGTCTCTGCAGGAGAATTACGTTCTGTCCGTTTATCCTATGCCACGTATGAACACATGTCAGTATGCAATAAGGAGGCAATAGATTAAACTTTAACTGTTCTAACTGATAGCATAAAAATGCATGCATTTTAAGTTAAGGCAGGTGACTGGTAACTTCAACAGAAATATATTACTATCACACACATCTCTATATAAGTAGCTAGGTTGCAGGCTATTCATGTATGTCTGTTTATATAGATCAATAGAGTCTACTTTTGGTGTGAGTTGTCTAGACATATGAGTGATTAAGTGAACACAGGGTTAACAACGTGCTTAGGGAATGTGAGGTGTGTGTGGATAGTGAGAGACATAAGGTCAAACGTTTATAGCTTAACAGATAGAGTGATCGCTGACGTGCATTTTGTACATTGCGGCAAGGTACAGCATCAAGGTAAAATGGTGGTCATCAATATCATGGGGGGTTCAGAATTAGGTAACACAGTTCATAACCAGTTTCTGGCTCAGCCAATCCTCATATTTGGGGTGCTCTTGGGGCCTGCGAAGAGGTGGGTATTTAAGTGGAAGGAAGAACATAGTGCCAACAGTCCAGGTTAGGGTTGTTACATTTCAGCCAAGTAAAATAAATGTGAAAAATAAATGTGGGGCAATAACTGAAATGCTGAATATCTTAAGAGTTCACCCTATCCCCAGTCTCATCTTCTGACCCCCTTGGCTAGTGAAAGTCCCAATGAATAGGCCACCAGGTGAAACCTCAACCTTGTAGCCTGGAGAGGCTGCCCCCGGTACCTCCGGTGTTGTGAAAGTCCTGCTGCTAGCCCGCTGTGGTGCCCTCTTGTGTGTGTCGCCCTGTGTGGCTTGGGCTGGATGCCGCTGGGCTGTGAGTGTTCCTTCAGGTGCTTTTCCTGCTGTCGCAGTATCCCAGCTTCAGTCGGAGGGCAGCAGGGGGGGTGTCGCTGCTTTGGCGCGTTTCGTTTCGCGTAGCCTTGGGGGGCTTTCTGCTTGTGAGTATGTTGGCTGGAGGCAGAGGTCCCGGTGCTTTCATCTGTCCTCCCTTCCACTTGAGGGCCTGTGCACCTGCCGGGGCCTTCCTATGTTTCGCGGCAGAAGGGTTTACTGTGCGGTGCCGCCGGCCTGGGGCCTCTCCTGCTGGTGGAAGCCAAGCGCTCGGTGGCTCCTTGTGTGGAGTGCCATGTGTCGGCCTGTGTGGGATGGGTGCTTGCAGCACCTGGTTCAGCTTTGCCCAGATGTCCTCAAAGGCTTTATCAATACTGGTTGGTGAGGTTTAGGTTATCGTTGTAATATGCATCGCACACGTGGCGTCCGCCATGCTGATCATGTCGTCGTGTTTCCTGCTTGTAGAGGCCGCCTCGCGGCAAGGCTGATCACCGCTGGGTTGCCTCAGGGACCGGGATATCCCCCACCGGTCCATAGGGGGGGGGGGCTGCGGCGCTCAGAGTGGCGTTGTCCGCTGCTTTCTGAGAAGTCCCCAATGCGAGATTGGCCGCTTCTCCATGGCTCACCAGGCCACATGGCAGACATTCCACTCTCTGAGGTATCAGTGGCTTAGGGTTCGGTGTGTCTGCTGATGCTGGGCTCCGTTATCGCTTGTGAGGATAAGCTGCCTTAGTGATTATTTTTCCCAGTCGATTTTGTGCAGAAATCCTCAGTAGATTGCTGGGAATTCAGGAGCTCTTGCGAGACACGTCTGCCCAGCATGGCAGTCAGGCCCTGCCCCCGCATGGAACCTTTTTCATATAATATACATCACAAGTTTTCTATATAGTTTCACAATTTTAATATAATATATATATATATATATATATATATGATCCTTGAAAAAGACCCTTTAGGGGTCGAAACGTTGATTGAGGATTTGATTACACATGTAATGCACATCTAAGAATAAAATTACTTATGGATGAAGCCCTGTGAGTGCACCTTTCTTCAATGAATATATATATATACACATCTACGCTGAGGTTTGCACCCAGGCAAAGATATAAAAGGAAAACTTCAGTTAATGGGTGAGTGCCAAGAGCATTATATATATATATATATATATATATATATATATATATATATAAATATATATATATATAAAATTGTAAATATGGCAGTCCCTTAGGAGTGTATATCACACTGGGTCTACATATCCCTCACTATGATGCAAGTGTACATAGCAGCTCTGGAAGCCATACCACATATTATGTCGATCATATTTGGTTCACTAATCCCTTACAATGATCCTCAACTGCACATGTTTTAGCAATTTGTACGAATTTTGTTAAATTTGTTTATCTTGCTCAAATGTACATAGTGTGATTATTAGTTTAGTTCTCCTCTTGTCGTGGTATTAACATAGCTATATCGCTACCCACATACGTAATTTCATACATACATTGTGTGACTACTGGAAGTAAGGATGTACAATTTCAGCAAAAAACATGGATTTCAGACAATTATTTGGTTTGTTCATAGTAACAGGATCCATTAAGGATCTTCTACACAGCAATAATTGTATCACATGACAGGAGGCTTCCTATTTTGCATAAACTTTCTTTACTTTATGCCTCCAGCAGCACAAGTGAATCAATCAAAAGAATATTTTTTTTTAACCAATCAGAGTCCAGCACATCCTGTATATAAGTCTCTGACAGGCGTCTCATTTCCTCTTTCTTTGCTGCTCCAGCCAAGGCACAGGTCAGAGTAATTTTTTCTAATCCTTTTTATTAACTAACAATTAACTTATTACAGAATTCAGTGATTACCTACACTTCAGTGTTATTGTTTTCTGACACTAGCTTTGCTATCCTACCCTGCTCTCCCTGTCTGCTCACACCCCTCCACCTGTTTTACTGTTGGGGACCTTTCCTGTCAGCCCCTTCTTCCTCCGCGATCACAGCAATTTACCACTATCGCGATCGTCATCAGGGGCATTTTTCCATCCTGGGGGGGAACCGAGCGGGTGGTGGGAGCTGGGGACACCGGGTTTTCATTCCGGCGGACCTCGTCACAGTTTAGGCGCAAACGGCGCCCATCTTGGATCTTGCGGACCGCGATATCCAAGTTGGCCATCTTACTTTCTGGCAGACCGTGATTCAAACGGTCTCTTCCCTTCCCCCCGTTACCACTACCCTCAGCCTGCCAGATTCAGGGAATATCCACAAACAATAAACTCCTCAGGAATGGATGTCTTATAAATCTATAGTCACTGCAAACCTGTGATACAAAGGGATTGCCAGTAGAGGCAGCACAGGGTGATATCCACATCATTCATTATAAACATTAAAGATTACACTCCTTGTCTATTAAACAGTGCCATCACTCCAGAGTGTACTCTTCCAGAGGTGACCCCTCTGAATGGGGTTACGCCCCACAAGCACATTGGTAATTGCTATTGAAGGGGTGACCCCCCTACGCTGGGTGACCCCCAGACGTGTGCTATACTCGCACCAGGGCTGTAAACGATTTGGGGTGACCCCCCTAAAATATATTGCATGTACAAACTACAGGCCCTCCACACTACGACTGGGGTGACCCATAATTTCCTCCTACTCAAAGGAGGCGGAGCCTACTGCAATAGGTCTCCACTGGGCTATGATAATTGGGTGAACCCCATATCATTATAAGGCGACACAGCCTAGACGGACTCAGTCCCTATTTATGACCGCTCATCCCGGTCTCCCGGAGGGTGACCCCCTCACTAGCCCATTAATAAAGACAGCGGTGCTATACATAGCAGGACCTATCAATCAACCGATTGGGTCCATTGAATACATTGGGTGAACCCAGTCGTAAGTGGAAAGCCACAGTATTGCTATTACTGTTATTACTACTCACGTCCTTCGGTACCTGAACCTATCCTGTCTTCCACAGAGAGAGACCTACGACCATAAAAATGAGCGAGTCTTCACAACCAACCCCACCCGACTTCCAGTCGATGATTAACTCAGCAGTGGCAGCCTTGATGGAGAAGGCTATAGCCAAGTTATTGGTCCAGAACCCAAATGGGGACCCTGATACTAAAGACCCAGATAGGTCTACAGGGGAAATTGCCACTTCTAAGCGGCACTGGAAGGGCAGTGGCCCAGCCCCCCGGAAAGGGAAGAGCAAGGCCCCACTGAAGAGGAGCCGCCAGACGGAACGCCAGGGCCCTTCAACCCCTCCAATGACGTCCTCTGATGATGAGGAACATAATCCTCCACCCTCACTAGAGGTTATGGACGAGTGGAGAGCAGAGGACTCTCCTCCTGAGGAAGACGACTGGCAGGACATGCCCCGGGGCGACCCAGGGTCTGACCTGGTCGAGGACCAAGACACCCATCGCGGGCAAAGGAAGTCCCGCATGCAGGCAGACAGACCAGAGGAGGGCTCTTTCCTAGGCCCCCAAGGCAAGCCTATGTTCGACCCCCGTACAATCCGCCACCCAAGGTCATCAGAGTGGGGTCTGCCAGACCACCTGGCCCAATTCATCCACTTCTGTCTGAGACAGCCAATGGAAAAGGAGGTGCGTGCAAGGCTAAGGGCCGAATGCCCGAGACCCATACTACCAGACAAAATTTGCATGTTGGGCAACACGAACGCCACCATATGTGTGGAGAGACGCAAGGCTGCGTTGCTGAAGATGGACTCCAAACTCCTAGAGCTAGGCAAAAAGGAGTTGGGACCGCTGGCGAATGGCCAACTCTTTGGGGATTCGTTCATCGGTGAATTAAAGAAACACATGAATTTGTTCACTACGTTAAGTAAAGCACAAACTTCGATTAGGCAAGTTTTCCGCAACCCCACACCACATAGAGGGGTTTTCAGCAGGGCTGGTCGCCAGCGGGGCCGAGCCACCAGCCGCTTCTGGCCTGCAGGCCCCAGGAATCAAACGACAATCTTTCTTCCCATCATCAAGACCACCGTTCTCTAGGGGATCCTTCCGTCCCAGAGGAGCTCGTACCCGCGGCTGCGGGCGCATCAATGCAGGTGAGCACTCCACAGTTAATGTATTTCCAGTCACATGTAACTGCTGGCAGACTGTCTCTCTTTTCACAGAATTGGGAAAAGATATCCTCAGACGCCTGGATCCTCCAAACGATTATGGGTTACGAGATCGATTTTACGGACACACCAGTCCAAACACGTCGCCCGACACCGTTACGGGCGTCGACAGGGCATACGAAACTCAGACGACGAAATCCAAAACCTATTCCTCAAGGGAGCAGTCGAACTCGCCCCAGACGATACAGGCTTCATCAGCAACATATTCGTAGTCCAAAAGAAGACGGGAGACTACCGACCCGTCATCAACATGCGACAACTAAAAACATTCGTAACCTACAGACATTTCAAAATGGAAGACATACACCTTCTCAGAGACTTGCTCCTGGAGCACGAGTGGTTCACTCGACTGGACTTAAAGGATGCTTACCTGTCGGTCCCGATAGCCCATACCAGCCGACCTTTCCTTCGCTTCCGCTGGAGGGAACGCACGTGCCAATTCACATGCCTTCCGTTCTGCCTCAGTTCAGCCCCTTGGTGCTTCATGAAACTACTGAAGCCGGCCATGGCGCACCTAAGGACAATGGGTATCCGCTGCCTGATATACCTGGACGACATACTGATATTCTGCGAAAATGCATCCAGACTTCGATCTCAGACGAGATTTATAGTGCATTTTCTGGAATCATTAGGCTTCATTGCGAACAGAGAAAAGTCATCACTCTCTCCATCAAGAGCCGTCCAGTTTCTCGGATTCGAGATAGACTAGGTAACATGCACACTACGCCTTCCCAAATCTAAAATTGCGAACATTCGGAAGGAGATACGGCGGTTTCTGCGGAAGGACACAGTCCCTCTAAGACTCCTGGCCAGAATAGTCGGGCTGCTGTCGTCCTCTATACAAGCAATCTTCCCGGGACCCCTCCACTACCGGGCCATGCAAAGACTGAAAGCTCACCACCTAAGACGAGGACGCTCATACGACCAAAGAATCGGGATAACTGCAGAAGTTCGGACTGAACTTCGTTGGTGGCTCCTCCACATGGAAGCCTGGAATGGCAGAGCCATATTCGGTCTGAACCCGGACTTCATTCTGGAATCTGACACCAGCCTGTGGGGCTGGGGAGCCCACTGCGCACATGCATCCACGGGGGGACCTTGGTCAGAAGAAGAGAAGCTGTTACACATCAATTGCCTAGAGCTGATAGCAGGCTCCTTCGTTATCCGCAGTCTGGACAAAAACATGTCCAATTGCTGCATACTTCTACGCATGGACAATATATCTGCAGTCCAGTACGTAAATCACCTGGGGGGAGCCAGGTCATGAGCTTTCACAGAGGCTACGAAGGACATATACCGTTTTTGTCTTCCCCGCAACATAACTATCAAAGCGGAATACCTACCGGGTCTCAACAACCTCACAGCGGATTGGTTCTCCCGTCATTGGCAGGACAACAGCGATTGGCACCTGGACACAATAATCTTCAATATGGTGAGAGCACTCAGAGGACCACTACACAGTCCTTTTTGCCTCGCGCACAAATACACAACTACCAAGGTACTACAGCTGGCTACCGGACCCACAGAGCGAAGCAGTAGATGCATATCTGCAGCAATGGCCCCCGGTCGGAGCATATGCTTTCCCACCGTTTTCAATGCTGGCAAGGGTGCTTCACAAACTACGCATGTCCAAGACATCGTTGATACTAGTAACACCATTATGGAGAAGTGAGGCATGGTTCCCAGACTTACTGGCATTGTCGCAGGATCATCCACTAGTCCTACCAATGTTTCCCATGCTTCTCACGAACCTGAGAGGGGAACCTCATCCACTAATTCTGCAAGAACTACTAGAATTAGTAGTTTGGACTCTTTCAGGGGATCTTGGGCAATCCCAGGCCTATCGCAAACGACTAAAGATCTACTATGGGACTCATGGGCACCAGGTACAAAGCGTATCTACATGGCAGCATGGAATATATGGGACCGCTAATGTATGGAAAGGGGCTTCAATCCCTTTACAGCACCTGTCCCGGCCATACTAAATTTTCTATCCAACCTGTTCTCCACCGGAAAATCATACCGAACTATTAATGTTACACGCTCCGCTATTTCTGCGGCTCATGTTCCTATTAACGGTACCCCAGTGGGCCAGGAAGCCTTCGTGTGTCGGCTATTACGGGGCATCAAATTAGCCAGACCACCGGCTCCAAAATACAACCGGTTATGGGATGTGGATGTGGTTATCCGTTTCATCCTGTTATTATGTCTAGTCTCCTTCCGTCGTGTTTCGGATTTTCGGGCATTCGACGTGGACGGTTTTTCTATAACCCCCGTCGGTGTTACATTTTCGGTATCCCGCAGGACTAAGACGGACTCCAAGTCCGTGTCCTATCCGTTTTTTCCAACGTTCCTCGCCTCTGTGTCGTCAACACTTTACTCCGTTATGAGGAGGTTACGGCACCTCTTCGGTCTTCCGGAACGGGCCAACTGTTAATTTCGTATACAAAACCATACAAACCAGTTACCACTACTACATTAGCCAGACGGATACGATGGTTATTATCTCTAGCCGGAATAGACACTAGTTTTGGGGCCCATTCGGTTCGAGGGGCGGCGGCATCTAAGGCCTTCTCGGCAGGAGCCTCCTTGATGAACATTTTGCGTACGGCGGATTGGACCAGAGAGAATACCTTCAGGGTTTTCTATTTTCGCCAATCATCGCACGCGTCCTTATCGTTTTTACCTCAGCGGTAAAAATGCAAAATAGGTAGCCTCCTGTCATGTGATAAAATTGTAGATTATGCTAACGTAGTGTACAGATCATCTTAATAA
Organism: Pelobates cultripes; assembly: GCA_933207985.1. Taxonomy (NCBI): domain Eukaryota; kingdom Metazoa; phylum Chordata; class Amphibia; order Anura; family Pelobatidae; genus Pelobates; species Pelobates cultripes. The sequence goes on from OW240915.1 coordinate 110,603,285, forward strand.
TGACAGGAGGCGAGTATTTTCCCTCCCTTCTCTTCTGTCCCTCCCTATACTCTTGGGACCGTTTTTCTCTTCTCTATTTTGTAATTAGTTACTTCATGTTACACATAGTATAGGATATAGGTAAAAACTGGGCTATAGGACGCTTAGGTTACACAACACCAGATAGCCATCAGATCACTTACAAGTCATAATTGTGTTACACGATATACACATGGTTAGATTTCATCAAGAGGTACTAAACGTAGTACATTATTAACCCTTAAGATCAGGAATATAGTGATATGTGGACAACAGTTGATTTCCCACGCCTTTCACTTGTCTCTGTTTCTTTCAGCATAACATCAAAAACATAAGGCGGAAGTCGGATTATCAGGATTCTTCCAGTTCTACAACACAAGTTGCCACGGTTCTACCGTTCAAGTTTTCGTTATATTCACGGAAATTTCTCCAGACAAAGTTACATCAAAGAAAGAGGAAATGAGACGCCTGTCAAAGACTTATATACAGGATGTGCTGGACTCTGGTTAAAAAAAAAATAATAATTTCTTTTGATTGATTGACTTGTGCTGCTGGAGGCATAAAGTAAAGAAAGTTTATGCAAAATACTCGCCTCCTGTCTTTATTAAAATTAAGATTATCTGTACACTACGTTAGCATAATCTACAATTATTTACTGTCACACTCTGTGTGATTTCAAAGGAGCATTTACGTTTAGCCCTCTGCTCTATCTTTAACTACACTTCATAATAATCCTCTTACATTGCTCTATATCTTTTGTCCACAGCCATTTTTTAATTTCATACCGACATTTTATATTAAGTCAAAATTAGTGCCATTTTGATGTGATTTTAATATTTTTTGTGATTTAAACAATTTGTATTGTGTACTAAATGTTATGGCTCCCCTCTTCCCTCCTGGGATTGAGTCCAGCGACCGCGGCACCACAGAAACTAACAGGTTTCCATGGTATCCAGACTCATACTGAATAACCACGCCCCCTCGCTTTCCAGCGGTTCCTGTGGCAACCGGCTGGAACGCATTCAGTACACAGTAGTTCACAACACTGCTGCAATGGTTCTCATACCGGGTCAAATTAACCTGCAATTTTTCGAGTAGTCAGCTGGAGCAATCTCAGGGGTGAAGGGTGAGTGTTATCTGTGTATAATGTATTCATTAGTATTTTGGTATTTAAGCACTGGGTGTTGGGTTGCACTGTTGTCCTGATGAACTGAAACGTTGATTCTTCTGGCACCTGCTGAATAAATGCTAAGTTTTATTTTCATCCTATTTCAAGTCCCTGGAGTGCTATCTTTACATTGACTGATATACCCTTGCTGAGGAGCACTGTTCATTTATGTTTTTCTACCACTGGAGTGCAGGCACTGACATATTATATATATATATATATATATTTGTACTCAACTAAATTAATCTGCCATCCTGATGTATTCCATACAGTCGATCACCACGATGTTACCCCCCCTTGTCAGATGGTTTGATTATTATATAATCATCCTTACTCAATTCCCTCAGGGACTTCTTCTCTGCTGGTGTCACCATGATATTTGGTTTGAGATTCAAATCATCACCAGGAATCTTCTAAATTTCTCTAGTAGTAAGTTCAACAAATAAATCTATATATTCAAAATCCAGTGGGATGAACATAATTTTTTTTTTTTATATAAATTAATGTAAACGGAGGTTGATTGATTTCACTGTGTTCATGAGATCCACAAGTGTCTCCACTGATGACAGAAAAATATTTCAATACCTTTAGGATGAGTAACATACTACAAAGCACCTCTCCAGCACTAAAAGAAGCCAACGTGAACAATATGCAGTGCCAGGAAATGCAGACTTAGTACAGAGCATTGTAGGTACTGTAACTGCTTCATCTTGACGTAGTTACATTGCCTGGTTTACCCTGGCACCGTACTTCCATTTAGTTGCTTAAGTTATGCCAACAGTTAAAGAACCACTATAGTCAACCAGACCACTTCAGCTCAATGAAGTGGTCTGGGTGCCAGGTCCCCCAGGTTTACTGACAGCCGCTAGAGGCACTTCCGCGACACTCAATGCGAAAATCGCATTGAGCACACAGAACGTCCATAGGAAAGCATTGAGTAATGCTTTCCTATGGGCGGTTTGAATACGCGCGCTGCTCTGGCTGCACATGTACATTCGGCTCCACTCGGGAGCTGACGTTGGAGGGGAGGAGAGGTCACCAGCCGAGGGAGCCCGGTGCTGGATTAAGGTAAGTGGCTGAAGGGGGTTTGTTTTCCTGGCACTATAGTGGTCCTTTAATATATCTTTAAAAAAAAAGTACCATCTAAAAATGGACAATCTCGGGTATATAAGAACCACATAGTGAGGCTACCTCCTTATCTTGAAAAATCCAACTGAGCTCGGGCAAAATACGCAAAGCGTATCAGTGGTTTCAGACTATCCTAGAAGCATTGCATGATGGTGTCCCTACACTTCGATTTGGTATTCAGAATATTGACGGGTCCGGCTGCTCCAACGGAGTGGTAACAGTATATTTAAGAAAATTTAGCTTGTGTGCATATCACTGAACTTGGCGTTTTTAAGTGGTTTTTGGAAACTTACAACGACATTCTAGTACCGTGTAAGAGTTTCTAATAAGGGGTTGGGGATTTGTTTTCGTTCAATAAAACTATATTTTGTCCCTCTGTATTCAATGGACTTTAAAATGTTCCATGTACCTTAAAAGATACAAAGTATTACACATACTTGATACTGCACAGAACGAATATATACTATCTGACCCCCAATCAACCCACCGTTGTAGAGGTGGAAAGTTTTTTTTGAACTCAGCACGAAAATAATTTTAAAATTACTACGAAGACCCATATGTACTGATTGTTGGGGACTGTTAGCTAAGCGTTGACACTTCTTTTTTGCAGCTGAAATTTTTAACTTATGACAGTGCCTCTTCAAGTATGAATTATTATGGCTAGAAGGAAGTGCTTCGACCAGCCTTCAGTGGGGCTAGGCACACAATCTGTCTTAGCCACACCTCCACTGGGGGCAGGCACCTAGTCTCTGCCTTAAGGACTATGGGAAGCCAGAGACTCTTGTTTAGTACTAAACCGTTCAAGAATGGTTCAACTTGAATGACAGTGTCAGGGGACCTCAGGCACTATAATAAATTCAATGAAATTAAATAGTTAGCTATAGAGCCTACAATGTCCCTTTAAACAAGAGAGGTAGCAGAAGACTGGAAGGGTAGAAGGGCTGTGAAACCTATGTTTTCAATACGGTTTGTGGGAAGCACACTCCCACCATCCTCACCTGATAGACCAAGCAAAACAAAGGTATTAAAACCCAACATAAAGAAAGGGTTATAAGATACCAAGACCATGACAATGATACTAGGCATCACAACTTATAATACTATCTAACCCAAGCCTTGAGATATCAAACAGAGTAGATAAAGTTCTTATGAGAAGGGGGGAGGAGGGTATAAGTAATAAACAATTCGAATGCAACAAAAATCTAATACGTATTTAGAAAATGGCCTCCCATTCATTATTTAGTTTTCTAAAATAGAAAGTTATTGCTTTTGAGGTCAAATTTATTTAAAATTTTGTGGAAATTACATTATATAGCTTTTAAAAATACAATACTGGGGGGGCGGGGCCTGACACTCATGGTGACTGGTTGTGTTTCTTGTGAGCTCCCAGGAACACACTAAGCAAACTTGCTATTTTTACGGAAATATCCAAAACTGGGCACCAAGCGACTTACCCCCAACTACATGTAAAAAGACCCGACCTGCGAATGCTTCTAACAGCCTTTTCAAGCACTCCAGACACCAAGATCCACTGAGGCCTAGTGAGCGCTGAGGAGGGGAGAGGCGGCTGCTCTCCCAGACTGGCGCGATCAAAGTGCTGAGCATGTACCTGGAGCCCTGCTACCCCCCCCCTTTGGACCGGTGGGGGTTATCCCGGTCCCCACCCTGATGGCTCCCAAACCCCATCGGAGAGCCGCGGCAGAGCCGCAAACACCCGCGAGCAAGGTGGAGCACTACCTAAGATGGCGGACGACACGCGTCTGCTGACTCCTGGAGGGGAGATACCTGACACATACCAGCGCCTGGAGGCAATCTTCAACGCCTTTTGGAGGGCGCTGGAGAGCAGGCTGACACCCATGGAGACCATGCTGCACACACCGCGAGCCCAGCATACCGGAGCCAGTGACGACGGCCTAAGCGGCGTAAGGCGGTAAAATTAGCCGGCCGGCAAACCCTGAAGCTCTTTAACCCCAGCACCATGCAGAAGGAAACACGCAGGGATGGTGAGGGGAGTAGAAAGCGACTGCTGCACAAAAATAAGAAGACGTCTCCCCTGCCTGACAGCCTGAGAAGCCAAGCACTCTGGGTCACTACATTCCCTACAAGGGGGATAGGATGACCACCAAGATGGATCCCTGACCCCAGCGCCTACCCAGAATTGGGGCCATATTGGACTTCTGGTTTGCCATACTTGTGTTACCTGATAGCGTTACACTTTGCTTGCTACAACAGGTCCAGAGGGTAATGCAATCTAATCTGCTACCATACATATAGGGTGCTAGCCAGGGTGTTGGGGCTGTCTGGGGTGGTAAACTCTACTGTACCCCTTACCTTACCATGACTATCTACACATAGTACCTATCTCTTAGCAGTAAGGGGATTTGTCATAGGCTTGTTACTTACTCTATTTTACTACTCTTATGTTTCACCAACGTTATTGCTACTATATACTATAAAATTGTGCATTGCCTAGCGATTACCCTACTTGTTACTTATGTTAAGCAGCTCGAGGAATGCCTTTGGGGTACCTCAAGCCAGTCTGTATCCATTATATGCACTGCAAAAATAAAAAATTTAAAAAAATAAATAAAAATACAATACTAGGAATAGGAATTCTGAACTGGAGAAATTCAGAGTCATTTTTTCATTTGTTGCATGCCATTTTATGTAGAATAACCACAAGTTTAAAGGGACACTATAGTCACCCAGACCACTTCAGCTTAATGAAGTGGTCTGGGTGCCAGGTCCCTCAGGTTTTAACCCTTCACATGTAAACATAGCAGTTTCAGAGAAACTGTTATGTTTACATAGCAGGGTTAATCCAACCTCTAGTGGCTGTCTTCCTGACAACCGCTAGAGGTGCAGAACGTCCATAGGAATGCATTGAGAAATGCCGCGCATGCGCATTCTGCTCCACTCGGGAGCTGAAGTTGGCATGGGGGGGGTCACCAGCGCCGAGGGAGCCAGACGCTGGATTAAGGTAAGCTGCTGATGGGGCCACGGGAGGGGGACCCTGAGGGTGAGGGTCCTCCAAGGATGACTTAGTGTCAGGAAAACGGGTTTGTCTGGAGTGGCACACGTCAGAAGCGCCAAAACAATGGGTAACACTGGACAGAGAGGGTGCCATGGCGAAACTGAAGTCAAAGGTGTGGCGGGGAAGAACGAATCGCAACGGCGGGAGTGATGGAGACCCAGTATGACAGACGCTGAAGACATGTCAATACTCTATTAATATCTTTTAACGGAAACCAATACGGCCAACAACACCTTTCAAAGACAATGGGAAGGACTCCTCAACAGAACTTTTACACCCACACAATGGGGAAAAAGCGCTGATATGGCAACATAAAAGCTCTTCTACCTCCCACTACCAGGACGTTAACTACAAACTAATCTCCCTTTGGTACAGGAACCCGGTCTTGTTGCATAAAGTGTTCACGAACATCCCTCCAACGTGTTGGAGATGCCAGGAGAGCAGAGGGACGCTGATACACCTATGATAACTCGCACTGATACTTGAGAGCAACCCATGCCCATGAAAATTGTAACGTACTCAACAGACACATTGGGCACAAATTTTTACGCTAACTCGCAGTTGTCGTTATACACATACGAGAAAAAAAGCTAATTATAGGAGTACCAATTGAAACGAGAATATTATTAAATGGCTATGTACACCAAATAAGTATGGACACGTATTATACTTTGATGTATGTTTACGGAGGCCTGCATGCCTCATTAAGTTACTCGATATCTCTCAATAAAACAGATTTACAAAAAAAAAAGTGCAAAGTTAGAGTTTGAAATAGGACAGAGTGTGTACCTGATACTGAATAGACACATAGCTTTCTTGGATGCAGTATGGCAAGATGGAGAAGTTCTGTGCCCCTATGAGAAAGACAAATAAAAATAATAATTGTAAAAATTCTGATTTTGAACAAATGACAATTTAGTACATAAAATCACAGGTTTTAGACTACAATGTTCTAAACCATCTAGTATGCGGGAGAATAAACTAAAAACAAACAAACAAAAAAATCTTATATTAGTCACAACATGCATTAAATAACTGTATTGGCAGATATTGGTGATTACTGCTCAAGCATGTGTGTCCTCAATACTACAGGAATGCAATGGGAACACTGTCCTGGTTTTGGATTACGGATGAAGGTATTTTATTTTTTATTAATTTTTTTTAAGTTTCTTTGTATTGTTTTTGTTGTATTTTTTTTGTAATTTAAAAATGGGAACAAGTAAACTAAAACAATAAAAAAAAAAAAAAATTAGAAGGTTATTTTTCTCATTTAATTATAAATTAGATTGCTCATGAAGGATAAATGGTTGCATAAATGAACAGAAGCTTCTGGCGCCTTCCACTCATTTGCATTAGCAGCATTCGTTTTTTGTTTTTTTAACAAATTATATTGTTGTATTTTACATTTGCAAGAGGCATCTAAAATAATACAGAATTCAAGTATGAAACATTTAAGTTATTTCCTGCTTTCAGTGAGAATCAGATGTGGACCTCAGAAGTTGGAAATTTAGGAAGGATCTCTTTTTTATGCTTCAGTACATAGTGGTGTTAATTTCCACAATTAGTTTTTGTTTTTTTCATAACTCACAAACATACATTTGTTTAATATAGAGGATAAGTAAATGTAATTCTAAAAATCCTGAAAAGTGACAGTTTACCCGTAATTTATTATTTACATAATGCATAACGTGTTGGACTTAAGTCTTCTCTGGTGTGCATGACAGATGAAATCTTCCCATGATTACATCAGAACGGTCTTACTCTCACAAAGGTGGTCCAGATTATAAATTCCAGTCACAACTACTCTGCACAACAAATAGTGATGTTTTCATCTCCAAGAACTCATCAGTGAGTTAGAGCTGTATCCATGCAGGCAAAGTGAGCAGGGGATTTATATATGGATTAGCATTTAAACATGCTTGAGAAATATGTATTAGGCAAACAAAATGTGTAACACGCACCCACCAAGAACTAATCCTAAATTTATGTTCACCAAGGAGTGTCTCAAAATGTTTAATCAGTTTTACCTGTGCCATGCCACAGAAAACGTTTTTATGCACAAAGTCTATAACTCAAGTCAGCTGATGTTTCCTCTACCATAGAGGCACCTAAAACTCAAGTACGGCGGATATTTCTCTAGGCCCAGAGAGTATAGAAGACTAGGATTGGTGAAGGTGTGACCAATCTTGACCAATCTGTGACAAATCATATGTTTCTCATAAAGAAGCAGTGAAGTCATGAAATGCATGCACATGTATTGCTCTGTGCTGCTTTGGAAACAGTGCTCTATGCAAACTGGTGCTTGTACAGGCCCTTTAAAAGAGGCTCCTACTACCAAAATAACCTCAGATTGATTAGACATAAGTAGGTTCAGTCTCACTTCGCTGTGCTGTTTGGAGTGCTCTGTCAACATTCAGAAGCCTAAGCAATAGTATGGACTGCCAGGCAAACAGACAAATGCTAATTCACAGAGCTGCTTGCTTTCTCCAGAACACACTATGATACGTCACACCTGAAGAAATAAGCAGGGGTACTGTGTAGGGATGAAGTTGCAGGATGTACTTATTCTGTATATCTGCATTGCCTTTCATAGACAATTCAGGCAATAGTGCATTTGACCAATCATCAATAAAAAAAAAGTAAACTATTAATAAATTGATAAAAATAAAAGACTCACTGTAAAAGGCCCTGTTCTACTGCTTTCAAGAAGAGAAAAACAAGAAATCTACCGCTACGGATATGTGTTTCTCAAACTTAGAGTGACTGTCCACTGTGTACACATGCAATTACCCTCTTGCAGTTTCTCATTAATATTTTTTTTAAAAATTTGAAATGGTAAGCACATCTTTATACAGGTGATACCCGAAAACTTAGAATAAAGTGCAAACGTTCATTTATTTCAGTAATGCAATGTAAAAGGGGAAACTAATATATGAGATAGACGTATTACATGCAAAGCAAGATAGTTCAAGCCATGAGTTGTCATAAGTGCGATGATTATGGCTTACGGCTCATGAAAACCCCGAATTCAAAATCTCAGTAAATTAGAATATTACATGCAATCAATAAAACAAGGACTTTGGACCACTGAGCAACAGACCAGGTCTGTTTTTCTTTAGCCCAGGTAAGACGCTTCTGACGTTGTTTGTTGTTCATGAGAGGCTTGACAAGAGGAATACGACATCTGAAGCCCATGTCCAGGAGCAGTCTGTGTGTGGTGGTTCTTGATGCACTGACTTCAGCCTCAGTCCACTCCTTGTGAAAGTCCCCAACACTTTTGAATGGTCTTTTCCTGACAATCCTCTCCAGGCTGCGGTCATCCCTGCTGCTTGTGCACCTTTTTCTTCCACACTTTTCCCTTCCATATAACTTTCTATTAATGTGCTTTGATACAGCACTTTGGGAACATCCAAATTCCTTCGCAATTAACCTTTTGAGGCTTTCCCTCCTTATGGAGGGTGTCAATAATGGTTTTCTGCACAACTGTCAGGTCAGCAGTCTTCCCCATGATTGTGATTCCTACTGAACCAGACTGAGAGACCATTTAAATGCACAGAAACCCTTTGCAGATGTTATGGCTTACTTAGCTGATTAGAATGAGACACTGTGAGCCTAAAATATTGCACCTTTTCACAATATTCTAATTTACGGAGATTGTGGATTTGGGGTTTTCATGAGCTGTAAGCCATAATCATCGCACTTATGACAATTCACGGCTTGAACTATCTTGCTTTGCGTGTAATGCGTCTATCTCATATATTAGATTCCCCTTTTTATGTTGCATTACTGATATAAATTAACTTTTGCACGATATTCTAAGTTTTCGAGTATCACCTGTATACGCGAATAGGTGCTGTTGTAGACATCCCATGAATTGCTGCTGCACATAGAAAGATATGAGACTGGCTAGAATATTTAGGAGTGCAATAATTTATGTTTAAGAGTACATAATAGCTGAAGCAGCTGATACTAGGAATCTGATATATGCAAGGGACATTTCATTTGAACCATTTTAATAATTTCTTTTGATACACAAGGTTTATAATAATTACAAAGAGCAATAAATGCAGACTTGAATGTCCCTTTAAGACAAATACCTGGCTTATAAGTAAGGTTTTTTTGTTTTTTTTCCTTTTCCCCAAACACTCAGCACAGGTGATGCAAGCCTGTGTCTTGAGAGATGCAGCTAGGAGTTATGGCACATCCATCCAATTAACCATCCCTTGTAGACATCATTTAAACACAAATACTGTACTTACGAAACAAATTTCCCTACTTCCACTTGGAGTATAGGATCCCGCAACTGAACTTCCAACAATAAATCTTCAGCCTGAATACCCTCACCAGCTTTCAAAGGATGAGGAGAGAATATACGGAGGAATCCACTATAACTGCCTACAATTATTTTATCTGAGGAAACAAAAAGTAACAGAATTTAATACACACACACACACACACATATTTACAATTGTATGTCACATGAAAACATTTTCATGGTCACTGATAATATAAATGTAACGTGTATTTCAAATTCATGGTAAAATAATCTGATCTGGAAGCAAAGCTGACTTTTCCAGTTCATTCAATTTACAATACAGATCATTTTCAATTCAGTTTATAAACCTGAATGACTTAACATTAGTAGCATCCTAGCACCAAAACCACTACCTTTTAACCAACTTGATTTTGATACATAGATGATATCTCTCTAAAAATTAAAAAAATTTCTGTTTCTGAAAAGTTAAAATTTTTACGTTTGGACAAAGACATCATTTATACAGGTCTTTACAACTAAAGTAACTGGTATATTCCTCTACAACTATATACCAAACCTCTACTCTGCAGTATCACAGGGAACCCTGTATATTAAGCATGTCAAACCCGCTGTCCGCAGACGGCCCATAAAGAATATCGTTGCTGCCCAGCAAGCCGTGAGTTTGACATGCTTACTGTTAAGGCAGAGTAGGCACCTGCTCTCCCCACATTGCAGGTGCCTACTCTTCTCAAATTTACCCGGCCGAGAGGAGAGGAGGCTGGCGGCAGCGAGGGAGTTTAAGTCTGCTCTCTGTGGTGATGCCGGAATATGACGTAATTCTGGAATTACTAAACTGCACGCGTGAGTGAGCAATGAGAAGCAGGAAGTGAGAACTCAAAAGAGAAGATCCCCACTGGACCCCACAGAGAGGCCCCACACCAGCTCCCAAAAGTAGGGAGCAATCAGAAATAAATAAAATGATTTGTGAGTGTGTGCCTGTCATTGGTGTGATGGCCGCGGATGGACAGTGGAGGACCTGGAGGTGCACGGACGCACGCAACGCCACGTCCTTCACAGGGTTTCAAGAAGTAGTGGGACGATCCGCTTTGGCACAGGGTTCAGGCGGCGCCTTTAGGGGTTGCATACTGGCAGCGGCAATGTGAATGGAGTCTGCTTGTTGGCCAAAATTGAATGATGTTGGGATTTATTTTATACCAGGGCTTGACAAATTTGTTTGGAATCTAGGAGCCACCCAAAAAAATGTTAGGAAACAGTTTTTTTAAGGGGCACTATATAGTCACCAGAACCACTACAGATTAATGTAGTGATTCTGGAGCCTATAGCCTGTCCCTGTAGCCTTTTCAATGTAAACTCTGCATTTTCAGAGAAAAGGCAGTGTTTACATTGCTGCCTACTAAGACCTCTAATGGCTGTCACTCAGACGGCCACTAGAGAGTCCTAGCTCAGTGCTCTGCATGGACGCGCTGAATGTTACCCATACAGAACATGTGCAATATCCTCCCAATGCTTTCCTATAGGAAAGCATTGGCTTAGCTGAGATCATAAACACTGATGAACTCTGCAATGGAGGCAGGACAAGCCACGGCAAAACCTGCACAGCATGGGGGAAAAGGGTGAGTAAAAACAGCATTCATGTGATCACAGGTACCTAAACAGACACACACTCTCTGACAGACATACACACACACACACTGACAGAGGTATACACACACAAACACACACACACTGACAGAGGCATACGCACACATACTTTCTCAAACACTCACAAATTAAATTTTTTATATTTTAGTCCACCCAAACTCCCTACCTTTGGGAGAGCAGAGTGGACTTTCCCTGGGGTCCAGTGGGGCAGCTTTCTCTTCCTGTGTGAGAGGGAGCAGTAGTCTGCCATGCAGCTCCTCTCTGCTCCCTGTGATGCCGGGGCCGGAATAACGTCCTATTCCGGCTCCCGGCATCATTAAACAGCGCGAGGGAGCAGAGAGGAGCCGCTAGAAGATCACTGCTCCCTCGCACGCTGCCCCAGCCGACCGCCTCCATGAAGCCCAGGGCGGCCAGGTGCAACGCACAGCAGCTTTTTATCTAAGACGCCTGGCTGGGCAAATAATGGAGACAGCCGCCTACATGCTCCAGCGGGTGGACGGCTGGCTCCATTATTTGCCCAGCCGGGCGTTTTAGATAAAAAGCTGACAAACCCCAGGGCAAAATATTTAGTCACCATGGCGACCTGGTGCCTGTGATTTGTTGAGCTCTTTACTTTACTTTTCCAAATAAACCTACGCTTCTATGAAAATTTAAGTGATTTTTTTTTTGCGGCCCACATAAAACTTAAACCTTGTTTATTTGGCCCGTGCTAACCTTTGAGTTTGACGTGCTTATTCTTTCTCTATCTATTCAAACATAGCCATTATACCAGGGCTTGACATATCCCAGAGGCCAGTTCGCCATGGCGACCAGGAAATTTGTCCTCGCACCTGAGATTTGTGCATAATTTCAGCTCCAGAGATGACCGGCTGCCTGAGATTGGAAACGTGCAGTTGGCTCACGGAGGGCTGAGGCAGTAAGGCAGATGGGTGGGCGGTGTTATGTCATATTCAGTGACCGATGGAAACCAGAGGAAGACGGGCAGCTGACTGAGCGCGGCAACGAGGGAGCGGTAACTTCCCTACTCTGCTCTATCATGCGCCCTCCACTGATGTGGAAGACAGGTTATCATGTCAGCCCAGCCCTGCATCACTAAAGAGCACTCTAGGGAGCAGGGCAGGGAGATGATAGCAGTCACTCCAGCTCTCACAAAGGTAGGAAGGCTGGGTGGATTTAAATTAAAATTAAAAAAAAGTAATAATTTTTGAGTGAGTGAGCGTGTCTGCTAGTGAGTGTGAGCGTGTCTGTCAATGAGTGTGAGCGTGTGTCAGCAGTGGTGTATTTTGAATTTGTGCTACTCTAGGCATGACAAGACTCGTGCACCCCCAATCTAAATTAGCCCCACCACTACCTGTTTAAGATGAACACGCAGTTTGACTGAAAGACACACACTAACACACTTACTCAAAGCCACACACTCGCCCATACACATACAGTGACATACATTTATTGACAGAGACACAGACATTCACTCACATCCACAAACACACACATTTTTTATTTATTGATTTTTAATGTAAATTCACCCGGCCTCCCTACCTTTGGGAGAGCTTGAGTGGTTTCTTCCCTGTGGTCAAGGCTGCTGCTGGGCTGGGTTGGTGGGTGGACAGGCAGGCAGGCGCACAGTGGAGGCAACGAGGGAGCTCTAATCCTCCTGCTCAGCTCCCTTGCGCGCCGCTTAGTAATGCCGGGAGACGAAGTGATGTCATATTCTGCCTCCCGGCATCACTGCGGGGCGCATGGAAACAGAGCAGGAAGAGCTCAGAGGACAGCGCACTCTCGTGACCGCAATATGTGCATCTGAATGCCTTGGAGGGACCATGAGATGGCTAGTCGGTGCCAGGGCGCTTAGGAGGCATTTTATTGCCGCCCCCTGAAAGTGACGCTTAAGGCAAATGCATTGTTAGCCGCGTAGAAAATACACCACTGTCTGTCCATGTTTGTGTCGGTCAGGGTCTGTCTCAATGCGTCTCTCTCGGTCAGTTTGTGTGTGTATAAAATTAGTGTGCATGTCTGTCAGTGAGTATGTATCAAATCCGTGTGTGTGTTAGTGAACGTGTATCAAATCAGTGTGTGTGTGTGTGTGTGTGTCAGTGAACGTGTATCAAATCAGTGTGTGTATCAAATCAGTGTGTGTGTGTGTCAGTGAACGTGTATCAAATCAGTGTGTGTGTGTCAGTGAACGTGTATCAAATCAGTGTGTGTGTGTCAGTGAACGTGTATCAAATCAGTGTGTGTGTGTCAGTGAACGTGTATCAAATCAGTGTGTGTGTCAGTGAACGTGTATCAAATCAGTGTGTGTGAGTTGAGTGTGTATCAAAACAGTGTGTGTCAGTGAGTGTGTATCAAAACAGTGTGTATAATTAGGTTGCCTGCCCCCTCCAATCACATGGAAAATTTGGTTTTACGCATTTTTTTCCCATGCCGTGCTGGTGACAATCTTGACAATCTCAGCCAATCCAATGCTTCCCTATAGGAAAGCATTGGGAGACTATTGCGCATGCGTGGCAAAACGCTATGCTGTGCCAGTCAGCTTCTCCTCATAGAGATGCATTGAATCAATGCATACCTATAAGGAACATTTACTTACCTAGGAAGCACCTCTATAAGCCGTCTGGGTAACTGTCACTAGAGAAGTTACCAGTTAGCAATGAAAACACTGACTTTTGTCTGAAAAGTCAGTGTTTATATTTAAAAAAAAAACATGCAGAGACAGGATATAGACTTCAAAACAACTACATTAATTTGAAGTGGTTCTGGCGAGAATAGTGTCCCTTTACGAATTGTATTTTTGACTTTGAAAAATCTGGCTCATAACTTTTTTTAGCTGGCTCTGGCCAAAGCAAATTTGTCAAGCCCTGCATTATACCAAATTCAAAAACCATATGGGAATTCATCTGATACAGTGTAGTGAAAATTGTATTGAAGATGTCTTAGTAATTTGTCAAACATATAACATACCGTATATACTCGTGTATAAGTCGATCTCATGTATAAGTCGAGTGCAGTTTTGTGACCAACAATTGTGAAATATGCTATGCCTCGTGGATAAGTCGAGGGTAAAACTTGGGGCTATGAAATTCTGTGATTTTTATAATTATATACACACACACACTCTGCATTATATACACACACACACTCATACAAACACACTCTGCATTATATACACACACACACTCATACAAACACACTCTGCATTATATACACACACTCTGTGTATATAATGCAGAGTGTGTATATAATGTAGTGTGTGTGAACTGGGTGGGGGGAGGGCATTTTTATTATTTTAATTTGTTTTATTTTAATATTATTTTATTTTTTTTTGTCCCCTCCCTACCTGCTTGTTAACTGGTCAGGGAGGGGGGCTATCTTAATCCCTGGTGGTCCAGTGGCATGTCTGTGAAGTGGAGGGGCCGGCAGGAAGCATTTACTTACCTTTCCTGCAGCTCCTGTCAGCTCCTTTCTCCTCCGTTCCGGTCAGCTCCACTGTAAGTCTCGCGGTCTGTTTGCCGCGCGGATCGTTGCCATGGCTCTGACGGCCGCGGCTCTCTAAGTTGCCATAATACAGACAGTGACTCGAGTATAAGTCGAGTGGGGGTTTTTAAGCACAAAAAATGTGCTGAAAAACTAGACTTATACTCGAGTATATACTGTATGCATGCAACATGGACACTTAGGCATTTAATGTTGGCTTATTAATTTATACAACATTTTACATAATAAAACCATTAAAGGGACACTATAGGCGTGCATGCGCATTATGTCCCCCTATCGGGACGCCGGAGGAGGTGAAGTGCCAACCCAGCATCAAAGGACATTGGCGTGGGAATTGGGTGCATAAATAAAGACGTTTTAACCCTTTGCCTGCTGTTTGCAAAGGTTGCGAGGAAGAGGGGGGAGGACCAGAGGGCACTATAGTGTAAAGAATACAGATTTGTATTCCTAACACTATAGTAACCGTTTTACATTGTTTTAATAAATACAGTTTGTTTGTTCATTTGTCATTTAAAAGTGTACCACGAAAATTTTTTATTCTGTTCCACAGATAGTGCACACATGCTCTATGCCCACAGATCTGTCAGATTTACCATGTCCAGATCCACTGTTATCAACATCAGCAACACAAAGGCATCCTTGGTCAAATTCTTCATTCTCTCCCAATGTAGTAGACCACCAGTCACGAGCCTTGAACAGTGACATTTTTATAGAAGCTAAAAAAATAAATGAATAGTGATATATTATATTCCTTATCTAAATCAATGTAACCATAAATAATGTACCATTCTCATTTGTGTACTTTACAAATAGGATACCCATGAATCAAGTTTGACCAGTTAAAATATTATTACGAGAACAATGTATTTATTATTGTTGCAAAAAGCTGATCAACCATCACAACGAATAACAAGGCTATTTGCTAAAGTAAGAATTCAAAGTGAATTTCAAAAATTAAAAGGGCATCTGTCATGTCCCCAACAACATATGCTAATTAGACTAAGCATTAAATTATATCTGTACATTTTGCCAGCAGGTTTGCTAGCAAATGTATAGATTAGTAGAAAAGATTATTTAAAAATAGGCTGTCTCCCAACTGTAAGTCAATGCCTCATCAAACCCAAAAGTGGTCCTTTTGTTCTCCTACGCATAGCAACCATAGCACATGCGCTGTGGTTGCTATTGAAATTCCCTAGTGGAAGCTACAAGTATAGGAACAGAGCGACATGATGTCACTGAAGGCTATGTGCTGTGTCACTGACGAGGTTTGCCCTGCTTAGAAAAGTGACCCCAAGAAGATCAAATCACTGAAGAGCAGAGGTGGAGAGTGGTACATGAAGAGTAACACCCACAAAGCATGTATCTTTGTGATATATGATTTACTCAATGTATGTGGGAGTGATTAAAGGTATTTTTTTGACAACAGGTTCACTTTAAAACCAGAGTAGCCAGATTGGGAGTATAGCTGACTTAGAGAAGTTTGACAGTTCAGCTATTTTGACCTTAAATTTGAAATTCACTTGTAATTCTCACTTTAGTGAAGAACCCTACGCATGTCTTTACACAAAGACATAATGAAACCATGATAATTTCAAACATTCACTCTAAACACCAAATCCACTTTGTCTTTATAAATCTGTTTTGGTGCATAGACCCTGTCTTTTTTTGATAATGTAAAACACTACCATTTCTGAGGACTGCCAATGTTTACATCTGTTTCTAGTGGTGGTGAGATTGAACTAGATGCATCATAGAGCATTTCATTTAAAACACACAGCATGATGACACTGAACATGTCTAATGTTTTTCTATGATAAAAGTTTTAAACAGTTACTTGACAATAATAAGTGTAGGCCTGTCATCCCCTTTAGGCAGAGTAATCCCTGGCCCACTCCCTTTATTCCAAAAGTCATTAGTAGGCTGTGTGTTATTAAAATGTTTTAATAGGGGGGCGGGGCCTGACCGCCATGCTGACCGGTCGCATTGCACAGAGGCTCTTGCTGATTTCCAGCTAAATGGCAGAAATACTACACTTACTGCCCGGAATCAGACGGAATAGCCCGTTAATGTGCGCAGGGGGAGGATGGCGCCACCGCAGACTCCGAGATCGGGAGTTTTGGGGCCCCGGCGGTACAAAACTTTGGAGCCTGCGGCCTACTCAGGACAGGAGTGGGGTGGACGGCCGCTGCCCCGCTTGCAATCCTGACTGCCACACTAAAGCCCTGTGATACGCCTCGCAGGCCCCCGTCCCCCCCCCTTGGGCCGGGGGGGTTATCCCGGTCCCCACTGGAGGGAACCGAGGCCCTGCTACACACATCAGTGGGGAGTGCTTGGCACCAGGGACCATGTGCTATGCCACCAACATGGAAGCCTCAGAGCCCACACCAGGCGTGATAACACTCACTGCTAGCAGGCTGCATCAGAAACAGAGCCATTACAGTTTGCATCCCTGGATTATGGCAGTGTTCTTTCACTACCAGACAGAGCAATCTCAACTTACCTAGCCTCCGTGCACAGAGCCTGGGCCTGGTACCCACGACGGCCTTCCTGGGCTTTGAGCGCCTAAAGAACATTCCTTGACCCGCAGCCCTACTCCTGGATGGAACACACGGGCCAGGAATCACGTTGCCGGCCATTAATTGTACCGGAACCGAGGTTGCAAGCGGTCCGCTCAGACGGCGCAGAATGGCATCTACAGGTCTCACCCTCACATCAAGATCCAGATCACACTATACACAGATCGGCGGCAGGACCATTACACATCCAGGCGATCTGGCAAGCCTGACAACATACC
The DNA here is from genome assembly GCA_933207985.1 of Pelobates cultripes. Taxonomy (NCBI): domain Eukaryota; kingdom Metazoa; phylum Chordata; class Amphibia; order Anura; family Pelobatidae; genus Pelobates; species Pelobates cultripes. The sequence goes on from OW240915.1 coordinate 110,620,839, forward strand.
GTCTCCAGCAGCGTGGCTTTCCCAATGAGACTCCAGTGGTGTTCTTTCGTTTCTTCACTTAAGCTGAACTGGTCACTATCTTGATTACATTAATTTGTGGTTGTTAGAACGGGCATCAAAGCATATTAATGGGCATCTTTCATGTCTTAGTAATGAAAATCTGTGCTCTCAGCTAAATTCACATAGTAACATATACAGCACTCACCATTGTATATTGTAAATGTCTAATTACTCGACACTGCAACTTAGCCCTGCACAGAGGTAGCACATCATTGTATAGCATGTCAACGTTTATCAGCTAGCACAGCATACACTTTACGCTGTCAGCCTTGGCGACACTAATCTTAGCATGCCTAGCCGGCCATGCCACCCAAGTTTACTATTTAGCAGACTCCCATACCTCATATGTGCACTCCTAACAGTACTTGTTGTAAGCTTAAATCGAATGTCCTGCTACGTTCTTCTAGACAATAATGATGATATATACCAACTGAGACATGACTGCCTAGCCTAAACCTAGCGTGTTTTACCCTCTCCAAAAAAAAAAAGTGCTGTTTCTGCAAATGTCATACCAATGCTTGTTATCGTGTTTCACACTGACCGCTTACTAATGTTGTTGTGACATTGTGAGCATACCTGTATTCTTTCAAAAGCACATCAAAAAAAAAAAAAAAAAAATGTTTTAATAGATACAACTTAAAAAGAGCATCTACAGCCTAACAATTGAAAACAGTAAAGTTTTTCAGTTTTACAACATAAAAGTACTAGGATACATGACGGGACATTGAAACAGTAAGACAAAAACTGAATAACAAAAAAGGTACATATTAGCGTAAGAATTGGCTGGGGGAGGGGGGAGATACTGCAATCCAGGATTGACCCAAGAGCCTTACTGAGTAAATATAGATTGAATTAGAATTATTATTATTGCCATTTATGTAGCACCAACCTATTCTTTAGCGCTTTACAATTTTCCCAGCTAGACTATTATGAACTATAATTTCCAATTCCTTTGCCAGTTCTCAACTTAGTACTGTGTGGTATGTTAGGTGCAACTGAAATACAATATGTTTGCATATTTGTCTACTGGTGGTAGAGATTCTAATATGATACAATTTATCATTACCATGCTTACAACTGAATTGTTTATTACAAAGTGTAAAATGGGATAGTCACATATGGTAACTGTGCATGTTTGTTAAGACCCTTCCAGGGTGATATGGCCATTTCCACCTAAATCTCTTTTCCGCTCTTCCATATACCTCCTTGTCTCTTTCTTCCATTTTTGTTAGATTTTTCTGCCAGGTACCAAGGTCCTGATCATGTACAAGAGAATGAAAATGGGAGTTCATGGAATAACCCACAAAACCACAAGTTGATACTCAGCCTGCACAATGAAATGCAGACATGTATTGCCCATTGCAATAGAAGAGGAGCATGTGATGGCTGATGGAAATAAGAAAGATGTGAAGGCAGAAGCCAAGTGTAGCTCAACTTTTTGGCAAAAAAAATAAATCAATCTTACATGAGTAACATTTATATATTTTGATTTTGTTGCAATGTCAGTGTAGGAATCTTTTTCCATAAAGATTCCATGATTACAAAAAAACCTAAAGTGACAGTGCCACAAGGAAAAATAAAAAAATACATATACATACATACACACATATATATATATATATATATATATATATATATACACACACACACACACACACACACACACACACACACACACACACATATATACACACATACACACACAACATTTAAACTTATACAATGTAATTAACACATCTACTACAATGCCAATACTCGCATTCTAGAAAACGAGGACAGACGGTCAACAAGAAAAGACCAAAATGCTTACTCCATGAAAAACATGGGCAAAATCTGCAGATCTGTATGGGTACATGCATTTATAATATTGGGTTGTTTTTTTCCTATATTTGGATGGATCATAAGGCAATAAAGGTGGCATTAATTAATGTTGCTGACTCAATTTCACATGGTAATGAAATGTCCTTGTGACAGATCTGAACAGCCCAGTCTGCTGCAGTATCACTAATCTACTTAAGGCCGATCAACAAAGCAGACTTCAGTGGGCCCACAATCCTCTTTACAGTGCTTATCGGATACTTGGTTAAAGAACAGAAGAGACTGAAGCAAAACATTATTCATCCTCGTAAAAATGGATAGATACTCCCTTAAACTCAGAATATTCCATTCAATTATTTCTAGTAACATAAAATAATTTCCTCTTTATCGTTCTAATTATGTCATTTCAAACATGGCCAAGTACCGTCAATCAAAATAAGCTTCGCTATATAGTCGTGATATAGCTTAGTTAGTGCATCAGCTCCAGTACAAAAAAAAAAAAAAAACTCTGAATGCATGCTTCATAAAAAAATATATATTTTAAAATGATATCAATTATGAGAGGTAATAATTTTATTCTAAGTGTAATTTGATATTAAAAGGGTACTATACACATCGGAACAACTACAGGTTAGTACTATTGCCTGTCCTTGCAGGCTTTTTACGGTAAACTCTGCCCTTTCAGAGAAGATACAGTGTTTACTTTAGTGTCTAGGAACACCACTCATGGCAGTCACTCAGATGGTCACACTACGGGAGCTTCCTGGGTCACATTCAGCGTCTCCATGCCCTGCATTGATTCTAGCATCTCTAGGAGGAGTTGCTGATTAGCATAGCATTTTGCAGCATATGTGTAATAGCCTGCCAATGCTTTCCTATGGAAAGCATTGTATTGGCTGAGAAGTTTCTGATCACCATAGCTACAGCATATTTTCAATCTTTAACTACAGCTACTCACAACTGCATGTTGACGGGCGGTGTTGCCCAGATTATCCTTCAAAAGCATCTTAGCGGTGTGGGGCTTCCCTCTATTGTGAAGTACTACTAAGAGGCACACCTACCTAGAATTGCAGACTGGCACTTCCGTTCCACTCCTAAACGGTGGGTGTGCCTTGAACTGGCGCAAGCAGTAGGTAGTATATCATCTATTCTTTAACTCTATAGAGCAACATTTTGAAGCACTCAAGCAGGCAATACGATAATTGATGCGTGCCCGAGGGCTTGGCGTTCGGTCAGGTTAATGTGTCAGCTGGCCACAACTCCTATAGTCCATTGGCCCCTGTAACCATAAACACTAATCTGGCCAGCAGGCTTCTTTCCTCAGAACTAAGAGGATTTAGAGTGACAGAATGAGCATTTTAACAACAATGGTGTACAGATGGTAAATTCAAATCGTTGGAGAGGTTTCAGGAATGGACCCATCCTGGGATAGTCACATTTTGCTACTTTCAGATCTAGAACTATTATGCCTCACTCCCAGCTAGACACTTAAAGGACCACTATGGGCACCCAGACCACTTCAGGTCCATCTAGGGTCCATCTATGGTTAACCCTGCCTGCTATAAACATAGCAGTTTCACAGAAACTGCTATGTTTACATTAGGGTTAATCCAGCCTCTAGTGGCTGTCTCGATGACAGCCACTAGAGGCGCTTCCGTGCTTCTCACTGTGAGAAGATACTGCCGTCCATAGAATGCTTTCCAATGGACTGACTGAATGCGTGCGGCTCTTGCCGCGCATGCAGCCGATGACGTCGGAAGGAGGAGAAGGAGGCGCTGGAGAAAGGTAAGTGATTAACCCCTTCTTCCCCATAGAACCCGGTGGGAAGGGGGCCATGAGGGTGGGGGGGGACCTAAAGACCCTATCGAGCCAGGAGAATGAGTTTGTTTAACTGGCACTATAGTGGTCCTTTAACCCCTTAAGGACCAAACTTCTGGAATTAAAGGGAATCATGTCACACATGTCATGTGTCCTGTGGGATTAATCCACAGAGGTTTCACACAATTTAAAGTAATTTGTTCCACCCGGGAACACATCACGAGGGTGATTTCGGTCCTTTATGCTTTGTTGTTAACAAGCGGCACTTGGGTTTCTTTGAATATTTTATTCCACTCTTGGTCTGAATTTCAGCGACCCATCAACGCTCTCGCGGCTCAAGTATCATGAATTAAATTATAAATTGCTGACAAATTGGTACAAGACCCCAGAGATTCTGCACCACATAAACTCTGAGATCTCTGGTGAGTGTTTGAGAAGCGGGTAGGAGGTCGGTACTGGACTCCACATTTGGTGGACCTGCCCTATTATTACCCATTTTTGGTCCATGATCCACAATAAAATTAATGAGATAGTGTACACGGACCTTCCTTTCTCGTTGCTTCCAATGCATTCGCACCACACAAAGGTCTCCTTAAAGCAATATAAAAAAAGTGTTAACTAAACATTCAATGAATGCGGCAAAATCCTTGATTCCAATTTTGTGAAAGCAGACGAGTGTATCATCTTACCAGCAATGGATGGCAAGGGTGGAAGATATTTACAATATGGAAACTCTGATGGCAGCACTTAAGGGTACTTCAGGAAGGTGTACACAGACATGGATGCTTTGGATTGAAGAGGGCTACGATGTAGAGGGCCGCTGTGACGGGTCTATGCCAAATAGCTTAGAGGGGTGTTCTTCTTCTGGCCAAGGGGCAGAGTCCACAAATGGGAAGGGTGAAAAAAGAGGGAAAGAATTTGTCCGTAACCACTCACATATTTTACCTCTAATCTATGACGGAGGGAATTTGGTACTGTAATAATCTTGAAGCTACAGCAATTTATGCAACCGGCAGTATCTTTCACAAATTCTACGATTTGTATTATTGGTTTAACATTGTTTCCAACTTGGCAGCCATCTTACTGTCTGTAAAGGGATTCCACAATTGTGATGACTGTGTATATACCGATATACTGAAACTGATGCTACCTGTTATATCAGTGATTTGCTTAGCACTCTAAGTCGTTTTTTTCTGTCTAAAACTTTTATTGCAAATTCTCAATTCCTATTATTTATGTCAAATCTATTAATCTGAAATAATAAAATCTAATCATTTTACCTGGAAACAAACATTTGGGTGTCTGTATGTTTTGTTATCCATATGTATATGCTATAATAGTGTTGCTTACTTCGTCTTATCAAATTCCTTTAATCAAACCTTTTCTAATAATATTGTACTTGCAATTAAATGAGCATCACAGTTATTCGTTAATTATTGTAGTAGAGATTTCAATTGCTGCCACTTTTAACTGTGTAATGAGATTTCCACTATTTTACATTTCACTTCTGTGGCTTACTGGAAAGGTAAATCAAGAAATGAAAAATAAGCGAAGGGCATTAAAAGCATGCAAATCAGAGATATTTGAATTAATAAATTAATGACAAATTGTCACTTTCCTGTTCCAATAGCACACTGGCAAGTTTTAGGTAAGTGATTTATTTAGTGTCATTAATTATTATTACTCTTTTTATCTGTGTGTATAGATTCATAATTACACGAACAAGCAGGTTGTTTTCTTTCTTCCTACTGTACAGATGGTGATGTCATCTGTGCAATTACTTCCTATAACGAACGGTTAATGATGTCCCCCATAACTGCAATAAATATTATTTTTAAAAGCATCTTAATCTCCTTTTTCCAGCGCAGAGACAGCCTAGTGGAGCATAGTGGAGGCGTCACACAACCCAATGCTTTTCTAGGGGATAGGAGTATGGGAGATTTTCCGTGCATGGCAAGCACCACACACGCATCCATTCAAAAACTTCTCACAGGAAAGCATTGAATCCAATGCTTTTCTAGTGGTAGTATTTAATGACGTTCAGTGCCTCTAGCAACAGCTTAACAACACCATAATAATTTCATTGGAAAGCTTATGGCCTCCCAGACTAACCTCTACCTCACATACCTGTCTTTTGCTGTCTCCTATAGGGCAGCACTCTACTCTCTCCTCCAGCTCTGCTTCACTTCCACCTTATTTGATTGCTTCCTCCTGTCCTATTGTGTTTTACACCCCACCTCCTATAGACTGTTCATGTAAGTTTGCTTGTAATTGTCCTATTTATAGTTAAATCCCCCCTCTCTTAATATTGTAAAGCGCTATATAAATATATATTTTTTTTTTCTTAAGGTCACTTTAGGCAGCATAACCAATCAATCAATTTCATTGAAGTGGTTATGGTACCGATAATTTCCATTATAAACATTACATGAAGATCCCTTGTTGTCCATAGCCTGGTCTATTTCTGCAGCTCAGGAACCGCACATGTTTGCAATAAGCTCAATCACTGCTACCCAACACGGATATAAAATGCATAGTTAATCCGCAAAGTAACTCAATTGCAATTATTTGTTTTTATAGTAGTAACATATTCCAAAAGCACTGTAGAATAGAAAGCAAGACAAACATTTAATTCTAACAAATCATGTATAACATATGGGAAGAGAAGTGAAGAGGACTCTTCCCAAACAAGCTAACAATATGTTAGCTCTACCTTCCAGCAGGTAGCGGAGCACAGGCACCCATCACCCTCATTCAGTGTCAAATCAATCTTAAACTGTTTGACACAGAGACAGGGCCAGGGGTCTCCAGGCACCATAACCACTCCAATATCATGACATGCTTAAGGTGGGTACCTTCCTTTAAAGGACCACACCAGGCCCATTCGTTCTGCCGAGCAGTTCCTCTGATGGTCAGAGGCTTTAATCAGGAATCATTAGACTGTCGGTTAAAGGACCACTATAGTGCCAGGAAAACATACTCGTTTTCCTGGCACTATAGTGCCCTGAGGGTGCCCCCACCCTCAGGGTCCCCCTCCCGCCCGGCTCTGGAAGGGGAAAAGGGTTAAAAACTTACCTTTTTCCAGCGCTGGGCAGAGAGCTCTCCTCCTCCGATCCTCCTCTTCTCCTCCCCGTCGGCTGAATGCGCACGCGCGGCAAGAGCTGCGCGCGCATTCAGCCGGTCTCATAGGAAAGCATTTACAATGCTTTCCTATGGACGCTGGCGTGTTCTCACTGTGAAAATCACAGTGAGAAGCACGCAAGCGCCTCTAGTGGCTGTCAATGAGACAGCCACTAGAGGATTAGGGGGAAGGCTTAACCTATTCATAATTATAGCAGTTTCTCTGAAACTGCTATAATTATGAAAAAATGGGTTAACCCTAGAAGGACCTGGCACCCAGACCACTTCATTAAGCTGAAGTGGTCTGGGTGCCTAGAGTGGTCCTTTAATAATAGGCTGGGAGCATCATCTGTCGCTCTCAGACTATCACTAGTTCCCCATTCTAAAACAGAGATTAAAAAAGGTATATAACCAGTCCGAGGTTTCTTCACTAAAGACTTGGACCATCAGAGGAAGTTGCTAAAAAGAGTAAAAAGAGCACCATCTTTAAAAATGTTTGGGCGTAAAACATTACAAACATCAGGTAAAATGGTGCCTGGAGCCCTGCGGGCACCATAACTTAACTGATGCCAGGAGTGTATATGTAAAACAATAACTTAAAAATGTAAAACCTAAATCGTCTGAGGTCACTGATCAAAGTCCTATTTAGTTATCATCATGAGGTGCAAAGTTACCCGTCTGGCAAACTTTGCAAGCTTTCCTTAGACCTAAACTCACAAACTACAATAATACAGAGAGTATTTACACTGATGAAAATATTGATTTTGCCATTTATTTTTAAGTAAATAACCTACAAAATTACTTAGGTGATGACTAAAGATTCTAAATCTGAATATGTAATAAGTCGAATATGCTTTCCAATTGAATTACTCCTTGTTCTACTTAATTCATCATAAAAACATAAATAGTTAAAATACTGCATGCCCAGATAATCCATAGTATTACAATAATGAACACTGAATACAAGAACTGTTTTTCTCAAGACCACCATAACAAACAAAAATATAGTGTTATTAGTACAAAGTAGAGTTACAAACAGTATTAGCATGTGTATTTTTAATGACATACTGACAGACAGACCAACCTTTAACACTTTCTACTTTCTCATAAAGTATAGATCATTATGCTAGGTGAGCATGGATCAAAGCCTTAGACAATGCAAGGATTTCTGTATATGACCCACACTTACTATGAAAGAAGCAATCTCCGTCTGGCCAGTCACCCCATTAATAAGAATAGAGGGATTACCTGTAAACACATATATCCAGGACACTCGGCTCAGGTGCTGCTGCTTCTAAGGGAGCTCTAGTGGATTCTCTGGGTTCCAGGTGCCAGTTAGTGACGTCACTCAGAAGTCCTTACACTCTCTCTTGAAGTCGCATCCATCCGTTGCCTCTCTTCACTCACCCTCCTCCGCACCCGCAGCCATATTGGGTCTGTTACCTCGGCAACAGGGACAACCAAAGCCCTGCGAGCCGCTATGAATGAAGGGAATTGTAGTGTGCAAGGAGTAGCTGCTCTGTGATGGGTAGAGTGGGCGGGTTAGGTAGGCGGATCTGAAAGCATGTAACTTTATTTAAAATTGACAAAGATCGCTCGTCGGAGACTGCGGGAATTATGTAACTCGTAGTTGAGGCTATTGAGTGATCAGTTACTCCATTTGGTTTGACAGATGAACTACGACACATGGCACTCATTCATTCCAATGGGCGGTGCATTTACTGTGATACCCTGTTGTAGATCACTGTTATATCATGCTGTGGGATTCCTATTAAAGCAGAGCTGGCATTTGTGAAATATATGCACAAATCTATGGCTCTGCACAAGTTAGATATCTATGTGTTGTGCTATTTTTGTTAAAAAAAAAAAGTCTATTATTTGTATTTTTATTTACATTGACTGACTCTTTGGGCACAGTTTGAGGAGGCATGCAAATTTAAAATAAAGGTACAAGCTAGGCACCATAACTACTACAACAAAAACAGAGAATAGGAGAACGAACAAAAGCTTAAAGAAACTCAATAGCTTGCATTTAAAGCGGCACTGTCATGCCGAACTTACCTTTCCCCAATCGATTCCTTTTCTCTTCCTCTGCCCCCCAGGTGACTATGGGTCCTCAAGCCCCTAGTTACCCCCCACCCAAAAAAAATAATTAATAAACCCCTACTTAACCGCTCATCCTAAAAATAGGTCCTCCTCCCCATGGTAACTTAAGGGCCCCCACCCGCCACTCATTGGTGGGGGCCAGGACAGTAGGTCCTCCCGCCCCACCCATTGTAACTAAAGGGACCCCACCGCCGCTCATTAGTAGAGGCCAGCGAGGGAGGGACAATAAGTCTCTCCCTATTGTAACGTATTGCACTCACCCACCACTCATGGGTGGGGGCCGAGGAAATGGGTCCTTCTCCCTCCCATTGTAACTTAAGGGCCCCCACCCGCCGTTCATGGTTGGGTACCGGTCAGTGGCGGATCCAGAGCCTGATCTCGGGAGGGGCACTTGTAGATTATTTAATTAAATAATCCAGGCACAATAACCACTACAGGTCAGTGTAGTAGTTATGGTGTCAGTAGTGTCAGGATTCCACCCCAGAGTAAGTAGTCATACCGTTTAAGAACAGTTTGACAACTTACCTGGGGTCTGCTGGGATATAGGGTATAGGAGCAGTGGTGTGTGTTAAGGGTGAAGTGTGTGAGTGCGGCAGTGTATGTCAGGGTTGTAGTGTGTGTGTTAGGGGGCAGTGTATGTATGGGGGCACTGTATGTGTTTTTGGGGCAGTGTGTGTGTATGGGGACAGTGTTTGTGGGGCAGTGTGTGTATGGGGACAGTGTTTGTGGGGCAGTGTGTGTATGGGGGGCAATGTACGTATGGGAACAGTGTTTGTGGGGCAGTGTGTGTATGGGGACGCAGTGTGTGTATGGGGACGCAGTGTGTGTATGGGGACAGTGTTTGGGGGCAGTGTGTGTGTATGGGGACAGTGTGTGTATGGGGACAGTGTGTGTATGGGGGCAGTGTGTGTGTATGGGGGCAGTGTGTGTGTATAGCGGCAGTGTGTGTGTATGGGGCAGTATTTGTGGGCAGTGTGTTTATGGGTGCAGTGTTTGTGGGGCAGTGTGTGTATGGGGGCAGTGTGTGTATGGGGACAGTGTTTGTGGGGCAGTGTGTGTGTGTATAGGGGGCAGTGTGTGTATGGGGACAGTGTTTGTGGGGCAGTGTGTGTGTGTATGGGGATGTGGGGCAGTGTGTTTGTGGGGGGGGGTGTGTGTATAGGGACAGTGTTTGTGGGGCAGTGTGTGTATGGGGGCAGTGTGTGTAATGGGGGCAGTGTATCTGTGGGGGGCAGTGTGTGTGTAATGGGGGCAGTGTGTGTATGGGGCAGTGTATGTATGGGGGGCAGTGTGTGTATGGGGACAGTGTGTGTATGGGGACAGTGTTTGTGGGGCAGTGTGTGTATGGGGACAGTGTGTGTAATGGGGGGCAGTGTATGTATGGGGGGCAGTGTGTAATGGGGGGAAGGAGGCTTTTTAATAATATATATATTTTTTTTTAATAAAATAAATATTCTATGTCCCCCCTCCCTTCTTACCTTTATTTAGGAGGAGGGGGGACATTTCCCTGGTGGTCCGGTGGGGGATTCATTTGTGGTCCCAGTGGTGAGAGTGAACTCTAGCCCGCGTTCCCGGGCTAGAGTTCACTCTCGCGAGATTTGGAGCATTGCCGTGGTAACCGCAGCAACGCTCCAAATCTCGAGAGAGGAGGACCTGGAGGGGCTCTCACTCCCTCCTTCCGCCGCCGGCTGTCAGCACGGTGCCTGCGGACCGGGGAAGGAGATCACTGATCTTCCTCCCTGGTCCGCAGGCACATTGCAGGGCTGGCACTTGGGCAATGCCAGCCCTGCACTAGCCAGCAGAGGAGAATCTCGGGGGGGGCAATAGCCCCCCCCCCTGGATCCACTAATGGTACCGGTACAGTAGGTCCTCCCGCCCCCTCATTGTGTCATAGGGCCCTGTGGGGATATTTATGGGATAATAATAGTAACAGTGAGAATTGCCCACTAATTCAATTCTCAGATCCCAAAGAACGTTTATCGTAAGTGAGAAGTATTTCATATAATAATATCACAATGTATAAAAATAGATTTTTATTTATAATGACAAATTAATTAATAAAAATATTATGCAACATGCATGACAATAATCAATGAATATCCAGTACAAAATGATATGCAATACAAAGGAATGGGTATTACGTTTCAATGGCTAAATAGCATTTCCTGTCAAGACTTTATTTATGACTATCTTTAACACAGACTGAAAGTGAAACTTTTCACAGAAGAACAGAATTCCTCAGAGTGCAGCGTAAGGTCGTAAAGTTTAGCTGACAGTTAGAATAACCCTTTCAATGCTGGATAGATCTCCTAGGTAATTAAGATCTATTCTTATGTAATTTTAAATAAACATTTAAACCAGTTCATTAGTCATTTCCTGGAACCATCCAATAAGAGAATCTACCATATTTTATGAGCAGAGTTTGTTTTTAATTTGTCTAAAAGATATCTTATCTTAATTTAGAGCAAATCAATACACCTGGATAAAAACAGCGGTATGCTAACACGTGATAATATCACATTAATATATAATTATTCTTAATTCCACCTGCAGAATGGAATGTTTATAACTATATATTCTTTAGTTAACTAAGATTTCTTAATATGGAAATCTGACCGTGCTTTATCCAGTCATATATAATGCTATTAATAAATTTTAATTAATTTAATTAATTAAATGAAACCAGTATAATTACCAGTTGAGTAGATATTTCATCCGATTGGTAGATAGTCTCAGGAACTTATTTGGATGTCTCTCTGCATGGAGGTATTGGTTAGAAAGTCAGTAAATTCTAAGTGTTAGAGTTTTAGGAGTAGAGTGTTAGTCTCAGATGTTGTCCGAGTTGGAATCCCCAAACTTCCAATTCCTCTCTCCTCTCCTTTGCATCTCCTGCATACCTCTATCTTCCCTTTGTCTTAACTTTTAAAGGGCCAGACTCTCTGTACGTCACCAGTTGATAACCCAATAGAAGTACTAGAGGTGTGGTTATCTTCCAGATCGCAATTTAGGTATTTGGTCTATAGAGTGCAGTCTTGTCCCACTAAACATACCTATCCAGGAAAGAGTTAACTTTTCCTGGTGGCTATTTTGACGTCATTTTGCTTATCTCAAATGACCACTATAACTTACGTATCCTTTCAGATCAAAGGGTTTATTTAAGTTTTGTCCAGACTGTGTGTCTGGCAATCTGAGTTTTGACCCGTAACTTACAATGGTACCTTGTATGTATAGACAGTTAAATTTTAAATTATTTAATCTTCTCTGTCACAAATGTCTGGGTTTAGAATTAATCTATTCCATTAGCATTAGACAGTCTGTCCAACCCCCGTTCTTATCACTTGTTTATACTATGCATTCCTTTAGCTCTGGCAAAGTGGCTAGTCTTACAGAAAGAAATCTTGTGTCTTTTTGTTAACTTGGAAATAACAAAATGGAGTCTGCTCTGTTCAGAGTGACTCAGAATATACACTTTTAATTTCTATCATAGCACAAGATGTCTGCCGATATAAATACCCTGACATAACCCCCCTTTAGTGCATTTCATAGCCAAAATTAATTTAGCTTATGAATAAGCACTATAGAAGTTACCAGACATATTGTGCAATCACATCATTTCTAACATAGGCCCGTGCGTGGAATGAACATTTTTGTATATATTTGTACCTGTAATAGTTTTGAACTTTACACTTAGTACAATCAACCATAATATCATTATTATCATAGGACATTGTTTTCATTTGAAAAATGTTTTTGAGAGTTACATAGGGTATGTCCAATAAAAAGCAAATCTCCATACGTTCCGGGTCAATTAAGAGAGGTATAGCGCTCCCCATCTCAAAGGCCAGATTTAATTGCATAGGCTCAATTGTCTCTCCATCCACATTGGCAAGCATCGCATGAACAATATCCTTGGATACAAAATACAGAGGTATGCGTCCCCCTGCCAATTCGATCATTCCAGTTTGCACTTCGTCAAGAAAAGCAAGTGTGTGGAACAATATTGGGTCATGCAGAAATAGAAGTTCACGCTTAAATAAGTCATGACTTTGGTGCAACTCAGTGGATTTGGCAATTAACTCCGAATGCAAATTTGTTGTAACAACTGTGTCTTCCACAATAGTTAACACGTCTTGGAGAAGTGTTCTTTGCTGGTGTATTACCTGATGAATATCGTTAATGTGTTGCTTTAGCGTATAGATTTCCATATCCAGCTTTTGGACAATAATAGAGTTGGCTGCAGACATTCCAGTTGCGACAACTGCACCGACAGTGGCACAAACTAATGCAACAATTATAGCGGTGAGGAACCTTTTGGGTCAGTTGCTCATCGGAATAGAACTGGATACAAATGGTTTCCGGGCTTGCTCCAAGATGTTTCGCACACGGTCCTGTGCTCTTTGGAGGTGCATCTGGTACCAGGTCTGTAACTCAGGAAGCTGCATCGATGAAATGTTGTATGCCTTCTCGATGGAAATCTTGGGGTCCAAGCTGACGAACACACTGAGGGTCAGGATCCTCTTCTCTGTCAAGATGAACCCTGGTGTCTCTTGAATCAGGATGCCGGAGGATGGTCCCATCTCTGCGATCGGGTCGGTCCGTAGCTCTTGGCACAGGAGCAATACGATCCAGAAACACGCCACATCCTTCTTGGACATCTTTCGACAGTCACGGATCAGGAACTCGTTTCAGACTTATCTACTAATGATTCAAGGTTTGTTAAGCATACAAACTTATAACAGTGTGACATCACTTGGCCTAGGATAACACATTTTTACGATTCATCAACATATGTATTCTCTCTAATTCTATTTTTATAACTTCATCCCTCACTACATTTATTACTGACTCCTCAGCAATATGCCTATAGCAGCTAAACAAGCTAGTAAGCTGCTTAGAAATGTAGTTATTGGATGGCAAGGAAATGGTTAATGACATGAACGTACATGAGATCATGGCACATCACAACATTTCACATCATACTATACCACGTGAATCAAGCATTCATCCAGGTTAGTCGTTCATCCTTCTGCGTCTGAATCCACACCTATAATCCTTAATTGAGATTTAGGATGACAAGCACGCAACTGGTTAATGTGAACCCACTTTTCAATAAAATCACCATCCTTAGGAATTTTTATCTTATACGCTACTGGGGAAATTTTGTCAATGATGACATATGGCCCTTTCCAAGAAGGTAAAAATGTATTTTCCTTGACTTGATTTCGCGCAAAGTTATACAGATAGACTTGATCTGTGATCTCATATTCCTTTTTCGTGGTTTTTAAATCGTAATAGGTCTTAACCCCTGTCGCTGCTTTTTCCAGATTCTTTTGGGCAAAAGCAAATGCATGCTGTAAATGCTTGCGCAAATCTTCGATATACTGATGCGTAGTGGCAGCATTGATCAAGTTATGATCTGAAGTACGATATAGTAAATGCTGTGGTAAAACCATCTTTCTTCCTGTCATCAATTCAAAAGGTGACAATTTGGTAGCAGTGCTAGGTGTGGCTCTAATCGCCATTAAAACTAGGGGCAATTTAATGTCCCAGTCTTTACCAGACTCCTTAACATATTTCTTCAGAATATTAACGATAGACTGGTTATATCGCTCTACCCCCCCCGCTAGACGCAGCGCGGTATGCAATATGTAGCTTTCGTTTAACACCTAGAATGTTCCACATCTTAGCCATTACTTCGCTGGTAAAATGACTACCTCTTTCTGACTCAGACCGAACCTGGAAAAGATATGGTTAATCAACAAAGTGGCGCACACGGTACTTGTGTTCTCTTTACAAAGCAAACATTCTATCCACTTTGTGTACATACATGTAACGGTTAACATGTATTTGTTACCTCTTGAAGATCTTGTTACAGGACCTATAAAGTCAATTTGAATATCAGACCAGGGTAATGACACCCCCCTCTTCTGAAGTGGTGCACGATGGGTTGGACCATGGGGTTGATATTGCGGACAAATCAAGCATCCCTGACAGTATGTCTTAACATCCCTTAACATGTGTGGCCAATATGCATAATCACGCAATATCACATATGTGATCTTATCACCACGATGCCCAGATGTAGGTGCATCATGTGCGTGTTGGAGCATTAACCCTCTGTATACAGTTGGGACTACCCATTGTTGTATACCATGTTTAGAAGTTCTGACCAGTAACCCATCCATGATACTAAATTGAACTTTATATCTCATCAAGATTCGTAAATCTTCATTAACTTTGCAATCCACATCTGTGATGGGATTGGCAGTAGGGTCTTCTATATGTCTATAGAATATGCCTATGACGGGATCATTCTTTTGACTAGTAATCAGGTCCTCACTAGGAGCTTCTTGACTCCATTGCACGACATTTAAGTCGGCATTATCTCTAGCCTGTCGTCTAGTTATGGCTTCAACATGAATTGAACCCATAAGATCATCAATGTTTAGGGTTTCACCATTGATGGCAGCTTGTTTTGCCAGTGAATCGGCTAAGTCATTACCATCCTTGTCAATACCTTCTATTTTAGAATGGCCTTTGGTTTTCTTCCAATATATGGTTAAACCATTTTCCTTAACCAACTCATCGATTTTACAAAACAATTTCCCATGTTTAACAGGTTTGTTATTGCTTTTCAGCATCTGGTTACGTTTCCAGCTAGGCAGATATTCGACGAAACTGTTGCGAACATAGTTGGAATCAGTTATGATAACAAATTCTTTGATACCATATTCTATTGCCATTTGAATGGTCTTATATACTGCACAGAGTTCGGCTATCTGACTGCTTTTGGGACCAATATTGTATCCTATAGATACATTGGGATAATCACCTGTCCAGGCGATTCCGATACCTGCAACTAACTTCCGTTCAGCACCAACGACGTGGTGATATGAACAACCATCAATGTATACCCACGGTAGTGGTCGACAGTATTCCTCGTCATAAACTTTATAAGGGGATAGCAATTGCTCTTCTAGGAAGTCATCTCCGGTGTTATTATCATCCAGAGATGGAGCAGTACAGTCATGTAATTCTGCTAAACCTTGGGCAACTGGGCTTCTCTTATTATGTTTATAACGGACTTCTAACGGCCATCCCTGTAAGGATAGAGTCCATGCAGTAATCCGACTGTTAGAGAGATTACCGTCTCTGATTCTTTCACTCTGCAGATACTGTAGAGGTTGGTGAGCCGTTTCTACAATTATTTTCTCACCTTGGACATAGCTACGAAAATTTTGTAGTGCCCATACAGTCGACAATAACGCCTTTTCACACGTGTTGAATTTAACTTCAACAGGTGACAAAGTCTTGCTAGCATATGCAATAACTTTGTTTAAACTGTCCTGTTTCTGATACAGAACAGCACCAATGCAAGTCGGTATAACCTGTCTCCAGATAGAAGGGTTTACCCCCCTCTGGGTATGCTAAACAGGGTGCCTGAGTGAGCTTCCTCCTCAGTTCACTTACCGCTTGGTCCTGAGGCTCCCCCCAGTTCCAGGTAGTTTCCTTTTTAAGCAGGTGTAAGAGTGGTTTAGTTATTTCTGCATAGTTATCTATAAACTTACGGGAGTAGTTAGTCATACCAAGGAACGATCTTAATTCCCTGATGTTTGAAGGTGTTGTAGCCTTAATTACAGCTTCAACCTTCTTCCTCTGGGATTTAATCCTTCAGAAGTTACCTCATGTCCGAGGAAATTGACATGGGTGCGACACCATTGCGCCTTTTGTAAAGACAGTTTAATCCCTGCCTCTCTTAACTGAGTGAGAACATGTCTAATCTCTAAGATATGCTTATCAAAGGAAGTGCTTTTCAGCAAGACATCGTCGACATATGATAACGTTCCTCTCTCGAGTGCGTCAGGCATAGCTTTATGCATGAACACAGCGAATTCATGACCAGAGTTTATATAACCGAAAGGCATACGGGTCCAGGTATACTGCTGCTTTCCAAATGTGAAGGCCAATTTGTATTGGTCTTCATTATGGACTGGTACAGTCCAATATCCCTGCGCACAGTCAATGGCAGTGAATATTTTGGATCCCTGCATTTGTACCAAACATTGGTCTATGTATGGTGTTGGCCAACCAGACATATAGACGCGTTTATTTAGCTGTCGTAAGTCAGCGCATAAACGCCATTGTCCATTAGGTTTCAGAATCCCCAAGATCGGATTATTATACGAACTGTGCACTGGACGTATAATGCCCCTTTCCTTTAAATTCCGAATGATGTCTTGTAGACCATCATATGACGCTAATGGGAGTCTATATTGTTTGATAAATACAGGTGGTAAATTTGGATCAGTTTGTATTCTGGCTACGTGGAGGTTTGTTAACCCACAGTCGTAGGAATCTTTGGCAAAAATATCTTGGAATTCCAAAAGGATTTCCTTTAGCTGTTGTCGCTCAGCATCATTGGAGCAACCGTCAGCTAAAGATATTTGCTCTTCTAGCCTTTCCTGAAATCCTGGAAAGATTTCAGGCTGGCCTATCTCATAAGCTTCTTCAAGCCTAGAAGTTAGGTCAGTTCGGTGTTGACTTACCTTTTCTCTTTGGTCGTGATACTCTTGTGATTCCTGCTCATTGAGCGGATGATCGAAGGTGATAGATGCTTCTTCGATTTTACACGAGCCTTCTTCGACGTTGAAGGGATATACAGATAGGATAGTAAATAATCCTTCTGGGGAGGAATGGAATATTTGATCGACAATTTCGTCCTCAGTTAAGTATTCTTCAGGGATGAGGCCTATAATTTGGTTTTGGAAACCAAATGTATAGTACTCAGCATCCAATGCTAGACCTAATAATGTTCCTTTTGGTAAAGTAACACTATTGGGTGTAACATTGTTGACCATGATATAGGTGGGATTCTTACCAATACTTACCATTGGTGTATGTGTTACCACCATCCCTAATTGTTGTATCCTGTTGGATAAACAGATTAGGGCATCAGAGTTTTCTAATCTCTGACCCTTCTTGACCTGTAGGGGTAAAAGAAAGTTACTTGTCCCCTGGGGAATGGTTATGTCATCAGGTACTTGGATACTTACCGCATATGGGAGTATTTGTCCTGATTTCAGTGCGTTTTCCTCGTGTAGGTATCCACAAGGATTACCTTTTAACCTTGTCCACAAGTTGGAATTAATCAGGTCAAGGTGTATGGCAAAGCGATGTATGACATCATTGCCAACGTAAACCTGATAGCGAGGTTCGTCTATCACTAAGAATAAATGTTTAACGGTCTTATTTCCGATGGAAATAGATAGTAAACATTTTGCTATCACATTGTGACACTCTGATTCGCCATCCAGATTCTGGATCCACCTGTCATGTGGGGAAGCGTACCTGATCATTTTAGGATTAGCGATCTGCTTTAACAGACTTCTGCTAATATAGCTGTTCTCACTCTGTAAGTCCAGCTTCGCATTCCTACTTCTTCCTAAGTCATTTATTTGCATAGGAAAGAATAAGTTGTTATTAACCCTTTCAATTCTGGCAAGGTATTGAGCATGACCTGCCAGATCTACAGATTCAACATAGTCCCTGTGGAGAGAAATGGTTAAAACATCACCTTCCAGAGAGACATTCTGGATCCTCTCTGGAGCAATTCTTATGGAATGCTCATCTACAGGTGCGATTGCATCA
Organism: Pelobates cultripes; assembly: GCA_933207985.1. NCBI lineage: Eukaryota > Metazoa > Chordata > Amphibia > Anura > Pelobatidae > Pelobates > Pelobates cultripes. The sequence goes on from OW240915.1 coordinate 110,639,409, forward strand.
TTCACCTGCAGGATAGTCACGTCAGGTGACTGACTATTTCTAAAATGTACCTCAATCGAGTCAGGTCTTTCTTCTATCACATGGCAGTTACGATCAGATTGAACATGTGATTTCTCATAGGTTATGGGAACTTTAGCTTGTGACCATACAATTCCATTCACACAGTCAATAATTGTGTTAAGTCTTCTGAGTATGTCTATACCCAGAATCAGTCGGTCATAGGGGAGATCTACCACTATCACCGGGTGTCTAAAGGTTTTGTTACCTATTTTAAACTTTAACCATGTATTGCCAATAACATGAAGGGCATTTCCTCCTACACTCAACAGAGCATTGGGGAAATCTCTTAGCTTCGGCTTATCCGCTGCTAATCCATTACCTGCTGGAAGTAGGTATTGGATAAGATAGTGGCTTGTGAACCAGTATCTATTAACCCTTTGAAAGGCTGGGGTAGCGAATCCTGTATTTCTACAGACATGTAGTACCTTCCTTCATGTTCTTCTAATTCACATAAGAATTTAGAATGTGTCAACATATTACTTGTTTTCCATACATTACCTGTCACAGCAGTAGTTTCTACCTGTACTGAGGAATGCTCAGTCTTACCCACAGGCCCATCCTTTTTAGGAATATCTTGAACTGTCAAGCGGGAACTAGTGGTCGGCATCTCATCCGTTAACCCTTTCAGGTCTGGATCCTGGAAACTAGTGGCTGCTGGGGCTATTTTAGCCTTTGGCTGAAATGAAAAAACAGAGGAACACGTTGCGCCTCCTTCAACCGAAAGTGAAGTGACGGGATAGGCAATAGGTTTTCTAACACAACTATTGTTTATATGACTGTTAGTACCTGGAGAGGAAACAGGGTTAGGCATTACATCTACTGATAACCTAGCCTGTTTAGTCACAGTAGCTATTATTGCTGCGGCACCTGTTGTTGTTGCTGCGGTTGCACAGGTAGTTCTGCAATTGGAGCTATCCCTAAAAAAGGATTTCTGGCAAAGACTTCGTTAATCTTTGTCATTCCCTCCATTAATTTGCCCATCTGGTCTGTCAATTGACCAACCTGACGACACAAATTATTTCCCCCATTGCCGTTTTGTCTTTGCCCATTAGAATTTGGCTGGGATGGCTGAGACTGTTGGGAGTTATTGGAAGCAGATTGGTTATTTCTGTTTCCATATCTCCTATTTCCCTGAGGATTTCTTCTCCATTGGGAATTGCCTTGGTTCTTATTAACCCAGGGGCGTTTATTCCCATTGGCATTGGATTTTTCAGAGTTATTAGAGGAATTTGCAGAATTGCTTCTGGCGTTTTCCTGTTTCTGAGGTTTTGGAGTTTTCAAAACCTCGGAATAGGTCCTCTTTTTCTGTTGGGTTTCTAAACCTAACTGAATTTTAGTCTCTGACACCATTTTATCACCAGGTTTCTTAACCTTTGGCTGATTTTCGTCATGTGCATGGTGTATAGTATACAATTTCATGCACTGATTGACTAGCCATTCTAATGGTAACTTACAATCGTAATCTCTTGCGAGATTCATTTGTATGTTTACTGGCATGGCATGAAAATACAGATCTTTGAAGTCTGTGCTTTCATACCTGGGTTTCCTTTGGGCCACGGAGTATGCATTTTTAAGAATTATTAAAAATTCTCTGGGGCTTTGATCTGAATGGCACTTTAAATTATAAAGCGCTTTCTTAGCAGAGGCAATGGTTTTATACTTACCATATTCCATGATTATTTCATATTTCATCTTGGACCAGGACATTAACTGTATAGCTTGAAGACTTTCTAGATAAACACGGCACATTGAATCAAAGGTCCATGTAATGAACCATTTCTTATGAATGTCATCATACATGCCCAATGAATTCATTGCTCTATCATAATTTTCCAGATGTTCAGATATGTTTCCTGAACCTCTAGAAAATTGTGGGACAGTCTCTCTAAGGAATTTGATGACCTTTGGTGTTTCATAAACAGGCGTCGTTGATTTAGGACCTCTGTTTCTGTGTTTGGGTAAATGTCTATGCGATCTGTCTGCTGAAGAGGAATTAGACCCGTACAACAGTGCAGATGGCATATCAGTTACATGGCCTTCAGAGTGGACAGTGCAATCACTTTCACTCCCATCACTCTGAGCTTCTTGTTCACTGTCACAATTCTGATCAGCATCAGAATCCTGCCAGTGTACAGAACCATGTCTGTTTTCATTCCTATCACCTTGAATTGGACTCTCCCTCTCAAGTTTGGCCAAGACAGCTTTTTCAAACTGTTCTGCCCAAGATTGCCAAGGTGGCTTGGTAATGTCATGAGATGGGGAATCTTGTTCCAAAGGTGATTTTTTTAGAATTACTCACATCTTTACTTACAGACTGTTTTATGAAAACCTGGTTTGGTGTGGGAAAATCATAATAAGGAGGGGATTTACAAATAGTCTTTTCTTGCATTTTTGTGCAACTTTTTGGCACAGAATGATGACTACCAACCTCACTGTCTAATTTCTGACTCTCCTTTTCATACTCATCCAATTGCATTTTAAGCTGATTTATTTCCTGTGCATATTTATCCGTCAAAGCTTTCATTTCTTTTTCATGATCAGCCTGACGAGTTTTATGCTCAGCAAGTAAATCTTGGTATTTCCCATTTTGAATGCCCAGATCGTCACTGTACGTGTCCAATTTGGCATTCAGTGACTTGTTTTCATCACACACCTTAAGAAGTGCTGTCATAAAGAAAGGCCAAGAGTGTATTATGTACGCCATTTTCCTTTCTATGTTCTTTTGTTCAGCAATTTCTTTAAGATATATGATGATGTGTTCATCAGTTAGAATGGTGTGTTTAGCTTCCCATTCTATGCTTTTCAACCAAACCTCATAGGTTGCATCATTTTTCATATGTTTATGAATATGAACTAGAGCATGTTTTCTTAGGTCTTCAATTATTTCAGTATTATCTGTTACAAATGTATTACTGGATTCAGCCATATTTCTATACAGTGATTTAATCTCAATACAAAACTCTTTTCTATATCAAGATTAAATTGCATGAATTACACCAATATTATTATATAATTTCAACTTAAACGATCTCAGCACCGTGCCTCCAATATGTGGGGATATTTATGGGATAATAATAGTAACAGTGAGAATTGCCCACTAATTCAATTCTCAGATCCCAAATAACGTTTATCGTAAGTGAGAAGTATTTCATATAATAATATCACAATGTATAAAAATAGATTTTTATTTATAATGACAAATTAATTAACCCCTTAAGGACTGGACCTTTTTTGCGATGTTGTACATTTGCGACCAGGCTTATTTTTACACTTTTGTGGTGTTTGTGTTTGGCTGGAATTTTCCGCTCTCTCATTTACTGTTCCCATACAAATTATATATTGTTTTTTTCAGGACAAAAGGGGCTTTCTTTACATACCATTATTTATATAATCTCATGTATTTTAATTTAAAAAAAATAAAAAAATATGATGAAAAATTGAAAAAAATACATGTTTTTTGACTTTTACTTGAAAAATCTTTTACTCATCTACAAAAGCGAATTAAAAAAACTGCTAAATAGATTCAAAATTTTGTCCTGAGTTTAAAAATACCCCGTGTTTACTTGCTTTTTTGCTTTTTTTTGCATGTTATAGGGCTATAGGTACAAGTAGAATATTGCGGTTTCAAAACATAAATTTTTAAAATTTATCAATAGTGACATTGTAACACTATTATCTGTCATAAATCTCTGAATAACACCCCACATGTACATATTTTTTTTTAAAGTAGACAACCCAGGGTATTCAATATGGGGTATGTCCAGTCTTTTTTAGTAGCCACTTAGTCGAAAACACTGGCCAAAGTAAGCATTCATATTTGTTTGTGTGTGAAAAAAGTAAAAAAACTAAATTGAGCGCTAATTTTGGCCAGTGTTTGTGACCAAGTGGTTACTAAAAAAGACTGGACATACCCCATTTGCAATACCTTGGGTTGTCTTCTTTTGCAAATGGTATGCCATCATGGGGGTAATTCTCATTCCTGGGCTACCATACGCTCTCAAAGGCAGCGTAACCAACCTGGCCATTTTCAATGTAAAAATATTTGACCCATATATTTGACCTTGTAACTTTCAAAAATGCTATAAAACCTGTACATGGGGGGTACTGTTTTACTCGGGAGACATCGCTGAACACAAATATTAGTGTTTAAAAACTGGAAAACGTATCACAACAATTATATCATCAGTAAAAGTGCTGTTTGTGTGTGAAAAATGCAAAAAAAGTCACTTTCACTGACAATATCATCGCTGTGATATATTTTACTGTTTTGAATCACTAATATTTGTGTTCAGCGAAGTCTCCCGAGTAAAACAGTACCCCCCATGTACAGGTTTTAGGGTGTCGTAGAACGTTACAGGGTAAAATACAGTGCTAGCAAATTCAATTCTCTGGAATTTCGGCCTGGGTTGGCAGGCAGGTCCCTCAAATTGCAATCAATAAAATTACTGAATTATGTAAAAATATTACATAAATACGCACGTAGAATTTAAATATATATGCATATTTATATATTTGAAGTCTACGTGTATATTTATATAATTAAAAACAATAATAAAAGGCTGCGCCAATAAGAGAGTAAAAATAGAGTGACTAAGAAAAAATGTCCAACGTAATAGATAAAAATAAAAAATAAAAGTTCAACTTAAGTGTCCTTGCGGATAGTCTTTATAGTAAGTGTTGCAGCAGTGAAGTCTTCATAAGCTGTATAGGTTCCACTTATATAAAAGACAAAAGGGGAGAGAGAAGGACGACCAGTAGTGCAGTATTGTATAATTCCAAAAGTGACGTATGGAAAGATAATATTAATCAACTCACATTTAATAGAGCTTATGTCCAGCTCTAGGATAGAAGCGCATACAGCGGTATAATCCCCGCTTGTGGGATATGCTGTGGGTTTGTCTCCGTCAGTGGTGTCCAATTCTCAAACAAGGAAAAAGAGAGACAACCGATAGTGCTCACTATTTAAGTAGTCTTAATATAAGTAGATGAAAACGTACTTACAAATGAGGAGCAGACCAACTGCTCTTGTGTATCAGCATAGGTGGATTGATCCCCACCTTTAGGATTTCTTGGAGTGCAGGAGACTTCCGAAGTCAGTGTTGGTATATAGTAGTAAAATGCTAAAAATATACTAAAATATACTAAAAAGCCAGGTATAAAAAGAGTAATGTGTATATAAAACTATAAAAAAGAATAGTTGGCACAAATAAATTACCAAAAATTGCTTTAATATTACAATACACAGTATAAAATATCCATAACGCGTTTCGTCAACAGACTTTATCAAATGGAATAGCAAACATTACCTGGCTAGTTGTATTATATAGGAGTTTAAATTTGGCGCCAAAAATGGTCCATCCAATCAAAATTAAGTTACATTTGGTAGTATAAAAACTTTAAAATACAGCAATAAAACCAAAGTATAGGGTCTAAGAACACTCATAATTGACTTTGATGACCAAAACGAAGGTTTTAAAAGCATAAATTAAATGATTAAAAATGCGCACGTGACGCGCGGCACTTCCGGTTTTCGGACTATATGCCGCTATGCTTTATGGGAGATGTAGTTGGTAAGCCGCGAATGGCGGCTAGGAGTGTAATATAGGTGCTGCCAAATATTGGGGGACATAGAAGCAAAAGCCCACAGAGAGGGCAAAAACTAAAATACATTAGACACTCTGCTAGTAGAAATGAAAGTATTAAAAGCATAAATTCAGCAAATGAAATAAAGCACGTGACTTACGGCACTTCCGGTATTCGGACAAAATGCCGCTATGCTTAGTGGGAAATGTAGTCGGCTGAAGATAAGCTCGATCAAATTAAAGGGACATGAAAACAAAAGTTCCCAAAAAGGGAGCTCTATATAAGAAAGAGATGGCAAAATTAAAAGGGACATATAATTGGTGGGGCCATATACTAAAGGGGCACATGTATATGAAATATAAATAAAATAAATTAAGAAATAATAAAACAATTTTGTAAATGCAGAAAATCATAAATAAAAAATACAAAATACAGTTTGAGCAAGGTAAAAGGCATTGGTGTAAAACAGACATGTAAAATACTTTTGTGTTACAAAAAATTATATAGGTCAAAGTCTGCATTAAGGCCATGGGGTATAAGGGTCTTAAGGTTATACACCCATTCCATTTCTATTTTCCCAAGTAGTTTTTTTATGTCTCCTCCTCGCCAGGGGGTAGAACATTTTTTTATACCAATACATTTTAGAAGTTTAGGATCTTTGTTATGCATAATAAAATGTTTGGATACTGTATGATTTAAGTATCCATTTTTGATATTTCTGCAATGTTCGCTCAATCTTGTTTTTAAGCACCTTGTGGTCATCCCCACATATTGGAGACCACATGGGCATTCGAGCAGATAAATAACATTTTTAGTATTGCAGCCGATAAAATCATAAATATTATACATTTTTTTAGTCTTATTGGACATAAACTGAGTAATTTTAGATGGGGTAGATGGATCTGTGGTTCTACACACTATGCATTGTTTGCATTTATAAAAGCCTTTTGTTTGTGGGAAGAAAGAGAAACCCCTAACTGGCGATTCTCGAGTAAAATTGGTGGTTAAAATGGATTTAAAATTTGGTGCCCCTCTAAACACGATATTTGGTTGGTTGGGTAAAATTGAGTTTAAAATATCGTCTTCTTTAAGTATATGCCAATGTTTTTTTATAATTTTTTTGACATGATTACTTTTGCTATTGAAGTTAAAAATAATAGGAAGAGATATTGATTCATCCTTTTCTTTATTCTTATAAGTCAGAAGATCTTTTCGTTCTTTTTGTTTAACTGTATTAATTGTGTTATTGAGCTCTGATTCTAAATATCTTTTTTCCATAAATTTATTTTTTAGGATATTAGCTTGTTCATTAAAATCTGTTATTTGAGATAGCTGCTTTTTAATTTAGCCAATATGTCTATTTTTGAATTTAGGAACAAATACTCAATTGATGTAAATAATGTATTTAATACAGAAGTAATTAACTCCATTCAATCAATACCTTACAATTCTAACCAACAAGAACTGTTCATTCAACTAGAAAAAGCTTTAGCCACAGAAATTAAGCTAAAATGGGAAATCGCCACTTTTAAGAAATATATAGACGAGCAAATCACTCCCCGTGGCTTAAGACTTTTAAAATTACCCACCTCAGACCAAGACGATCTTGAATTTATGGAAGAATGGAACAATAAATTAGAATTATGCACTTTTGGTTTGATGGAAACCCTAATTGTAAAAAAAAGCAAGAAACTATCTATTTTAGACATTGAAATAAACAAGCTTAGAGAGAAACTCCTACCGTTTACAGATACGAAGGCCTATAAACAAAACTGTATTCTTATCCAGAACAAAATTGAAAAAGTTGAGGTAGACACAAAACATCTGAAAATTAAAAAATATATCAGAGACAAAACTGATTATTCTAACAAACAAGTTAGAACTTACCATTTGAAAAAAAAGTACACTTCTGATAATTACCCCACAAAGACCAATCACTATGATCACCAATATCCTTATTCTCACTCTTACAATAACAATCCACCACCTCCTAAATATCACAATTTTACCACACGCAAATCTCACTACCAATCTCCATCTATGATGAGATCCACTAAAACCTCAGCTCAATACCATCATGCCGCTTCAAAAGCACCATATCAAACTACCTATCAACACCCGTCATATAAACAAAAGAAATCTTTTCACTATGCTCATAATCCATAACACAATCCCCCAAATATCACTATTCTTCTGGTCCTAAATTCTCACCCAAACCACAAAGATCACGATACACTAACAATTACCATGAATATTCAAACTATTCAAAATCACCTCCTATTCCTAATCACCCCAACAGATATCAATTGTTGTCAATAGACTCTGATTTTGACAACGAGGACCATTTTTTAGAAATACGCACTCATCCATCCACACTAGTTCAGACACCACATCCGTCACGCTCCCAAAAACGAATTTTAAGTTTAGAGGAAGACGAAGTGGAAGACGGGAACAAAAGGGAAAGACTAGAAAGACAATAATATCCCCCCAAAACTCCTGTAGTGGTATTTTTAACCTTTCTCAAAAAGTTTTATCTGCTGCTCAATTGTCAGTTCTTAGCAAAGGTCTCAAATTCGCTCCTACCTCCTCTTTTAATCCATTTCAGGCTTTCCTTGACGTAAATAAATTTGTCAGAAAAGCTACATTAAAAAGATTTTTTAATAATAAAACAGATGTACCACCAACTCCCACCCCCTCTCCACAAGATCATGGTTTTATCAATACACACCTAAGAGAAAAATCAAAGTTTTATCCATCACACTATAAATCTGCCCCTCTTATTTTATTTGAAAAATTTGTCCAAAAAGATCTGGAAAAAATCAAATATAATAAATATGATGCAAATAACCTAACAAACGCTGAGAGGAAGGCAATTAAAGAACTTCAAGAAGATAAAGATATCGTTATAAAATCAGCCGACAAAGGTGGAGGAGTAGTTATTCAATCTAGTGAAATGTATATTAAAGAAGCTTTAAGACAACTAGATGATAAAAATGTATACGAAAAACTCCCATCTGATCCTACAAATAATATCCAAATTACATTATCTACTTTTTTAAATAAAGGGTCTAATTTAAACATTTTAAACAAACAAGAATTTCATTTTTTAAACAAAGAATTTCCTATTACTCCTGTTATTTATTTCCTTCCCAAAATTCATAAAGATGAAAAGCAACCCCCAGGAAGACCTATTGTCTCAGGAATAGGGTCTCTTCTATGCAACCTTTCTCAATACATCGATACCCTTCTCCAGCCTTCAGTAAAATTAATGAAATCTTACTTGAAAGACTCAATGTCACTTTTAAATTTTTTAAACAAATTTAGCTGGAAACCCAATTTTATACTAGTTACATGTGACGTTCAGTCACTTTACACAATCATCCCGCATGATATTGGATGTCAGGCCATAAAAAGGACCCTTACTCTAGAAGACAATATTCCTTCCATCCAGATCGATTTTATAATAGAAGGTATTAATATAATTTTAAAAAACAATTACTTCTGGTTTTTAGATTCATTTTATCTCCAAAAGAGGGGCACTGCTATGGGTACTAGGTTTGCCCCAAGCTACGCTAATCTGTTCATGGCAGACTGGGAATCCGAAGCTATCTGGGGCAACCATGCTTGGCGGGCAAACCTGGTCTCATATTTTAGATACATAGATGATCTTTTTTTTATTTGGGAAGGACCAGAAGATGACCTAATTGTTTTTATAAATTATCTTAATACTAATGATAGGGGCATTATTCTAACACATGAATATAGCAAAGAATCTATTAATTTTTTGGACCTTAATATTTTTATTAAAGAAGGCCAACTCCACACAAAAACTTTTTTCAAAAAGGTGTGTGTTAATACAGCCATCGACAAAACTAGTTGTCACTACAAGCCTTGGCTTGAGAGTGCTCCAAAGAGCCAGTTCCTACGTCTCCGTAGGAACTGTTCAGAAATAACAGATTTTAATGAACAAGCTAATATCCTAAAAAATAAATTTATGGAAAAAAGATATTTAGAATCAGAGCTCAATAACACAATTAATACAGTTAAACAAAAAGAACGAAAAGATCTCCTGACTTATAAGAATAAAGAAAAGGATGAATCAATATCTCTTCCTATTATTTTTAACTTCAATAGCAAAAGTAATAATGTCAAAAAAATTATAAAAAAACATTGGCATATACTTAAAGAAGACGATATTTTAAACTCAATTTTACCCAACCAACCAAATATCGTGTTTAGAGGGGCACCAAATTTTAAATCCATTTTAACCACCAATTTTACTCGAGAATCGCCAGTTAGGGGTTTCTCTTTCTTCCCACAAACAAAAGGCTTTTATAAATGCAAACAATGCATAGTGTGTAGAACCACAGATCCATCTACCCCATCTAAAATTACTCAGTTTATGTCCAATAAGACTAAAAAAATGTATAATATTTATGATTTTATCGGCTGCATTACTAAAAATGTTATTTATCTGCTCGAATGCCCATGTGGTCTCCAATATGTGGGGATGACCACAAGGTGCTTAAAAACAAGATTGAGCGAACATTGCAGAAATATCAAAAATGGATACTTAAATCATACAGTATCCAAACATTTTATTATGCATAACAAAGATCCTAAACTTCTAAAATGTATTGGTATAAAAAAATGTTCTACCCCCTGGCGAGGAGGAGACATAAAAAAACTACTTGGGAAAATAGAAATGGAATGGGTGTATAACCTTAAGACCCTTATACCCCATGGCCTTAATGCAGACTTTGACCTATATAATTTTTTGTAACACAAAAGTATTTTACATGTCTGTTTTACACCAATGCCTTTTACCTTGCTCAAACTGTATTTTGTATTTTTTATTTATGATTTTCTGCATTTACAAAATTGTTTTATTATTTCTTAATTTATTTTATTTATATTTCATATACATGTGCCCCTTTAGTATATGGCCCCACCAATTATATGTCCCTTTTAATTTTGCCATCTCTTTCTTATATAGAGCTCCCTTTTTGGGAACTTTTGTTTTCATGTCCCTTTAATTTGATCGAGCTTATCTTCAGCCGACTACATTTCCCACTAAGCATAGCGGCATTTTGTCCGAATACCGGAAGTGCCGTAAGTCACGTGCTTTATTTCATTTGCTGAATTTATGCTTTTAATACTTTCATTTCTACTAGCAGAGTGTCTAATGTATTTTAGTTTTTGCCCTCTCTGTGGGCTTTTGCTTCTATGTCCCCCAATATTTGGCAGCACCTATATTACACTCCTAGCCGCCATTCGCGGCTTACCAACTACATCTCCCATAAAGCATAGCGGCATATAGTCCGAAAACCGGAAGTGCCGCGCGTCACGTGCGCATTTTTAATCATTTAATTTATGCTTTTAAAACCTTCGTTTTGGTCATCAAAGTCAATTATGAGTGTTCTTAGACCCTATACTTTGGTTTTATTGCTGTATTTTAAAGTTTTTATACTACCAAATGTAACTTAATTTTGATTGGATGGACCATTTTTGGCGCCAAATTTAAACTCCTATATAATACAACTAGCCAGGTAATGTTTGCTATTCCATTTGATAAAGTCTGTTGACGAAACGCGTTATGGATATTTTATACTGTGTATTGTAATATTAAAGCAATTTTTGGTAATTTATTTGTGCCAACTATTCTTTTTTATAGTTTTATATACACATTACTCTTTTTATACCTGGCTTTTTAGTATATTTTAGTATATTTTTAGCATTTTACTACTATATACCAACACTGACTTCGGAAGTCTCCTGCACTCCAAGAAATCCTAAAGGTGGGGATCAATCCACCTATGCTGATACACAAGAGCAGTTGGTCTGCTCCTCATTTGTAAGTACGTTTTCATCTACTTATATTAAGACTACTTAAATAGTGAGCACTATCGGTTGTCTCTCTTTTTCCTTGTTTGAGAATTGGACACCACTGACGGAGACAAACCCACAGCATATCCCACAAGCGGGGATTATACCGCTGTATGCGCTTCTATCCTAGAGCTGGACATAAGCTCTATTAAATGTGAGTTGATTAATATTATCTTTCCATACGTCACTTTTGGAATTATACAATACTGCACTACTGGTCGTCCTTCTCTCTCCCCTTTTGTCTTTTATATAAGTGGAACCTATACAGCTTATGAAGACTTCACTGCTGCAACACTTACTATAAAGACTATCCGCAAGGACACTTAAGTTGAACTTTTATTTTTTATTTTTATCTATTACGTTGGACATTTTTTCTTAGTCACTCTATTTTTACTCTCTTATTGGCGCAGCCTTTTATTATTGTTTTTACTGTCTTGTTTTAAAAGGGCTTGGAGGGTTTCCCTTTTTAAGGTTGCTGCCTGTTTATTAATTAGCGCTGTCTCTCCTTTCCATATACTCCTTATATTTATATAATTATTTATGTAATTTTGTATATGGACATATGTATATTTCTTATTATTTTTATTTATTTTTATATACATAGATATATATACAAATTCATTCTAAGTGTATTTTGATATAAATATATATATATTAATTTTAAAATACAGTTAGAATAAAATTTCATATAGATATATAATTTTTTTTAATTTTTTTATTATTATTTTAAAATTTTTTTTATTTAATTTAAATTACTTATTATTTATATTTTATAATATATATATATACAATATATATAGTTATTATATATATTATATATATACGTGCGTAATTTAATTATAAGTGTATTTTTATATTAATATAAGTACATATTAATATAAAAATACACTTAGTATGACATTATATATATGATAGATAGAGATATATTATATAGATATAATATATGTCTATATATCATATTTATACACATATATAATTTTTTAAATTTTTTTTATTAACACTAACTTTATTTTTTTTTTTTATTTTACACTAGCAGGGAGACTGCCTGTCAGCACAGACAGTCCCCCTGCAGGCATACATATGGACACCTATTGTGACCATGTGATCGCTGTGTTAAGCGATCACATGGCCACAGGGGTCCTAAATCAGTGTGGGGAGACTGTCTGGGCTGCAGGCAGTCTCCCCACAACCGGAGCAACGCTGATCGCCGCGGGGGAACGACGGCGATCAGGTAAGTACCCCCAGACCGTTAGGACGGTTCAGGACCGTCATCGGTCCTCAAGGCAAAAATGACGATGACGGTCCTGAACCGTCCTCGGTCGCTAAGGGGTTAATAAAAATATTATGCAACATGCATGACAATAATCAATGAATATCCAGTACAAAATGATATGCAATACAAAGGAATGGGTATTACGTTTCAATGGCTAAATAGCATTTCCTGTCAAGACTTTATTTATGACTATCTTTAACACAGACTGAAAGTGAAACTTTTCACAGAAGAACAGAATTCCTCAGAGTGCAGCGTAAGGTCGTAAAGTTTAGCTGACAGTTAGAATAACCCTTTCAATGCTGGATAGATCTCCTAGGTAATTAAGATCTATTCTTATGTAATTTTAAATAAACATTTAAACCAGTTCATTAGTCATTTCCTGGAACCATCCAATAAGAGAATCTACCATATTTTATGAGCAGAGTTTGTTTTTAATTTGTCTAAAAGATATCTTATCTTAATTTAGAGCAAATCAATACACCTGGATAAAAACAGCGGTATGCTAACACGTGATAATATCACCTTAATATATAATTATTCTTAATTCCACCTGCAGAATGGAATGTTTATAACTATATATTCTTTAGTTAACTAAGATTTCTTAATATGGAAATCTGACCGTGCTTTATCCAGTCATATATAATGCTATTAATAAATTTTAATTAATTTAATTAATTAAATGAAACCAGTATAATTACCAGTTGAGTAGATATTTTATCCGATTGGTAGATAGTCTCAGGAACTTATTTGGATGTCTCTCTGCATGGAGGTATTGGTTAGAAAGTCAGTAAATTCTAAGTGTTAGAGTTTTAGGAGTAGAGTGTTAGTCTCAGATGTTGTCCGAGTTGGAATCCCCAAACTTCCAATTCCTCTCTCCTCTCCTTTGCATCTCCTGCATACCTCTATCTTCCCTTTGTCTTAACTTTTAAAGGGCCAGACTCTCTGTACGTCACCAGTTGATAACCCAATAGAAGTACTAGAGGTGTGGTTATCTTCCAGATCGCAATTTAGGTATTTGGTCTATAGAGTGCAGTCTTGTCCCACTAAACATACCTATCCAGGAAAGAGTTAACTTTTCCTGGTGGCTATTTTGACGTCATTTTGCTTATCTCAAATGACCACTATAACTTACGTATCCTTTCAGATCAAAGGGTTTATTTAAGTTTTGTCCAGACTGTGTGTCTGGCAATCTGAGTTTTGACCCGTAACTTACAATGGTACCTTGTATGTATAGACAGTTAAATTTTAAATTATTTAATCTTCTCTGTCACAAATGTCTGGGTTTAGAATTAATCTATTCCATTAGCATTAGACAGTCTGTCCAACCCCCGTTCTTATCACTTGTTTATACTATGCATTCCTTTAGCTCTGGCAAAGTGGCTAGTCTTACAGAAAGAAATCTTGTGTCTTTTTGTTAACTTGGAAATAACAAAATGGAGTCTGCTCTGTTCAGAGTGACTCAGAATATACACTTTTAATTTCTATCATAGCACAAGATGTCTGCCGATATAAATACCCTGACAGCCCCCACCCGCCACTCAGGGGTGGGGGCCAGGGGGAAACAGTAGGTCCATCCCCCTAATGTATATCTAAGGCCCCCCACCTGTCGCCCATGGGTGGCTGCTGGGGGAGGACAATAGATCCCCCACCGTAGTCATTTAGGGCCCCCATCCATGAGTGGCGGGGGGTGGGAGAAATAGGTCGTCATTGTAAGCCCCCACCCGCCACTCATGTAGGGAAAATACACAAGACAAAATAGTTTTTGTCTTATGTTTTAAAGAAAACTAAATCAGGAAAGAAGAACAGATCCTAAATAGAGGGAGAGAAGAGAAAGCGATTGGGGAAAGGTAAGTTTGGCATGACAAGTGACAGCGCCGCTTTAAACTGATTTCCATGTGTTACAAACTCCTCTCACAACATATTTCATTCCACACTATCACAATAGCAAAACAATGGGAAACTGATTTAGGCTGCAAGATCCCCCCTAAATAATGGGATTATATAATCAATTTACCAAAAAGATGGATTAAATCCTTTGCCCACATTAAGCAGCATTATAAAACATTATGAAGGTGGTATCTGGTACCTACTAAGCACCATAAATTGTACCCTACCCCACAATGTTGCTGTTGCAGACAAGCCAGAAACTAAACCTGTCCTGTGAAACCGCTGTATGGTCTTGCCCATCGTGCTGCAGCTCAGTTTCAGGGTCTTGGCAATCTTCTTATAGCCAAGGCCATCTTTATGTAGAGCAACAATTCGTTTTTTTCAGATCCTCAGAGTTCTTTGCCATGAGGTGCCATGTTAAACTTCCAGCGACCAGTATGAGAGAGTGTGAGAGCAATAACACCAAATTTAACACACCTGCTCCCCATTCACACCTCAGACCTTGTAACACTAACAAGTTACATGACACTGGGGAGAGGAAATGGCTAATTGGGCCCAATTTGGACATTTCCACTTAGGGGTGTACTCACTATTGTTGCCAACGGTTTAGACATTAATGGTGGTGTGTTGAGTTATTTTGAGGAGACAGCAACTTTACACTGTTATACAGGCTGTACACTTAGTACTTTATATTGTAGCAGAGTGTCATTTCTTCAGTGTTGTCACATGAAAAGTTATAATAAAATATTTACCAAAATTTGAGTGGTGTACTCACTTTTGTGAGATACTGTAATATATATATATATATATATATATATATATATATAAATACAAGATACCAAAATACCAGAGTATTGCAGTATGCGATGATACCTTTTTTTTATTGGACTAACATAATATTTCAGAGACAAGCTTTTGAGAGTTTTCCTCTCTTCTTCCGGTTTGAAGCAATACTCTGGAAGGGGTTTTCAATCACAATTTTTTCCCCACCATAACCTATTTGGATTTTGCTTCCCAAGTACTACCAAGCCTCAATAAGCAAACCAGTAACCAAACTCATGCTGATGAGTTGCATTAACAATGAAACAGCTGTCCATGAGTGGTTCACTGGTTTTGCATCTTTTCCTAAATTGTGTTCCAAGCAGTTGTACACTGCAAACACAGATTAAAAGGAATCCATGTTTAAAATGGAATGAGGCAAAAATGTGATTCTTTGTTAAACTAATTTGCATATGCCCACCCAGAATCCTTTGCGGTTGTAACATCACTGCAGATTTGGGATTTCTGTGGGAAAAGCAAGTCTTTTGGCTTGACTGGTGTGCAGATTTTTGTTTAACATTGTATTAACTATCCACAGACTTCAGGTGGAAGAGGTTTTCAATCACAATTTTTTCCCCACCATAACCTCTTTGGATTTATATATATATATATATATATATATATATATATATATATTTAAGGCTGGGCCTGTAGTTGTGGGAGGGGCTTGGGTCCCCTATCTAAGGGCCTCCAATCCTCTCTCACATACCGTTATTGGTCTGGCGAGTTGAGTGTGACTACTTCCGGTCACTCACAAGTCGCCATCTTGCTGTTTCTTACCTTTGTCCTTGTGGTCCTGGTTCCTGGCTCCTGTCCGTCTGGTTCTGCTTACCTGACTGTAAATGCACGAACACCTATTTAAAGCATAGGATGTTTGCACGATTCCTAGCGATTGTCTGTAATATCTAAATCCAGCAACTACATGAATAGATACGAATTAAATGTACAGTATATTTGACTAATTTTAGGTTAAGGCCCTCTACTGGTGACGGACAATATTACAGTTTAAATTTGAATTTTGCATGTTGTAATTTTGTGGATAAGAAGGGAAGTTTATTTTTAAATTTATACTAAAACCTTCTATTTGATTAACACAAACAAGATTGTCATTTCTAGGTGACACTACCTGGCCAGCCTGTTTCAAATCACGATGTGTTTATCAATTCGTGGCAGCATTTGCCAAATTTGCACCTGGTGTCTAGCAATTTGGGTAGGTTACTCTATTACTTGGGTCCACGATCTGGCCTACATGTTTTACCACATCCTCAGATACTATTTTATGGTTTTTACCTTTAGGTTGCTGTACATTACTACCCTCCTTACTTTACTACTATAGAGAATCATCATTTCAGATTCTCACTGTCCTAGGTTAGACATTTACAATTATTAAGTCCACAGTCCTTATTATCGGAGAGCACTGGCTTTCAGGGATCTAGGTGTCAAAATAGTTTATGTAAAAGAGTCAGAATAGGATCAGTGCTAAGGTGCCACAAGAAAATAGTTGTGTGTATATGGTACAGGCAGCACACCTAAGAAAAGGGTTCCCTCTACTCCCCTATAAATAGGTAGAAACAAAACAAAGAAAAAAAGAAAAGGGTGCACCTTCGATGATAGCAAATACGCCTTCTGAAGTGGCCCAGTCAGAATCCTGACCTCAACCCGATTGAGATGCTGTGGCATGACCTCAAGAAAGCGATTCACACCAGACATCCTAAGAATATTAAAAAAACAAAAAAGATTTCAGACCTAATAGGTGTTACCACCCTTTAGGTCTTCTATCTTTAAGAGTGCAGCGCTGTATAGTGTGTAAAAACACAGTGAATTACCTGTGGTTCAAAGGCAATTATCCTTTATATTCTCCAATGTAATATACATACAAAAGAAAACAGAAATATATACAGATAATTGTGCAGTATATCTATTACTTTAGTGAAGTGTTTAGTGGGTAACATATATATCTCCACTCACATTTTTTAGAGCCTTTTCAAGTGAATAAGGCTCTAAACTTTCGTGCGTCTGTGTCTTTAAGGGTAGATCACACGACCCCTCTCTCCAGGTTCTGTGTGTATTTTCCTCTCCCCAGCGTATATAAAAGACACAGGATTATCCAACTAAGTGTAGAATCCTTTTGTAATATTTTCATATAAATAAAAATTAAAGTGCTCACCTTATTTAGAGCCTTTTGGTAACTGGCTCTAAGTGTATAGGCCTAGTGTCAATTTGTGGGGTGACACTGCCCCTTCCCTGGAATCACTGGTACTGGATACAGTGGATAGTATAAAATAAGGGAATTTATTACAATGTATATAAAAACAGTCTAAAAATATTTCTAGAAAATAAAAAATTGGATAAGAACAAAATATTTCAAGTATTGGTGGTTCAGAAAAAATAATGAGTCCACTTTAAAAGCCAAAACGCGTTTCGCCGGTAAAAATATACTGCACAATTATCTGTATATATTTCTGTTTTCTTTTGTATGTATATTACATTGGAGAATATAAAGGATAATTGCCTTTGAACCACAGGTAATTCACTGTGTTTTTACACACTATACAGCGCTGCACTCTTAAAGATAGAAGACCTAAAGGGTGGTAACACCTATTAGGTCTGAAATCTTTTTTGTTTTTTTGGTGTTTATCTTTGTATGGTGGGCTTTTAGGAGTACCCACAGAGTGTAAACAGCAGCTAAAATACACTATTCACATTAATTACTCAGCGCCACATATTCCACACCTATTGTTAATATATTCAATCCTAAGAATATTGCTGAACTGAAACAGTTCTGTAAAGAGGAATGGTCAAGAATTACTCCTGACCGTTGTGCACGTCTGATCTGCAACTACAGGAAACGTTTAGTTGAAATTATTGCTGCCACAGGAGGGTCAACCAGTTATTAAATCCAAGGGTTCACATACTTTTTCCACCTGCACTGTGAATGTTTACATGGTGTGTTCAATAAAAACATGGCAACATTTCATTCTTTGTGTGTTATTAGTTTAAGCAGACTATGATTGTCTATTGTTGTGACTTAGATGATGATCAGATCACATTTTATGACCAATTTGTGCAGAAATCCATATCATTCCAAAGGGTTCACACACTTTGTCTTGCAACTGTATCTGTGTACATCCTAAAAATATAAAACACAATACATAGTATAGCCTGTATATAATAAATAAATAATAATGGAGAAAAATATCCCACTCACGTGGTGCTGAGCCGTTAGAAAGTGGCTCAGACTATAAGCGCCTTTTCCAATATATTGGAGAGCAAATTCTGGAACCCAAATAGAGATGTCCGCTGTAGAATCACTACTTCCCTTTAAATAGCCCAGATAGATGCCAAAGAGAGGGGTAGATACAGGAACAAATATCTTTAATGGGTTACATAAAAATACAGCATAAACTGAATCTCCGATAAAACATCAGCTGCACTGATGCGTTTCGAACTATGGTCTTTGTCAAAAGTGCTACATATCATCACAAACTTCCGGTTTCCGGATGCGTCACTTCCGTCGGGAGCACTTCCGGGTCAGCAGTTGATGTCTGTCTCTGTTGGATGACGAACTTCCGATTTCGGATTGACGTGTTTTCTTCATAGGAAAGTTCTTAATGCACATATGTGCCACAAATTATAAACAAACGTCCATAAAAAAACCTTACATATTGTATTCTTGTACCATCAGGACTTGATAATATAAAAAGTGATAAAAAGTGTATCCTGGAATGTCATAATAAACTCATTCGAAATCAAAAAAAGAGCAAATAAATTTATAAAAAACATTTAACATAGGATACAGATAATAAAATCAAACACAATTAATGTGGAAAGGGGGAAGAGAAAGAGGAAAAAATGTCATTAGATGGATAGTAAACAAATTTAAATACATATCAATGTTCACATAAGTTTATAAAATCTATTGGCTTTAATAAAAATATATAAAAAAATACATATATAATATAATATATAAAATATATATAATACATATAAAATATATATATATAAAATATATAAAACATACAAATCATTATAAAAAAGAGGTAATCTCGAAGTCTACATTTAAACCATCTGGAGTTAGGGTATTGAGTTAGTAGATATATTACATCTGTTTTATTGCACGTAATAAATGTATGAATTTTATACTCTTCATCTAAATTTCTACTTGATGTAAACTTTTTACACTTCTACTTGAGCTTTTCCTTAATCTACTTCCTGTGCAAACGTTGCAATAATAAAAGTCTATTTGTCCCTCTAAAAAACTAGTGTCTCTTTTTTCTTTATCTAAAAAGGTTTTTGTTAAAATCTGCCTAAAATTCTTTGCTCCTCTAAAAATAAATTTGGGCTGGTCACCCATAAAAGGTAGAATGTCCAGATCTTCTTTTAAAACATGCCAATTCTTTTTAATAATTTTACAAACAGCTTTATTTAAAACATGCCAATTCTTTTTAATAGTTTTAAAACATGTCAATTCTTTTTAATAATTTAAAACATGACAATTCTTTTTAATAATTTTAAAACATGACAATTCTTTTTAATAATTTTTTTTTCCAATTTGACAATTTTTATTTTCCAAAAACGTGGGTATATGGGGTACAGAAGAGAGACGGGGGGGGGAAAGTATGGCAGTACATCACATGTTCTCGCATATAGTATACATCATAACCTTCGTTACATGGTATATTACATTCCAATAACATTACAATAATTTTTCAATAACATGCTATCCCTAGTGTTAGACTTGGGCTTGTTCCCTTCCATTGGGTTCAAGACCCGTCCTGTGCTTCGTCACTGCTTGCGTACCCTACGATTGTGACTAACTGTCATTAGCTTTTTCTTATCTCGCATGGTCTGTACTTCCCAACCTAGTTCATTCCGGGTTACCCGGCTTCTACTTGTTTGAATCTCTCCTCTAATATCCCAACGTGGAAGGGATTTGTAAAACTTGTGGGGTGGGGAGAGAAGAGTGTAGGAAGGTGGGGGGGGGAAGGAATTTGGCGAGATCTGCGTGTCCCTTTTCCTACCGGTTCTGTTCCCTATAGAGACTTTATACTCCGCTCAGGACTCTTGGCTCTTGGCCTACCCAATGTCCTATGCCTGCCTCCTCTGTCCTCCCTGGGCTCTATCCCTTGGGCCCTCTCTCTTACCCCCTGGGGTGTATCTCTTGTCTCACGGGATCCCCTACGGGGCGACTCCCTGGTTTGGGATTATTCGCTGTCTTCCTGTTCTTTGGGGGCGTATGCGGCTTCCCATTTAACTTGTGCTTCCTCAAATTTGGCGCTGTTGCCATAGTTTTTCCTCGCTACCTTTTCGTAGTGTAGGTTGTTGGAGATTTGCCTTGTCAGGGCACTTTTAGTCGGTGCCTTTGTGTTTTTCCATTCCCTAGCTATTAGTGTCAGGGCCGCTATCAGTATGTGGAAAACCAATATTGCCCCAGCTCCCTGAAACTGGTCTAAGTTCATGAATAGGAGACTCAATTCCGGGGTCAATTTTATGTTGGTGTCTACCATCTCTTTAGTTATGTCCTCTACCATCTCCCAATAGGGTCTGATCGTCCCGCACTTCCACCATATGTGGAGCATCGTGCCCTCCGACACCCCACACCTCCAGCACAGCGCTGATGTTCCCTGGTATATCTTCGCCAATCTGGTAGGCACCATGTACCATCTATAGTACACTTTCCTCATTAATTCTATGTGGGACGTGCACAATGTCTTCCCCTTATGCGCTGTTACAGCTGTCTCCCATTGGGTGTTATCAAATTGTTTCCCCAGGTCCAGCTGCCACGCCTCGCTGAATCTGTCTAGATGTGTTGGTGTACCTACGTTCATAAGCGAGTAGCACATGGAGATAATCCCTTTCCTCTGTTTTTTGTCCATGCACGTTTTCTCCAGCCTCGTGAACTCGCCCCCCCCCTGATCTGTGAGTCTTTGGGCCCCTAGCATTGATTTAAGTTGGAGATATGGAAATATCAATTTAGAGGGCAGTTGAAATTTTTCTTGGAGGACGGGGAATGGTCTGGGGTTGTGTCCTTCTAGGAGATCCCGTACATGTGTGCATCCTCTCTTGGTCCATTCTCTGTAATCAAACGTGTTGTTGGCTATATGTAGGCTAGACAGCGGGGTTGCCGGTGACCATGGTGACATGGACACTAATGTCGATTGTGATCTATCCCAAGCCTCCAACATTGTTTTGGTGGTGGGTAGTATGTAGGGTTGTGGAGGGCGTAACCTTTTAGGTACCCATATTAGTTTCTGGAGGTCTGTTCCTTGTAACCAGTGGTTCTCTATTTCTAGCCATTGGGGGTATGAGGACTGTGTATGCATCCCTATCACTGGGGCCACCAATGTCGCTTGACAGTAGGTCTTAATACTTGGCAACGCTAGACCTCCCTGGGTGATTGGTCTGTGTAGGAATTTTGCCGCTACTCTCACTCTCTTTTGTGCCCATACAAATTTGGTGAGTATTGTTTGTATTTTGTTTAGATATGAGGACGGTAGGCCTGTCGGTATCGTTCTAAATAGATATTGTAGTTTGGGGAGAAGAGACATTTTAAATGCAGCCATCCGTCCCAGCCAAGACAGGTATTTATCTTTCCATGCTGCCAAGCTGGTCTCTAATTCTTTTTGCAGCGGCTCGTAATTGGCCTTGAAAAGTCCCCCTATTGTCTTAGTCAGTTTTATTCCTAGGAAGGTGACACTGTCTGCTCTCCAGTCCAGCTCAAATTTCTCTTTCAGCACTCCTATCACTTCAGTGGGTATACCAATTCCCATTGCCTGGGTTTTTGTTACGTTTAGTTTATAATAAGAACTTTTACCATATTCTTTTATTACACTTAGTAAGTGTGGCATCGATATTAGTGGTTGGGTCAGGGTTAGGAGCACATCGTCCGCGAATAAGTTGGTTTTGTATTCCCTGTCGCCTATGCGCACGCCATGTATAGAGTTATGGTCCCTGATCTTGGCAGCTAGCGGTTCCAGGGCTAGGACATAGAGCAGGGGCGACAGAGGGCACCCCTGTCTCGTCCCATTGGAGATGCCAAAGGGGTTCGACAGGAATCCTGCATTGAGTACTTGAGCTTTCGGCTCGCTGTACAGCGCCTTAACCGCCGAGCGAAATTCGCCTGGCACCCCAAACTTTTCCAAGACCGCCTCCAGGAATTTCCAGTGCAGGCGGTCAAAGGCCTTCTCCGCGTCTAGGGATACCACAAGGCCCCCCTCTTTGTGTGTTCTGGGCAGACTGTGTACTATATTTAGGACTTTGCGAGTGTTGTCCGCTCCTTGTCTCCCAAGCACAAATCCTACCTGGTCTGAATGGATTAACTGGGGGAGGAGTGCGCTCAGTCTCGTTGCATACAGTTTGGCGAATATTTTCGCGTCTGCATTGAGCAGGGAAATGGGTCTGAAGTTTTGGGGGACAGTGGGCGGTTTCCCTGGTTTTTGTAATGTGATAATATGGGCTAGTAGTGACTCTGTAGGGAGAGCTTGTGTAGTGGTTGCCTCTGTGAACATGTGTACTAATTGGGGTGCTAATTGGTGTAGAAAGGTTTTGTAGTAGCTGTTGTCTAGGCCATCTGGGCCTGGGGCTTTGCCATTAGGTAGGTTTTTGATTACTTTATGGATTTCTGTCTCTGATATCGGTTTTATGAGATCTTGCGCCTGTTGGGGCGTGAGCCTGGGGAGGTCTATCGTGGCCAAATAAGCGTTTATGTGTTCCTCTGTGGGGTGAAACGCAGAGTCGTTCTTATTTATGTTATATAGAGAGGCGTAATAATTAGCAAATTCATTGCATATATCTTTTGGGATCATTTTCTTCTCTCCCGTGGGGGACATGAGATAGGCAATTTTTTGGTTTGCTCTTTTTTCTTGTAACCTCCTAGCTAGGAGTCTACTAGCTTTATTCCCTTGCATGTATTGTCGCGACTTCAGTCGTTGAAGCATGAACCCTGTCTGCTCTAGCGCCTTCTGGTGTAGTTTTGCTGTAATGGTGGAGATTTGCATTTTAATGGCATTAGAGGGTGAGTGTTGGTTCTGTGTGTTCAGCTGGTATAGCTCCCGTCTCCATTGTGTAATTTGGGATGAGGACTGTTTGTGCAGGTATGATGCCCTTTTAATGAAGACCCCTCTAACTACTGCCTTGTGTGCCGCCCAGATTGTGCCCTTAGACACATCTGGAGTGGTATTTTCTGAGAAGTAGTTACAGATTGTGGCCTCTATTTCCTTTTTAAATGTGCTATCATACAGTAAGGAGGCATTCAACCGCCATGGGCTGCGTTGTTTATAATCATATTGGTCTTTGACCGTCAGCGTAATTGGTGCGTGGTCTGACCAAGTGATTTGGCCTATTTCGCAGTCAGCCATTTGGTTAAGGGCCTGTCCGTGGATTAGGATCCCATCGATCCTTGAATATGTGTTGTGGACATGTGAGAAGTGGGTATATGCCCGCTCCGATGTGTGGGCTATCCGCCATGTGTCAAAGTAGTGGTGTAGGGATAGGAGGTGTTGTATTTTTTTACATTGTCTGTGTAGTATTTTATATCTTGGGCTGTGGCGTGGGGTATTGGAGTCCAACTTTGGGTCCCACACATGATTGAAGTCCCCGCATATAATGGACATTCCCTCTTGAATTGTGGACAGTTTCTGTAACAGGTGTTGTAGGAACCCGCCCTGATTTGTGTTAGGTGAATAAAGATTCGTGATGGTGTACAGCATGTTGTTAATCGTACATTTCAATATAACATATCTCCCATTTGTGTCTAGCTCTACTGAAATCATTGTGAAAGCCACTCTTTTAGATATTAGTATGGAAGTCCCTTTGGACTTTGTAGTGGAAGCCGCATGGTATTGGTGTGGGTAATCGTGTACAGATGGTGGGATATAGTCATCGGTCCTGTAATGCGTCTCTTGTATACAAACAACGTCCGCATCCGCTTGTTTAAGGTCTCTGTACAATTGGTGTCTCTTAACCGGTAGGTTTAACCCTCTAACATTTAACGAGTATATTTTCATGGGGGTCTGTACCCCGTTAGTTTAGTAAGGGACATACTGAATTGTAAGCACCTGTGCGGGGAGTTCGCTCGCCCCAGCAGCATCAAGTCGAGCGATTTCCCCCTCTTGGAGGGTAAGATTCGGGCACCCCTCTCTCGCCTATTCGTGGGTGATTGGGAGCCCTTGCGGACATTATTGGGTACCAGAGTCCCTTGTGCTTGATGTTTCGTATAAGCGTCCTGCGGGCATATGGGGAAGGTTATATATTGTCCGGTCCCAGCCAGACCGGGGGGAAATTGGGAACATAACAGTAACAGGGTAAATGAACTTAACAAAAATGTGACGTGTGCCGTATGTGGCATAGGTACAATTTAGTACCTCTGGGGGGTGGAAGTACTACTACTTCCTCTTGGTGGGGTGCTTCCCCGACTTGGCCCACTCCTGTGCCGTCATGGTTGTCATGGCGTCTAGGCAGTCTGGTCCCAGGCTACCCTACTGGAGTGATTTACCACTTGTGAGGTCTTATATACGTAAACAGTTAAAACTGTGTGTGTGTTTTTTTTTTGTTTTTTTTTCCTCAATTTATCTAACTGTGTCATAACCTCAGTAAGTCGCTTAGTTTTATACGATACCCTTACGCTCCTCCATGGTCGTTGCATCATGACCTTTCTCACCACAATCACTTGGTATAGTATGCAGTCTATGAGTCCAATGACATAGTCTTTCAGGCTTTTCTCCAGTTCGTGGAGGAACCGCCTGTCCTATTCGGGCTTCTTCTCTGGCTCTGCTCGGCTATGCCCCAACGCTGTAGCAATCGAGATCCTTCCTCAGGTGTTGTTATGGCCGATATCTTCCCGCCTCTGGACACCAGGATTTTCACCGGGTATCCCCACCGGTAAGGGAGCTTGTGGGTCCTGAGCTGTTCCGTGATGTCCTTGAAGTCCCTCCTTCTTTTTAGTGTATATGATGATATGTCCGCGAAGATCAGCAATCCCCCATAAGGTTCGGGGAGTTTCTTCTTCGCCCTGCTCGTTTGGAGTATCACTTCTTTTACGTGATAATAGTGCATCTTTATGAGGACATCTCTCGGGGTGTCTTGTGGCAGGAAGCTGGGTTTAGCTGTTCTATGGTATCTGTCCATCAGCAATTGATCTGTTGGTATATCAGGTGCTAGTTTTTTCAACATGGCAGTCAAATAAGTTGCCAGTTCTGCTTGTCCCACTTCCTCCTTTATCCCACGTATTCTTAGATTGTTTCTGCGGGCTCTGTCTTCCATATCAGCAAGCTTTAGTTCATACATTTTCATTTGGCTGCGGATCTCTTCCACCTCTCCCTCTATACCTTTATGTGCTTCAACTAGCTCCTCCATTTTTTTTTCTGTGCCGGTTGTTCTCACTTCCAGCTCTTGGATATCTTTATGCATGGCCCCTATTGCTGTTTTAAAGCTGTTTTCCAGCCTGGCAGACATTTCTTCTAGTAGTGTCCGCATTACCTGCTGTGTGACAGGGTTTTCGTTCTCAGGGGACTTACTATGCTGTTCATCCTGGTCTTCGGCGCCATCTTGGATTTCATCCTGCACCAAGGCCTGCTTCCCCTGCGGCGTCCGGGAGGTGAAAAAAGCGTTTTTTTCGGCCTTTTCTATTTGCCGTTTCCCCTTAGCCTGAGACATGCTTGCTTGGGGATAAGTGTCCCCGGTTTTATCGTCGGCTGCAGCCGCCTTATTGCTCCTGTGGGTCCTGTCGGAGCGGAGCGCTCAGTACATGCGGCCGCTCAGCACCGTCGCCAGGCCACGCCCCCCTTTTTAATAATTTTTAATGTTATGTGTTTTGCTGAACTATTTGCGGTACCAACCCTCACAACAATTGGTTAACTTTCTCTTAGATTAGTTATTGCGGAGGTTTCACAATAGTATCATACATTTGCCATCTGATACGCTGAAATGCAATAATTTGCAGGCATCGCTAGCAGATCCAGAATTGGTGGATAAATTGATAAAGACTGAGTTGGAACAGGAATTTGTTTTCGAGCACTTTAGGTCCCCTCCTTTTACTTCTTGGGGGACAAATCCTATAGGTATAGTCACTGGTAAATCTTCACATAAACACAGATTGATAATTTACCTATCAGCACCACATTCCTTCAAGGTTCCTACTCTTAACTCCCTCATAACAGTGGCATACATACCAGAATCGAGAAACAAATTGGGTTCCTCTGTCAGAGACTATGCCCTTTGGTATCCCATGAAGCCTAAAGATTTTGCGCAAGAATATTTAGTCAAGATCTTGGGATGATGGTAATTTTTTGAGAGGTATAAAATGCACCATCTTGGAAAATCAACAAAGGAGCGGAGAAGACACTTCGTAAACTGTTGTAGCAATAAGACACTCTGGTGGTACAATAGGAGAAATTTCTTGTTCAGATATCTCATCTGTCTCATACTGTTGGGATAATGCATCTGCCTTAGTGTTTTTGGTGCCGGGTCTATAAGTAATAACGTAATTAAACCGTGCAAGAAATAGTGACTATCTAGCCTCTGGAAGACAATCTCTTAGCGTCCCCGATATAAGCTAGATTCTTATGATCCGTAAAAATCAAAAGTGGCTCTTTGGAACCTTCTAAGAGATACCTCCATTCTTTAAGAGCTAGAATAATGGCCAATAACTCTCTATTCCCGATGGCATAGCTTTTCTCAGCATTTTTGGAGAAAAACCCACAGGGATGCATAGGAATATCAGGGTTTTCTCGTTGAGACAGGATGGCCCCTACACCTCTCTCTGACGCATCAACTTCTAAAATAAAAAGTTTGGTGGGATCGGTATGTACTAAAACAGGTTCTGAAACAAATAAAGACTTCAATTTGTCAAAAGCCTCTATTGCTTCTTTTGGCCATGAATTACAGTTAGCTCCTTTTCGGGTAAGATTAGTAATAGGAGTGATTACAGATGAGAAACCTTTAATGAATCTGCGATAGTAATTAGCAAATCCAATGAATCGCTGAAGCCAAGTCAGGGAAACCAATGAAGCCAAGTCAGGGAAACCAGAAATCAGAGTAGTCAAGAATAGCCAAGGTCAATGTTCCGGGAATAACAATAATAGGAACAGAAAATGCACTCTCAGGAACCAGGACAGGAACCTACCTTTGGGTAGTGGCCATTGTAATACTGCTTCCAGTTTGCGTGGATTCATTTTAAAACCAGAGGAAGATATAACATATCCGAGGAAATGTACTTCGGTCTGATCAAACTGGCACTTTTCTAGCTTGCAATCAGATCTTGAAATACCATTGGAGCATTGCACAAACCAAACGGCATAACCAGATACTCATAATGTCCTGTTCTGGTATTGAACACTGTCTTCCACTCATGCCCCTCCTAAATTCTGACAAAGTTATATGCGCTCCAAAGGTCAAGTTTCATGAATACTTTAGCACCTCTGAGCCTGTCAAATAGTTCAGAAATAAGGGGAATTGGATAGTTGTTTTTGATAGTTATTTTATTGAGACCTCTGTAATCAATGCAGAGGCGTAGGTCTCCCTCTTTTTG
Source organism: Pelobates cultripes (assembly GCA_933207985.1). Taxonomy (NCBI): domain Eukaryota; kingdom Metazoa; phylum Chordata; class Amphibia; order Anura; family Pelobatidae; genus Pelobates; species Pelobates cultripes. The sequence continues at coordinate 110,667,443 of OW240915.1, forward strand.
TAGAGACGAAGAAAAACCCAACCCCAGCAGGAGAGGAGGATCTCCGTATATGACCCTTTCTTAAAGCATCTTTTATATACTCCTCCATACAGATGGTTTCTTGAGGCGATAAGGCATAAACTCCCCCTTTTGGAGGCATGGTAGGAGGTCAATAGCACAGTCATAAGACCGATGAGGTGGTAATGTCTCAGACTGTACTTTATTGAAAACCTCCTTCACTTCCACATACTGGGGTGGAACTTCTCTAGACAAGGGAGGTGCAGTAGGTACATTAACAATGCCAATACGCTGTGGCATATAACTCTTACAATGGCCCTTGCAATTTTTCCCCCACCCTTTAATCCAGTCTAAGTGGAGATTGTGTCTCTGGAGCCACAGGAAACCGAGCATTATGGGACAAGAAAGAGAAGAAATAATTTGGAAAACCAATATACCTACTAGAACAGTGGTAGGCAAGGTCTCTTGGTTAATAAGAGGTTGTGTAAGAGGTCTTCCATCAATAGCCTCAACCGCTATAGGTCAGTCTCTCTGCCGTAGTGGCAAGAGATGTTTAGCAGGGACTTTCCTATCAATGAAATACTCCGCTCCGCTGCCCCAGAGTCGATCATGTCCTCACACTGAATAGTAATGTTATTGTACTGCATCTTCAGTTTCACCAGGAAACGACTCTTAGTCAATTTAGGGGACATATACATCACACCTGAGGTCGGTCCCCGATCATACTTTAGGTGTGCAAGTTTTCTAGACGTACCGGACAGGAACTTCTCAAATGACCTTTTTTACCACAATAGAGACATAAACTCTTGTTTCTCCTATGTTGTCTTGCTGCCTCAGTAAATTTTTGCTATACCCAACGGCATGGGTTCAACTTCTGAGGCCGGAACAGAACTAGATACCACTGTATTAGAGAAACGAGGGGCTAGAGAGGGTTGGTACGCCTTGTTTGTTGTTTGCTTTTCTCTCTCTCTCACAATATATTGTCTATGTCAATCATATAGGAGATGAATTCATGAAGATTGACAGGGAGGTTTCTAGCGGCTGTCTCATCTAATATGTTTTCAGCTAAGCCCTCTGAAAAGGCAGTGACTAAACCACTGTTAGTCCAGTCTTCTTCAGAGGCCAGCGTCCTAAACTCAATGGCGTAATCAGCCACAGAACGATAGCCTTGCTTGATTGCCTTGATTTAGCAGCATTCTTTTCTTTTCCTTTGGGTTCAAAAGTTGACTTGAATTCAGTTAGGAATATCTTATAATCATGGGCGATAGAATTACCGCTCTCCCATAAAGTGTTAGCCCAGGTTAAGGGCCTACCCCTTAGCTGGTTCATAAGGTAACCAATCTTAGACCAGTCAGTTGGGAAAAAAACAGGAGAAGCTTCAAAATGATATTCTATTTGGTTGAGAAACCCCCTACATTCTTTAGGATCACTTCCAAAATGAGGAGGAGGAGAAAGAGTTATGGAGGGGGGTTTGTAGATAGTAGTCACTGGTGGAGGAGCAACCGGCTGTACTGGAGGCGACTCAAGATGAGCCATTCTTTGGTCTGGAATGCATGACCAAATTGATCCAACCTGTGGTCTACATCCTCCACTCTGCCCTCACAAGCTATCATATGCTTACATAATTCTGCAGGATCCATGGCCCTGTCGTAATGTCACAGCTAGTTTGGTCCAGCACGCAGAACTATGTAACATCTACATAGAACGGAAAAAGACAGAACGTAAACCGGTCCTTAGAATGGCCGGACTAATATGTTAAAGACAGAGAATGGTCAAGGGATAGCCGAGATCAAGGAAGCCAGAAATACACAATACCGTTAAACAAGCCAAGTCAGGGAAACCAGAAATCAGAATAGCCAAGGTCAATATACCGGGAATAACAATAATAGGAACAGAAAACGCACTCTCAGGAACCAGGACAGGAAACCACGACAGGGCAATGAACTGAGTAGCTTCAGGGATTTAAATATCCTTCCTTTGACTGTGATTGGTTAGAGGGTGACCTCTGACCCCTGAACGTGCGTTCGTATGACCCTGGGGTGCGGGGAAAAAATGGCCGCGACCACATTTTTCTTTAGGGCAGGCAGCCAGGAAAAGCCGGCGGAGCAGCTCCCGACTCGCCGCTGAGCAGGTAAGCTACGTTCGTCTGTGTGGTTGTGCCGGTCGGGCACAACCGCACCTCGCGGCGAACCAGGGGCCGTAACAATAAGCCATGTTGGAAACTCCGGTAGTTAACTGTTAGGAGAGGGTTGGTACATAGCAATTACAACAGTGAGCGTTATATTTAGGTAGACTGATCTGATGTGCATCCTAATGCGTAAAATAAACAGCTCCACATTAGTATGAGTAGTATGGATTCACATGATGGGAGCTGGGGGTGGTTGTTAAAAATGGAGCCAGCCTCGGGGCGGAGCCTGACTCTCAAGCGGGATAGACACACAAATCAAGAGCTCCTGAGTCCGGAGCCCAGATTCTGGGTATATCACACGGACTGCTACAAGCAATGAGCGTGCTAAGGAGACTGCAGGGCACCCGGGGATACCCAATTCTTGGGTCCCTAGCACTAGGCGGACCAAATCGAGGCCAGCAGCCTGTGCGAGTGGGAGCCGAGGAGAGACGGCCGCTCTCCCGGTTCTCTGGAGGACAAGGGGGCACTCCCAAAACACCTTGCCCCTCCCCCCCATGGACTGGGGGGGGTTATCCCGGTCCGTGAGAACGCTTCTAAGTGCTCTTCAAAGCCTCCACGATGTGAGGGACAACAGAATTACAAGATGGCGATGGTACTGGGCCCTGCAACACAAGGCCAGACAATGGCACAACCTACCACAGAAGGCCCTAAGTTCGAGGCACCAGATACTCTGAGATCCATACCGGATTGCTCCCAGGCCGCGATAATTCATTGAGCAAGGCAAGTGGCGCTCGTACGGGCACTGAACAGGAGAGATCGGGCACGCAATGCAGGGAAGCCTCCCACGAACCAACGACAATATCGGCGGAGACGGCAAGCCGAGGACAGACGTCCAGCCAGACGCCGCCATGCAGCACCACATCCCATGGGGTCCACACACACCATTACCCCTGAATCATACAGCAGGTCACAATTATCGCGGCGGTCAGAAACGCTTGCACACAGGCATAGGCTGATCTCAAGGCATACAGCCACCGGACAGCCAACAGACCTCAGGACGCTAGTGCACCCCAGACTGGCCTTAACCAGTGGTATTTCGTGACTGTTCTTGTGTCCATTCTCCCATGTGTTTGCCTATGTTTCCACCGACTACTCTGTTCTTGGGGCATACCGGTGCTACTTCCACACAGGAAGCCTGCCACCGAGACCCAGAGGCACAGTCTAACATTATTCCAGCATGTCTTTAATTGTTGTTAGCTCTGTTCCTAATGCCTACACCTTTGATGGGCTGCAATGCTACTCCAGTGCCATGCCGCCAAAAAGCCGAGATGATGCAGTAGTCATGTACGTTAACAGTTATTTTAATTAGACCAGTTAATCCTTGATAAAGCAGAAAGTACTTATGCCTAGATTATGCAGGTACTGGTATAGCTAATATAGCATTGCTAAGCAATAATTGTTTTATTTACTTTCACTCTGACGTTATAACTGTACCACATTACATAGGCATGCATCCAAACACTTAGCTAGCAACACACAGTATGTTGATACCTCTGCTAGATTAATGTCCTGTTACTCCACTTACTGTGCTTTTCACGCATATAATACCTATATGTCATACTGCTACCGTCTCGTGTATTAACTCTTGGTTGTTTATCACACTAGTTCTGTTTTATTTATCTTGTCTCAACACACTGAGCATTAATAAGAGGATGACAGGCATTAATCCATTTGTCATTGACACAATTCTATAATGCGATGTTTTAACATGACCTTTACCCCTACCTTTTCCTAACCAACGCTATCAATCGTCGAGCAAAGCGAATGTTCCTTTCTAGGTGGTTAGGAAGTACACGATGTAAACCTGTTTGTTTTAAAAAAAAAAAAAAAAAAGTGCAATGTTTTTGATGCCATGTAAACATATGTGAATGCCAATCGATCTGCACCAGCTATTGTGGCAGTGCAAATTGCATGTTTTATACCTGCACGAACAAAATAAAGAAATTAAAAAATAAAATAAAAATGGAGCCAGCCTGTCAGGGGTATTCCCGGTCTCGGCCATATTTGGCCTTAGTTAGTGGTCATTGCACAAGTATGTGTGGTATCTAAAACAGTTATTGTCATACAACTAACATTTAAATGAGGGCTAAGTCCAACACAGAGATAGATAACATGTAGATAATATATAGGCATGTGTGTCAAGTGGCCTCCATCCAAAGTACTCCTCGGGAAGCAGGAATGAATGGGACAATTTTAGCTGGGTCGCAGGTTGTAGAGGAGGGTGGGGCTGAGAGGCCCAGGGCCGCTAGGACAGTGTCCATCTCAGCGATGTCTGCCACTTTATGTTCGGTATCTTGGTGCTGAATTAAGAGTATATGCGTAGGTCCCCAGCAATATTTCACCGCCTTAGCTATCAGTGTTGTTGTCAGCGGTCGGAGGGATTTCCTCCAGAGCAGGGTATTGCAAGAGAGGTCAGAGTAGAATGACAAGTCCATGTCCTCAAGCCTATAGGGATTTTTCCATGAAGGCTGCCTTATCCTGCCCATTCTGGAACTTAATTAATAGGTCGCTGGTAGCTGCACTTGAGGGCATTGATGGCTTGGGCAGGCGAAACATTCCATCAAGTTACATAGTTACATAGCTGAAAAGAGACTTGCGTCCATCAAGTTCAGTCTTCCTCACATTTGTTTTTTGCTGTTGATCCAAAAGAAGGCAAAAAAAAATCAGTTTGAAGCACAATTTTGCAACAAGCTAGGGAAAAAAAATCATTCTTGACCCCAGAATGGCAGTCAGATTTATCCTTGGATCAAGCAGTTATTACATTGAAATATTATGTCCTTGAATATTCTATTTTTGCAAGTATGCATCTAGTAGATGTTTGAACATCTGTATGGACTCTGATAAAACTACTTCTTCAGGCAGAGAATTCCACATCCTGATTGTTCTTACAGTAAAAAAACCTTTCCTTTGCCTTAGACTAAATCTTCTTTCTTCCAGTCTAAACGCATGGCCTCATGTCCTACGTAAAGTCCAGTTTGTGAATAGATTTCCACACAATGGTTTGTATTGGCCCAGAATATATTTGTATAATGTTATCATATCCCCTCTCAGGCAACGTTTTTCTAAACGAAATAGGTTTAAATTTGTTAACCTTTCTTCATAGCTGATATGTTCCATTCTTTATATTCATTTTGTAGCCCACCTCTGCACTTTTTCTAGTGCCATAATATCCTTCTTTAGGACAGGTGCCCAAAATTGCACAGCATTTTCAATATGGGGTCTTACCAGTGATTTATAAAGAGGCAAAATGATATTCTCGTCCCGAGAATGAATGCCCTTTTTCATGCATGACAATACCTTACTGGCCTTGGCCACTGCTGATTGACATTGAACATTGTTGCATAGTTTGTTGTCTATAACAATTCCCAAGTCCTTTTCGTGTGTTGTTATCCCTAATTCGCTTCCATTAAGGGTATATGTTGCTTGTGTATTCTTTACGCCGAAGTGCATAACTTTGCATTTTTCAACATTAAATTTCATCTGCCATTGGAGTGCCCAGTCCCCCAGTCTATCTAAATCCCTCTGCAGCAAAGTAATATCTTGCTCACATTGTATTATTTTACAAAGTTGTGTGTCATCTGCAAACACTGAAACATGACTTTCAATGCTGTCTTCAAGATCATTTATAAATATGTTAAATAGTAGGGGTCCCAGAACAGACTATGGGCTATTAATGGTGCATCCAGAGGGTTTCAATTCGTTGGGATTTTCATTCCTTGGCAAGTTTTATTTTAATAAATGTTTACCAATGGGTTGTTCCATTTCCTGTTCTTTGAAGCTGTTCGGCATTTTTAGAATAAGTTGTTAATGTGGAGACCGGTTTATATTCTATTGTACAATATCGGGATGACTTTTGTTTATTGGTCCTAGTTCTGTTTCTGAATATGTTAGGTTGTTAGAGTTTTTCTGTAGTTTAGACAAAAAAGGACATTGCAGCCAGTGACAAGTCTTCAATTTTAGGGATAACAATTGTTTCAGGGCTTTGAAGGTAAACGGATGACGGAAGCAACAGTGAAGCAGTTCAGTCAATGATTAGGCCTATTAGCATTTGCAAGTCGTATTATGCCTATAGAAAATTTTGTAGGTGAATGGCGCTGGCTTGTGTTAAAAGAAAATCTGTTCACTGTTTTGTAAGGATTTCTGCAGAAATTAAGAAAGACTCGAAAGTGTGGGGGCATTTTCTGCAGCAGTGCAATGGTTGTTATTATTGCAAACAGAATTTTCATGATAAGGAAGATTTAGAATTAGATTTAGAATTATTTGCGGATGCTGCGGGGTCAGTTGGTTTTGGCATATTTAGAACTAGAAATGGGCCTTTGCTTAGTGGCCAGATAAATGGGTACAGCAAGGGTTGACCAGGAATGTAACCCCCTTTTGGAATTGTTACCAATTGTAGCAGCAAGTTTGGTATGAGTTAAAGAACTGCAGAATAAACAAATATTGTTCCACTGTGACAATAAGGCAGTTGTACAGGTCTTTAATTCTATGCATTCTAAAAGTTGCTTTGTTATTAATTTGTTGCGAAATCTAGTGTTGTTATTTTTGAAACATAATATTTGGTGGAAGGCTGTGCATATTCCGGGTATTGAGAATAATAGCTGATGCTATTTTCGTTGCAGCTCCACGCTTTCAGGAGCTTAGTGCCGGATGCAGAAGAAAAGTGCGTGGAATTGCCGAAAGGCTCTTGGCAAGTCATATGGGAAGAGCCGGGCAATTTCTCATGAAAGCAGTTGGAGTGCTTATGTGTCAGCATGGAATGAAGGGTATAAATTACATACAAATAGATCCAGTAGGTTGAAATATAGAAGCTGCATTCTCTTTTGTGGTTCAGTGTATTAGCAGTGGTATAGCAAATAAAAAAAAAAAGATGTAATTTCCAGGCGTTTAGCTGGTAACACATTTGAGGTTTTGGGTAGACCAGTAGTGGTGCATTTGTGAGTAAACAGTTGTTAAAAGGTTATTTTAAAACGCTTCATATGGCTGACGATAATCGGCCCATAATATATTCGGCCCATAATATATTCAGTGTTTGGAGAGCTGCTTGAAGTTTTGAAACACTGTTTGCCATTCGCAATTCAAAGTAAATTTGTTTTCAGCAGCACTTTATTTAGCCTTTTGCAGCACTTAGGATCAGTGAGCTGGTTTCTTGCAGTAGATTTGGACTATCAGGTTTCGGTTTAAGAATGTGTTGAGCAGGGACGCAAAAGTAGATGTTGGTTGCAATCTTAAAACCGATCAATTTGAAAAGGCAGAGTTTGCCCATCGGAGACGATGCGTGCATATGTAAGCCTGCTGCTAGTGGCATACCTCAGGCTCTATTCTAACATGTTCTCAATTTCAGAAGGTTTTGCAGTGATGTTTTGAAGGACTTGGTTACAAAGGCAAATTTACTACTCATTCCTTCAGAATTGGGGTAGCATCTGAAGCAACAAACTTTTTTGTATTTGGAGCAGAGGCTATAAAAGGAATTGGGGACAGGATTCAAATTGTTTTAAGTTATATGTGCGGAATGACATGATGTAATGTTTGTTTTCATCCTTTCACTCTGTTATTATTATTATTTCCGTAACAAATGTTTTGGTTATGGGTCATTTTTTTGTAAAGCAGGCCATGTAAGGGCAGGAGCAGGAATTTATGGACCGAATTTGGACTTCAATCGAGATGGCGTCACAATACATTGGAAAGGTTAAACCCCAACAGTTATCACGTAAGGTAAAGAAAAATGTTTGTTTGGTATTTAAAAAAAAATTATTTCCTTACACCATTCTAGTTTGGTCAGAGGTGGTCCAGCGCTGGTGATGGTTAAGTGAACCAAGAGTTAAAAGCGCTGAGAAGATGAGTGGTAAGTTGAATTTGGCAAGGTCAAGATTTGCCACGATTTTTTTTTATGAAGGCCAGGTTCATTTGTGCTATATCGGTCCGGATATTTTAATCTGGATCTAAAACATGATTGGAAAAAGGGTCCTGGCTGTGGGGGGCCTCAGCTGGGATAGTCCTACCCCAGCTGAGGCGGCGGGGCAAAAGTCATCCTGAGGTTCAAGTTCTGAGGCAGGATATGTGTTAAATGGTTGTATTTATAAGGCGGTCAGGTTAGCTATGACTGACTGGCACTAAGTGATGGTGATAAATGGTTGTATTTATAAGGCGGTCAGGTTAGCTATGATTGACTGGCACTAAGTGATGGTGAAAGTAAAAGTTGAAGTTAAGAGAAAAGTTTTGAAGTTAAGTTAAAAGTCTACCTGAATATGTTACCGTTATCATGTTACTGGTGGTATGCCCCATTTTCAAGCTTTAATAAACACCATGGCCAAACCCATTGAAATAAAATAAACGATATCTGTGTTGTGTGGTCTAAGTTATTTATGCAAATTATTGCCTACCAGACATAAAACATTTGTTTTACTATATAGGGCAGCAATATTTATGTAAAAAGCAACAGGTAAACTGTGTGTATGATCCCTATTCAAATAAATGGTAATTAAAAATAAAAAGTTAGTTGAAGTTAACCAAGTACATAAACCAATTCATAAAAAGGGACAGCAATCTTCATGTAAAAAGACAAGTGAGAAACCAGCTTCAGCCAAGTCTGCAGAAAGTCCTTTCTGCTTCCAAAATATGAGTGCACTTGCCTGACTAAGAAAGTGTGAAGCTACGGTGAACAAAAACAATAAATGGTTATCAAAAAAGTACAACACACTCAACACTTTAACAAAACAAACCCGGAGCACGTTGCGCATGCGTATTGGTGCCTTGTATGTACGGGTATAATGAATTACCAAGGCAACGACGTGAACGCCGCTGCCTGAACGCCACTCTTCCCACACCAACATCTTTCCACGTGACCTACACGGTTGTCAGTTAGCATATCCACCAATAGGAGTGCAGCTTCCTTTTAGTTTGTGTTGGTAACGAGGCGTGAAACGCCGGAAGCGGAATAATCTATTGGCAGCAGAGTGACGCACATTGTGAGACAGGGGACATGAGCAGCAGTTTTGTTTTCTCTGCCACCGGCTGTCATGTCTAACGGATAACAGGTTTACTATAAGGGACATTTTTTAATTTCAAGGGAAGCCAGTAACCTTTCCACATCATTAGGGTCTATGATAGATTATATATACAGCACACGTACACCTATTGATGTATGTTTTATTGTACATACAGAATATGTGCAATATAGTGGCAAGCAGCACATGGGACGAGGTCATACATATCTAGTACTCAATTTTTAATGTTATAGGTGAGTGATCATTAACTTTAGTAGTATTTTAAGCTTTGCCCTGTAAACACGTATGTTTAACTTAGATAAATAAAGCCTAATATTGTTCACAGAGATATGCACCTCTGACTAGTTACTAAAACAATCTACATACATAGTGTGTAACGTTGTTTGGTTGCCATGGACCGATCATCAGTAGCAAAAATGGGAGCTGTGGCCAGTGCCAGTATGTGTGCTCTGGTTGGAGGAGTGGTGCTGGCTCAATATATCTTCACTGTGAAGAAGAAAACTGGAAGAAAAACGAAAATCATAGAAATGGTAAGTGGTTTTTGTTAGTTTAAAAAAAAAAAAAATTAACAAATCAGAATAACTAGCTCTGAAGCTCACTTAATAATTAATTCAACATTTATTTACAGGGTATTTCATACACTTACATAAGTTTTTTTTTTTTTTTTTCAGGAGTTTGTAGTATCATTATTTTTTTTTTATATTGTGCCAGGATATATATATATATATATATATATATATATATATATATAAAACAAGAGGGGGTTGGCTGCACTCACCTTAACATGCATAAATGGGGGTGCTGCTGGGGGGCAAATAATACAATACACAAAATCCAGCGCACTCACCTTTTTTTCCCCAAGTAGGTTAATCTCATAAGAGCAGACATTAGGCTTTTAGTGTAGGACCTGCCAAAGATGGGGTACATTGACGTTGTGGCAGGCTTATGCAATGTATGATCATATAATGTAACTAAACCCCCATTATTTTTGCCTAGATTAGGTGTTTTTAAAAAAACAAATAAAATCTTTCAACATTGAAGTTGCTGTTTAGTGGATAGGTGAGTGCGCTGGATTTTGTGTATTTTATTTATATATATATATATATATATATATGTATTAGTACTTGTGTACCATGTTGGGAAGGATGAATAAAACATGATACATGCCAGGGTTAATGAAATAGTGGGATTGATTTGTTATGTCTATAACAGTAGTTCCCAAACTTTTTAAATTCAAGGCGCCCTTAATATTTTTCTAGGGTACCCCAAGTCAAAAAAAATTCTAGATTGTATACATGTACAGCGCTGTGCCATATACTCGGCCCCTGTGCAGCAGAAATGTTTCCCTGTCAGGGGCAGATCCAGAACCTAGTCTCGGGAATGGCACTGGTAGATTATTTAAATACTTAATATTAAAATTAAGATTATTATTTAAATAATCTTAACATTTAAGGTTATTTAAATAACCGCGTCAGCGCTCCAAGCTTGTGAGAGGAGAACCAGGCGGAACTGCAGAGCTCCTCCTGGTCTACTTTCCTTCCCCATTCGGCTGCAGCACTTCAGTGCTAGAGGGCAGATGATGGAGATTTATGATCTCCCCTTTGGTCCTACAGAGCCGGCATGGGGGAGCGAGGCGAAGCACAATTATTTCTCATATGATAATAGCACCGGCGAAACATTTTGGGGCACCCCTGTGTTCTCGTTGCGGTCCTAGTCACGCTTACTTGAATGTAAAACGCAAAATCTTCCTAAACACTTCCTGGCAGGTTAAATTTCCTTTATTGCACAGTCTGTTTTATTTTACAATTTGGTATCTCTTGCACAGTTTATATCTTGCTAGAAACTTGCACAAGGTTCCTGTGTGTGATTTGAAGTTCAAGTTAACATCTGATTTAAAAAAAAAATAATTATTTTTTGCAGGCTGTGTCAGTCACAGCCAGGGGAGGTGTGGCTAGGGCTGCATAGACAAACAAAAGTGATTTAACTCTTAAATTACACCTCTGGCATACATGACTTAAATGAACAATATAGGGTCAGAAACATCTGAGACAGTCACGATGCTTTCACACAGGAAAGCATTGAATTGGCTGAACTTGTCAAGGAGGCAGATTGGGGGCAGAGCCTATTCAAATAAATGGTAATTAAAAATAAAAAGTTAGATTAAGTTAACCAAGTATATAAACCAATTCATAAAAAGGGACAGCGTTCTTCATGTAAAAACACAAATGAGAAACCAACTTCAGCCTAGTCTGCTGAAAGTCCTTTCTGCTTACAAAATATGAATATGAGAGCACTTGCCTGACTAAGAAAGTGTGAAGCTACGGTGAACAAAAACAATAAATGTATATCAAAAAGGTACAACACACTCAACACTTTAAAGGGACTCTCCAGTGCCAGGAAAACAATAAGTTTTCCTGGCACTGCAGGTCCCCTCTCACTCCCAATCCCCGGTTGCTGAAGGGGTGAAAACCCCTTCAGTCACTTACTTGAGACCCCTGCCAATGTCCCTTGGCGGTGGTTTTGGGTCGCCGCCGCTCCTCCTCTTAATTACGTCGGCCGGTGGGCGAAACTGATCCCGGCTGCGGAGATCTCTAGCACAGAAAACCTGTGCTATGAAGCAGGAAGTGCTCTCTAGTGGCTGTCTAGTAGGCAACCACTAGAGGTGGAGTTAACCCTGCAATGTAATTATTGATCTGGCCAATCAGCATCTCCTCATAGAGATGCAAAGAATCAATGCATCTATATGAGGAAAGATCAGTATCTCCATGCAGAGGGTGTTGACACTGAATGTCCGTGCTGCCTCAGGAAGCACCTCTAGTAGCCATCTGAGGAGTGGCCACTGGAGTAATGCAAAACAAAAAACAGTTTACAGCAAAAAGACTGAAGGGACTGATTCTACTCACCAGAACGAATACAATAATCTTTAGTTTTTCGGGTGACTATAGTGTACCTTTAATTAACAAGTAACTCTATTAGCAGTTCAACTGTTTGGCACAAATGAAATTCATCTCCTCCCTGTCTTGTTACATGATATGTTATGCCTATCCCTACACCATTATTTCCCCTCCCCTTGTCCACACGCTTGCCCACACTCCCTTCCTCTGCTTTGTCTTGGGGGCAGGAGATGGGTTGGTATTATTCATTGCATGGGAGGTGTATCAATCACTGCTTCTGCTACGTAAGTGTTTGATTCATTGCTTCTTTATCAAAAGAAGTTGATTGGTAGGTCTTGTTGCATGCGTTAAATGTCCAACAATGCTTTCCTATGAGATGCATTTGATTTGGCCTCAGACTGGAAAAAAGATAAGGCATTATGACAGATAAGGCGATGAATGGTTTAGGGATAATTTGACCTGACACTGGATTCTAAGTTTTAACTTTTATTTTTTTACTTTTATGTGTTTTACCCAAAAATTGTGGATGTCTAAATGACCAGTGCACAGTAGGACATTAAGAACAAATAAAAGGAAAGTGTAAAAACTGGTTGGAGTAAGAAATATTTACTTGTGGAAATATCTCTTTTGCTCAGGAGTGTAAAAGTTCTATCATCCGATGTCTGGGATATGTAGTTCTGGGGGCTGAGAGGCAGTTACTGTACTTTTTTTTTTTTTTTCTGGGCATGGGCAGCACCACTGGATGCAGCTGCCCCAGGACCCACAGCCCAGTAGATAGGCCCTCACACTGTAAGTGGTCAGTGGTCCTTTACCAGCTCATTGGACTGGACCCTTGTCAAATTGGCTGTTTCCCAATATGGTGGTGTGCTGGCAGCAAGTGTTTACATGTTAATTCCACTTGAAACATAGAGCTGCAGCTTTTATACGCCCTAACCTCTGTTCAATGTCACTAAACCCCAACCTGCTTTCTCCTAATTACCACAGAAAACTCCCACTGGACCCAGTATAGCCACCCTCCTTATTCTAAAGGAATGTAAACAGGAAGATGGCTAAAAGAAAATCAACCTGCATTCACACACCACTTTTATTATTACACACCAACATCCATACTTGCCACGCTAGATAAAAAAAAATACACCTCATTAGTGGCGGCTAGTGAGATTTAAAGATGGTTGGGCTCCACCCAGTTAGTCCCATGAGATTCCATGCCCTGTTCAAAACCAGCTGTTCAAAACAAAACTGTTTAATGCTAAGTGAAATGACAGCACCAGGGGACTCCAGACACTATAACAAGTTCAATGAGATGAAGCAGATATTGTCCCTTTAAGGCCAAAATAGCTTACGTGTAAGCATAGCTGACTTGGAGATTTTTGTTCCAGTTCTCCTATTTTGGACTTGAGTTTGGCATTCACTTTGAATTCTCAACAATTCCCACTGTGGAAAAGGAAACTGTGTGTAGGTGTTTGTAGACACATGGCGCGCACACTATTGCATCTCTGGTATCTCATTGAATATGTTCTTACAATTCCACAATGGAAATTCTTATCTCCTTTGCATGTTTTTTACTTTTTTATTTATTAAACCCCCTTTACTCCCTACTCGTCATCTCACCATCTCCTCTTCTCACGCTAAGCATTCTTTTTAATTTCTTTTTGTCAAATAAAAATTATTTATTATATTCATGGTTTTGTCCATGTCACCCATTCTGCAAATATCTATTGGTATCTATTAGTTCAGTTCTCTTTAAAAAAAAAAAAAAAAAAAAAATTGGGGGGGTATTTGCTGTAGGTGAAATTGCAATTCCTTTTTGTATGTTTTAGATTCAGATGTTTTGAAACTGGTTTAGCTTTCGACACTACCCGACAAACATCTTTGTTTTGTGATATTTTTGTGTTCACCACTAGGTGTCACCCTCTGCGTGTGAATTTTACTAATAGTCTAGGAGGAGTTTGTTCATTTTTCTTTTGTCCTCATTAACTACAGTGCATTTCTAATTTATTTTATTCTTTTGTTTTGGTTTTTTTACAATGTAACACATTCTGTTATTTAGAGCTTTTTCACCACTCCCCTCTTTAATACTTTTTGTATTATTCATGTTCATGATGCCATGAATTTGTACTTTGTAAAACGTTGGTATTTTGCTGCTGAATACCTTAATGACAGGTTACACCTAGATCATTCTACTGTAAATTACTTCCGTAAACACGGTTTTAAGAGCTCTTTGCTAAAGTGTATTCATTCACACCAGGGCTGGCCTAAAGCTGTTTAGTATGGCTTTAATATACAAGTATATAAGAGCATACATAATGATTTGTGTTTACTGGATTAACCTTGTATTAAAGGAATGCTATAGGGTCAGAAACACAAATCCGTATTCCTGACCCTATATTGTTAAAACCACCATTTAGGTGGATTGACCCCTTAGTGTTAAAACTCACATTATTTACAGCTCTTCACAGGTCTGCATATGCTGGCCAGACAGCACCCTGGACAATCAGCATTTCCTCATAAAGATGCATTAAATTAATGCATCTTTATAAGGAAAGTTCAGCACCTTCATGCAGAGCTTGGAGACGCTGAACGTCGTTGCTGCGCATGCACTGCCCATGGATGCACCTCTAGCGGCCATCTAAGAAGTGGCTCATGGAGGTGTCCCTCGGCTGAAAAGACAGTGTACACACCAAATAGCCTTCAGGGACTGACTTTACTCACCAAAACAACTACATTATGCTTCAGTTGCCCTGGTGACTATAGTGTCACTTTAACTTGTGTGTGGTTTTGTCATGTTTTCTGCATTGTGTTTTTGTACATGCTCACCTGTATGTTATTGTTTCGTGATTAGTTATGTAAAATCCTCTTTATATACATGTTTTGTGTTTAAAGGGACACTCCAGGCACCCAGACCACTATTGCCCATTAGAGTGGTCTAGGTGCCAACTCCCACTACTCTTAACCCTGCAACTGTAATTATTGCAGTTTTTTTATAAACTGCAATAATTACCTTGCAGGGTTAACTCCACCTCTAGTGGCTGCCTACTAGACAGCCACTAGAGGGCACTTCCTGCTTCATAGCAAAGATTTTGTTTGCTAGAGTGTCGCTGGACGTCCTCACGCTGTGTGAGGACCTCCAGCGTCGCTCAGTTCCCCATAGGAAAGCATTACCGCGCATGCGTATTAGGTTTCCTCAGCCAGCGGGCGGGATCAGTCTTGCCCACCGGCTGACGTAATTACTGGGAGGAGCGACACCGACCCGAAACCACCGCCGAGGGACATCGGCGGGGTCTCAGGTATGTGAACTGGAGGGGTTTTTACCCCTTCAGCTACCTGGGATGGGAGGTGGGAGGGAGAGGGGACCTGCAGTGCCAGGAAAACGGATTGTTTTCCTGGCACTGGAGTTTCCCTTTAAATGTTTTGTCACTATGTAATTGATCTCCTCTCTGTAATTAATTATTGATTTAAATGATAGTAATCCCCCTGATGTATGATCTAAATTCAACAGGAAAAGAATAACTCACAAGTGCCAAAGTTTCTTTCAGTGCAATTAATAGTGAATATAGTGATTGGCAATGTTTTCCTTTTAAAGGATCAAAATATACAAACAGTCTCTCTCATGACTCCCTTTTCTAGGCTCTTGCAACCACAATTCCCTTTCCGTTGGTATAGATATTGTTTGTATCATTTTGGGATTTGGTTTACCATAGATTTAGATCACCTATATCAAGATAATTTTTCCCCACTGCTGTGGACACTTATGTCTGATATGTTGCTGTGGTTTCCATTTTTTTTTTTTTCTTGTTTGAAAGAATGAACTCTGTAAAAGCGCTGACCTTAGCCAGTGCATGCTCAATAAATTTATCTCCATGATGTTAGTCTAGCCAGTTGCTCTTTTACAACCATTTCTCAGATTACAACCATTTCTCAGATTACAATCATGGAATTTGCGCACACTTGCCAAAGCAGTAGAGCTCTCCAGACACCTGCTCAGAAGTTTAAAATACAGTACAATAAAAGTGATGTTTTCAGTGTATTACCTATCTTCCATATAGTCTAGTTAAAATATTTCAAAAGAGCTTTTGTTTTGTTTTTCTTGTTCTGTTGCTCTCACGCATGTGTTTTCAAACTTCCCTAGAGAAAGATAATCCAGGTTAAATGGTAAACTGTGTGTGTGTGTGTTTTAAAAAAAAAAAAAAAAAAAGGCTTGGTAGAAACCTTTCAAGGTGTGATCAATAAATTATCCTTTGGAAATAAAAAATAGTGCAAAGAAAATAAATATCTAGATATATATTGTTAAAGTTTTTTTTCTTTTACAAATATATATTTAAGGAGATACTGTAGTGCCAGGAATACAAAGCTGTATTCCTGGCACTATGGCTCCCTGTGCCTCCCCGCCGCGGTCAATAAAGGATTAAAAAAACCTTTATTCTCTTTTCTAATCCCAGTACCAATGTCCCTCAGCTGTATAGTTTCCCCTTTTAAGTGTCTGTAATGTTTCTGTGCTCCCCAATTTCCTCTTAAAAAAATAAAATAAAAAAAAAAATAAAAGCAGATAATCCCTTACCAGGTATGTAAAGTTTCAATTAATTCTTTAATGTTTTGTACATCTTATGGCCTAACTACATAATCGTTAATATCAAACTAAGTTGCTATTTTAAATTTGGTATTTCTGTTAGCATGTATAGACTTATTTTCAGTTAAACATGTTACTCAAATTAGTATCATCTTGTAATTTATTGCTCTATGTTGTAAATGTAAATTATATGATGTAATCACAAATACCTTGTATAACTGAAATGTCAGGATTACTATATGATCCAGCACGTAGTATTGTGTCACACAGATGACTAATAGGTAACATATTACCGGGCCTTAGAATGTCGGACTAACGTACCAAAAAATAGTCAGGATACTAGCTGAGGTCAGGGGACACAGAATAGGACACAACGATAAAGGAAAGCCAGAGGTCAGACATAACAGAATACAGGGAAGTCAAAGCCAAAGTCAAAAACTAGAATAAACTTGAATCAGGAACACGCTCTCGGACAACCATTAGGGAAACCACGACAGGGCAATGAGGAAAGGTAATTTTAGGTTTAAATACCTGCTTTACCTTCCGATTGGCTGACATCGCTCTTTGACCTCAAAAGTGTGTGCGTGCAATCACATGAGCGTATGTGGGGGTATAATTAGCCGTGGATCCGCAGCGGCCGCAAGTGTTAGTCAAGCAGATGCACGGTGAGGAAGAATGTTACATGAAACAGGAAATCATGATGTATTTGTCATGCGCTCATTAGTTGTTTATGCTCTAATTTTATTTAGTTTTGTTTGCATGATCATGAAATTATTAAAGGGATGCTAGTACCAAGAAAACAAAGTTGTTTTCTTGGCACTATGTCTCCCTATAGTGCCCACCTCCAACAAGCCCCCTCCCCACCCCCTGTGACACTTACTGGAGACCAGTGCTGATGTCCCTTGGCACTGGTTCTGGGGAGACCTAATGCATGCGTAGCAATGGCTGCGCTTACACTAGTATTTCCTCGATCGGAAAGCATGTATAATGCTTTCCTATGGGGTTTTACATGATGCTGGATGTCTTCGTGCATAGCTTGAGGACATCCTCCATTAGCTGTCTTGTATTAAAAACTGCAATAATTGCCTTTCCCTTCAATGAGTGGTCTGTGTGCCTATAGTGTTCCTTTAAAGTGTTACTACAAGTATCGTAGAACTACAGCCTGATAGATAGATAGATAGATAGATATATATATATATATATATATATATATATATATGTATATATATATATATATATATATATAGAAAGACAAATAGGATAGCACTCACAGGACTATGTAAGAAAAATAAAACTTAACTTTTAATAGCTTAGTCCAAAAATCAACGTTTCAGTCTGTTAATACCAGACTTTCATCAGGATTATGAAAGTCTGGTATTAACAGACTGAAACGTTGATTTTTGGACTAAGCTATTAAAAGTTAAGTTTTATTTTTCTTACATAGTCCTGTGAGTGCTATCCTATTTGTCTTTCTATATTGTGCTGGACAAGCACCGGGCATTGGAATTTCTTTGCAATTGATGGAGTGCAGGATCTCTTTTTTTCTTTTATATATATATATATATATATATATATATATATATATATATATATACACACACACACAGAAAAGCTGCATTTACAGGGTACTTTCAAATTTTCAACTTCAAAACACTGAAGTGGTCACGGTGTTTGAAGTATTCCTTTAACTCAGGAATGTCCAACCCGTGGCCCTGGACAGCTCCCTCGTGCGCCCTGCAGTGAGCCGGCCGATACGTCATCCCGGGACCACTACTGGGCGCGAAGTACTTGTGCAGGCATAGGTCCTAGCTCAGCAGCAACCGCTAGCCTCCAGGGATAGAGGATCCATTCCAGCCCTCCCAGAGCAAGGTAGGGAGGCTGGGTGGACCTATTAAGTACTGAGTGTATGAATGTAATTTTTGTGTATGTTTTGTCTGTAATTATGTGTAAGTCAGTGATTGTGTTTGGATGTGTGGGATTGTGTGTATTGATGTGTCTGGTTGTGATTATGTGTGTGTTTTGTCATTGTGTGTGTGTGCGCGCGCGTGTGCATATTTGTGGTTGCGTGTATAGGTGTGTGTGTGCGCGCGCATCTGTGATTGTGTGTGTGCGCGCGCGCATCTGTGAATCTGTGATTGTGTGTATGTATGTAAGTTTGTGTGTGTGTACATCTGTGATTATGGTGAAGTAATGATCAGCACTCTCGGACTTTTGTTGAGTTTAAAACTTACAGTTTATTGAAATTCCATTTAAAAGATCAACGTTTCAGTTCCTATCTGGAACTTTCATCAGGATCAAACATGCTTTGATCCTGATGAAAGTTCCAGATAGGAACTGAAACGTTGATCTTTTAAATGGAATTTCAATAAACTGTAAGTTTTAAACTCAACAAAAGTCCGAGAGTGCTGATCACTACTTCACCATATGCAATTTTTCCCTGGATTACAAGCACCCGGCTTACAACTGTCTACAAGCGTGAGTGCAAGGAAACCCTGTATGTTGTACATCTGTGATTATGTATGTGACTGTGTGTGTGGGTCTTTGTGACTGTGGTTGTGGGTCTGTGATTATGTGTGTATGTATGTGACTGTATATAGGTCTGTGGTTGTATGTGTGTGTGTATGTTTGTGATTGTGTGTATAGGTCAGTGATTGTGTACATGTGTATTTGTTTAGTAGATCGCTCTCTAAGTTGGTATCCTTTAATATGGCAATCCCACATAAGGATAACAAATAAGAGAGTTGTCTAATAAACAAATTTAAGAATAGGGCTTTTGTTGTTTAATTCTATAAATTATTATGATTTTATGACATATATCTATTGCACCAATATACAAATATGGCTCAGAATGAGTACTTTTACTTTACCATTCTAAACCCAATGTATGCTTATCTGCTTGCTTGGCTGACCTCATCAGAAGTGATTCTCTCTGTTCAGATAGGAAAGCACTGGATTGGCTAAGACTGTCAAGGAGGCAGGTCAGGGGCATTGAATAAGTAAAGTTTAGTGTTTGCATGCTGAGGGTGGAGACACTGAATGACAGCACTGCACACTGTGCAGCACTGCCCCACGAAGCTCATTTAGTAGCCATGGTGGAGTGGTCAGTTGGTGTCCTTGGGTAGTAATGTAAACACTGTATATTCTCTGAAATGTCCATGTTTACTGCAAAAAGCCTGAAGGCACTGATTATACTCACTAGAACAAATACAATAAGCTGTAGTTGTTCTGGTGACTATAGTGTCCCTTTAAAAACTACAAATAATGTATCTATCTTAAACCTGTATTAAAGTGAACTGTAATATCTACAGTAAATAGATGTACATGACCACTCCATTATAAATATTTCTTGTATTTAGCCTTTAGGCTAACAGAAATGTTAGTGTTTACATCCTTCAAACTATGTCTGTTGTACTCTTCCTCAGTCGTATTTGTCACTTGACACTGATAAGGAATGGACAGTCTTGCACCTGCCACCAGTCACTACATGTGATCCACTTCTTTATTAAGAACTTACAAATGTAATTAACAGGTCTTCAGTTCCTGTTCTTCCTCTTAAACTGCTTTTGTTCTAATTACCATTGACTTGTCATTTAAATTAATATGTGTGAATCACATAATTTGTAGCTATTTGAGACAATTGAAAGATCTCTTCCTTCTTTCCTTCGGTTAAATGTTTTTGTTTCCAGTAACTGACAACATATGGAGATAAAGTGACATGGTGATTAGGAATTTCCTTGACTTTTGAGATACCTTGGTTTTTCCCTAGGGGTGATTGTAGTTGTGTTTTATATGTACATTAAAATATTACTACCTTTTTGAAATTAGAGGGACATAATCACCAGAACCATTTTAGCTTAATGTAGTGGTTCTGGTGTCTATAGTATGTTTCTGCAGGCTTTTCAATGTAAATACTGCTACTTCAGAGAAAAGTTACATCCCTAGTGACAGTCACTCAAACGTCTACTAGAGGCGTCTCCTAGTTTAGCGTCTCCACACTCTGCGTGGAGCGCGTGTTTTATTTTTTTACATTTTTTATGGCACATGCCCGCCTACTAGACAGTAATAATTTTTTTATTAATGTGAATGACCAGTCATCACAATTAACCCTCACACCACTGAGGTGTGTGTTTTTTAATTGTTTTTGTTTTATTTAAAAAATAAATAAATAAAATTTATTTGCAGTCGCTGCCAGCAGACAAATAGTTCAGATTTGTTTTAAAGGACCATTATGGTGCCAGGAAAACAAACTCGTTTTCCTGGCACTATAGTGCTCTGAGGGTGCCCCCACCCTCAGGGTCCCACTCCCGCCGGGCTGAGGGGGGAGGAAGGGGTTAAACACTCACCTTTCTTCAGCACTGGGCTCCCTCGGCTCTGGGGACTCTCCTCCCTCTTCTAAAGTTATCGGCTGAAGGCGCATGCGCGGCAAGAGCCGCGTGCATTCAGCCAGTCCATAGGAAAGCATTCTCAAAGTTTTCCTATGGACGCTGGCATCTTCTCAGTGTGAAAATCACAGTGAGAAGTGCGGAAGCGCCTCTAGCGGCTGTCAGTGAGACTGCCACTAGAGGCTGGATTAACCCTAAAGTACTGTCAAAACCATATGTATATGTTAAATCCTATTCAGCTCCTGAAGTTTAATATGTTTCAGCAATGAGGTCTATGGAGGATCTTCCATATTTATTGTGATGAGTGAATTAATACTTATAACTTGACAAGAACAGATTGAAACAAGGTAATATGGTGCCAGAGCTGCTTTAAAGGTTTGGATGTTTTCCTGAATATTGGTGATACAATAGTTTTATATTTACTGTAACTTGTTGTTATGGTGGTTATGCTACCAAGAGTCCCCTGGCATAAACAAACTGTTTGAAGCCCTTAGCACTCTAAGCCAGTGAGCGCCTTGCTGTACTCTTTGTCTTAGCTCAGTGCAGAGCTTTCCAGCGGCAGATGAAGATGCGGCAGTCCATATGGATTCAAGGTAAGTTTAAAGATTTGTACAGACTCTGATAAAACCACAAATTCCACAACTTTATTGTTCTTACTGTAAAGAACCCTTTCTTTCGCATTAAGCTAAATCTCCCTTCTTCCAGTCTAAACGGGTGACTTTGTGTCTTATGTAGACTCATGTCTAGAGTAGATTTCCAGACAATGGTTTGTTTTGGCCCCAAAGACTACTTACTCTGAGAGGCAGCCAAAGTCCCCCAGGCACCATAACCTCTGTAGTGTTTAGGGTGCTTGGAGTGTTCCCTTAAGAAATATGGAAAACAGGAATAATTGTATTTATTTAATATATTTGGGATGTGTCACACAGAAAGTTGGCTAAATATGTATCCATTGGTACTTAGTTTACATTTCAAAATAGTCTGGTATAGTCATTATATTTGTTTACTAAATACCTTAACTAAAATTATCTCAAAACATGTTCCTAAATATAGGATGGCTCGGCTCAGAAGAGTATGTGTGATAATCTGTATCTGTAGGATTCAGCAAGCTATGAGTGTACTGCTTATTGGACCTTGACATTGACATTTACCGAAATGTATTCTCATGTCCAGTGTGTTTGTATCTTTCGTGGTGTACCACTGACTTTGTGTACTAAGGATAGGTATATAGCAGGGGTGGGCAATCTGTGGCCCTCCAGATGTTTTGGACTACATCTCCCTTGATGCTTTGCTTGCATTATGGCCCTAAGAGCATTATGGGAGATGTAGTCCAAAACATCTGGAGGGCTGCAGATTGCCCACCCCTGGTAAATAGCATTATTTTATACCATACTCTTAAAGGGCACTCCAGACACCTTCTGTAAAAGAATACACTTGGTGACGCATAAATAAATCCTCCTGATTTGATTTTATTTCATGTTAGATGGAAACCAGGCATAATATTGTCTGCAAAGCAACACCTAGTCTCCAATTTATCTCCCCTTAGAAACCTATTTCTCCTGCAACTTATATAAACTGGGATGGCAAAATATTGAGATGCTGTAATTTCTGTCACTGTAGATCCGGTGTGTTCAAAGGGTATTCAAATGTATTGTGCTGTTCATGTGGCATGTTTTTAATAAACAAATATGCAACAGCGCATTGCATTTCTTACGTAAGAGATGCTGGACAATATTGCTTGTATTTTTTCACTTTGACTTTTCTAAAACCTAGCACCTTAACTGGTATTATTTTCTTTAGGGCTATAAGAATATACCACGCACATGTTTTTGTTACGTTATGCAAATACATTTAAAAAGCCAGAGTGAGAGAGAGATTTACAATTCCTGCTAATCATAAACACATTGATGAAAGGCAGCTTTAAGCCACATCCCTATCCAAAACAATGACAGAAAGGCAAACACTTAAAAATAAACATAGCAACATGGGGGAGTTTCAGGGCACCTTCCTTGAGTATACAGAAAGTAAATTGCACCTGAAAGTTGAATAAACATACAGGTAGGTACATGTCTGTCTACTAGACAAATTTAAGCAATTTTTTGTATCTGAATGTCTTATCATATTGTGAGTAGTTTAATACAGTACTGTATGGTACCATCGTGGTATAATGACAATATGGGAACATTAACTCTTTCATGACAGTACAGTTTTAACATTGTTATGGTGGCGTAGCACGGCCCTAACAATCAAGTCCTTCCTGCAGCCGGGATACCTACCCTCCTCGCCTGACATGGGTGCTGCCTGGGTTGTCAGGCAGATTCCCAAACATATAAATGATAAAATAACATGTAACAAAAATTTTTTTAAATGTATTATTAAATGTGCATGTATGGTAAATACAATTTGCTCAGCACTTTCCTCTCATATTCATTCATATAACTTAATATGAGAATATTCTGTTTGTATGTTTCCATATTACTTTTACATAATTATGTGCTTTTATTAATTATATATTGGGAGACGTGCCTGACAACCCAAGCAGAATGTTCAGAGAATTTAATTTGCAAGTCCAAATTACAAATATGAGTGTTTTTAAAAAAGTTAAATGTTTAATGACTATGATATAGTAATTGAAAGGGAAGTTTATTTGTGAACAATGCAAAAATTAAACAAATATGAACACTAACTTTGGCCAGGGTTTGTGACTAAGTGGCTACTAAAACAGCGTAGACCTATATATACCATTTTGATTACCCTAGGTTGTCTACTTTTGCAAATGGTATGCCATGTGGTCTCAAAGGCAAAATAAGTCCAGCAAACCAATTTGGCAAATTCTAATGTGTGAAAACTGAAACTGACAAGCTCTTTATTTCGATTTTTTTTACCCTGTAACTTTCCAAAGCCCCATAAAACCTGTACATGGGGATACTGTTGTACTTAACATTGCTGAACACAAATATGTGTATTTTATTGCAGTAAAAGCGAACATTGTATTATGAGATTCACAGTTTAAATGCCATACTGAACTTGGAAAATAACAAAATAAAGATCTATAATAGGTGTGGGTGCACTTATTATAAAATAGGTAAATTATGGGTGAACAGACTTGTAGCTTAAAATCTGTTTTATTTTGCTTCAGAACTTTTACAATTGCCTCCAACCTTAAGAGGTTAAAAAATTAGCTAAATGGTAAATATGAGATGATTATCCTAAACGCCTAAAACACTGGCCAAAATTGGCGTTCAAATTAGTTTTTTGCATTTTTCACACACAAACAGATATGAACACTAACTTTGGCCAGTGTTTGTGACCAAGTGGCTACTAAAAATGACTGGACATACCCCATTTGCAATACCTCGGGTTGTTTACTTTTGAAAACGGTATGCCATCATGAGGGTAATTATCATTCCTGGGCTACCATACGGTCTCAAAGGCAACGTAACTAATCTGGCGAATTTCAGTGTAAAAAAACTGAAAAATTTAACGTGCTGTATTTGACCCTGTAACTTCTCACAACACCATAAAACCTGTACATAGTGGGTACTGTTTTACACATGAGACATCGCTGAATACAAATATGTGTATTTTATTGCAGTAAAAGCAAACCGTATTATGACATTCACAGTTAGAATGTCATGTAGAACTAAACATTTTTTTAAAACTCTTATTTTCTCCCATTTTTTTTTTTTTATATTTTATTCATATTAAATTATGTTTTATACCTAAATATTTGATGTTAAATGAAAGCCCTGTTCCCCTGAATAAAATGATATATAATAAGTGTGGGTGCACATAATATGAAAGAGACGAATGATGCCTGAACAGACGTATAGCGCAAAGTTTTTGTTTACGTTTTGATTTGATCACAACGTGTACATTTGGCTCAGTCCTTAAGGGGTTAAAAGTTCTTGGTCTTGTTTTCAGTTTGGAAATTTTGTCTGTGTAAAATTTGAAACTCACATTGAATTCCTGACGGTTCACACTTTAGTGAATAACACCGACTAATGTTACTATGGATATTATCTTGTTGATCTAACAAAGTCTGTTTACAAGCTCTGTCAGTGAAAGGGTGTAGGAGAACATGGGGTATATTTAGCCGGTTATGTTTGTAATTCCGTTCTCAGGCTACGGGTGTTGTGTGCAGAGTTTTACTACAGTAAATATTACAGGGCAGTATAGCTAAAGTTATATCTGTAATTAAGTGGTAACCGCTTTCCTTTCCTTGACCAGGAAAAGAAAGCATTCTTTATGCCTCTTTCTGACAGTGCCAAATGTTTTTGCTAAAGCTGTGCCAAGTGAACGCATGTGAGTATTCAAGTCGTGGCACTGGGCCCAGCAATGTTACTCTGCTTCAGAGAACATCAGGCTTCTGCTCTGAGGGATTAGCCGGTCTATTTATGGCAACGCCCTTATCTGCACCTTGAGCTATATAAGCCCTGAGCTGACTAGAACAATTTTCTTTTCTGTGATCAGCTGCTTCAGTGAACCTTGTGGTAAGACTCTAATGTAAACAAGCAGGCTACTTCTTACACAAGTGCCTGCAGTACTTGTCAAGGCATAGAAACATGTTTACCTGTGGCCTGTTTAAATTAGTGTTTATATTTTATTATATTGTACACACAAACGTACAGACAAATTTTCAAATACTGCCGTGTTAGCGTGTTTTTCTCATTATGTCTATGCGTTCACTTTGTTGGAAATTATTTTATATTTACTGGCAATATCTTATAACTTTTTTTTTTAAGTGCACATGTTTTAAGTTAAAAACTGGTGGTTTATGTTTGAGAAATTCATGGAAATTGAATAGTACGGCAGCAGTGGGACAGCTCTAAGATCTGAAAATATCATTGGTTTGTTTGTTAGAAGGGCCAGTGCGTTTTGTATTCGCATATCTACATTTAGCTTTTCTTCAACAATCATAAAAAAGAAAAATCTGCCATGTGTCCTACTATGACTTGCCTTCAAAGGTCATTTGGCTTAGTTGTTACATAACTCTAGTCAAGATATTAAGCTGTGATGTCTTTCTTGGCCTTTTAATGAGCTTCTTGCTACTTGGACTTACTCAGATATATGGAAAGTGAAAGTACTCTAAAATAGCATGTTATCTTTGCAAGAGTGTAATAAAGATAAGCATAAAAGATCAAACAGGGAAACCAAATTCACATCCAAGTTAAAAACGTAATGAAAAGGTAACAGAGTGAGAATTTTTGCACAAGTTGTTGTGTTCTTTGTTTTCACGTAGCCTTGTAAACTAATATTATATGCTACAGGTACTGACATACAGTTTAAAGAAAGGAAAAGGGCAAGATATAGAAACATCTACAGATTCCAAAGTCCTTAATTCATGGATTAGATTGGATGTGAAAGTCTACATTTTATCATAATAATGAAATATCAGGAAAAGTGATAACATATCTTTCTCTAGTCTCCGGTGATACTTCATGATTATTTTCACTGTATTCAGACACATATTCTAGGTTGTTTAGCATTGGCCTACTTTTTGCGTGTTTGTAAATGCCTCATACGATTACTAAAGATTCTGAAATTAGGAATATTTTTGGGTAGATTCCATCTTGTGGTAGATGGTGGAATTGTTTTGTATTGACCTACAGTATTTGTGTGATTCTGCTGTTGGAACTGTACCGTTCTGTAAATAATTGAGAAGTATACTTTGCTGAGCTGAGCACTTTTGTTTGGAGTTACTTGGTAATATGACAATGTAGGCATAGCACACAGGTGGCAAAGGTTGTAATTTTCTTTTGAGCTTTATTTTTGGCCTCATCATGAGGTTGTAATTTAATCCAAGGTTATGTACAGCTGAGTAGCATTCACTATAGAGAGATTACAAAGTATATGCTAGGTGTGTCAAGGACTTGATGCGTTTTTTTTCCCTTCTTTCTTTTATTATTTACACTGGCAGCCTACTTGCTGATGGCACAAAGTGTTTTATACATACAATTTATTTAACTTGTGTACAGGTATTACATTGAAATTGTGCACTCTTACCTTAAAGGGAAACTGTAGGCACCCAGACCAATTCATCTAATTGAAGTAGTCTGGGTGTTGTGACCCTTTTGCACTTAGTGCTACAATGTTAAACTTAAATGTTAATGGCTTCCAGAAACTTTTAGTCCGTTATCTGACGCTGAACGTCCTCACGAACCTCCAGCGTCAAATTTTCCCTTAGGAAAGCATTGAATGCTTTCCTATGGGGAGGTCTAATGCGTGCTCACACGGCTATTGCCGCGCATGCGAAATAAGTCTCTGGGGGCGGGCGAAGCCTGACCCAGTGCTGAGGGACATCAGCGCTGGAATCAGGTAAGTGGCTGATAGGGGTTTTAACCCTATCAGCACTGCGGGAAGGGGGGGAACGAGGGAGGGGGATACCTATTAACCCTGTAGTGCCTGGAAAACAACTTTGTTTTCGTGTCACTCTAGAATCATTTTAAGGGGATAAACTGTTCTCAAACGGTTTAACCCCATAGGTTGCCTCCAGTTCCCCCAGGTGGAATTCTCAGTTATAGGAAGCATGGGGCCGCTGCTGAATGGCTAGAGCGGTCAGCTGACGCTGTAAGCCAATCACTAGCTCCCCATTGATAATTTATATATATATATATATATATATATATATATATATATATATATATATATATATATATATATATATATATATATATATATATATCGAAGAGACTGTCTTGCTGCTGGATTTTTTAAAATTGTATTTTTTTATTTTAACCACTTAACTACATTATGTCCTGCAAAACATAGGCTTTAACAACGTTGTGGCGTAATGACACATACTAACATTTTGGTGCAGGGATAGTTGACTTCCATAGGGTTAGCATTAACTACCAGAGACCATTTAGGAATCAGGACTTAATCTATTTTTGTTAATCTATTTTTGAGATCTTTTGTTGCACTGTATGTTATCTCCCCCTGAATTGCCCCATATTTAAGATTTTATTCAAATTTAACCCCTTAAGGACACATGACAGGTGTGACATGTCATGATACCCTTTTATTCCAGAAGTTTGGTCCTTAAGGGGTTAAAGGGATACTACAGTCACCAAAACCACTTTAGCTTAATGAAGCAGTTTTGGTGTATAGACCATGCCTCTGCAGTTTTACTGCTCAATTCTAAGTCATTTAGGAGTTAAATCACTTTGTTTATGCAGCCCTAGGCACACCTCCCTGCATGTGACTTACAGACTTCCTTAAAAACTTCCTGTGAAGACACATCTAATATTTACACTTACTCTATTGCAAATTCTGTTTAATTTTGAATTTCATATCCTCTGCTCTGTTAATAGCTTGCTAGACCTTGAGGGAGCCTCCTGTATATGATAAAACTTTTTAAGTAAGTTACATCTGATTTAAAATGAAATCACCAGTGGAAGTATGGCTAGCGCTGCAAAAACAGAAACAAAAGTGACTTAACTCCTAAATGGCAGTGACTTCAGCAGTAAAACATAGAGGCATGATCTATACACAAAAACTGCTTCACTATAGTGAAACAAACACACAGCGCAAATTCTAGGTTTTGTTTTGTCAGAGTTTGGACATTTGACTCTGTCCTTCAGGGGTTAATAAAGAGTAGGCCCTAACCTAAAAAAATGAAAGCACATGCTACTATTAAAACTTTATTTCTTTTGCCCTTTGTGTTCTTTTAAGAAGAATCCCAAAGTTGCACTTCAGCTTCTGTGCTGAAGTGTGTTAAAGGAACATTATAGTCCCCTAAATTAATTTAGCTAAATAAAGCAGTTTTAAGGAATAGATCATTCCCCTGCAAATCCACTGCTCAATTCACTGTCATTTAGGAGTTAAATCACTTTGTTTCTGTTTATGCAGCCCTAGCCACACCTCCCCTGGCTATGATTGACAGAGCCTGCATGGAAAAAAAAACTGGTTTCACTTTCAAACAGATATAATTTACCTTAAATAATTGTATCTCAATCTCTAAATTGAACTTTAATCACATACAGGAGGCTCTTGCAGGGTCTAACAAGCTATTAACATAGCAGGGGATAAGAAAATCTTAAATAAACAGAACTTGCAATAAAGAAAGCCTAAATAGGGCTCTCTTTACAGGAAGTGTTTATGGAAGGCTGTGCAAGTCACATGCAGGGAGGTGTGACTAGGGTTCATAAACAAAGGGATTTAACTCCTAAATGGCAGAGGATTGAGCAGTGAGGCTGCTCTATACACCAAAACTGCTTCATTAAGCTAAAGTTGTTCAGGTGACTATAGTGTCCCTTTAAGGTAATGAGGAAGTCTTACGTGTCTCATTTTATTAAAGTGTGTTTTTTTAAGAGAGCATTGTAATAAAATGTTTTGGGTACACCTGTATGTTTCAGCCATACTGTCTATTTTGAATATTTTTTGTTTTTCTGTGGAGTGAGACATTTTTATCTTACTGAAGGGAGAGAACCAGCTAGTCCAGTTTAGTGCTTTGGAACACCAGAGATTGTCAATCTGACTGGTAGCTTTTGCCTGCAATTTTCACAACTGGGAGTGTCCGTCTCGGACCTTGTTCCCTTGGCTGTCAGGGTTCGTATTCTGCACCCAGAGCTGGAACATGTTACGTATTATTTTTATAGATAGTGATCAGATTTTTTCACAAGATTTATTTGTTTAGAGAAACTTCATTTACAGACATTATTTAAATTTTTAAAATACCTATAGCAGTGGTTGAAGCATGAATTCCTTTCCTTGTATGTGTCACCAAAGACTTCTCTTATATGAAATCCATTATTATCCAGGAATTCTGTGTTGAGTTGTAAGCCAGCAAACATTTCCTTTATTACTCGATTATAATTATTGTATAAACACCCACCCACCCAATGTTAAGACACCTTACCTTTTTCCAGTTCATAATCTTGATGTATTAATATATTAAAGCGTAGCCAAATGTTAAATGTAAAATGCATTTTATACATAGTGTATGCGTTTAAAAAAAAATTAATAATAATAATAATAATTACTAAAATTAATTTAGTACTGAATAACCCTCTGTGTATTTAAATTCTCGGGATGAAAATATAATTTTGCCTCTTTATAAAGACCACACCTTGAATATGCTGTGCAATTTTGGGCGCCTGTTCTAAAGAAAGATATCATGGCACTAGAAAAAGTCCAGAGACGAGCTACAAAATTGATAAAAGGAGTGGAGCATTTTAGTTAAAAGGTTAAACAAACCATTATCTGGAAATCTGTTCATAAACAGGGCTATACATAGGACACAAGGTCACACATTTAGGCTGGAAGAAAGGAGATTTCATCTATGGCAAAGAAAAGGTGTGTTTTTTTTTTTTTTTTTTTACAGTAAGAGTAATAAGGATATGGAATTCTCTGCCTGAAGAGGTCGTTTTGTCAGTCATTACAGACGTTTAAACTGCAATTGGATAAATACTTGCAAAAACATAACATACAGGGATATAGTTTCTAATTAGTGGGGTAATAGCTGCTTGATCCAAGGAGACATCTGACTGCTATTTTGGGGTCAAGAAGGAATTTTTTTCCTAGTTTGTTGCAAAATTGGAAGCGCTTTAGACTAGGTTTTTTGCCTTCTTTTGGATCAACAGCAAAAACATATGTGAGGAAGGCTGAACTTGCAAGTCTCTTTTCAGCTATGTAACTATGTAACATTTATTACATTTGCAGCCACGTTGGTTTGCACTTTACAGTTACCTGTCCAATTACTGCTCTACCTAACCTGTCTGCTGCCGTGATTGCTTTGTGTAAAACAACATCTGCAGTTAGGTTGAACAACAGATGGTTAGATAAACAGTAAAGTCTGACCCAACGTGGCTTCTCATTCAAGTAAAAAGTGAAATGTGACAGCCACTAGAGGCGCTTCCGTGATTCTTGGTGCGAAAATAACACTGAGATGAAGCTGACATCCTAGGAAAGCATTGAGTAATGCTTTCCTATGGGCAGTTTGAATGCTCGCATGGCTCTGGCCGCGCATGTGCATTCATAGCTGATGTTGGCAGGGGGAGGAGAGGTCACCTGCGGCGGGGGAGCCCGGCGCTGGATTAAGGTAAGTGGCTAAGGGGTTTTAACCCCTTCAGCCCAGCAAGAGGGGGGGGATCTAATAATCCTATAGTGGTAGGAAAACAAGTTTTTTTGTTTTTTGTTTTTTTTTTGTTTGTTTTTTCCTGGCACTATAATGCTCCTTTAAGTTTGTTTTTTGTTGTATTTTTTTTTTCTTCATGCATCCAAAGCTTTCTCAACACTTTAGTGTAGAAAATGTAATTTGAGGACACATCATTTTTAGAAGGGGATGGGAGAGAATAAAATACAAAATTATTTCCACGTTCTGGTTTCTATTTCCTGTCTTTCTTTAGTGGCCAGCCATATAATTAATCTTAAATGACCATTATAGGCACCCAGACCACTCCATTTCAATGAAGTGGACTGACTGGTGGTCCTGTCCTTTTAGCCTTTCAATGTAAAACATTGCTGTTTTGTAGATACAACCATGTTTTAATGGAGGGTTAACACACCTCTAGTGGCTGTCTTTCTGAACAATAGTTATATTGTAGACATTTCACACTAAGCTTTTTCGCTTTTAAAGCAAGCTTCTGTATTTGTATTTTTTATATCTGGAATTAAAAAAATAAAATAAAAAAAAAAGCATTAAACATGGATTTAGAGACAAGTTAAGCAACTGATCAGATATACAATATAAAGTGATACATATTCTAAGCTGAAGAGACTGACAGAGTGAGCACATATGTTATCAAATGATCTTTGAAATGGTCCTAGACAAACTTGAAATCCATGTCCTTTGTTTTGCATAAGTCTGAAATAGATGATTTTGAATGTTTTAGCTAAGCCTTAGTAATGCTGTCAGAGAAATTTCAAACTGCGGAACAGGCTACTGCTGCACTAATAAGCCCCTGAGATGCAAAACAGTTAAAGCTGGGCATCCTTCTAATTAGATCCTATCTGGGGATGGACACAAAAGAGCTATATGTAAATTCTGTCAACACAACAGATATGCGGCCTGAAATTTTTTTATAGGCTCATCATATGGTAACTGCTTGATTTATGTAATCTAATATTATTTATATTGTGAATATATTTATTTTTTAAAAAAATGCTTACTATACGTCAGAACTATTTATGCTAGACGTTCTGGCAAATATTCTTTACATTGCGTTTATTAATTTCAATTATTTGAAACAGTTTTTTTTTTTTTTTTTCTCCAGGGCATCTGTATTTATGATGTTTTGACACATACATTTTTGGGAAGTAGAGTGTCAACGTTTAAAAAGAAAGGAAACTTGTATTTTTTTAAATTTCTTTTTATACATGTTCTTGATTTCACGCCCATTAATCTTTTTATTTATTCCCTACCAGATGCCTGAGTTTCAGAAGAAAACGGTCCACATAAGGGACCCTGCAAAAGTAGAAGAAATAATATGTGGACTCATAAAAGGTGGCGCTTCTAAACTCCAGGTAAGTTTTGCCTCAGCTGGGACCTTGATGTGCCAGTGACCAGAATCCCTCTTTCTCATAACTAATCAAATATCAAATTAAGATTTGGCTTTGCTGGAGCAAGTAGTATTTGGTTGAAGAAAGTGAGGGGTCTGGGCAGGATGTAGCTAAGCTAACTGCCAGAATTCTTTTGTTCCTTGGAGAAGAATTGCGATCATGGAGGAACATTTAAATGTTCAACCTGAAGTCTCACAGGGAAATTGGGTACATCAGTGATTCCCAAACCAGTCCTTATGACCTACCATCAATCCAGGATTTATGTATTTACCAAAATTCAGCGTCCCCATGCACAGCGAGGAGACGCTGAACGGCACTGCTGCCTACTGTACAGCACTGAGCCAGGGAGCACCTCCAGTGGCCATCTGAGGAGTGGCCACTTGAAGGTGTACCTAGGGGAAATGTAAACACTGCCTTTTTGCCTTTTCTCTGAAAAGGCAGTGTTTGCATGAAAATGCCTGAAGGCAGTGATTGTACTCACCAGAACAACTACATTAAGCAACTACATTGTCTCTTGAACAATAATACTCCAACAATATATAAAATCTAAAAACATTTATTGGCATTCATGTAATTTGTCACATTCCTGTTGCAGGTAATAACAGATTTTGATATGACATTAAGTAGGTTTTCCCACAATGGAAAAAGATGCCCAACTTGTCACAGTAAGTATTTTATTTACTTATTTAACAAAGTTAAGTTTAATTTAGTGCATTCAGACTTTAAAGTTACTTAGATATTGTTATGTGCATTTGTCTGCCACAGCACATTTTGTTTTTGATCATTTATCCTGCTGTTATATGTACTATTGTGAGACCACCAGGTTTTTCTCCATTCTCGGCAGTGTTGTATATTTTGGCTCATTTGTTTTAAACTAAGGTCTGCCTTAATCAAAAGGGTAATCCAGATGTCGACTCCTTGCCCACTGTACCTAAATGAGTATAAGCTATAACTAAGCTAAGATCAGCTGTAGTACCTTTTGAAGCAACAGGAGGAAACACTGATCATCTGGCAAGAGGACTGGTAAAGTGTATTGAAGCCTCATCTAATACCCATGGCTGCATACCACCCAACTTAAGTGAGATAAAAGGAGGCGGACCAGTGGCACAATTGCGTCACTTGCTCTCCCAAAAGGGGGTGGATCTCCTCCTAGAATTGATAGGTCACCCTGGTGTGAAGGCAAAACATACTGCCTGCCAATAAAGTAGGCTGGCACACATAAAGCAGGTAGCAGTGTTTCAGTACACTATGCAGCGTCCTGGTGCCCTGAGCATAGCGCAAGCTCATCTAATATTGCATGTGCACCAGAGAAGTAATTGAGAAAGTTGGACAGGACTCACTAATTTGGACTTTTCAGACAAAACTAAGATGGTTGCGAGACCTGAGGCTGTTCCTCTTGTAATGCATTTCCTTCTCATGCTCAAATTCTGAAATCTGCACTGCTGAAGATGCATGAGCTGTTGGAGCACCTTCAGATTCTTCTGAAGCACTTTTCAACTACATTCACCTTTGTGTTAACTAGGAGAGGTTTTTTATTTACTTATTTTTACATTGTCTAGTGTATTCCATGAGGGATATATTAATATGTTGATGTATAGTTTACATGCAAGTGCGTTTAATTTAGTTTGACTCTGAGAATGCTACACTGTGGCCAAGAATTTAATATTCTACCCTGAACAATGGACACTTTTAGTTAGAGGGGGTTCGTGGGGCGTTGTGGGCTGGGGCGATGACCTCTCCCCCCTCTCCTTTTTTTTTTTTTTCTTTCTCTTTCTCTTCTTTCCTTTCTTTCTCTTCCTCCTTTCTCACACTTTTCACTCCCTGCCCCCCCCCCTTTCCCTCATCTTCTAACTAACCCAACCCTAACACTCAGAACCCACTCCTCCATGTCTGCTAACGTAGACCACAAGATATCACAGGACAACCCCTGACAGACCAGACCGACCTACCCCATAGACTTAACCCCACGCCTACGCGTCACACACTAACAATAGACAGAGGATGATCCACAGGTGACACCCAGTAAACCCTGAGACACAACAAGCACTCACTCCACACAAACCTAATCACCTGCCAGAAAAACCACACCACAACAATGGAACGATACACCATTCAACACTACACAAAAAAACGCATGCCCTAACCCACGTCATTGACAACGAGCCTAATTATCAACATGAATATGTCGAAAAACGAGCTGTAACTAAACCACAAAATAAGTACTAGACATATGAACACTCCCCTGCGTGGGAATCCCATTAAATATGCCGATCTCAACAGCATCAGAGATCACACATAATAAGCCTCTGCGAAGGCAAATGTCAAATTTACACTGATATACTGCTTCTGCAGGTCATATCTCTTGTCAAACATATAAGTCTTAGGTTGCTATGATGCACATGTCAATGGATCTTGCTTGCATTAATTCAGGATTCTCCTTTTTTATGTAATTATTCTGATATACAAATTGTATAGATTCTAATTTACACCCACTATGACAAGAAAAGAACAAGAATGTGTTTATTTTTTAAAGAACATTTTTTATATATATATATATATATACACACACATATATATATATATATATATATATATATATATATATATATATATGTGTGTGTATATATATATATATATATAAATAAATAGAATTGTGTTAATTGTATTATTTTATTCTCTTTAACCATAACAGATGTTATTGACAACTGCAAATTTGTAACCGATGAATGTCGAAAAAAGGTTTGTCATTTATCTGAAAGTACTCTAGAGTTGTTTACATTATACTGCACTGAAAAATATATATGCAATTTGATATATAACAACAAATAAAACAAAAGAGCCTGTAAATATTGGAAACAGCATTGTCTTCTCCAGTATATCTTCACAGCTGCGTAAATGTTTTATTGAAAATGAAAATGTGCCCTGAAAATTGTAACCAGGGAATGTGAACTACTATCTTACCCCCAAAAAACTGCTATCTTACTTCTAATGGACAAGTCATATGTTCAATGCAGTAATGCTTACATTAATCAGAGAAGTGCCCTATTATGTTGTGTAGTTACACTAACAAATAAGTTTAGCTGAGTCTGTTTTTCCTTATGATACATTATTGTTTTTAGGTAGAATTTATTGTAATAACTAAAACAAATCTTATTCTACCTCTTTCTATGCCTTTTCTGCACTGATCCATACAAAGCTTTGGTTGTTAGGCTATTGAACAGTATATTTTACTGTATGTGTGTGTGTGTGTGTGTGTGTGTGTGTGTGTATATATATATATGTATATATATATATATATATATATATATATATATATATATATATATATATATATATATATATTCCTCCTTTAGTGGTTACTCCAATGGATTTTTATTAACAATTTAGTAGGTATACCCCCAATAAAAATACGCATTCGTTTGCAGTGTTTGCAAGCCCTCCCCTTTTTCTTCAGCATAGTCTTTCTGTGGTTGTCTAATCAGACTTTCCGATGCAGCTCAGTCTTCACAAGGCAGGTGCTCAGGGCAATTGCCTGCCTCTTGAGCTTAGCTCCCCCGAACTAGACAACCCAGGAAGTAGCAGGACCAGTTGTCGGACATCCAGTGGGTACAACCAGGTTAATATATAAAAGTGCCAGTTTCTATTGAAATCTGTACTTTATGTAAAACTTTAAATAAAAGAAAACTTACTCTTCACACCTAAAGCACTTAAAGGACCACTATAGTGCCAGGAAAACATACTCGTTTTCCTCCCACTTTAGTGCCCTCAGGGTCCCCCTCCCGCTGGGCTCTGGGGAGAGGAAGGGGTTAAAATCTTACCTTTCTCCAGCGCCGGGCGGGGCACTCTCCTCCTCCTCTCCTCCTTCATAGCGACGTACAATGCTTTCCTATGGACGCTGGAGTCTTCTCACTGTGATTTTCACAGTGAGAAGCACGCAAGCGCCTCTAGCGGCTGTCAATGAGACAGCCACTAGAGGCTGGCTTAACCATATTATAAACATAGCAGTTTCTCTGAAACTGCTATGTTTATAAAAAAAAAAAAAAAAAAAGGGGGGGTTAACCCTAGCTGGACCTGGCACCCAGACCACTTCATTAAGCTGAAGTGGTCTGGGTGCCTATAGTGGTCCTTTAAGCAAATTAAAGAGCTGTAACTTCATATTGTATCTAAATACTTTTTTTTTTGTTTGTTTTCTCTGGATGATGAACAGAGAAAAGCTATCTATATTTACGGATACATTTATTTTCATCTGTGAGTTTGTGGTACCTGGCAATTTATAACCATTGCGGTGTTGCACATCCTTTCTCGAATTGAATTTATCACAAGTAATGGATTCTTATGGATTGTGACCACATTGAAGGAGCACTATAGGGTCAGGAACACAAACCTGTATTCCTGACCCCATAGGGTTAAAACCACCATCTAGCCACCCTGGTCCCCTCATGCCTCCCTAAATATTGTAAAATCTTACTTGTATTCAAGCCTGGAGCTGCTTGCATTGTCACTGTTTCCTTTAGACCTGCCTGCTGACATCAGCAGAAGTGGTAGCCTGATCCACTCATGCTCCCCCATAGGATTGGCTGAGACTGACAAAGAGGCAGATCAGGGGCATAGCCAGCACAATTTAAACACAGCCCTGGCCAATCAGCATCTCCTCATAGGGATGAATTGAATCAATCCATCTCTATGATGAAAGTTCAGTGTCTGCATGCAGAGGGAGGAGATACTGAATGTTTGGATGCATTTTAGGCAGCAATGACCAAGGAAGGATCTCTAACAGCTATCTGAGGAGTGGCCAGTGAAGTTATCATTAGGCTGTAATGTAAACACTGCATTTTCTCTGAAACAAACAGTGTTTACAACAAAAAGCCTGAGAGTAATGATTCTACTCACCAGAACAAATTCAATAAGCTGTAGTTGTTCTGGTGACTATAGTGTCCCTCTAATAAGAAGATGTTTAACGGATAAATTCATTTTCATCTGTGTGTTCACAGTCCACAAAAGTCAACCACTTAAGAAAAAATATTTCCTCACAAGTCACTGTTTAGGGATAATCACTTGAAGTGTGAGTAGTTGTCAAATATATTTAATATTGTAACATGATTGGGTTTACTCCCCTTTAAAAAGGTCTTTAGATTCTATTCACTAAACTGAGAATTTCAAACTTTAGCCAAAAGCATTTGACCTGGAAAATAGCACTGACACTGGAAAATGTGCTCAGTTTGACTCTTTTTAGTGTAAAATTTGCCTTAGCCTGGGTCAGTTTTCCACAATTCCAATTTTATTTGATGAACCCCAATGTTTCTTTTTTGATCTTACAATTTATCCTTTCTAACCAGTGTGCATAAAAGTAGTCAACAGGCTCTACAATTAACACCAGCTACTAGAGTAGTTTATCCTAATTCAAACTATATATCAACACAATAAAGTAACTAACTGCAAGTTAGTATTAAATAAATTGCTTTAACATATCTATATGAATGGCACATGTTGTGCCTTTTTTGTTTTTCAGTTATTTCAGCTAAAAGAAAAATATTATGCTATTGAAATTGATCCAAATCTTACAATCAAAGAAAAATACCCATACATGGTGGAATGGTAAGTTTAACCATTAACCATATATATATATATCTCCGTAAACATTTCAGAGCCAGATTGCTTCACATTTTACATTGCAATATATAATAAAATCATTCTCTTGTTTTCTAAACATAAGTAAAATAAGTAATACAAAAATTGTAAAATTATTCATAATCAACTCTTGATATTAATTTGCTGGGGATTAGAATATGAAAACAGAACCACAGTTTAGTAAACTTCCACTATACCAA
This sequence comes from Pelobates cultripes, assembly GCA_933207985.1. Classification (NCBI taxonomy): domain Eukaryota; kingdom Metazoa; phylum Chordata; class Amphibia; order Anura; family Pelobatidae; genus Pelobates; species Pelobates cultripes. The sequence goes on from OW240915.1 coordinate 110,705,802, forward strand.
ATGATGGAGACCATATTTATGTTGGTTTCATTAGAAAAGTAACTCGTAAAATTATCTTGGAGAGTGATAACATTTTGATTAAAACAGCCAGCCAAAAATAGCACTTGTTGACAAATCCTGTTATTTGGTGTTTAGTGAATAAACTAGATTGTTCCCTAAAAGAAATTAGTACATGTAACTTGAATGCTCAACTAAACTAAGATTTTACAAAACCCCTACGTCAGACTCTTCCTATTATCATAGCAGCTTGCTTTGACGAAGGTTTTGTCTCAGTAAACCATTTATATTGCGTAGATGCTTGGGGCCCAGCATAACCATTTGGTACCCACAGAAAATAACATAGGTGCTCAGTTGGTATCCTAACCAAGGGTTAAAAACGACTGCATTAGTCTTTTTGAGACTAGTTCTGTATATATCATACATGGAGGCTATCTTTCTTTAAATGCAGAAGGGAATTGGGGTCACACCCGGACCATGCATCTTGCAGGAATGGTGCTGTCATAGTGACCAAAATGTATACACCATATAGATAAAGTAACAGCGCATTCAAAAATTTAAATTCTAAATTCTGTAAGGCTACCTAAACTCGTCTATGTCAGCAAACAAGTATGGGGATTCAGTTCCACCATATAGCCATATGTAGCTTTTATTGGGGTACTGTGAAGTAGTGGTTGGCTTATCACAATATGGCCATATGGGGTGTTGAATCCCCATATTTGTTTGCTGAGATAGGTAATTTAGATTTTTTTTATTAATAAATATATATATATATTTTTTTTTTTATATATATATATATATATATATATATATATATATATATATTTTTTTTGCTGTGCAATGTTATACAACATGCTTGAGGGGACCCAACAGCATTCCACAAGCTAATCAACATATATACATAACAGTGGGACACATGGAAAAAACATGCACAATTTTATAATTAAGAACTTGTCAGGCTTTCACGTCATAGCTATATGTAAGCATGATAATAGATAAGATGGTAGGGTATCTAGACACGTAACTCAGCAGGAACATGTTATAAGCAAGAACTTGTTAGGGTTTCACATCTCTGATTTATATATAGTATGCTAGTGGATAGAGTGACAGGCTAGCTAGGTTTGTAAATAAACATGAATATTACGAGCTGTGTAACATGTGAAAACGAAGTAATGGCACCAGGTCCCCTACTCCCCCTAAAGCGTCATGCACACAGTCCTTTTTCCCTGCTATAAGGACGTTGATGCCAGAATCAGTCGTTCATTCAATGCTTCGCATAGGTTTCCTCCGTCGGACACTCCATGCATTCAATATGGCAGCTTGTGTGCGGTGAGCCAAAGCCTGCTATTCCGCTTATGTGAGAGATGCTTTGTGGTTGGTCCCCTGATGGCCTCCATCCCAGGGGGGTGCTTCGTAGGTGCAACTGGAGCTTGCAGACTAGCTGTGCCCGGATTTGCCCTGGGCTCCCTTTGTCTGCCACCCCTACATACCGCTTCATTTGTCAGAATTGGAACTTGTCTCACAGCCAAGGTGTCCCAGAATTGTAGGAAGATTTCATTGAATTTCTGCATGGACCGTTCTACAGCGTTCTGGTGTGACTGTACATGCTGCGTGGGAGGCTTACAGGAACATGGCGTGTCTGCCATTTTGGTCAGGGTTGCTGTGATGGTAGAGTGAGCTGTGTGCGTCTGCAGGTTGGTGTCTGGGTGAGTATAGGCTGGTGGGGACCGGGATGACCCCTGCTGGTCCAAAGGGGTAGCTTTGTCCACAGATAGGAAGCCTTGGCTTGCAGTTCGGGAGATCCCCCTTACCGGTATCCCAGGGCAGCCCCCTCTGTGGCTCGCCCTGGAGGGTTCTGCTCTGCTGCTCGGGTCTGTGTGAGTCAGTAAAGGGCATTTCGGTGCGCCTTGAGTGGGCTGTGAGTGCTTAATATGCAAGCTGTAGCAGGAGCTCTCTCACAACACCACCGTCCGCAATGCGGTTCAGGCCCAGCCTCTAAATTTGTATTTTGAGTTTACTGTTCCTTAATCTGTATTATGGACTTTGAATGCCACTTGCAAAATACATCTCTTAAAATTATAATAATAAATATAAATATCTTGACTATATCTCTCTTTAGAAAAAAGAAAAAAAGCATTTTAAAACAGATGCACAATATCTCTACTTTTGTTAAAACATACTTTCTAATTTTAAGTCAAATAGGCAATGCCACTCACTATGAAATTGCTTTACTTGTAACTCTGGCTCATTGTGCATTGAATATTTGTGATTTGCTAAAATCTGCTGCTTGCAAGACAGGCCTTGTTTTTATAAGTATACCAATAGAAAGAATATAGTCCACATGTTATGTGAATATAGTGCATTTTCCCCACATTCATTTCTTCTGGTTTCAGGTATACAAAGTCACACGCGTTACTCATCGAACAGCGTCTGCGAAAGGACAAATTACCAGAGATTATTAGAGAATCTGACGTCCTGCTCAAGTATGCATTTATTCCGTTTCTTTCTGTTCAATATGGCTATCATACTACTATATCAGCCATTGTGGTTCAGCTCTTTTTTTTTTCTTTTTTCTTTTTTCTCGTCTTCAGATGCTGCTTTTTTTTCTTTTCTTCTTTTTTAATGCCACAAGTTGGAATCTTACATTATTTGTATCATTACATTATGACATTTTTGGTTGTACTTTTAAAATGTGCTCTCCGTTTTTAATTTATCTTTTTCAGGGAAGGGTATGAAGCATTCTTTGATAAACTCAATGATCACAACATACCTGTGTTCATTTTCTCAGCGGGTCTTGGAGACGTATTAGAAGAAGTTATACGTCAATCTGGAGTCTACCACCCAAACGTTAAAGTTGTGTCCAACTTTATGGATTTTGATGAAAATGTAAGTTCGGTTATAGTAATTTAAAAAGTAAGGAAGCGTACATTTCTGAATGTACTTTAGACACATAAAAAATGGAGGTGGTCCAGTTTGGGATTTTGGGCAAAAGGCTATACATTTTATTCTTGTTTTTTTTTATTTATTTTTTTTATTATTATTATTATATATATATTTTTTTTAATATGCAGTTTTCATATGAATAATCTGTTGATTATTACAGAAAAAATACATTGTTGAATATAAGCTAAAAGGAACGCTATAGGGTCAGGAACAAAAACATACAATCACTATAAGCTTATTTGTATAACAAAAAAAGTATACATTTTTTTCCCTATTTTTAATTGTGTTAGGGCTTTATTTCATATCTTATATGTATACCTTTCTGCCCTTTAAGAAAAGAAATAAAAAAGACTGAAATCCCTGAATTACGGTTACAAACACATAGTACAGATTCTAGGTTTTGTTTGGTTCACATGCATGATCGTTGCCTCCTTCTTTAAGGGATTGAACATGTAATACCATCACCTCATAGTAAGCTTAATAAGAATACTGCTCCTCAGATGCAATTATCAGTCATACAAACCTCACACACAGTAAATATACTTAAACAAGGATATAGGTGCTTGTGTTTAGTCTTAGTTAACAACATAAATAGTAATGGCATGAAAGATAAATACTACTACTACTACATGGTATACGTACTAAATCCGTTAACTGCTCTATTTTTTATAGGAAATAAATACAATGATCATTGCATAGATAGAAATATGTAAAAGTATCCATCCATCACATTTCTGGTAAATGTTATCTGTCTGCATACCAGGCACCCCCTCCCCCCCTCTTCCCCCCCCACCTGTACTTTTTATTTTATCTTTCTACTTTACACATCCACATTAAAGCATTATACATATATATTAACATGCATTGCTTTCTTTACAGGGTGTTGTAAATGGATTTAAAGGAGAATTAATACATATCTACAACAAACATGATGATGCTTTGAAGAATACAGAGTATTTCAGCCATTTGAGAGATAACAGCAATATAATTCTGCTGGGAGATTCATTAGGGGATTTAACTATGGCAGATGGAGTTCCAAATGTGGAAAACATCCTCAAAATAGGATACCTTAATGATAAAGTAAGATTTTTCTCATATCTTTCTAACCAATGATATATTTTTCTATTCTAACCATGAACTCTGAAACCATGGACAGCAAACGCGTGGTCTTCTATAGACTCCTGTTTTATACTGTTATGCATGCGCTGAAGTAGTGCTGCAGCTTCCAGCTTGCTAGGAAGAAGATGGTGGTGCTAAGGGAAGGGAAACATGAAATAAGTAAATCTCCTCTCCCCTATTTTTTAAGGCTTGTTGTACGTGCAAGATAACAGGTCAGTTTTAACGGAGATTACTTAGTTTGTATGCATGAAATGCCAATATATATTGATTTCAAAACTTTTTTCTCAAAGTGCTATTTTGGTAACATAAGTGATTTAATTATGGATTTTTTATTTTTTTATTTTCTTCTTCAGGTAGAAGAATTGTTAGAAAAATACATGGACTCCTATGATATAGTCTTGGTCAAGGATGAAACTTTAGATGTGGCCAACTCAATCATACAGAAGATTCTGTAAAATACATTTGGCCAAAACACTAGCTTCATTTGGACATCTAAAAAATTGCATATGGAAAAAAATTTAACTCGTTTAGAGAATTCTGTTTTATATCTTTATTTAAGTATATTTAATGTAGCCATTTTGAAATTTGAAAGCACCTTACTTTCCAGTATTTTGTGGTTTGTAAAGTAACTTCATCTTTTTGTATGTTTTGTTGTTTTAATTTTATGAAATCTGTGCATTGCCTTCTGTCTATATTTACAGTTTGGATAGATGCAAAAGCATCTAACCTGAAAACAGAATGAGTTTCATTCTACCTCCAAAAGTATGAAGATGGAAGTGATAATGTCTTTTCACTGGCACTTTAGGTGTTGTTTGTGTATTTTCCAAAGGCCAAATATTGTGCATGTTTAAAGTGCAGTGTGTATGTGTTAAAAGCTATGCAATAAAACTATACAAATTCTGTATGCATTTACTTTTCTTGACTACTGCAATACACTTCTTAAAAAGCCTGAGTAACTAAAAGAACGAGCATTAGTTAGTGGTGGAAAGCCATAATACTAAAGGCAAAATGACATCCAATATGTCAGACTAATGATGTAAAGATTAAGAGAATATTGCACACAACAGTTATCCTGGGAACACTTCCAGCAGGGTGCTTCAAACAGGGTGGATCAATGTCAGACTTAACAAAGGCATAGGAGAGCCGAAACTTTATATTTTATTCTGCACTCCAAATAAAGACTGCCTATCAAAGAAACCTCCAGGTGTGCCCAGCCCACTTTTTCACAACTACATACCTACTAATGAGTCAAAGTATGTGAGGGTTATTCAATAAAGTCTGACTTTTCTGAAAGCTAAAACAGAGGCAAAGCTGTTATTACTATGGCTGATTTGGAGAATTTTTCCAGATCAGCTATTTTTACACTGATATATAGGCCAAAATGAGACATGCGTCCATCAAGTTCAAACCCAGTTATAAGCGCTTTCAATTTTGCAACAAACTTGGAAAAAAAATCCTTTTTAACCCCAGAATGTCAGTCAGATCTCTCCTTGGATCATGAAGTTGTTACCCCACATATGAAAACTATGTCCCTGAATATTATGTTTTGCAAGTATGCATCCAGTTGCTGTTTGAAACCTCTGTACAGATTCTGATAAAACTACCTTCAGACAAAGAGAATTCAAAATCCTTATTGTTAACCTTTCTTCATAACTAAAATGTTCTATTCCTTTGGTAGGATGCCTGCAATTTTTCTAGTGCCATAATATTTTTATTTCGAACAGGTGCCCATAATTGCACAGCATGTTCCAGGTGTAGTCTTACCATTGCTTTATAAAGAGGCACAATTAAATTTTCATCCTGAAAATTAATGCCTCTTTTTATACATGATGGCAGAGTATTGAGCAGTGTGACTTCAGAGGCATGATCTATACACCAAAACGGCTTCATGAAGCTAAGGTTGTTGTGGTAACTGTAGTGTCACTTTAAGTGAATTTAAGCTTTACTAAATTCATTTTCTTTTCATGTTATACCTTATCTGAAAGTTTAAGCTTAAAGTGGGGCATATACACATCAGTGCCACTTTCCTTGGCAGGAGTTCACTTTTAATGCAATATGTGTATTATATTACCTTTTACAGCCCATGAACTCCCAGTTCACAGATCTCTCATGCTACCTTTCTTTTTAGCTACAAAAAAGAACACATATGACGTGTTCAACATATTGTAAGTTAAGTGTGCACAGATATGTAATATTACTATTGTATTCAGTCCATGTAGATTTTAAAATTTAAAAAAATGACACCAGGGTAATTTTACACAGCCATTTTGACATAAGAAAAAATTTGTTTTTTCCCCATTGTATATTAGAGGGTAAATGTTAATTGCTGCTTAATATCTTTAATTTGCTGTTACCATTTTGCCATCAATCACTGCTACTAAAAACAAGCATTGTTAAAAGGACACATCATTTCTGTCAAAGCATTTTGAAGCTGGTTAACTATCACCCATACCATACCCACAACACTTACAAAGATAGAGTTGTATGAATAGTACAGAAGTGACCCTTAGACAAGAACTCAGCTTCAACTGAGGGGCATCAGAACAGAAGAGATTAGTATCTGGAAACCAAATTCAGGACTTTCCTGCTTAATTTATTAGTAGGTGTGTGTATTATATGTTTTGGTTTTTTTTTTCCCCTCAATTATTTTCTAAAATTTAAAATGGTAGTTGAGCTGTTTCAGTATTTTATTTATCAAAATGATAATCTTGCACATGTTGTTTTTCTATTTTATTTTTATGTGTATATATATATAAATTCCTTCTGCTTTAGCTTTCTACTAGATAATGTACATACATTACATCAGAAGTGAAACTGGCAGCTGTAAATTCAATTGTAACAACCAGTTGACTAAAGCTAACACAAACAGCATAAAATCTTTTTAACATCTGTAAATAATTTACACCACATTTATTTTTCTCAAAGAGCATACTAATTGAAGACAGTAGGGTTTATTTTTCACCAGAGCTCAAAATGGTTTCATATCATTTACAGTTGTGGGTATGTGGATTGCATCCCCAGCAGGCACATATCACATTAATTAGAAATAACAGCTGCAAACACTACCTGCAATCAAAACACTCCTACACACTCAGTCCTCATTCTCCTTACTTCTGCCTGTTCTGCTCTTCTTAAAATACTTACTCATTTGAGCAATGCTCTTTCTTTTCTCTCCTCTCCCTCGGCATCAAAATATCTCCTTATGTCCACATCAATCCATCTCTGCTACACTTCCCCCTTCTCTCATATCATGCCCTGAACTCTGTTCTTTCTCTCCTGCTCCCACCCAATCTCATTCTAGACCCTACCCATATGAAACCCATTCACACCACCTATCATTATCTCTCCTCCTACTTCTAGCAGCTGGTGACATCTCTCCCAACCCAGGGCCCTTCACCTTATCTGCGCACACTAAAACAACTAGATGCCACGCAAACCTCATTCAAATATCCTGCAGTTTATCCTCCTATACCAACATTCAGTGTGCACTCTGGAATGCCCGTTCCATCTGTAGCAATATTAAATCAACAGCCATACAGGACCTCTTTATTTCTAATTCCCTCACACTACTAGCACTCACTGAGACCTGGCTTTCCCCCTCTGATACCGCTACTCCAGCTTCTTTATGTTTCGTGGACTACAATTCTACCACACTCCCAGACTCCATTGTAAAGGCGGCGGTGTAGGCATCCTTCTCTCTCCTCAATGTACCTTTCAACCTATCCTCCCTGCCCTATCCTTTACTTCCTTTGAAGTTTACACTGTCTGCATATTTAAGCCCACTCTTTTAAGAATTGCCATCATCTATCGGCCACCCCCTCCCTCCCCCCGGTCATCCGAGGCTATTCATTGAACACTTTTCTTCCTGGCTACCTTACTTTCTTCTCTAGCACTCCTTCCCTCGTACTTTGGGACTTTAACATCCCAATCAACAACCTCAACTGCCCTGATGCCTCCCGTCTGTTCTCTCTAACCTCCTCCTTCGGCCTCACACAGTGGTCTACTTCAGCAACTCATACAGCAGGAAACACTCTTGCCCTCATCTTTACCAATCTCTGTATCACCTCTAATCTCTCCAATGTTCCATTTCCTCTATCTGATCATCTGATGACCTTTGACATCAGCATACACCGTACCCAAACCTCCACTGCCTTGATCTCCAGCATTTCTCCACAAAACTCTCCTTTTACCCATCTCAAATCTCACCTGCCCTAACTCTACAACTCCACTCTCTCTTCTCAACTAGACATCATGGCACCTCTTACATTTAAACGCAGCAAGCACTCCCAATTACAACGCTGGCACACCAAGCTGACCCGATATCTCAAAAAATGTTCAAAAACTGCTGAAAGATGTTGGAGAAAGTCTCACACTGCACCTGACTTCCTCCACTATAAATTTATGCTGCGCTCCTACACTCTGGCTCTTTCCTCTGCAAAAGTAAATTACTTCAACACCCTCATAAGCACACTGTCTTGCCAACCCAAATGCCTGTTTCACACTTTTAATGCTCTCCTTCGCCCTGTTGCACCCCCTCCTCCTACCACACTGTCTGCCTCAAACTTTGCAACTCACTTCCCTGAGAAGATTTCTAAATCAGGGAAGAGATCTCTAACCTCTCTCCCTCCCCTTCCAATACGTCACCCAACCCCATTCACTGGAGTATGCTCATTTGCACCTAGTACAAAGGAAGAGGTTTCTGCTCTGTTTCGGTCCTCCCGCCCCACCACCTGTTCCTTCGATCCTATTCCCTCATATCTCAACTGCACCCTGTCTCCCTCTCTTGCCCTTCCTTTCACTAAAATTTTCAATCTTTACCTTTCCTCCAGCACATTTCCTTCACCCTTCAAGCATGCAACCATAATGCAGTTTCTGAAAAAGCCCAACCTTGACCCCAACTCTCCATCCAACTACCGCCCTATATCGCTACTGTTGTTTGCTTCCAAAATCTTTGAGAGAGTTGTGTGTGGTGGACCGCCTGGCAACAGAGTGAGTGCCTCTGGCAATCGCTGCTTCCTAGCAACACCGAGTATTCCTAAGCACTCCACCAGACATCATAACCACCGAAAACCCCCTTGGCTCGCTGTCCTCCACCACACCCTAGACCCAAGACCAAGATCCAGCTACCAGTGGGTAAACCTCTCCTACTCCAGAGAGCATAGCAAGATAACTCTTACAAGAGCAAGTGTTGTAACAGATCACCTGGCACCCCGACTGGGAACCTCCCCCAACAGATGCTTCCAAGCTGATGCTCAGGACCATAAGCACCGCAGACTCCACAACCGCCGTAGCTTAACTGGAACCTCGCCGTCTTCCATCCACCCTGGACCAACCTCTGATAACCAGGACCGTGTGGGAAAGACCTCTCCTACTCTAGAGAGCATAGCAGGAACAGCTCTTAAAAGAGCTAGTGATTAGAACCCAGGGGAGTATAAAGAGTATAGCAATCCCCAGTGTGAATATAGCAGTTCCCCTCCAATCACGAGACAAGGCTACGTGTTGAGGGTTAAACAGGAACTCAATTTTAATGGAGGCACACTGGCCTTTTATGCAAGTTTCCCAACAAAGGTGACACCCAGGTGGACTTTGTTGGGCACAGGGACACAAAGTGTACAAGCCAATAAAAACAATGTGACAATGAATGACACACTCACATACAGTACACAAACCCTCCCCTCTGTCTGTGATATAATTAAGGCAGGTAATGCATTAACTTAAAGGGACACTATAGTCACCAGAACAACTACAGCGTATTGAATCTGTTCTGGTGAGTAGAATCATTATCTTCAATCTTCTTAACGTAAACACTGTCTATTCAGAGAAAATGCAATGTTTACATTACAGCCTAGTGATAACTTCACTGGCCACTCCTCAGATAGCTGTTAGAGATCCTTCCTGGGTCATTGCTGCCTAAAATGCATCCAAACATTCAGTGTCTCCTCCCTCTGCATGCAGACATTGAACTTTCCTCATAGAGATTCATTGATTCAATTAATCTCTATGAGGAGATGCTGATTGGCCAGGGCTGTGTTTGAATTGTGCTGGCTCTGCCCCTGATCTGCCTCTTTGTCAGTCTCAGCCAATCCTATGGGGAAGCATTGTGATTGGATCAGGCTACCACTTCTGGTGATGTCAGCAGGCAGTGGGCAGGTGTAAAGGAAACAGAGCCAGAGCTATCAGCTCCAGACTTGAATACAAGTAAGATTTTGCTATTTTTAGGGAGGCATGAGGGGACATGGGGGGCTAGATGGTGGTTTTAACCCTATAGAGTCAAGAATACATGTTTGTGTTCCTGACCCTATAGTGCTCCTTTAATTATCCCCAGACAGAAAAAACACATTTTTTAAAAGTCCAAAAAGTACCTCAAAATACAACATATCACCATAAAAGTCCTGATCTGGATGAACAACATATCCAAAAATCACCCAGATCAGATCAGGGGTTCAGAAATTTTATGGAAGTCATAGTTTTGCCCAGGCGTAGGCATGGTCCCATGCCCAAAACAGTTCCATAGAATCGTGGCTAAGTGCCGCTGGAGTACCGATCGGGAACCACAAGGTTTTCATGCTGAAAATAGTTCCAGGGCATTCGTGGCCAAGTCCCCCTGAAGTCTGTTAGCGGTTTTGGTCCATGTGAACAAGATGGCCGCCACCACGTGTTCGAATGTCGAATGGCGGCCACTTCGACTGTTCGGGAGTTTAAAGTGCCACTTCGAAAGTTTGAACTGTGGCCAATACGAACGATGACCACCCAGCCGATCACTCACTAAGCTGCAATTTAGAGGTGTTAATAGGGGTAATGAGCTGATTTAAAAGGCACGAACAGAGTCTTTTAACATTCCTGAACCAGGGGTCATAGTCCTGAGGCAAGAGGCTGGCCAGCAGGCCCCTCTAAGTGCCTGTGGGGAGGTTACTTTTGCCACTTTGTGTATGCAAGATTGACAGACTTCCTCAAATCCAACTCTCTGCTTGACCCGCTTCAGTCTGGATTCCATGCTCGTCACTCTGTTGAAACAGCTGTCACCAAAGTATCGAACGATTTAATCGCTGCTAAATCTCACGGCCATTACTTTATTCTATCTTTCTGCTGCCTTTGACACTGTTGATCATCAAGAGCTTCTTCTCATTCTCCATAATCTCGGTCTATGAGATACTGCTCTCTCCTGGTGCTCCTCCTACCTCTCCCAGCTCTTTTTCAGTATTTCTTTCTCTGGCTCTGCCTCTTCTCCCCAACTCCTCTCTGTTGGCGTTCCCCAAGGTTCTGTCCTTGGTCCCCTACTGTTCTCCATCTATACTGCCTCCCTTGGTAAACTCATCAACTCCTTTAACTTATTTTTACATTCTCTCATTGCCCTGTCGAGGTTTCTGCCTGATGATAATCCGAGAGTGCGTTCCTGATCTTGATATTTTGGTATTTCACTTTGGCTTTGTTCTGACTTCCCTGATTTCTGGTATCCTTGACTTTTGGCTTTTTCTCATCGTTGCCTCTGATTCTTTATCCCTGACCTCAGCAAGTATTCTGACTATTCTTGGGTGCATTAAGTCTGGCCTTTCTAAGGTCTGGTTAGACGTTATCCTTAGTCCTAGTTCTGCGTGCTGGATCAGTTAGTAATCCTGACAATAAGGAAGTCAATAATGTGTGCAAAAGGGCGATCAGATTCGCAAAACTTCAAAATGAAAAACTGATAGCCAAAGAAAGCAAAACCAACCACAAAGCAGTTTTAAAGTACATAAATTCTAAAAATAAAATAAAAAAATGAAAGTGTAGGTACAATAAAAACTTGGATGGGGTGTTAGTTAATGAATACCAGGAAAAGGCAGAAATTTGAAATAACTATTTCTACTCTTTATATATTAAGGAAGAACCCATGGCAATAGATGTGAAATGATTGCTGATAAAAACTTGCAGAAAAATTGTAATTGGTTAACTCAAGACAAGGTGCTGCAGCAACTAAAGGAAGTTAATATAAACAAAGCTCCAGGGCCTGACGATATTCATCCACAAGTACTTAAGGAACTAAGTGTGGAAATAAATGAACCTCTGTTTTTAATCTTTCAAGATTCTTTTCTTTCAGGAAGTGTTCTGGAGGATTGGAGGAAGGCAGATGTGGTTCCTATATTCAAAAAGGGTTCAAAATCCTTGCCTGAAAATTATACACCTGTGAGCTTAACGTCTGTGGCTGGAAAAGTATTTGAAAGGTATTAAGGGATAATATTCAAGAATTCCTTGAGAAGAACATGGTTATCTGCAAAAATCTGCATGGTTTTATGAAACACAGGTCATGTCAAACAAACGATTGCATTCTACAAAGAAGTAAGTAGAAGTTTAGATCAAGGTGTTGCAGTGGATATAATCTATTTGGATTTTGCCAAGGCATTTGATACAGTTCCACACAATAGATTAGTGTTCAAAGTCAAAGAAATCGGTCTAGATGAAAATTCTTGTTCTTAGGTAGAACATTGGCTTAAAAATAGAGTACCAAGAGTTGTCATTAATGGTATATTTTCAAGCTGGACAGAGGTGGCAAGTGGTGTCTCTCAGGGTTCTGTTCTGGGATAAGATTATTTAACATGTTTATTAATAATCTTGAAAAAAGCATTGAAAGTCATGTTTCAGTGTTTGCAGATGACAAAACTCTGTAAAGTAATACATAGTTACAAAAAAAAAAAAAAAGAGTCTTGCGTCCATGAAGTTCAGCCTTCCTCACATATGTTTTTGCTGTTGATCCAAAAGAAGGCAAATAACATAGTCTGAAGCACTTCCAATTTTGCAACAAACTAGGAATAAATTCCTTCTTGACCCCAAAATAGCAGTCATATGTCTCCTTGGATCAAGCAGCTATTACCCCACTAATTAGAAATTATATCTCTGTATGTTATGTTTTTGCAAGAATTTATCCAATTGCAGTTCAAACATCTGTATGGACTCTGATAAAACCACCTCAGAGAATTCCATATCCTTATTGCTCTTACTGTAAAAAAAAAAAAACAACCTTTTCTTTGCCTTAGATGAAATCTCCTTTCTTCCAGCCTAAATGCGTGACCTTGTGTCCTATGTATAGCCCTGTTTATGAATAGATTTCCAGATAATGGTTTGTACTGGCCCCAAATATATTTGTATAATGTTATCATATCCCCTCTTAGGCGCCGTTTTTCCAAACTAAAGAGACTTACATTTTTTAACCTTTCTTTGTAACTAAAATGCTCTATTCCTTTTATCAATTTTGTAGCTCGTCTCTGCACTTTTTCTAGTTCCATGATATCCTTCTTTAAAACAGGTGTTCAAAATTGCACAGCATATGCAAGGTGTGGTTTTACCAGTGATTTATAAAGAGGCAAAATTATATTTTCATTCCGAGAATTTCTGCCCCTATTTATACATGACAAAACCTTACTGGCCTTAGCAACTGCAGATTGACATTGCGTATTGCTGCCTAATTTGTTGTTTATAACAATTCCCAAATCCTTCTTGTGTGTGGTTATCCCTAATTCACTACCATTTAGGATAAATTGCTTGTGCATTCTTGACCCAAAGTGTATAACTTTGCATTTCTCTACATTAAATTTAATCTGCCATTTTAGAGCTCAGTCCCCCAATCTATCCAAATCCATCTGCAGCAAAGCAATATCCTGCTCACATTGTATCACTTTACAAAGTTTTAAAGTAATGTGAGCAAGATATTACTTTTCTGCAGAGGGATTTAGATAAACTGGTGGACTGGGCCCTCAAATGGCAGATGAAATTTAATGTTGAAAAATGCAAAGTTATGCACTTCGGCATAAAGAATGCACAAGCAATGTATACCGTTAATAGAAGCGAATTAGAGATAACACATGAAAAGGACTTGGGAATTTGTTTGGACAACAAACTATGCAACAATGTGCAATGTCAATCAGGCTAAGGTCAGTGAGGTATTGTCATGCATGAAAAAGGGCATTCACACTCGATATAATAATATAATTTTGCCTCTTTATAAATCACTGGTTAGACCACATCTTCAATATGCTGTGCAATTTTGGGCACCTGTTCTAAAGAAGGATATTATGGCAGAAAGGATAACAAATTTAAACCTCTTTAGTTTAGAAAAACGTCGCCTCAGAGGGGATATGATAACATTATACAAATATATCCGGGACAATACAAACCATTGTGTGGAAATTCACAAACCGGACTTTACATAGGACACGAGGTTATGCGTTTAGACTGGAAGAAAGAAGATTTTGTCTAAGGCAAAAAAAAGTTTTTGTTTACTGTAAGAACAATAAGGATGTGGAATTCTCTGCCTGAAGAAGTTGTTTTATCAGAGTCCATACAGATGTTCAAACAGTAACTAGATGCATACTTGCAAAAACAGAATATTCAAGGATATAATTTTTCAATGTAGGGTAATAGCTTCTTGAACCAAGGATTAATCTGACTGCTATTCTGGGATCAAGAACAAAGTTTTTTCCTAGTTTGTTGCAAAATTGGAAGTGCTTCAAACCGTTGGTTTTTTTTTTGCCTTCTTTTTAATCAATAGCAAAAAACAAATGTGAGATAGGTTGAACTTGATGGACGCAAGTCTCTTTTCAGCTATGTAACTATGTAACTATGTTTACAATGCTGTATTTCTTCTAAGCAAAGAGATAAACATTCCTTTGGTTAATATGCAAGTAATTTCTGTGACTATATTATTCTGCATTTCAATTACGCCATTATATTATATAACTCCTACTCCTTTGTGGACGTAATAAGGTCAGCTGCTGTATTGTTTCAAAGTGCCCTGGTGAAAGGGTAAGGAAGATTTAAATAGCGTTTATGTAAGCATATTTCCAGGGTTTAGTGAGCAAATGACACAAATGACACAATTGAGTAGATAATCACAAGGAGGGTGGCTGCTATATTGAGAGATGCAATAAAATATGTCTGAAATATTAAAATTCCCCAACTATTGCTGCCAGTATTTTTCTCAAATCAAGGCACTTAAGGCAAATTCCCAATGAGGTACATCAAAATGGGATACGTTTTGAAAGCTCAAAGGCTCAGTATTGATTTTGCACATTCTCAACAATGTTTGTCTACATGCCACTTACACACTTGCAATTATAATTAACAATAAGACATAATCAATATAAGCCTCCTCCTCCCCCCCACACACACATACTTCCAGTCCCACTCAGTCTTTTTTCTTGTCCTCAGATGACAACCAGGAATGAAATGTCATCTTTCTTTATTTTTATTTTTTTGTTTGTCTTACCTTACCATGTGTAATGGCCAATTTTACTTTTAACTGTATGACTTTGTGGTTTCGGCTCAATACACTCTCAAGATGTATCTCCCAAAAAGAAGGCTAAGACAAACTCCTGCACAGGATGTGGATGTGCAAAAACCTATGTCTACCATGTATGGAAGAAGAAACTGAAAGAAGCTCTTCCAGAAAGTCACCTCAGAGAGAGCTCAAAGAATGGATATCCAATGCTATTACAGAAGGATTCCAGTCTACTTCTGCCAAATCAGCTAAGAGACCCAAACACCGATTGAAGTTTCTTCAGAATCCAGTTCAGATCAAGAGGTCCAAAAATACTATTATTGGGAGGAGGAAGAAGAGGTGAAAACTTGGAGAAGATCTATTGATTCCAGATCAGTAGGGAAACTGATAGCAGTAGTAAGAGAAACACTCAAGATACTGTAACGATCAGAGATGGAAGCCTCTAAAATCCAACAAACCACCATTTCATGTACACATTACAATAAGTGACCTAATCCTCAATGAATGATCAAAACCTTAAAAATTATTGTCCGTCGAAGGGAAATTATCTAGAATATACCCCTTCAACAACAAAGAATGCAAGACCTGGAATGTGGTCCCTAAAATTGATTCTGCAGTCATTAGACTAGAGAAAAAGACCACTCTACCTACTGATAGCATGGAATACTTAAAGGAGTCAATCGAAAATGTCTGGATGCCAACTTACTCAAAGCCTATTTGGCCTTAGGATAGGACTATATCCAGCATACGGTGATGAGAGCACTTAAGGTTTTAATTGCAAACCTGGAAGAAGATACTGAAGGTGGAGTAAATGGGAAAACTTGCTGGATTCTCTGAAAGAAGTGCAAATGGCTACAGACTTTTGTTTAGAAACTTTCCTGGATCTATCCAAAATAGTGGCTAAGGGTATGGCACTTTTAGTAGCATCTAGGAGAGCCAGCGGTGTAGATTATGCTTCAAAAGCAAGCCTGTGTGCTCTTCCTTTTCAAGGGAATACATTTTATGGAAAAGTGTTTGATGACTCAATCCAAAAAGCAGTGGAAGGGAAAAAAAAGCCCTTTTTTCCGCAAGAAAGGGCGGTATAAGCGAAACAGAGATCATTCCTTTGAAGAAACAAGTCGTATAGACTGAGTAAAGAATATATCAGAACTACTTCTTTGAGATCCTTTCAGCCCATCTCAACTAAGTTTATTAGAAGAAGAGGACAGAGAACCTGTTCCAAGCTTTTATGAAGTTGTGATGGCATAGATAACATAAGTAGGGGGTCGTGTCTGATTCTTCTATCACATCTGGGTCATATCCATTTCAGACAGTTGGGTTCTTACAATCCTCAAAGAAACTGGGATTTGAAGAATATCCAATTTCAGGAAGGTTTCTAAGATCAAGAATGAAAACAACAGCGATGAAGGATTGTATAGAGACACTTCTAAGTCAAGGTGTTATAACCAAAGTGCCTGTGACAGAACATGTTACTTTATTGTCTTTTTGGCACCAAAGCAAAATGACGACTCATCCTACATCTGAAGTGCATAAACATATTTTTTTCAAAAGAAGATGTTCAAGATGAAATCTTTGGCAATGATCAAATCTGCACTACACAAAGGTGATTGGCTAACATCCATAGATCTAAAGGATGCATAGTATCACATTCCGATACAGCACACACATCAAATTCCTTCGCTTCCAAATCCTTGCAAAACAAGGTCTTTCTTTTTGTCTCAACTTGGCCCCAAAGACTTTTTCGAAAGTCCTTATCTCTCTAGAGGCGGTCGTGCGAAAGCAAGGAATCCAAATATATTACTACTTAGACAATATTATGATTATAGCTGATTATAGCTCAGACTCTATTCAGAGTGATTCAGGATACAAGATGGGTGATCCAATTCTTAAAAGAGCATGGGTCGAATTTGAATATGGAGAAAATAAATACTGTCCACTCCAACTCTATCATATTCCTAGGAGCAGAGGTGAGAGTGGTGGTCGCAGTGGTGAGAGTGAACTCTAGCTCCAGGGCTAGAGTTCACCCTCGTGAGAGCCAGAGCGTTGCCGTGGTAACTGCGGCAACGCTCTGTGCTCACGCGAGAAGGACCCAGGGGAGCTGCAGGTTGAGCTCCCGGGTCCTCTCTTCCTCCCTCCCCGTTCCGCAGGCACCGTGCGAGCAGGGGAAAACCTCGTGGGGGGGGGGAATTGCCCCGTTCCCCTCTGTCTCTTTCTCCTCCCTCCACCATCTCTCTATTCCTCCTCTTTCTTCCCCTCTGTCTCTTTCTCCCCCCTTTCCCTGTGTCTCTCCCTCCTCCAAATCTCTTTTCCCCTCTGTCTCTTTCTCCTCCCTCCACCATCTCTCTATTCCTCCTCTTTCTCCCCCTCTGTCTCTTTCTCCCCCCTTCCCCTGTGTCTCTCCCTCCTCCAAATCTCTCTTCCCCTCTCTCTTTCTCCTACCTCTACCATCTCTCGATTCCTCCTCTTTTTCCCCCTCTGTCTCTTTCTCCACCCTTTCCCTGTGTCTCTCCCTCCTCCAAATCTCTTTTCCCCTCTGTCTCTTTCTCCTCCCTCCACCATCTCTCTGTTCCTCCTCTTTCTCCCCCTCGGTCTCTTTCTCCTCCCTCTACCATCTCTCTGTTCCTCCTCTTTCTCCCCCTCGGTCTCTTTCTCCTCCCTCCACCATCTCTCTATTCCTCCTCTTTCTCCCCCTCGGTCTCCTTCTCCTCCCTCCACCATCTCTCTTTTCCTCCTCTTTCTCCCCCTCTATCTCTTTCTCCCTCCTTCCCCTGTGTCTATTCCCCCCCATTTACCTAGAGAAGTTAGGGGGGCCGGCCGCTTTCCAGGCTGGAGCCACCGGGCCGCGTGGCAGCCTCGCCGGTCCGGCGGCACTGCTGTCACTGATGATGCTGGGGGCTGAGGAAGGAGGAGCATGTCTATCTACCATGCTCCCTCGCGGTTCCCACAATCCCCAGCACAGTATGATGTATCAGTATACTGTGCTGGGGATTGTGGGAACCGCGAGGGAGCATGGTAGATAGACATGCTCCTCCTCCCTCAGCCCCCAGCATCATCAGTGACAGCAGTGCCGCCAGACCGGCGAGGCTGCCACCCGGCCCGGCGGCTCCAGCCTGAGTGTGCCACCGGACCGGCCACCCGGTGGCGCCTATATGCGCGTCCCCCAGGTGCCGCGGCCCACCGGGAAATTTCACGGTATCCCAGTGGGCTTGTCCGGCCCTGTGTATTATGGAGCAGTGTGTGTGTCTGTATATGCAGCTGTGGGTCAACAGACAGGGAGGACAGCAGCTTTCCATGCAGGCATAAAGTACAGTTAGGTGTAAAATATATTTTGTGGACTAATCAAGTTAAATGCTGCCCTGTAAGTGACCATCTTCTGTGGGAGCCAGTAAGTCTATCTACTACAGCAAAGGAGATGTAGCCAGAGATTTCTTTCAAGGGACAGTGATAACCTATTGTTGCCAGGGTATAGTAGCATGGAGGAGGGGGGAGGGGGTAACTAGTGTAGTTTTTTTCCTGTGCTCTGTTCTGTATTCCCATTCACATTTTTCTACAATGTTTTTTTTTTTTTACTGTATGCTGTGATCTATGTAAGTTGGATCTATATACAATAAACACTACAGAGTCTGAATTCTGTTGAGTTGCCAAGAAAGAAGCTGGTTTGTCTTTTCCTTGAGGTCTCACAAGATGTGGCTATTCATTGTTCTCTATAGAGTAAATACTAATAAAAGTATTAACATAGAAACATAGAAACATAGAATGTGACGACAGATAAGAACCATTCGGCCCATCTAGTCTGCCCAATTTTCTAAAAACTTTCATTAGTCCCTAGCCTTATCTTATAGTTAGGATAGCCTTATGCCTATCCCATGCATGCTGAAACTCCTTTACTGTGTTAACCTCTACCACTTCAGCTGGAAGGCTATTCCATGCATCCACTACCCTCTCAGTAAAGTAATACTTCCTAATATTATTTTTAAACCTTTGTCCCTCTAATTTAAGACTATGTCCTCTTGTTGTGGTAGTTTTTCTTCTTTTAAATATAGTCTCCTCCTTTACTGTGTTGATTCCCTTTATATATTTAAATGTTTCTATCATATCCCCCCTGTCTCGTCTTTCCTCCAAGCTATACATGTTAAGATCCTTTAACCTTTCCTGGTAAGTTTTATCCCGCAATCCATGAACCAGTTTAGTAGCCCTTCTCTGAACCCTCTCTAAGGTATCAATATCCTTCTGAAGATACGGTCTCCAGTACTGTGTACAATACTCCAAGTGAGGTCTCACCAGTGTTCTGTACAATGGCATGAGCACTTCCCTCTTTCTACTGCTAATACCTCTCCCTATACAACCAAGCATTCTGCTAGCATTTCCTGCTGCTCTATTACATTGTCTGCCTACCTTTAAGTCATCAGAAATAATCACCCCTAAATCCCTTTCCTCATATGTTGAGGTTAGGACTCTATCAAATATTCTGTACTCTGCCCTTGGGTTTTTACGTCCAAGATGCATTATCTTGCACTTATCCACATTAAATGTCAGTTGCCACAATTCTGACCATTTTTCTAGTTTACCTAAATCATTTGTCATTTGGCTTATCCCACCTGGAACATCAACCCTGTTACATATCTTAGTATCATCAGCAAAAAGACATACCTTACCATCAAGACCTTCTGCAATATATTGCCAGAAGATTGGATGGATAGAATATCATATAGTAACCAGATATCCGCTCAGTATATCCTGCGTACGCTACCAAAGAGGAGTCTTAGCATTTAGTGGAGCAGTTAAGTGGTGCAAGTTATGTAAAAAAAAATACCCGAGGACGATATAAGGCCGTAATGTCACACTTCATAACAGCATTCTGGAGGCCATTGCCTAGGCAAGACGTATTGCTGAATTACACATATTATGATCTGCATCAAGACAGGACTATTCTTCGTCCTTCTCTGGAGTTTCTACCCAAGGTTATTTTTCATTTACATATTCTTCAGGATATACCTTCCACTCCTGAAGCGGAATCCTCAAGCAAACTGGATGTTAGAAGGTGTCTCCAGAATTATCTGAAGCGATTCAAGATCTATAGCAAGTCAACTAAGCTGTTTGTTCTTCTGTTGGGCAACAGGAGGGGAGAAGCTGATTTAAAAGCCACTTTGAGACATTGGATTTCCTTGGCCAGTTCTAAATCTTATACACGACATTTGATGATACCACCTCCAGTTTCTATCAGGGCTCCTTTTAGGGATGACCGCATCTTGGGTTTTAGCAACAGAGGTTCCTTTAAATGAATTCTGTAGGGCAGCTATTTTGTCTTCTCCTTTGACTTTCATTAAGCACTATAAATTGGATGTAGCACGTTCATTGTGCTCCATCCCAGCGTTGTATTTAGCACGAGGCTGACAAGGCATTTGCCTTGGGCGGCACATTCAAGGCCGACCCCCAAACGCCCTGGCAAATGCTTTGTCAGCCTCTTGCCCTGGGGGACCAGAGAGCTGTCCGGCTGTTTACCTCAGGCACCCCAAGGCTGGCATGTGTATATATAGGAGGCAAGTGGCGAGGGAGCACTCTCCTGAGCTCTTCCTGCTCAGCTCCCTTGCGTGCACCGCAGTGATGCCGGAGCCAGAATATGATGTAATTCCGGCTCTGGCATCACTGAGAGGCGCGTGAAAGGAGCTGAGCCGGAAGATCAGTGCTCCCTCGCCACCTGCCTCCACTGCTCACCGTGTGAATGCCCGCCAGTCGAGCTGCAGCCAGCCCAACTGGACCACAGGGAAAAATCCACCCCAAAAAAATTGTGAGTGTGCTAGTGTGTGTTTGTTAGTGAGTGTATCTGTTAGTGAGAGTGTGTGTCTGTCAAAGAGTGTGAGTGTGTCACTCAGAGTGTATATGTGTTTGTCAGTGAGTGGGTATGTGTGTGTCATTGAGAGTGTATATGTGTTTGTCAGTGAGTGTATCCCCGTCGTGTCTGTCAGTGACTGTGTATGTCTGTCAGTGTGTGTCTGTCAGTGAATGTGTTTGTCTGACAAATGTTTGTCAGTGAGTATACATGTGTCGCATTGTGTGTGTGTGACACTGAGTGTGCATCTGTCAGTAAGTATGCATGCATGTCTTGTCAGTTAATGTGTGTATATGCCTGTCAGTTAATGTATATGTGTGTCTGTCTAACTGTGAATGAGTGCGTGTGTATGTCTGTCAATGTGTATGTGTCAGTGAAAGTGTGTGTTGGTTAAACAGTGTGTGTGACAATGACTGTGTATCTGTAAGTGAGTGTATGCATGCATCAGTGAGGGTATGTGTCTGTCAGGAGGAGAAATTTGGAAGGGGGGATAGGTGCCTGAGTTAGTCATGCTAGGGCAGCACAAAACCAGAATACACCACTGCTCCCTCCATTCTGTTTTGTCTTGATATGGAACTTGGAAAGAGACTGAGGGATGCTGGCTTATATGGATTATGTTTTAATGCTAAAGCATACTTCCTGTCCTGACACCAGAGAGGCAGAGCTAATCAGGGCCAGACTGGCCCACCGGGATACCGGGAAATTTCCTGGTGGGCCACGGCACCAGGGGCTGGGCTGACAGCCCTAATCATCACTAATGAGGCTCCTGTTATAGCGGCCTGCCATGTGTGAGCATACCGGGAAATTTCCTGGTGGGCCACGGCACCAGAGGGTGCCAGGCGGCTGACACAGCTCGCACGTGGCCGGCCGGGATTATAAAAAAACAACACATTATTGTGGCAGGGCGGGGCTTAGCATATGGCAGGGGTGGAGCTTGCTGTGTGGCAGGAGCAGGGCTAAATGACCCGGGTAACTGCAGCATGGGAAGCATGAAGGAGTTCCTGCTTCCCCAAAACCAGTCTCCAGGAGCTCCAAGGGATGTGGAGGTAAGAGGTTTGGTGTGTGACTGTCTGCCTGTGAGCAGGGCCGCCATCAGGGGTTGACAAACATGACGGTTGTCACGGGCCCGGCTGCCTGGGCCCCAAGTGGAGCGGCGGAACTGCCGCCGGTGCATCTGCACCGGGGCCCAGACGCTGATGGGACCCATCAGGTGGCCCAAGCATTTAGGGCCATCCTATTATCTTCAGGGGCCCGGTCAGCGCTGTAATAGCGCGACCGGGCCCCTTTAAAAAAAAATTCAGCCGCAACGCAAGTGCTGCTGGGAGGAAGTGACGGCCGGTCACTTCCTCCCAGCTTACTCCACGTGGGAAGGAGGACGCAGCCTGAAAGCCAAGAGGAGAGGCAGCCGACGCCCATCATCCCTAGCTACCCTCCTGGAATGCAAAGGTAAGGAAAAGGAGGGTGGCTTAAAAATGAATTGTATGCCTGTATGTGTGTGTATGTATGCCAGTATGTGTATGTATGTATGCCAGTATGTGTGTGTGTGTATATATGTATGCATGTATGCCAGTGTGTATATATGTCTGTCAGTATGTATGTATGTCTGTCTGCATGTATATGTGTGTGTGTCAGTATGTGTGTGTATGTATGCCTGCATGTATGTATGCCAGTATGTGTCTGTCAGTATGTAAATGTCAGTATGTATGTTTGCATGTATATGTGAGTATTAATGTATGTCAGTGTCTGTGTATCTGTATCTCCTTATGCATGTTACTGTCATGATCTTGTGCAGGTCAGATAGGAGACTTATGCCAGGGTTGTTATATGAGACTTTATTTGTGCTTTTAGACATATTATGCAAATTGAGGAAAAACAGACTTTAGGCAATATGCCACAAAACAGGATACTTGCAAATAAAGAAAGTCTCTGATCTCCAGGTAGGTTTGAAACAAAGGCAGGTTGGTATCAACAGCAGGTTGGTTACAGAGGCAGGCTGGTAACAGTAGAAGGCTGATAACAGAGGCAGGTTTGTAACACAGGAAAGCTGGTAATAGAGGCAGAGGTCAAAATCACACGTGAGAGTGGAGCACTTTTGAATATATAATTTGAATATATAAGCTATATAAGGCTTGCCTTGACGTGGCTGGTGAGCTTATATATTCAAATGGCCATTAGAATAAAACTAAAGAGCCTCCATTTTGTTTAAATGCACACGGGGATTTAGGCCAGAGCGCAGGTAACGTTTTCTTTGTTTTTACTATGTATTTTAAGCTGTTGGATACTAAGCCACTGCTGCTGTAAGCGCGGTGCTTTATCTTTGTGTTTGAGGATGATAAGGTGACTAGTGGCTAAGGAGGCCACTAGTGGTGGAGAGCTGTAACGTCTTTTAAAGGAACAGAAACAAAAGGAAGATAAATCATAGTTGTCAGGATACGATCCTGATACTTACCTTTACCCAGCGCTGGGCTACCCCTTGGCGCTGGTCGCCTCTCCTCCCCCTCCGACATCAGTTCCTGAGTAGAGCCGAATGTGCATGCACGACCAGAGCCATGCTTTCCTATGGACGTTCTGCGTGCTCAATGCGATTTTCGCATTGAGCGTCAGGGAAGCGCCTCTAGCGGCTGTCAGAAAGACAGCCACTAGAGACTGGATTAACCCTGCAATGTAAACATAGTTTCTCTGAAACTGCTATGTTTACATCTGAAGGGTTTAAACCTGGGGGACCTGACACCCAGACCACTTCATTGAGCTGAAATGGTCTGGGTGACTATAGTGGTCCTTTAATTAACTGGAAATAAGATAAGAGTTAGTGCTCTTTCCCCTTATCCTACTACTCGCTCTTCTACTTCTCTCTTTTCTCTACCATACTAATAATGAGCTGAGCTGTACTGGAGACTATGCTCTACCAATCTAACAGGGCATACAACTACGCACTAACAATTCTGATACAATACACTATGCCCGGTCTTACATTTAAAGGTTATTTAACAGGCTACTCTATCGTTGACTATGTTAGTTCATTTCCCTTTAATTAAAATTATAATTTACTTGACGGCTGGAAAACTGAATATGACTCGGAAGCAATAAACTGCAGAAGAAGGATATACTTTGTGTTTCCATGTATACAATGTACCTTATATGTCAAGTCTGTTAATGAAATGTGATAATAAAAATGTGATAACTGTCCGAAGTCATTGTCCTTTGCCGATGTAATATGTACCAGCGGTCAAACCAAAAGTAAAGAATAAAAAAATAAAATAAAAATAAAGATAAGTCTTAGTGTCCATTTAAGAAATTTCCAATAAATAAACAACCACTTTTATTAAAAATTTACTCTTGTCAGAGTTTTTATTTTTAATATATTTGCAGCACAATGAAAACTTTTGATATTTTCTGTTTATATCACTATGCTTTAACACAGAAACTTACTTTCTTACCATCTTGTTGCTGTTGGGCATTACATGAAAAGAGTTGTCTGGAAGGAAGAGTAGTTTATTTGTTGCTGAAGGGAAGTTAGTTATGCACGTATACCTCTTGCGAATAACTAGCTGGCCTCACTATGAATATGGCATACAACCGGGCAACACTTTTCATGCAACACCAAACAACACTAAGCAATAAAAGAAATGCCAGTACGTTTGATTTGCAATCCTACAAAATGTAAGTTGCTTTAGTTGGATAGAAACAGACTGGTGCAAAGGCTTAAAAATTCACGGACTGCATCCTTAATGCAGTGTATAGTTCAGACAACTTGTGATATGTTAGATGTTGTGCTGTTAAAATATATTTTTTCTCCAGTTGCACCTCCATATTGCAACTGGATTGTGCAAACTTTAGCCACTTGAAGGATTGAAGGATACATTCGAGCTAGCCACTTCTGTACTGGGAGAAAAAAATATATACTATACACTCTAACAGGGTTATTTACTAAAGTGAGAATGTATGGTGAATTCAACGCACATTTCAATTTTAAGGTCAAAATAGCTGAAATGGAAAAATTCTCTAAGTCAGCGAAGCTCTCTATTTAGCTACTCTGGACTTTAAATAGAAATTTACTTGAATTCACCATGAATTCTCAATTAAGTAAGTGGTCCTGTATCGCTCAAATACACACACAAGTCTTGATATGAATATTTTCATTCCTACACCATATAAAATAACTGTTTATTTATTAGTCAAATTATTTCTGAACTGTTTTTGAAATTGTAAAGGGCACTTCCATTTACTCCCTGAATAAAAAAAAAACTTGAATCTTTACTTGATATGAAAGTAACAGAAAATTCATTAAACATTCCTAATACTTGTTGTCAGTGCTAAATAAGGCCTGACCATACTAATTACCCAGAACCCATCTGACCATTTACATCACAGTCAACTACCCCATCCCCCTCATTCAAACACTCACACACATACACGCGCATGTACGGTTTGTATAGAATAAAAAAAATCTTGCATGGCTTGTCTATTGACAGAACATACATAAATATGATGACTTATATGCTGTGCTGCTTATTACTGACATTTACAAATTATAGAAAATTGGGAATATAGAGTTGGTGTCCATTTCATGATTTTAGGGTACTTTTCAACTTACCAAACATCTTTTTCTGAATTTCAGAATTGAAACAGAAACGGATAATTCTAATGAATTCACATTTATGCCAATTCTTAAAATATACAAGCCATTTAGCATCCATTGTTAATTTTCCCCCCACATTTCCATGGGTCTCAAACTTTTTAGACTGTCCTGTTAATGCATTCACAGTGCATAAAGACACACACATTTTGGCAACACTCTGTAATATTTTAAAGTTCGTCATGTTTCTCTTTATCCTCTTGGTCCTTCAGTTTGAACTCCTCTTCGGTGATCTTGCCATCCTCATTTCGATCCTGATTTCTGAACATATTCTCTATGATTTTAGAGGCATCAAATCCCGGAGCCAGTTTTCCTTTACCAGCTTCAACTTGAGTATAAATGTACTCCGAAAACTGCAGAAACAATTGTTAGGATTATATCATTTTAGATGAGATGTTTCAAAGAAAGAGTGAAACAAAGCAAATATTTGCTTTGACATCTTTATCTATGTTATTGTCAACCCTTTATCACAATGTAATAAGGTGCAGTTCAACCTAATATGCTAACAATGTTAATATTGCTATTGAATTTAAATACAATGATTCATAATTGCAGAGGAACCAGCATAAAATATGTTATAAGCTTGTTGTTGGGTCTATCTATTTCTATTGTACATGAACATTTAAAAGTATATTGCTGTGTCTATAACACCTACAATTTGCACATTATCTAAATGTTATACAGTGTTCTGGAAACATTCAATATATGTTAAATAACATTACTTAAAATGCAATTATTATACTAAGGGTGCACAGAGCTGTACAATGGATAGTTACCTCCTCTAATTGAACTTCCCCGTTTTTATCTTTGTCAATGTCTTCAAAGAGGTTGGGAGATACCTCTCCATTCCATATAAACATGTATCCTTCGGGAAGCCCAGGAACCAATTCTAATAATTCAATATCAAAGACTAAAACTGCACTTCCAGGAACTTCTCCATCTGTAAATATACAAGCAAACATTGAATTATGTAAATATATATATATATATATATATATATATATAAAAATATATAAGTATCATGAATTTTAAAGGGTTACTCCAGGATTACTTCTGCTATTTAAAATGGTCATGGATGAAGGAATCTGGCAATGCAGTGTTTCTGCTTGAAGCTGTACTTATTTTAAATAAAATAAGGTGATTCTTACTTATCCCACTTGTCACAGACTTGTGAGGTTTATATTCATGTTCACTATGAAATGCCTTTGATTGGACCTTGCTCCGGTGACATCATAAGGTGGCATGGAAAGCAGCGTTTTCAGTATTTTTTTTAGGGGGTACTTAAAGATTAATTCCAACAAGGGCACTATTGAAGAAAAAAAGGGTTGGAGTAACCCTTTAATGTCACAGAGTCCTTGGGCTACACTGCATGAAAGAGGTAAGTGATACAGAAAGCTAGAACTATATTCCATTAAAGATGGAGTAATATGGAATGCTAAAGCTACACTGCGTTAAAGAACAGTAATAAAGAATGCTGGTATTTTATTACTTCAATAAAGACAAAGGAGTAATACCAAATCATGGTGCTATATTCTATTAAAGATGGAGTAATAAAGAATGCTGAGGATAAAATCCATTAAAAAATTACAATTATTAAATAAGTAATACAGAATGCTAGGGCTATATGCCATTAACAAGCGACATAGTAATACAGAGTACTATATTCCATTAAAGAATTAATAATACAGAATACCAGAGCTATGTTCTATTAAAGACAATGTAACACAGGAAAAGAGCAAGAAAAGGCAACTACTAGCTCCAGGGTAGGTGTTGATTGTTACACAGCTGGACCCAGGTAAACAGTTAATCTGTGAAGGCACCAAGCCACTCCAGACACCAAAACCACTACATCAGGCTGTATATTTTCACAATTTGTAACAAAAAATAAGTCTCCAGAATATGATTTTATTCTTTAGAAATATATTCAATAAAATTAGAATGCAGTATGCCACCTAGTCAATGATATGAAGCATTAATCAAGGGCTATTGCTAACTGTATACACAAGGGGGCGAAAAATAATAAGTTTACATTATTCCTACTTTTAGCTCTGAACTGTATAAATGGTTTTGTTGTGTAAGGTTTACTCTCAATTAAATCTACTATTAGATCAGCAAAATGTACATTTATTTTGTATTTTAATTTGCTTTATTCAAAAACACTTATAGTTCATATATGACAAATTGACTTTAATGCCTAAATCTGTGCTCAATGAAAGGAAAATGTCACAACAGGGAGAGTGATAAAATTGTAGGACTGGGCAGAGATAGGGGACAGTCTTTGGCTTGGTTGTAAAAAAAATTGCATATATCCTGTTCTGGAAGAGTTGTGAAAGTACAATGTATTTGAATGTTTTAACTGTGTCAGTCTTTTCTTTCTTTTTTCTTCCCCTCTTTATTTTCTTTTCCAGCTTGCACAATCTTTATTCAGTGAAAAACTAAATGTACCTTTTATACAGGAAAATGTAGAAATTAAAACTTACCTACTCCCTCCTCTCCATAACCCAAGTGTGGAGGGATAATTACTGTACGTTTTTCTCCAACACACATATCTTGGAGACCTACGTCCATTCCCATGACTACCTGACCTGAGCCCAAGACTATGTTATATGTTTTGCCGTACTGATGCCTAGGAGAATAAAAACAAAAATATTAGGGAACACGGTTCATCTTTTTGCATGAAAGCAAGTACAACGTCAAGGCAATGTAAAGATATTTCTAGGTAATTTGCTGCAATTTGGCAAGTGTACAATTCAGCAACCGCATATTATTAATGCATGCAAGGAAGGTAGCTAGTAAATATTTCACTTATTGTGTATACTGGGCCAGCTTACTCATAGAGTCCTAAAATGAGAAGATCTGAGCCAATAACTCTGGTTGTTCCATCACCATGTTGATAATCTGTTTCTAGTTTCAGAAGATATGCATTTGGCCTTTCATCAACCTATTGTTCCTGTAACATTTCTTAATTGTCTGATTTATTGTTACGTTTTCTCCTTTATAACAGAAAATGTTTTACACACTTATTGTAATTTTCCTTTCCTGGCTAATATCCATATCCATGCTGATTAGGACAGGGATATTCAAATTTTAAGTGAAGGAAGGTAAAGAAGGAGGTCTCTTCGCTGAAATGTGATCCCAACATTGATACCAGCCAGGAAAATATTTTAAAGCACTGCAGAATAGGTTGGCTGTATATAAATGCCAACAGTAATAATAATTATAACACTTTCATATTAGTTGAGTTCCAATTTACT
Organism: Pelobates cultripes; assembly: GCA_933207985.1. Taxonomy (NCBI): domain Eukaryota; kingdom Metazoa; phylum Chordata; class Amphibia; order Anura; family Pelobatidae; genus Pelobates; species Pelobates cultripes. The sequence continues at coordinate 110,734,829 of OW240915.1, forward strand.
TTGTGTTTGAATCCTGCCATTCTTGGAGATAAAAAATATAACATATGATGAATCACCTCACATGGGAAAAGGCATAGAGAAACATGCTCTGCCTATGAAATCAATGGAAATACATACCAGTTGTAAAATTCAAACTCATGACTGTTCCTCTAATTTACACTATGAACCATGAACCGTAATTGATCAGTCTCATTACAATAAAAAAAAAAAAATATACAATGATCAGCCACAACATTAAAACTACTGACAGGTGAAGTGAATAACATTGATTTTATTGTTACAGGGGCACCTGTCATTGGACTGGATACACTGGACAGCAAGTGAACAATCAGTTCTTGAATTTCATTTGTTGGAAGCAGGAAAAGATCTGACTGACTTTGACAAGTCAAAATAGACAAAAATAGTGATGGCTTGACAACTGGGTCAGAACATCTCCAAAATGGCAGATCTTATGGGGTGTTAACTATATGCAGTGGTTAGTACCTACCAAAAACAATGCTTCGTTGTTGCTTTTATTACACCAGTACAAACAGCAAACAATAAAGTGTCCATTTCAAATTCAGTTGTTACATAGGACTCTTGTTAAGAGTGAACACAATGAAAGATTACATTTAAAAAGAGACAACATATATTCATTATAAATATAAATATAAATTTAAATTTACTTTCACACTACTTCTTGTAATATTTTGAGTTTTCCCCATTCTCAAGTCCTCTATTAGATGCCCAGGAGTCTGAGGGTAACTATGTGGTATACATTTAAAATAACAGATGAAATTAGTATCTTGTAATTTAATCTGTTATTTTACTTTAGCATCATTGCACTAATACAGCTAGAATTTCTTCTCTCTCTCTCTCTCTCTCTCTCTCTCTCTCTCTCTCTCTCTCTCTCTCTGTCTCAATATATATATAGTTAAAGGGACACTATAGTCACCAGAACTACAGCTTATTGAATTTGTTCTGTAGAATCAATACCTTCAGGTTTTTTGCTGTAAACACTGTATTTTCAGAGAAAATGCAGTGTTTACATTACAGCCTAGTGTTAACTTCACTGGTCACTCCTCAGATGGCTGTTAGAGATCCTTCCTGGGTCACGGCTGCCTAAAAAGCATTTAAACATTCAGTGTCTCCTCCCTCTGCCTGCAGACACTGAACTATCCTCATAGAGATTCATTGATTCAATTCATCTCTATGAGGAGATGCTGATTGGCCAGGGCTGTGTTTGAATTGTGCTGGCTCTGCCCCTGATCTTCCTCTTTGTCAGTATCAGCCAATCCTATGGGGAAGCATTGTGATTGGATCAGGCTACCAGTTCTGCTGATGTCAGCAGGCAGTGGGGCAGGTCAAAATGAAACAGGGACAAAGCCAGCAGCTTCCGGCTTGAATACAAGTAAGATTTTACTATATTTAGGGAGGCAAGAGGGGACCAGGGGACTAGATGATGCTTTTAACACTATAGGGTCAGGAATACATGTTTGTGTTCCTGACCCTATAGTGCTCCTTTAATACATTGCTAAACACAAATACACACACCAGTCAAGCCATAAAAACTTGCTTTTCCCATAGAAATCTCACTACTGCAAGGGATTCTGGGTAGGCGTATGCAAATGAGCTCAACAAAGAACCACATTTTTGCCTCAATTCCACTTTATACATAGATTCCTTGGAGTATGTGTCTGCTGTATACAACAGCTTTGAAATACAACTCAGGAAGAAGAGCAAAGCATATATATACAGGGAGTGCAGAATTATTAGGCAAGTTGTATTTTTGAGGATTAATTTTATTATTGAACAACAACCATGTTCTCAATGAACCCAAAAAACTCATTAATATCAAAGCTGAATATTTTTGGAAGTAGTTTTTAGTTTGTTTTTAGTTATAGCTATGTTAGGGGGATATCTGTGTGTGCAGGTGACTATTACTGTGCATAATTATTAGACAACTTAACAAAAAACAAATATATACCCATTTCAATTATTTATTATTATCAGTGAAACCAATATAACATCTCAACATTCACAAATATACATTTCTGACATTCAAAAACAAAACAAAAACAAATCAGTGACCAATATAGCCACCTTTCTTTGCAAGGACACTCAAAAGCCTGCCATCCATGGATTCTGTCAGTGTTTTGATCTGTTCACCATCAACATTGCGTGCAGCAGCAACCACAGCCTCCCAGACACTGTTCAGAGAGGTGTACTGTTTTCCCTCCTTGTAAATCTCACATTTGATGATGGACCACAGGTTCTCAATGGGGTTCAGATCAGGTGAACAAGGAGGCCATGTCATTAGATTTTCTTCTTTTATACCCTTTCTTGCCAGCCACGCTGTGGAGTACTTGGACGCGTGTGATGGAGCATTGTCCTGCATGAAAATCATGTTTTTCTTGAAGGATGCAGACTTCTTCCTGTACCACTGCTTGAAGAAGGTGTCTTCCAGGAACTGGCAGTAGGACTGGGAGTTGAGCTTGACTCCATCCTCAACCCGAAAAGGCCCCACAAGCTCATCTTTGATGATACCAGCCCAAACCAGTACTCCACCTCCACCTTGCTGGCATCTGAGTCGGACTGGAGCTCTCTGCCCTTTACCAATCCAGCCACGGGCCCATCCATCTGGCCCATCAAGACTCACTCTCATTTCATCAGTCCATAAAACCTTAGAAAAATCAGTCTTGAGATATTTCTTGGCCCAGTCTTGACGTTTCAGCTTGTGTGTCTTGTTCAGTGGTGGTCGTCTTTCAGCCTTTCTTACCTTGGCCATGTCTCTGAGTATTGCACACCTTGTGCTTTTGGGCACTCCAGTGATGTTGCAGCTCTGAAATATGGCCAAACTGGTGGCAAGTGGCATCGTGGCAGCTGCACGCTTGACTTTTCTCAGTTCATGGGCAGTTATTTTGCGCCTTGGTTTTTCCACACGCTTCTTGCGACCCTGTTGACTATTTTGAATGAAACGCTTGATTGTTCGATGATCACGCTTCAGAAGCTTTGCAATTTTAAGAGTGCTGCATCCCTCTGCAAGATATCTCACTATTTTTGACTTTTCTGAGCCTGTCAAGTCCTTCTTTTGACCCATTTTGCCAAAGGAAAGGAAGTTGCCTAATAATTATGCACACCTGATATAGGGTGTTGATGTCATTAGACCACACCCCTTCTCATTACAGAGATGCACATCACCTAATATGCTTAATTAGTAGTAGGCTTTCGAGCCTATACAGCTTGGAGTAAGACAACATGCATAAAGAGGATGATGTGGTCAAAATACTAATTTGCCTAATAATTCTGCACTCCCTGTATATATATATATATATATATATATATATATATATATATATATACACACACATTCATATTTCCTGGCTAATCATGGCAGAATTTAACATATGGGTTTAGCTCCTCCCTCCAACCCTCAGGACAGGAAACACAATCAATTAAACAATTAAGCCTACCTTCCCTTAGTATATTAGGTACCCCAGTATCCCCCACACCTCAGTCTTTTCCTGTCCTCCTAGCCCTAGGACAGTTTAAATATTTTTTTTTTCTTTTTTTCAGTTTCTTCTGAATGATTTTTTATTTTTTGCTCACCTGACCATGTTTGATATGGTCTTGTCCCTTTGGAGGTCAGCCTCCCTCCTCAGGAAGCCCAGGCACATGTAGCCCAATCTCCATGGAGTTGGGAACCCCTGGGAGCCTGGGTGGTTAGTTCCACAGGCTGTGGGAATCCTCTGCCGTCCAGTGTGTGCTGCAGACCTCGATCAGACGATCAGCATAACGGTAAGACGCTCGCGCATGCGCAATGCGTCCGACCGGACCCAGAGTGAAGTTTGCCCCTTTCCAAAATGGCGGTTTAGCGATCTCGCGACCGAAGTGCGCATGCGCGATCATTTAAAGGTACAGAGCGGGAAATTTGAAATGGCGGTATTTAGCCTAAAAAACGCTCGTTTCCGTTCCCTTTAAAGATACAGTGCTCTAGTAGACTGTTCTTAAAGCTCTGCAGGTAAGAGAATTACTTATATTTTAAAATCATCATAATATTGGGCTGGGAATACTTTTCTTATTATTTTAACATTCTTAGCCCTACAGTCAGTATGGATCCTTCATCCCCTTCTGCAAGATCAACGAGATCTGCTATAGGTCATAGGTGAGCAATATTTTTTCTTGGTTTCTTCACGTTTCTAAAAAGAGTGCACAGAGGGTACAGTCTTATGACTTCTGTATCTTACAGCCCTCGTGACCGGTCCTGTCCCAGATCCCCATCGAGGAGAAGGGAGAAGCCGGCAGCCTGCCCTGGATGTGGAGCAAGGCCTTTGGATAACTGCAGGCTCTGCAGAAAATGCTTAAACATGGCCACAGGAGAATCTGATCGCCAGAGGTCACCGCAGGCCTCTACCTCCTCAGCCAAGGATATTGCTTATTGGATTAAGCAGGCAGTGGTTGAGGGAATTGCTGAATCCCACAAGATCAAGAGATCAAGAGGGGAAAACTTCGGCATGGATTCAGATCAGTCTGACGATGAATACAGACAAACTTCATCTTACCTGGATTTGGAGCCAATCTCGTCCAGTGAAGAGGAGTATATGGAACAACCTTGCTCCTTGGACTCCAAAGCTATGGAGCATTTGATTATGGCTGTTAGAAGAACATTGGATTTGCCGGAAGAAACCAGAGAATGTTCAGCTTCTGACAGACACTTTGGAGATTTACATAAGAAAAGACCTTCCTTTCCAGTCCACAGCTCTATTAAAGACCTGATGAGGAACGAGTGGCAAATTCCTAGTAAGAGGATTACTAGTCAGGGTCGGCTTTCGAAGTTATATCCGATTAAAGAGGAGGATTCCAGATTGTGGACTACGGTCCCCAAAGTTGATGCTCCTATCATTAAGGTTGCTAAAAGATCCACGCTACCAATTGATAGCAATGCTTCCCTTAAGGAGCCCATGGATAAAAGGATTGATGCTGATTTATCTAAAGCTTTCATGACAGCGGGTTTAGGTTGCCATCCAGCTGTGTCCATTTCGGCTTTGTCTAGAGCCATGCGTTCCTGGTTGCTTGACTTGGAGGATGACATAGATAAAGGTGTCAGTAGACGTCAGATGGCGGAATCCTTAAGGGATATCAAACTCGCCAGTGACTGGCTTTTGGAATCCTCCACTGACCTCATTAGAATTCTTTCTAAGGTTATGGCACATTCAGTCACCGCTAGAAGGGCGCTTTGGCTGAGATCCTGGGGAGCAGACCTGTCATCCAAGAATAATTTATGCTCACTTCCCTTTATGGGAGAAGTGCTTTTTGGGAAACCTCTGGATGAAGCGATTAAAAAGGCGGCCGAGGTTAAACAGGTCATGCTGCCACAAGATAGGCGTCCAAAGAGACCTCGTCTGGACCGTAGACCTTTTAGGGATCAAGGCTACTTTAGGGAAAGTAAGACTTACAGGCCAGGTAGAGAATTCTCAAGGAATTCCAATTGGAAGAGCGGCCTGAATGGGAAATCCTCTAGGGGCAAGACGCAGACCTCTTCCTTTTGCCCCAACAAGCAATTCTGAAGGTGGCTTACTCCAGGTTCCTCGAGTGGGAACACGTCTTTCATTCTTTCAGAGGGCCTGGGAAATAATTCCAGATGCTTGGGTAAGATCCATTATCACCGGAGGTTATCATCTGGAATTCGACGAATATCCACCTCCACCAAGGTTTATTCGCACAAGGCTTCCAGCCAACATCCAAAAAAGAGAGGTTTTGACTCTTTATGTCAACAATCTTCTTACGGAAGAAGCCATCATACCTGTACCCATAAGAGAAAGATTCCAGGGATATTATTCTCCCCTGTTTTTGGTCAAGAAGCCGGAGGGAAAATGGAGGCCTATTTTAGATCTCCACCAGCTCAACCTTTATCTGAGAGTCAGAAAATTTCGCATGGAATCCATTCGCTAAATCATTCCGGTTGTTCATCACAGAGATTGGATGATATCAGTAGATCTCAGGGATGCATATTTTCATGTCCCTATCACGATCTCCCATCAAAGGTTTCTCAGGTTTTGTGTCCGGAAGGAACACTTTCAATTTCAGGCCCTTCCTTTTGGTATAAGTACGGCCCCGAGGACCTTCTCGAAGGTTCTGGTCACCATCATTGCTTTGCTCAGAAAAGAGGGTGTAGCAGTGTTTCACTACCTGGACGACATCCTGGTAGTGGCCCCGGACCTAGCATCAATATTCCAACACAGACAACTAGTCCTCGACACTCTATCTCATTTCGGCTGGCTCATCAACTACGAGAAAAGTCACTTGCATCCTTCAAGTGAACTGATATTCCTGGGAGCAAATTTCAATAAGGACACGGCAATTGTATCCCTCTCACACGACAGAAAGATCATACTTCGAGATCGGATAAGGGACTTCAGACTGAAGACTTCAGCCTCGGCAAGAGAGTTTATGAGACTTCTAGGGACTCTTTCCTCTACTATAGAACTTGTCAGGTGGGCTCAGTGGAACCTTCGACCTCTTCAACAATTTTTTCTAAAAAATTTCAGGACCGACTCGAGGGAGTGGGAGACGCTGATTCGCATTCCTTTGGTTCTGAAGCGGAAGCTCCTTTGGTGGATGTCGTGGGAAAATCTATCCAGAGGGTTCCCCTTGCGGGAAATAGATTGGGTGGTCATTACGACAGATGCCAGTCTGACAGGTTGGGGGGCACATTTAGGCAATCAATTTTTTCAAGCAAAATGGCCTCCAAGAACCCAATGCTTGCCTTCCAACATCAGGGAGCTAAGAGCAACCTTTCTGGCGCTTCTTCATTTTCAGCATCTCATCAGGCATTGCTGGGTCAAGTTGAGAGTGGACAACAAAGCGGCTGCTGCCTACATAAACCATCAAGGCGGAACAAGGAGTGTAGCTCTGATGAAAGAGATGTTTCCCATTATGACCTGGGCTCAGAATCATGTAGAAGGCCTGTGTGCCATCTATCTCCCAGGGAAGGAGAATGTATTAGCGGATTTCCTCAGCAGACTTCGGATAGAGGCTTCAGAATGGCAACTTTCCAGGAGGATCTTCGCTCGGTTGGTCCAGAAGTGGGGTCTTCCCCAAGTAGACCTCATGGCGACCATTCGGAATGCGCAGGTTCCATGCTTTGTGTCGAGGAGATACCATCCAAAGGCGGTTGCTCAGGATGCTCTATCCATCAATTGGGTATTCGATCTGGCTTACGTTTTTCCTCCAATTCCCCTCATCCACGCTGTTCTGAGAAAGATCTCCAAGGAACATTGCAAGGTGATAGCTGTACTTCCATTCTGGCCTTGTCGCCCTTGGTTTCCCCTGTTACAGAGGTTATCAATGGACCTGCCTTGGGAACTTCCAGTCTCAGAAGACCTGCTGATTCAGGGTCCAGTGTTTCATCCGGAGCCTCACAAATTCAGGCTCCATGCATGGCTATTGAGAGGAAGTCTCTAGTTGAACATGGCCTTTCGGACCAGGTTATCTCTACCCTGTTACGTTCCAGGAATCCTGCTACTTCTTCTACTTACCATAAGGTAAGCCTTTGCTCGATGGTGTAATTCCACGGTTCAAGATTTAGATTCCCCTTCCGTATCTCAGGTTTTGGGTTTCCTGCAAGCAGGCCTGGAGAGGGGCCTTCAACTTAACACACTTAAAGTGCACTGCTCTGCTCTTTCAGCTCTTTCCGGTGTTCGTTGGGCATTGAATCCTATTGTAATTCGCTTCTTCAAAGCAGTCATTAGGATTAGACCTCCTATCAAGGTATTTTCTGCTCCCTGGAATTTGCCTCTGGTTCTGCAGGCCTTGACGGAACATCCCTTCGAACCTATTGATGAGGTCCCTATGCAGGTTCTTTCTCTAAAGACCCTGTTGTTACTGGCCTTGGTATCTGCCAGAAGAATGTCAGATATTAGAGCGCTGTCGTTGGAAGAACCGTTCACTACCTTCTTCGATGATAGAGTTGTGCTACGGCCCAGACCTGAGTTCCTTCCTAAGGTTGTTACATCCTTCCATCTGAATCAAGAGATTGTCCTGCCAGGGTATTTTCAGGAGCCATCGTCTCCTGAGGAAGAAAGATGTCATACGCTAGACCTAAGGAGGTGTCTTTCTACATATATTTCACGCTCAGCTAATTGGAGAAAGTCTCCCCAATTGTTTGTGATACCTTGGGGTTCTCGTAAAGGTGAAGCTGCCTCTGTCGCAACCCTTCGTTCTTGGACTGATCAGGCTATTTCTAAAGCTTACAGAGCTAAACGGATTCCAGTTCCCAAGGACATCAAGGCACATTCCACAAGGTCCATTGCTACTTCATGGGCTGCAGAGTCAGGAGTTCCTGCAGAGAGCATCTGTAAAGCTGCCAATTGGTCATCTTTAAAAACCTTTATACACCACTACAGAGTGGATATCTCATCTCGTTCTGATTCAGAGTTTGGCCTATCGGTCCTGAACTCTTATAAGCCTTAAAGGACCACTATAGTGCCAGGAAAACATACTCGTTTTCCTGGCACTATAGTGCCCTGAGGGTGCCCCCACCCTCAGGGACCCACTCCCGCCCGGCTCTGGAAGGGGGAAAGGCTTAAAAGCAAGAGCTGCGCGCGCATTCAGCCCGTCGCATAGGAAAGCATTTACAATGCTTTCCTATGGACGCTTGCGTGCTCTCACTGTGAAAGTCACAGTGAGAAGCACGCAAGCGCCTCTAGTGGCTGTCAATGAGACACCCACTAGAGGATTAGGGGGAAGGCTTAACCCATTCATAAACATAGCAGTTTCTCTGAAACTGCTATGTTTATTAAAAAATGGGTTAACCCTAGCTGGACCTGGCACCCAGACCACTTCATTAAGCTGAAGTGGTCTGGGTGCCTAGAGTGGTCCTTTAAGTGGATATTAAACAGTTTTTGTAGCATGACTTACCCTCCCTGAGTGGTTATTGCTTTGGGAATCCCATATGTTAAATGCTGCCATGATTAGCCAGGAATAGAGAAAATGTATTGATACTTACCGTAATTTTCTTTTCCTGGCTATTATTCATGGCAGCATTTGGTCTCCCACCCTTTCTTGGTTTATTTGTCTTGTTACTGGACTGAGGTGTGGGGGATACTGGGGTACCTAATATACTAGGGGAAGGTAGGCTTAATTGTTTAATTGATTGTGTTTCCTGTCCTGAGGGTTGGAGGGAGGAGCTAAACCCATATGTTAAATGCTGCCATGAATAATAGCCAGGAAAAGAAAATTACGGTAAGTATCAATACATTTTCTCTAATTTAGCCATGGAAAAAGCCACATTTACTATGGTAGCATATACTAATGGGTTAGCTCTGCCCAGTGGTGGACACACAATCCATGGGGCCCCAGTGTGAAACTGATCTATGGGCCCCCCCCCCCGACAGACACATACATACAGACACATACATACAGACACATACATATAGACAGAAACATACACAGACACATATACATACAGAGACACATACATACAGACAGACACACACATACAAATAGACACACAGGCACACACACATACATACAGACACACACATACAAATAGACACACAGACACATACACACATACATACAGAGCCACACACACACACATACATACAGAGCCACACACACACACACACACACAAATACACACACAGAGACACATATACACACGCATACATACACACACACACACACAGACAAATACATACACACATACACACAAACAAAAACACACATATACAAAATGTTTAAGTCACCCTCCTGTTTCCTACCTTTTAGGTGCAGGAGGGTGACTTTACCTGAGGTCCAGTGGTGGCTCAGGCTGGTGGGAGTCCTCCCGCGCGGGTTCTCGCTGATAGATGGGAGGAGTGACCAGGGCAGTTACTTCCTCCCAGCTGACCAGGTCCCCCTGGAAATTCCTCTCTATGGGGTGGCCCTAACAGTATGGGCCACCCGATGGGCCCCTTGAAAATGTGGCCCCAACAGTTTGCAAGAGGCTCCTTTTAGAAATGTGGTCAGTCCTATATTTATAGATCCAGCTGCACTTAAATATCAGTTCTTTCTATCAACTAATAAGTCCTTCTGACTACACCTCAGCAGTTGGAGCTCAGCTATTAGCCTTTCCTGACATATGGGCAAAGTATATGCAGGACACATGAGTTAATACCTTCATCAAGTCAGGTTACAAATTAGAGTTCAGCCTAAAGCCAAGAGGAGACCTTTTTGTTATGACTCGGATTACTTTAGACAGGTCTCAAAAGACGGCCTTATTGGAATATGTGGAAAATCTGTTAAAAGAAGAAATAATCTGCCCAGTACCACAGAAAGACAGGTTTCAAGGATGTTATTCGACCCTGTTTTTGGTCCAGAAGACAGGAAGGTAATTTTTGATCCGCGAACTATCAATTGGCACCTGAACATAAGATCCTTCAGAATGGAGTCCCTAAAGAGTATTGCCCATGCAAACAGAAAATAATGTTTCCTGATGTCTATAGATCTAAAAGACAAATATTTCCACATTCCAATTGCTCCAGCTCATTTGCCATTTCTGAGATTTCCTCTTAAAGAAGACCATTACCAGTTCTGCACACATCATTTTGGGTTGAGCACAGCCCCCAGTATCTTTACAAATTTTCTTCTGGCCCTCATTGTTAGAATAAGAACCCTAGGCATAAATATCTTCCATTACCTGGACGATATCCTGTTAGTGGGTCCAGATTCCCAGTTGTTATTACATCACAGAGACTTTGTCATAAACACATTTTTTCATTACAGATGGCTGTTAAACTACCAGAATAGCAGTCTTCTTCCAGCCAAACACATTAATTTCCTAGGGCTAACTTCAATACCAATCTCATTCTCATTCATAAAAGACTTCAGAAAAAAATTGAATAATCACAGCAAGGGCATTTATGCAACTTCTGGCATGTACCAGAGGCCTAGTGAAGTAAGCCCAACGGAACATTAAAGTCCCACAACATTCCTTCCTGATTCAGTTTAATTGCTATATAAATAATAATAATAATAATAGTAATAATAAAAACAATAATTGGAGAAAAGGGGGCTGGTCTCAACCATTGATTATCTCCAAACTAGTAAGTCTACACCTGGGTTGGTGGATGAACCCTAAGAATTTGAAGAAATGGTTTCCATGGTAATCACTACAGTTCAAATAGAACTATGAGTGGTGATAAAAGATCTCCATTTCGAACAGCTTCTATCAGGCTCCTGGATAAGAATACATTCAGACAGATGACAGACTTATATAAATCATCAGGGAGGTACTCACAGCCACCTTCTGATGAATGAAATTGAGGAATTGATTAAATGAGCTTAGAGACACGTTAGGTCTATCAGCAGTACACTTGCCAGGGGAGCGAAACTAAATTGTAGATTTTCTTAGCAAGAGGACAACAGACAGGTATGAGTGGCATCTATGTCTTCAAACATTTCAAGGATCGAGCAGACCACAACTAGACCTAATGGTGAGTTCAGACAACAGTCACATTCAAACCTACTTTTCAAGAACTCACGATTCCAAAGCGCAAAACCAGGATGCGGTATCGCAGGATTGGCATTTTTCTTTCACCACTTCCCCTGATCGCTATTCTTCTGAAGAAGATTCAGCTTTGGAGAGTGGAGGTGATAGCCATTTTACCCTATTGGTTCCCAATAGCACAAGGATATGTTGAGAAACTCCCAGGAGACTACCAATATGTCCAGACCTGTTGACACAACGTCTGTAGGAACTTTTTGATGTACTTATTATGATGAACAAAAGCTCTGTATACAAGTTATCAATAGAACAAAAAAAAAAAATCATACTTTGCACCTTTTGTTTTTCATTTCAATTTTTAGTAATGCTGGAGTTGCACATTAGGCAACAGTCTACTGACAGAGTCAAATAAAATAACAATGTGATAAAAAGTGTTCCATTTTATATTTTAAGAACCAAAGAGAAAGGGATCAGGGACAAAGAGGGGAAGGGGCTAAGAATAGGTAACAAGCACTAGGGGAAGTACATAGTAGTAAACAGTGACAAGAGAAGCAAGGATGAGAGAGAGGAAGGGAAAAAGTGGGGCCATGGTAAATAATCAAACATATATTTAATCTCTCTGGAATTTAAAGGGACAGATTTGAATGAGACAGTCGATTCACTCTGCTGGCTGAAAAAAAACAGGTAAATGTGTTTTTCATATTAGCGCTGCTTCTTTTTTATGCTTTCCACAGCCATTCCTGGGGGGACACTGATCTAACCAATTGACAGATATACACATGAACAGTTGAATTATATTTTTATCTTGCAAAATCCTGACCGGGGAGAAGAGATGGATTCTGATCAGTGTGACCACGTTGGGCTTCCTGCTGCTGTATAATACCCTGTTTATGTCATTAGTAGACTGGTTTAAAACTGAGATGGATAAGTAAGATGGGGGAGGGGGCTGAAGAAACTCCCCTAGCTGAGAGACATGCCCAATAATGCAATCTGATCATGTTTACAGTAGGATTATAAACATTTATTATATGCGTTTCAAAATGTTCATGCTTAATATGGGTTTCTATATTTGTTTAAAATTATTTGCTTACTAATTTAAGAAAATAATTGTAAAGTGATGGATGTTCCTTTGAGTTAACTTGATGTAATTTAAAGTTCCTGCGCCCGGGTTATTGTCAAGAGTAGGATATATATATATATATATTTTTAATTGGCACCCCTTTTTCATATTGCTCTTTTTTCATATTTTTTTCTGTCATATGTATAAACATAAACATGCCTTCAATTAGTAATCACATGTAACTCTAAAGTAGATGGATAGGTAAGTAGCATTATTTGTGTTTTTTGTACAGATTTTGGACAGAGATACTATAATTTATTGGTACTTACGTTGAATCTAGCAAGGTACCATCCATGAGAGTAGCATTATAGTGGTACTTCAGGTAATCTCCCTTTTTACTGAGCACTGTGCAGTTACTTGGCTTGAATTGTGCAGTGATGCTGACAGAGTCTTCTGGGTTGTGAAAATCAATGACGTGGATATCAAAAACTAACACAGCAGATCCTGGGATTTTCCCTGTGGAGCAAATGTGTTCGCTGTTAGGTAAACCCCTGATCACTTATTAATTTTTTTCTACAGATTAATTTTAAAAACATATTACATTATTGAATTTATATATAATATATAGCAAACATACATACATATATTAAACCAGCAAATTGATGTATATGTCTGTGTTCACAGAGAGGTAAAAGAAAAATTCAAATTATGTAAATGTACAAAATTCTACTATTAAATTTATTTGCTAATTTACAGAAATAAAATGAAAGGTCATGATTTAAAAGCAGGAATATAAATGCAAAGAATTTTATCATACACAGATATTGTAGTAAATACAAATAGTTAAATGGGTATAAGAAGTCAGATGGCTGTTTCCACAATGCAGTTTTCCAGAAATGTCACATAATGTTAATTAATATCTGTAAATGGGCTCACTAAAAATGTGGACATAAATGTGTTACTTTGTAGGGTGAAACAAATGGATAGATAAGTGGGAATTAAGTTTTATATTTCATTTTGCACTATTTTCTTTTTTGCAACTTAGTCTGTGTATAATCAGGGTCGGTAGGGAAAGGGTTAATCCCATAATATACACGTGGTGTGATGCACTATAGATAAAGGGATTTAGGGTTTATTCTCTAAATCTGGAAATGTGGGAAATGGCTGACTTCAGGCTAAAACAGCCGTGAATAGTGGTAAAAATAGCTGAGCTAGATAATTTTCTACATTTTATGATTTTGGTCTCAATGTATTCATGGTTAAGTAAGCAACCCACAGTTGCAATTACATTATTTCCTGGCCTAAAGAGCTGGCTTAGATCCCTACCATGAGCCCCACAGTAACAAAAAAACACATGCAAGTCTCACTTGATAATGTTGAATTGGTATGTGTAATTCCACATATTGGGAATATTTGATAACCTCTAGATCGTGGTCTAGTAAATGAGTTGTGATGATGGTAAATGTTACCTACCTCTGCCTTCTTCACCATAACCAAGATGGGGTGGAATAATTACTCTCCTCCTTTCTCCAATGCACACGCCAAGCAAACCATCATCCATTCCAGAAATGACGTAACCTTTCCCAATGTAGGTGTTATAGGTATGATTCCGAGAATAGCTAAATAAGGAAGAGGTTTGCAGTTTAGTGTTAAATCTGATACAGTTACAAGTTAACCCACATTAATCAATAACAAGTAGAACGTGGCTGTCAATTGTACCAATCAATCAACTGCTATCCAAAACTATACCGTTAAAATGCGTCACTAAGTGCATCTGATTAACAGACAGTGCACAGTATGGGGTTCCTGACGTTACACAAATACCTTGATAGAATGGCTGATAGCACAATATATATATAATGTATACAGTATATATTGGCACAAGTAAAATGACCAGTCAGCAGCTGATATAGTGACATTGCAGCAGAATAGCTGGGAAGATAGAACACAGAACTGCACTGTCTCTTTAGCTACTCTCCCACAATATTATCATTGGGTTCTATCTAGCTGTCAAGAATCACTAATTTCAAATTGTTAACAATGACATGTTTATTTACTAAAATGAGAATTCAAAGAGAATTTAAAGTGAATGTCAAATTTAAGATCAAAATAGTCAAACCGGAAAAAAGGGTGGTAAGGAAAAAACTACGGGAAAAGATTAGTCTTTCTTTAATTCTGTAATATGTATCAATCATGGCCGGACTGGGGATTCCAAAGCAGTCCTGGAAAAAAAAAATCTATGCCAGCCCCATAAGTCATTGTGCCATATATTGTCGCATGTAATATGTAAGGCTATGTCTTGCCACCCTAGATGATATATATATATATATATATATATATATATATATACTGCTTTTTCAAATATAAAATATTGGTCCTTTCAGAGTAAAATTTTTAATTATACAGTAAGCATACTCACATGCAGACACAGGCAATCTCACTGACACAAGCTGAATGATACACATCCTCATAGACAAACAATCTCACTGATATACATAAGGTCATTGACATAAAAACACAAGCCCACTCACTAGCAGGCGCGCACACACAGCTTAATGTAGTGGCTCTGGTGTCTATAGCCTGTCCCTGCAGGCTTTTCAATGTAAACACTGACTTTGTAGAGAAAAGGCAGTGTTTACATTGCTTCCTAGTGACAGACACTCAGACGGTCACTAGAGGTGCTTCCTGTGTCAGTGCAGATTGGCTGAGATCATCAAGCTTGATGATCTCAGCCGTAGAGGCAGGGCCAGTCGAGGGGAGACCAGCACGACATGGGGGGGGGAAAGGTGAGTAAAAACATACATACACACACACATACCATGACAGACACACACCATGACACAGACAGACCGTGACACAGACAGAAACACACACACACCATGACAGACAGACACACCATGACACAGACACACACACACACACCATGACAGAGACACACACTTACCATGCAAGACACACACATACCATGACAGACACACACCTTAAAAAAGACACACACACCTTGACACACACACACCATAACACAGACAGACCGTGACACAGACACACACCATGACACACAGACACACACACCACGACACAGAGAGACCGTTACACAGACAGAGACACATTACATGACACAGACAGACACACACACACACACCATAACAAACACACACACACCGTGACAAACGCACACCATGACAAACACACACACACCATGACACAGACAGACCGCGACACAGACAGACACACATTACATGACACACACACACACCATGACACAGACACACATTGCATGACACAGACAGACTGTGACACAGACAGACACACATTACATGACACACACACACCATGACACATACACACATTGCATGACACAGACAGACACACACAATGACACAGACAGACACACATAATGACACAGACAGGCACACACAATGACACAGACAGGCACATACACACCATGACACAGACAGAGACACACACCCTATGACACAGACAGAGACACACACAGACACACACATACACTCACACTGACACACAATTTCTACCTGTGGGGAAGCTCCTTTGGCGGCCGCAGGGGGAGTTCTTTAGGCGGCCGCAGGGGGAGCTGGCTGTTCTGGCGGCCACAGGGGGAGCAGGCTGTTCTGTCTCTGCTCCCCCTCCCCAGCGCACTACAAAGAGACCGGGGCCGGTATCCCGGTGGGCCAGTCCGGCCCTGGTATCAATACTGCCAGGTCACTCCTACCTAATAGCTCCCGTGTCCTCCACGCTCTCCCTTGCTGACTATCCTATAATGTGCCTTTGGGCCAGTGAGGGAGATCTTTGATCCCACCGGCCCATGAAGGCACACAGCGGTCTCTTTGTAGCGCGCTGGGGAGGGGGAGCAGAGACAGAACAGGCTGCTCCCCCTGCGGCCGCCAGAACAGCCAGATCCCCCTGCGGCCGCCTAAGAGCGCCCTCTGCGGCCGCAGGTGAGCCAGCTGCCTGCCTGGTCCCAGGTGCCGACGGCCCACCGGGAAATTTCCCGGTATCCCGGTGGGCCAGTCCGGCCCTGGTATCAATACTGCCAGGTCACTCCTACCTCATTAGTAGCCATTTGGAGAATCTTACTTGAGAGCATCTAGGAATGTCCAAAAAATGGGTCTGGTTTGAAATCTGCCTATTTCAGCAGATTTTGTACATTCCAAGTGTCCTTTAAGAAGGAATTTCCGTTGAGTTGCCATTTGGCAGCAGAATCAGCTGCCCATGAGTGAAGGCATGCTGTTGGCCTCTCAATTCAGGAGCAGGGCTGGATTAACATAGGGGCTGATGGAGATGCAGCTTCAGGCTCATGCCCATGGAATAGACCCATTGATTGCTTAAGTATGGAAACTTAAGAGGGATGTAGGGGAACAAAACCTTTGTGGGCTAGCTGACAATGGAATTAGTTAGGGTAAAGCTGACTTTGCACACTATGCAGATACTCTTCAACTGCTACTGCTTCGGTCTCTCTAACACAGTAGCATGTACACTTTCTTCTACACTCACTACATACAACTTTTCTCTGTCCTAGACTGTATAACAGGAGCTTCTGCCTGCTAGTAAGAAAGTAAAGAGAGGACTGGACAAGTGAGTGCTACGGTATAGTACTTAGAAAAAATTTATACAGGCCCGGACTGGCCATCAAGAGATCTGCCCTGTTGGCCCATACAGAGCCAGCGCTATCGGAGTGCTGGCCCTGCTGTGTACCTTCATGGGCCGGTGGGATCAAAGATCTCCCTCACTGGCCCAAAGGCGCATTATAGGATAGTCAGCAAGGGAGAGCGCGGAGGACACGGGAGCTATTAGCTCACAGTTCCGCCGGGTTCCTTTCGCAAGGTTGGAGCGTTGGCATGGCAACACTCTAATCTCACGAGAGTGAACTCCAGGAGCTATGAGCTCACTCACCACTATGGCCACCGTGGATTTCCTTCCGGACCACCAGGGCTGGCAGCAAAGTCCCATATATATATATTTATATTACTCTAATCTCCCCCCCCCCATTGCACCCCAAACACACATTTACTCTAACTGCACCCCCAGCCACACACACACACACACACACACACACACTCTAACTGCAATCCCTCACAAACACACACATTGCACCCCAAAAACACACACTCACTCTAGCTGCACCCCCCGCACACACTCCAACTGCACCCCTCACACACAAACACTGCAACCCAAACACACACGTTTATTCTAACTGCACCCCCCGCACATACTATAACTGCAACTCCTCACAAACACACACACTGCACCCCAAACACACACACACTCACTCTAACTGCACCTCCTCACACACTCTAACTGCACCCCTCACACACACACATTGCACCCCAAACACTCTAACTGCACCCCTCACCCGCACATTTTAACTGCTCCCCTAAAACACAATCTAGCTGCATCCCCACACACACACACTGTACCCCAAACACACACACGCTAACTGCACCCCTCACACACACACTGCACCTCTCACAGGCTCACTGATCCCAAACAGACACACTGCATCTTCACACACACACACTGCATCCCTCACACACACACACACTGCACCCCTCACACACACACACAGTACCCCTCACACACACTAACTGCACCCTATTTACACACACACTGACTGCACCCCTCACACACACACACACAATGACTGCACCCTTCACACACACACTGCACTTTTCACACACACACACACACACGCACACTGCTCCCTTCACACACACACGCACACACTACATTTCTGGCATACACACTCTGAATCCCCTGTAAGCAAACATTCCCTAAATACCACTCTTTACAACCCCTACACACATTACATCACCTACACATACATACTATAGCCCCAATGCACACACTCGCTACATCCCCTATACACACTATGCACCCTGTACATACACACTCTTTTTTTCACTCTCTACGGCAACTAGCCACACATATTACAACACAACTAAAATCGACCACACAAATGCAATTCCATAAGCAGGCTCCACACACATGCAGAATACCCTTTATTGGCCCTCTTCTCCTCTTGTATCCCAGTTATGGAGACACCAGAGACAAGTCACAAACTGCATGTTAGTAAATTTATTTGCGCTGCTTAGAACAAATACAGGGCCTTTTTCTCATGCTAGAGCTCTTCACCAAGGCATTGGGTGACTTGGAACATGCTCACTTTGAGAGGGGGCATGCTTGTCATTGGTGGTGACAAAACACACCTCTCTCTGGTCCCGTCCCTTCTCAGTTGGCCGCTGTTTTCAAAATGCCCGGGTCAGATTTTTTCCCCAGTCCGGCCCTGCATTTATGCCAAGCTCAGGGTGCTGTCAACATAGTACATCCTTAGTTGCCCAGCCTGCATGATTGGCAGACAGCCTGGCATGCATTCATGTTCTGATTCTGGTTTCAAACTGTTTTATTCTGTAATGTTTGTTGTTGCTTCTGTTAACTATGTCAGCTACTTCTCGGCTCCATATTACCACTGCATATTAATTATATTGCCAGCTGCAAATGTAATAAGGAGTATATCAGTATCCTACTGCTTTAACCTTATGTACACTGTGTGCTGAGAACTAATAGTGAGTCAGGAGTAGCTGACATGGTTGGAGTCTATTACTATCTAGATGCTTTAATCGTGTGCACACTGTGTGCTGATAGCTAATTGAGTAGCCCATATGTTTCATAACAAGAGCACTATTTAATTGAAAGCTAAAGTAGTACTACTGAAGATGAGATCATGAGAGGTATAGCTAAGAGAGGGCTAGGAAGATAGAGAGCACTAAAGCATTTTATGGAAACATGCTTTGTGTATTGTATAGGTATCTTTGTATTGTGCTCTGCTCTGGGTATTAAATCTCTATTGTTTCTCATCTCTGTTTGTGGTATGGTTATGTCTGTATTGTGCTCAGGTCTGTGTATTTTTTAGATATCTATATGTTGTGCCCATCTTATTTTACTGTATAATCATCTATGTATTATACTCAGCTTTCTATATTGTATGAGTATCTTTGAACTGTATAGAGAGGAATAAGACTCTGGGGAAGAGGGCGGCACCCACTATCTTAAAACGTCACGTTACAGATACACTTTCCACAAAAGAATATTATTATAATGTTATTTTCTAACCTTGAGTCAAATAATGTGCCATCTAGAAGTGACCCATTGTAGTGGTATCTGATGTAGTCCCCAACTTGAGTTTTCCGCTCACAGTTGTCAGGCACATACTGGCTCTCCACAGCGATACCGTCTTTCGGGTTGTGCAAATCCAGCAAAACCACATCAAAAACTAGAGAAGCCTGAGAAGGAATATCTTTACCTATAAAAGGATATAACATACATGTTAAATGAAAGTTGTATTAGTTAATGTGTAAGCACTGTCACTGTACTTTGGTTGTTTTTATTCATTAGATTTGATAAATAACAATTGCTATTACGTAGACGAAAATATTGTGGTAGCTTGCCCACAATGTTAATTTTCTTCTAGCAGAAAAATTGGGGCTTTGATGTAGCAAATATCGTAACATAATTTTGTCATATGGTATGACTAAATCTATTATCCACTTAAAATAAGTGTTAAGTAGCAATGAACTGTTTAAGACTGTATTTTATACGTGCACGGATACATCTACAGAGTTATACATTCACTTTACCATCTCCATCTTCTCCATATGCAAGGAAAGGTGGAATTCTGATCATGCGTTTTTCTCCAACACACATTCCTAGGAGCCCATTATCCATGCCAGGGATGAGCCAGCCAATTCCAACGTAGGTGTCATAAGTTCTCATACGATTGTGACTGGAAGAACAAATACTGATAGGTCACATAACATTTCACAAACTTGTTACTGTGTAATATATAACTCTTTCTGAAGATTTTAGACTCCCAATAAACCTTGATAAGTTCTGAGTTTCATCCTAAATTATTTATCACCAAAACCCAGTAATACAAAAATTATGTTTTACAAATCAAGACAATTTGTACTAAATTTTTCTCAATCATTTTTAAGAATGGCTTTGATTACAAGCTATCATTACAGATATTAGCAATGTTGACTAAATCTCAATAACAACTTTCCAATGTTTTTGACAACACTTTTGGCATTTTCAGCCCAGTGAAACACCTTCATACAGTGAGGAAATCACAAAGACCACAATGTTACCATTTGTTTCTTGTTACCCTTGTAATATTGGCATATCTTGCTTCTATTCCCCTTCAGGGGACATTTTAGTTTTATATTTCGTTTTAATTTGTTATGTTATTATTTGTATTCACTATTTTTGTCTCGGAGGAAGTCTTATTTTGGATAAAACATGTTGTAGAACCTTTTTTGTTTTTTATTTTATATGTTTTCTGAATTACTTAATTAAATAATAAATTTTTTACTTTTTAATACCTAACCTTGAGTCCTGAAAATTGGTGTCCACCAAAAGGAGCAGGAGGAGATCTTTGGATTACCCCCTGGATATCTAAGGAGAGGCATCCTGAGGCAATAAAATCATGAGTGTATTTCCAGCTTGTCACGGCACATCCCAAGCCGTGCAGACAGAAAGGCATTGCCCTGGGTTTGAACTCACAGCTCTAGCATCCTAGTCAGGTTCTCTGCTATGTGGTCCACCATGGGGCTTCAGCTTATATTTGCATTATTCTGCTTCCTGACCCCTTGCCTGGATTAAGCAGTGCTGATCCACCTGTAGCCCTTTTCCAATCAGGGTCATCTGCATCTAATTAGCAGGCTGTAAAAGCCAGCCCTGCCTAAAACCTAGTATCTGGTCCTTTTGCCTGTTTGGTGTTTCCTGCTGGATCTTTGCTACACTACTGACTGATTTCGTGGACTCTGACCTCTGCCTGCTTTACCGACTACGTTACCCCGCTGCCAGCCCTGACTTCTGCTTCTCGTCTGACCCTGCCTTTGGATTGCCCCTTTATCTGTACGAAAATATTGTGGTAGCTTGCCCACAATGTACAGCTTTCCCCAGGGGATATCCCAGCACATGTCACCTCACAAAATATCCACAATACAAAAAATAAAGGGAATACAGATCTTAATCTGCAATGAAAATTAGTACATAGCGTAATACAATTAAAACAAATAAGGACACTGCGCAGCTGTGTAACAGTCACCTGGGGACTTATGGAACAGTTTACCAGGAGTTGGAGCCCACTTGCAGGAGATGGCACAAGGAGGAGACAAAATCCTGGCTCCTCCTTATGCCATCTCCTGCAAGTGGGCTCCAACTCCTGATAAACTGTTCCATAAGTCCCCAGGTGACTGTTACACAGCTGCGCAGTGTCCTTATTTGTTTTAATTGTATTACGCTATGTACTAATTTTCATTGCAGATTAAGATCTGTATTCCCTTTATTTTTTGTATTGTGGATATTTTGTGAGGTGACATGTGCTGGGATATCCCCTGGGGAAAGCTGTACATTATACCATGAGATAAGTTATTTGAGGATGAGATTGTGGGTTGTTTAAATATATATATATATATATATATATATATATATATATATATATATATATATATATATATCAATCGTGAGACTGTGCAGACATGTAATGACCATGTCAAAAGAAGAGGTCAGTTTTAAGAAGAGGCTTAACAGAGGCATTACCAGCAGAAAACGGTTAGGACATTTTACGAGTGTGGACCCTAATGAAAACTTGCACGTAATACCATCCAACATTCAGAAAGAGTTGTCCCACGAAAACAAGAGAAGGATTGTGATCTAGATATCAACTTGTAAGCCTGAATCTACTGATAAAACAACTGTTTTTGAAGGTAACTGTAGGTCGCAACAACAGTACTGTAAAGGGACAGGAAAATTAAGCAAGAAAATACAATACAAGCTATTAAAAAAATATGCACAATCTAATAACTGTAATTAATTACTTGATCTATGTATATGCTATGATGGCCTAGGCTCATTAGTGTACACCCTTAAAGTAAAACTATAAGCACCAGGACCATTACATCTTAAAGGGATACTATAGCCATCCAAACAACTTTAGCTTAATGAAGCAGTTTTGGTATATATATATCATGCCCCTGCAAGTTTCACTGCTCAATACTCTGCCTTTTAGAATTAAAATATATCTGGGCATCTGCACAAAGTATGATCTCATTGTATTATTAACTGGAACATAGGTATTCTAACTCAACTCAAAGAGAAAATCCATGGTAACTTGGACTGCGATGAGCTCAATTTAAAGTGTATTAAAAGCTTCACAGGGTTACTGAACATGGAGATGAGAGAAGATGAAAGCAAAATTGAGTTTGGACAATTCCTGCCAAGTTACCACTGAGCCTAGGCAGTAGTGATGCCAAAGGGAGCACAATGTGAGGCAGCTTGGGAATGCTTGTATAATACAGAAATTGTCAGGCACTCTACTATGAACAGACAGTTTCCCAGAGTTAAGCTTAGTTTTAATAATGTTTAATCCTTGCTGTTAGTGAAAACTCCCCAAGTCATATGCTAACTACTTCTGTAATATATCTTACTCTTGAGGATCCCAGTCTGGAGAAGTTGTCTAACACATGCATGGAGCATGTCTTATGGCACACTACCATTGACATAGAAATACTAGGATTTGAAAGTAAACAGCATATTTTACTCCTCACAGTTGGGATTATTGTACTTGTTTTTCAATTCATAGATAGCCTTTAAGGTACATGTTAGTCATCACCCACAATCTGATTATAGAAAAATAAAAAAAAGCCAAGGTATATTGTGTATGCAACTATATAATGCAGACCTTGAATCAAAAAGTGTTCCATCCATCAATGTTCCATTGTAATGGTATCGTATGAAATCTGACACTTGGACTGTACGAGAACAATTCTGTGGTTTGAAATATGTCTCCACTTGCACTGAGTCTTCTGGGTTCCAGATATCAAGTAAAAGGACATCAAAGTGAAGCACAGCATTTGGGGGTATGACACCAGCTATGAAAAAAAAAAAGTAAAATGGAGAGATGGTAAATGTAAAGTAGAAGTGTCCACAAATTTAGAATTCTAATAACTGTCTCAAAATCATTCATGTTATCGTAAAACTATTTTTACAATAACATCGTATAGATCATGGATAGGCAATCTTTGGCACGCCGGATGTTGTGCAATACATCTCCCATACTACTCTTACAAAAATAATGCTGGCAAAGCATCAGGAGAGATGTAGTCCACAACATCTGTAGTGCCAAATGTTGCCCTACTGGTATAGACCATCTAATATATAACACTGAAGCATATTATTTCAGAGTCTGAGTGCTAAGTGAAAATGGAGCTGATCAGGTAGTCTATAATAATAATTTCAGATTTACTTGTTTACAGAACACATCTATATACCTAGTGCAAAATAAATTTTTGACAAGGCAATTGTAAATATGGCCAAGAAAAGAAATAGCCAAAATGTATTTTGCACTATGTATTTTATATTCTTTTTTTCTCTGAGCTAATAGAATGTATTGCTAACTATGAAGATACATGCAAATGTGAATCAATTGCATAATTTTAAACTACAAAAAATT
The DNA here is from genome assembly GCA_933207985.1 of Pelobates cultripes. Taxonomy (NCBI): domain Eukaryota; kingdom Metazoa; phylum Chordata; class Amphibia; order Anura; family Pelobatidae; genus Pelobates; species Pelobates cultripes. The sequence goes on from OW240915.1 coordinate 110,758,886, forward strand.
TAAATAATTTATATGGACAAGTATTCTTCATTAGAAAACTACCATGTGACAATTTCACTTTAATAAGAAAAGAATACCTAGAATTTTCAATGGCTCATTGAACTGTCATTTTCTGGAATTTACACCTCTTAACAAAATATTGAAAATAATATAAAATAACCTTTTTTTTCATAGGGTGCTCAATTCTCTTTTACATTTATATTATAGATTTAGAAAATTATGTCATAATTTAATTCAGACAAGGCAATTCCAGGCAAATATTGCAAATGAAGAGGAGAAGTAGATGGGACAACCAGCTACAGTATAACGAGATGTGGATTTCTACGTTAATTTTATTTTTACACCTCACAAATATATATTTGTTAAATTAGGTATAAATAAAATAATATTTTAAAAAACAACAGGTAAATAACAGGTTCCCATTGTCATCCCTGTACAGACAGTCTATTACCTGTGCACACTAGTTATACTTGTTTGAACTACTAGTGTGTTTAAATTAAAAATGTGAAGTCACTTTTTTTTTAATATTTCTTAGTTATTATTGTATTCATTGTATTGATACAAATGCTGAAAGGGGCACTCTAAATACCTAGTGTACTTTAGCTTGCTAAAGTGTGAAGAGTGTATCATATTATTTCATTTTACAAAATCACAGATTTCAATAGAAACTGGCACTTTAAAAAAATTTACCTAGTTACATCCCTTGGTTGACATTCGGACAACCTGTCCTGTTACTTCCAGGTGGAGCTAAACTCAAGAGGTAGCTATTGCTGAGACCACCTGCCTTGCTAAGAATTCTCAATGAGCTGCATTGGGAAGTCTGTGATTGGACCGCCACAGAAAGTCTGGGCTGTGAAAGAAGGGGTGTGTATGCAAAGGCGGCATACAAGAGATCTGCAGCTTTTGTGAGCTGTTTTCAAATTTACCCCAAAGAGAAAATGACTAATTAAATGCATCTTTATGGGGGTATATCTACTACATAGTGTTTTTTCAAATGTATTTGGGCAGTGGAGTGTCTGTTTAGGTATAAACTAATGAAGGTATAAACCAAAGTAGTGCTCCAAATATATAAATACACTATCAAACAAACTGTTAATAGCGCTAAGCTTATTTTTAAGTCTTTCCAAAAGAAAAATGAACATTAACCGTCTTACAATGAGATCATGATGGTAGATGACTTACATACACCTTCGCTCCCATAAGCGAGATTGGGTGGAATTTTTATCAGTCTCCTCTCATTTACACACATTCCAATCAGGGCTTTGTCCATTCCTGCAATAATCTTCCCTTTTCCAACAAACACATTGTAAGATGTTCCTCGGTCATAACTGCAGAAAATAGAGTTATTGTTAGCAAAAATATATTCTGACTGTATTATTTCCATTATAAAGAAAGTTGCATGTCTTCCAGGATAGATACAAGAAACAGGCAACTCAAACAGTGTTTCAGAGTAATATAGTCATGGGTTGACCAGAAATGTAGATCCCAGATGTAGAACTAAAACTTTGAGGATGCTTGGACAGCCTCCGGGGATTTTTTGTAAATTACATACGTCATGTTAACAAACAGTTGAAGACTTCATCAAGTAAGTCAAGGTTGTATTTACAAACTAAACAATCAAACGAACAGATTGCCGCAGGTATGATCTCATGTAATATCTTTGCCAGTTATTAGATGCATATCATGTGGATACAATTTAACATACACATCCTTGGTGCTGGACTTAGTAAAACTCCAATAGAAAAACTTATCCTCAAACGATACCTAATGACTGCACACTCAGACCCACTGCACACCAATCTTCTTAGAATAGGTATATATACATATATATATATATATATATATATATATATGTAGCGGAGATCTAGTATTCCACAAGTTATCTCCGCTTAAGATCCCAGTGAGGCTCAGGAACAAGTAGTTATAAATCCATAAGGCAAGGTTTCCAGCAGGTAAAAATAATATAGCAATACCCCAACAGCAATCCCAATGACTGGACGACACACAGCATCAGGAGCAGAACTAAACTTTTATTCACACAGTGGCCTTATAAAGCATGCTCCCATGCAAGGGAGGAATTTACAGTAATTATTACAGTGTCCAATCATACTCGAGTAACCTCCCACACCTCTCCTCCCCTTAGCCTGACTCATAATCCCCTTATACTGTACACAAATTCCCCCCGTTTCTGGATGTAACCCTAAACCTGGGGGTACCCCTTTAAATGTCACATCCCCTGGTAGCCCTGATCTGGAACATATGAGGAACATATCCAAAAATCACCCAGATCGGACCAGGGGTTCGGGAAATCTGTGGAGGTAATAAAAAGACCGACGGCGCTGGACAGGACAGCCGAAATTGGTTCCATGAGATGGGGCCCTGCGGTCGGTCACAGAACAAACTGCACGAATTGCTAGTGTTACAGAGATCAGGGAGGGTTCGCATGAATCCCCTCGTTCGGTTGTTTCTACCGAACGAGGGGTCATTCGGTAGTTTGGAAGCAAATACAAGGCTAGTGTGGAGGTCTCAGGAGTTTTAAAATGGCCGCCGCCACGTGTTCGTTTCCCGAAAGGCGGACACGCCGAGAACAAAGGACCCACTGCACAGATTGTAAATGACCGGTTCGCAACATTGTTGCAACTGGTAATTGAAGGCACACTTCACACTGGGGAGGTCTGACTGTTCGGTAGTTTCATTCCCATAATTGCTAGAATGATTCTACCGAACAATCAGACAAATACTTGACAATAAAATACACTGGTGAAAAAAATCCTAAAAGAAATGGTGCTACAATCACCTTAGTGGAGCCACAGAAACCACTAAATAGACACAAGTGAAAATAAAAATACAGATGGTGAGAGCACTCAAATAAAATAATTACAATACAATTACCCAACCTGGATTACCATCTGAAAGTAAACACAGATAAAAGAAACACATAGGGTAATAACGTAATAATAAACAATTTTAGACTCTATTACTGGTCACACTCACATAAAAAGAGCCACTTAGAAAGCTGGCTCAAACTTGCATGCCTTGAATCACAACTCTCACTGGGCTTTCACTGGGTCCTTTCTTGTAGTTATGTTCCATGCACCACCAGGAAACGCAGGTTCAAGGGGTAACAATACACTTTATTATAGAAAGAAGGAATAAAAAACTACACATAAAAAAGGAAGTCCCTTAGTGATAAAAGTCCACAGAGCACCTAGGTCACACTCACATAAAAAGAGCCACTTAAAAAGCTGGCTCAAACTTGCATGCCTTGAATCACAACTCTCACTGGGCTTTCACTGGGTCCTTTCTTGTAGTTATGTTCCATGCACCACCAGGAAACGCAGGTTCAAGGGGTAACAATACACTTTATTATAGAAAGAAGGAATAAAAAACTACACATAAAAAAGGAAGTCCCTTAGTGATAAAAGTCCACAGAGCACCTAGGGACTTCCTTTTTTATGTGTAGTTTTTTATTCCTTCTTTCTATAATAAAGTGTATTGTTACCCCTTGAACCTGCGTTTCCTGGTGGTGCATGGAACATAACTACAAGAAAGGACCCAGTGAAAGCCCAGTGAGAGTTGTGATTCAAGGCATGCAAGTTTGAGCCAGCTTTCTAAGTGGCTCTTTTTATGTGAGTGTGACCAGTAATAGAGTCTAAAATTGTTTATTATTACGTTATTACCCTATGTGTTTCTTTTATCTGTGTTTACTTTCAGATGGTAATCCAGGTTGGGTAATTGTATTGTAATTATTTTATTTGAGTGCTCTCACCATCTGTATTTTTATTTTCAATCAGACAAATACTGCATACATTTCCACATATAACATTGCAATTTAACCGAAGACATTAAAATACATGAAATTTCCAGGACAGCCCAGTGCCATCCGCTACAATATATATGTATATATATATATATATATATATATTTGCAAAAAATATAAAACATGGAAGTACAAGCAAAAAATTGCCTAGAACAGTCCTCACATGCACCAGTCAAATATCATATAGTATGTGAATGTTGACATTAACAACATTCTATTTGATCCTAGCCTGTCATTATATGCAGGCCCTCCCGATAGAATGCTTTTCTATGGTGAAATAGCTGACACTGGATGTCCTAATGCAGCCACTGGAGGCTGACTTAGTGCTTCAATGTATACATTGCAGTTTCTCTAAAACTGCAATATTTTACATTGCAGCACTAAGTGCAAGAGGGACATTGTACCCAGACACTTCAATGAACTGAAGTGGTCTGAGTGCCTATGGTGTTTCTTAAATAGTTCAAACAAGGTAACAATGAGATAATACTATAGCATAGAAAGATTATTGTGAAGTCACCCAGATAACACCCTTATAATAATCTACAATAATAATCTCAAAGAGTAATACCTCAAAGAGTAATATAAAAATGAAGATGGTGCCAAGTCACAAGTGTAACATTGAAATGTAGAATTCTAAACTGATATTGTAAATAATTGGTCGTGACTTTTGGTGCATTTATCCCAACCTAATTGTCCGTTGACGTGGCTCTGTCATCTACAAATGTGTAAAAATGTTTGCTTTTGCTTAGAAATAAAAAATATCATCAGGTCGTGAGTAGAGAGGTTAGCTGTTAGGGTTTTAATGACTTCCTCTACTGCAGTGTCCTGCGTGAGAGGTTAGAGAAAAAGGTAAGTTCCATCTATTTGTATGGCAGCTTTATCTTGTCCATTTTGGTTCAACTGGAGTTTTGGTATGCGAAACATGCCATCCAATTGTATTATTTTTGCTTGCTTAATGGCGGGGGGGTGGGGGAGGGGGGTGGGAGGGGGTAAGGCTGTGAATATCCTATGTAGAAAATGTGGTAGTTCTGGCATGGTAATTCCACTTTCTTTTATCCTCCATGGCCACTAGTTTCTAGTTCTAGCTGGTTTTGGGCTGAGATCAGGTCGCCAACTGACTTTCTGACTGAAAGCTCAGAGAGGCAGACCTGCAGCAATTTTTACACTTACCACTTTTATCAGACAATAACCATGATCTTCAAAGGAACATTTACCTATAACATTCTAATAAATATATTATTTTTTTAATGATAGAGACCCCTTTGTTTTCGTTTCCATTATTGTGTCTCCCTTGTTAAAAAAAGAAAAAAATGTTTATAATCGCTAAAGAGAACTCACCTGCAATCCATCATGGGACATTTTTCTCTACTGACTTTTGCCCAACTCAATGCATATTATCAAGATGCATTTAGGACATAGGGCAATTGCTGTGCTCCACTAATCTTCAGAACCCATTACTTCTCTATAAGATGCATTGGGTGTTTTAGTGTCAAAATGCTGTGAAAATCAAAGGTCATTAATAAGGAAGTGCCTCTAGTGGCTGTCAGTCTGCCAGACAATATGTCTTTGAACTAAAAATACTAAATTAAAATGAAGTGGTTTTGTTGCTTTAAGTGTTCCTTTCATTATGTACAGTTTAACAGATACATATGAAACTATTGATTGGTTCTTTGCTGCATGATTGACGTAAAAAATAAGAACAATCCAGCTATTGCTGGGCCTGTCTTTGAGGCTGTAGCCGCTTGCAAGATGGAGCTGTACATTGGGTACTCCTGTTTACAAGCAATAAGCTGAATGAATGCCCAGCTCAGTCTGTCAGTTACTGACTCGTATTTCACTTTAGGAATTCCAGCACTAACACCCTTCTCACAATGAAAACAGCACCACTATGTGAAAGTCAAAAGCAAAAGTGAAGACGTGGACAAAGAATCATGTTTCACCTTGCCCCTAATTGAGATCAGTAGAGCACTGCTGCAAAACAGTTATATTTATTTAGGTTGCATATATTACAGACAATTTGTTTTATTATATATTTGTTTTATTACTGAAATGCCTATAGGGGTGAATAAATTGCAAACATGTTTATTGGAGTTTGTATCTCTTCTCTAGTATCTAATAGCTCAAGCTGTATAAAAAAAAATACATTTTTAAAACATGCCCTTTTATATAGCATATGTCTACATAGTTTTGTCCTTATCCACAGCAATTCTTTCTAAGGATGTAAATGTTTTCCTATGGGAAAGAATTGGATTGGCTAAGATCATCAAGTTTGATGATCTAAGCTATAGAGGCAGATTCAGCCACGGTGAGATTGGTGTGGTGTGGGAGAAAAGGTGAGTAAAATCACTTTGTCACAGTGATGCAAGGTGGCCGGTAACCTAAACAGCAACACCAACATTACAGTGTCAGGAATACTATAGGAATATTACAGTGTCAAGAATACCTTTAAGAAGAAATTCAGCACTCGACATGATATTTTTAGAGAAAACAACAGTTACACAAATACACAGGGTTCAGGCAAAAAAAATGGAACCAGATGAATACCCAGTTAAAAAATTTAGTTTTTTACTAAATCATGTTTACAAAAGCAGCTGCAAAGCTGTGTGCTTTATTACATTGATTACCAATTAGCAGCAAGTGCCTGCTGTAATAGAATCTGGTAACTGGCATTTTGATAGATGAGTTTTAAAATATTTTAGGCAATTGACAGCTAAAAGAGGTAGATAGACAATGTCCAAATTGCAGGAATGTGATACAAACTGCAAAATTGTTAAAAGTCATGGAGAACATTATGACAAATGACAGCACATGCCACACATAGACAAACACACAAGTAAAGAAAAAGGGGTATGCAAATTCACAAATTTTTAATCTTCAAACAATGCTACAGTTGGTGGTTTCTTTCTCAATATAGTGGTCAAACCACATCAACGTATCTCTCACAATTCCGATTCCTTCTAATAAGGAGGAAGTTGCGGAAATTCAAAAAGCTATAGGATCATAAAACTGTAATCCTTGGTATATTTATTAATCTGTCTTCCACACATAAAAAAAAAAAATTAGTTTGCTTAAACATAAACCAAGTCCAACTTCTGACACACAAACAACTGCAAACTACCATGGCCGGCTCAACCATAAGAGAGATACAGGGGACCTGGGGGGAAAATAACACACACAGAATTGCTGAGGGGATGAAAGAGGCACACAGGGAGGTTGGGGGGAGATAGAGACACACGGCCCTTGCGGAGAAAGAGAAACACACAGAGGGGATGGAAGAAAGAGACATAGAGGGTCTGGGGGATGAAAGAGAAACAGAATTGCTGAGGGTATAAAAGATACACAGAGAGGGGCTGGGAAGAGAAAGAGGCACACAGGAAGGGTAGGGGAAGAGACACACAGAGGGTTTGGGAAATGGAAAAAGAGACACACAGAGGGGATGCAGAAGGGGAAAAGACACAAAAAGGTGCTGGGAAAGGGGTGAGAGAGACACACAGAGGGGTTGTAGGAGAAAGAGACAAACAAAGGGGCCTGAGGAGAGACACACACAGAGGGGCTGGGGGAAAGAAACAAACAGAGAGGCTGGCAGAAAGAGACACATAGAATGGCAGTTGGAAGAGACACACAGAGGGGCTGTAAAATTGGAAAAAGAGACACACATAGGAACTGAAGAAGGGAAAAAAACATTTATAGGGGTTGAGGAATGGAAGAAAGAGATAAATGGGCTGGAGGGGGAGACAGACACTCTCTAAGATGATGCTGGGAGGAGTAACAGACACACATAGAGGTTTGGGGGAGTAAGAGATACACCGGGGCTTGGAGGATGTCAGAGAACCACAAAGGGGGTTAAGAAATACACAAGAGGGAAAATGAGGATAAGATACACTTAAGGGGGTGTAAGACATAAAAGAAGGATAAGATAGACTAAATGGGGTAAAGCAGTTAAGAAGCAAAAAAGAGGCAAATAATTTAAAAGGATGAAGATGCATTTTTTTGTGGGGGAGGTGGCGGCAAATTGCATCTTTGCCTATATAGCAAAAAAATCCTTGCACTGGCTCTGCATAAACTGAGAAGTAGGATCAAGGATAAGATGATTTTACTAGAAAATGTGATTAGTAATGTGTTGGCTTACCTTGATAAAATAATATTTATGTATTTCCTGATAACTTTACATAACCACTCACCATTACATTCTAAGCAACATGGACTAAATGAATGCTTTTAGAATATTTATGTGTTGACTATCCCTATCCAGCTACTGGACTCTCTACACCCAACACCTCAGAAGCTAAAAGTTACCCTTAGGTTAATATAAAACATTCATGTCTCTGCTTAACTACTACACTACACTGTAATGGCACCAGGTAAGCAGTCAATCTGTTTGTGAATGCTTTGACTTCTTACCTGGGGCCAGGCGCAATCTTAAAGGGATTCTATAGTGTAAGGAATACAAATCTGTATTCCTTACCCCATAGTTCCCTCTGTCCCATTTCCCAATACTGCAAGGGTTAAAAAAAAAAGCCTAATGCTCACAAAATTCCAACACTAGGCTCTGTCGGTGCTGTGTCGGCGCTCTGCCTCCTCCGTCACCCAATGGTACCAGACTCCTGCCCTGCTCCACTGGATATTCCCAATTTGTCTGCAAAGTTTATGCATCATTCCCTGCAAGGGAAAGCTGTTTTGTGTTATTTGATGACCTTAATAAAATCAGATTTATAATAAACCTTATCACTCTCAGCCAATGAGCTAAGCCTTGAAAGATGATTCATGGATCGGGGACAGCCACTAAATGTTGAGTGTATTCAGGTAGATCAGGTGACATCTAACCAATAGAGGGCTGCCGCAATGAGACACAGACACTGAGACACAGAACATCAAGGGTAGAGTGTCTCTACACTCTGAATGTCCAGCATATACCATCAGCTGTTGATCATTTTAACATCAATGATATTGTAAGAACTGACTTTGTATTTGCGTAGCCATGTGAATAAATCTGTTTTTTTTCGTGTTGTTTTTTAAGAAAAGCCAGCAAAGTCTAATTGCATTACATTTTTTTTTAAAATTTTTATTGAGTAATAATGCAAGATTACAACATCTGTTTTGCAATATACAATCTGGTATCAACGAACTTTTGTATGTTATACATTGTTACCATGCTTGAGAGTCCAGAACGGTTGTGGTAACTGTTCGAGCACATTACGTTTTAGCATTACGTTTTAGCATTCGTTTGTGTGCGGTACCCTTGGACAAAGTACTCGAGTGCGGTTTGATTTTAGACGTTGTTCACTTTGCATGGGTGGTGTGTTATTAACATACAGGTAGAAATCAAAACATAATATAACATAACATAACAGTACATTGGGGTGGGTGATGAACTTTCCTGGTATAGCTAGTATGTACCATCGTGGCGTAGAACCTCGTCAGTGTGGATTGTTGCGTTGTGGTAGATTTGTCTGTTTGGGTATGTGGGTCTATAGCCTTTGTGGAGGTGTGTTACGTATGAAAGTTAACCATGGTTCCCAAGTGGCCGTGTAGTCGTGGTATTTGAGTGAAATGGAGTACGCTAGCTCCTCCATTTCTCTGATAGCGTCTACCCTTTCTATCCAGGCTCTGATCGTAGGGGGTGCAGTTTGCTTCCATTTGGTTGGGATGATGGCGTTTGCTGCCGTTAACAGGTGGTTGATCAGTGTGCGTGAGTGTTTGGGTAGGGGGCTGGGGTACATTAAAAACAACAAGACTTTAGGGTCTTGGGGTAGTTTGTGTCCCGTGATGGTGCGAATAACGTTTGTTATCTGGGCCCAGAATTTACTTATTATTGGGCATTGCCACCAGATGTGGCTTGTGGTTCCCTCCGCTTTCTTGCACCTCCAGCATGTGTTTGGTGCGTTTGGGAAGAATCTGTGGATGCGGGATGGTGTGTAGTGCCATCTGGCTATTCGTTTGTAATTGCTCTCATGTGTGCTGTTGCTTTTGGATGTGCGGAAGACATTGGCGAATATTTTATACCACTCTTTGGTTTGCATTTGTATCCCCAGCTCTGTTTCCCACTTGGATGTATAGGTAGGTAGGAGTTCGTCCTTTCGTCGGCATAATTGTTTATAGAAGGAGGATATGTGGCCCCTCCGGATGCTGTGTTGTGCGCATTGGGTCTCGTATAGAGTGTGGGTTCTATGGCCTTGTGATAGTGGTGGATTTGTGCTTAGAAAGTGTTTGAGTTGCTCGTGTCTCAGTCGCGTCATTCCCGTTTGCGATTCAGTGGGTAGTAGTTGTTCAAAGGGAGTGACCCCCTGGTCCGTTAGGACATCTCCCAAAGTCAGTGTATGAGCTTGTTTGGGGAAGTTTCTAAACGCCCTGTGGTCCATGCCTGGGGGGAAGGAGGGGTTTCCCGTTAGTGGGTAGAGTGGTGATGGATGTGGTGCTAGGTGTTTGTCTCTCCTAATGGTCGACCAAAGTTTCACTGTGTGTGTGATTGTGGGGTGAGAGGTCCCTGAGCGCGTTTTCGTGTCGGTCTTGTTAGCGAGCCAGGGTATGGCATATATCGGTGTCGCGAGAAAGCTGGCCTCAATCTGTACCCATTGGGCTGTGTTTTTAGGGTATGACCATTCATAAATCCTCGTGAGGATAATGGCTTTGTGGTACGTTTCCAGATCTGGTAGGCCTAGTCCTCCTCGTTGTTTGCTTTTTGTGAGGCATTCGTATTGTAGCCTCGGGGGTTTACCTGACCATATAAAGTTGTTGAATAGTCGCCTGGAGAGGGAGAAGAAAGGCCTTGGTATTTTAATAGGCAAGGTTTGCATTATATATAGAAACTTGGGGAGAATCATCATCTTTAAGATGTGGATTCTGCATAGCCAACCGAATTGTGGTTTATTCCACGATTTGAGTTCGGTATCTACTTTGTTTAGAAGGGTTGTGTAGTTAAGGGCGTATAGGCGTGACAGTGTGGTTGTGAGTTGGACTCCCAGATATCTAATTGACTCTGTGGGCCAGTGGAATGGATAGGTGACGCGGAACGCTGTTTGTGTGGTGTTCGGTATGTTGAGCGGGAGTATCTCGCTCTTGCCCATGTTTATTTTGTAATTGGAGACTGCATTATATGCCTCTATCTCTTGTATAAGGTGTTGTAGGGATGTTTTTGGATTAGATAGGGTGAACAGTAGGTCGTCCGCAAAAGCGGAGACCTTGTATTCCTGCTCTGCTATTTTAATGCCAGATATGTTTGGGTTGTCTCTTATTCCTTGTAGGAATGGCTCCATGGTGAGGATGAAGAGTAGTGGGGAGAGGGGACAGCCTTGCCTAGTACCATTGGTTATTTGTACGGTATCTGACAATTGGCCGTTCACACGCACTTTTGCTCCCGGTTTTGAATATATGGCTGCGAGCCATTGTATCCATTGTTGGCCGAAGCCCAGAGTTTTCATTGTGGCCATGAGGAAGGACCAGTCTACCCTATCAAATGCCTTCTCGGCATCTATAGTTAAAATGAGGCTCTGGGGTCCTTTTCCTTTGGCTGTGTGTATCAGGCTTAGGAGTTTCGTAGTGTTATGTTTGGCCTCCCTATTCGGTACAAACCCTGATTGATCCGGGTGTATCAGTCCGTTCAGGAGTGGTTTCAGCCGGTTGGCAAGAATCTTAGTGAAGATTTTCAAATCACAATTTATAAGAGAGATTGGGCGGTAGCTCCCACACTCCTCTAGGTCCTTTCCGGGTTTGGGGATCAATGTGATGTGGGCTTCTAAGGATTCTACTGGGAGTTTGTGTCCTAAAGCCAGTGAATTGAAGGCAGTGACAAAGGGTTTGCAGAGCAGATTTGTGAATGTTTTGAAGTACTTGGTAGTGAAGCCGTCGGGTCCTGGGCTTTTGCCTATGGGGAGGTTTTTAACTACCAGTCTAAATTCTTCGTCTGTTAGGGGTCTTTCAATGGATTGTCTTACGTTTGTGGGGATCGTTTGCGTGATTCTGTTAGAGAGGAAATGGGTTATTTCCTCTGGTCGTGGTGGCGTCTGTCTGAGGTTATACAGGTTTGTGTAGAAGGCGTGGAATTCTTTAAGTATGGCTGGGAGTAGGTGAGTGCGTGTCCCGTCTTTGCTTTTGATCGTGGTTATGTATGTGCGTTGCGTGTTTTGCTGAAGGGCTTTGGCTAGCATTCGCCCGCATTTTCCTCCTTGAGTGTAAAATGAATATTTGGTGTGAGTGAGTGATCGTTTGATTTTGGAATTTAACAGGGTTTGTAGGGTTGTGCGTTTGTCAACTAGTTGTTTATAGAGGTCTAGGGAGAGGTTGTGTTTGTGTGTCTGTTCAATTAGGCGGATATCTCGCAGGAGATCAGTGATTTGGGCATCTTTCTTTTTCTTGAGTTTGGAGGCTATAGCTATGATGTGTCCTCTCATTACTGATTTATGAGCTTCCCAGGTTATTGTTGGGGATATGGACGGGGATGTATTTTCCTCAAAGTAGTGTTGTAGTGTGGTTGTTAGTGTATCGACCGTGGCTGTGTCATTCAGCATGGTGTCATTTAGTTTCCATTGGAAGTTGTTGGGTGTCAGAGTTGGGATTTGAAAAACTAGAGACAAGGGGCATGGTCCGACCATGTGATCAAGCCATACTCACATGATTGAATTAAGTGTATATGTCTGTGAGGAACAAATAGCATGTCCAGACGAGAGTATGTGTGTTTGACCGTTGAGTAAAAAGAGTAGTCTCGTCTTTGTGGGTGTATGGTTCTCCAGCAGTCGAATAAATAAGATTTGTCTAATAGTCTGGACATCGTGGTTCTGGTAGCGGCGTTGTATGTCGTGGAGCTGGAAGTAGTGTCTAATTCCGAGTCAAGGGACATGTTTAGGTCACCTCCGAGTATAAGAATGCCTTCGACATGTTTTTCGATTATGTTGAGGTATTTGCGTAGGTGCTTGTGTTGTTTGGTATTTGGCAGGTAGATATTTGCGAAAGTTACAATTGTATTGCCAGTTTTGCCTTTAATTATGAGCAGCCTACCGTTTGGATCTGTGTATTGGTACGTGTGGGTATATGGTGTTTGTGCCCCTATGAGGATGGCTACTCCTCTGGATTTTGCGTCCGTGTAGGAGCTGAAATATCCTGTGGGGTAGTGTCTGTTGCGAATAGTGATGGTGGAGTCTGCTTTTAGGTGGGTCTCCTGAAGAAATGCCACATCAGCTCTAAGTTTGTGGAGTTCGTGTAGCGTTAGTGCTCTTTTTGTTGGGGAGTTAAGACCCCTGACGTTGAGGGTAACTATGTTGAGGTTTGCCATGATGGAAATTGTGTGAACTGTGTGATCTGTCGTTCACGTATTGTGTACCAGGGGAAGATAACCGATAACAAATGAACTATGTACAAAATTGTGTGTAGGCAGGTGGAGCAAGAAATTGAGATGTTTAGTGTTGACGGGAAGGGTTGGCAGCCTCGTCTGTCGGTGGCTTTCCCCTTGAGAGGCTTTAGGGCCTTTGGGGAGTTGCACGTGCACCGCTTTGGCCGCTCAAGTCTTTCCACCTGCTATCGAGGTTTTATTTTCGTGGGAGGTGGTAGGTTGGGGTGTTGTTATTAAATGTCTCGCCAGAGACGGGCAATCCTATGGATAGTTGTCAGTAGTGAGTAGTGGATCAGGCAAGGGGATCAAATTAGTGGGACAGGTAAGATTGTGTGTTTGTGGAGCAGGTCGATTTTAGAGGAAATGATCCAGAAAAGAGGGGGGGGGCTGGAGGCTGCTTGCCTCTAGTGGGTTGCCTAATAGTCTAGGGGTAGGCTTTATGTGTCCCCTTGGGCATGGGCTCTGCCTCGTAGTTGGAGGAGGCTTGCATCTCAATTGCTTGCTCGGGTGTGCATAAGAAGTGTAAAGTGAGACAAATATTATTCCCATAACAATTGCAGCTCTCCCAAAGAACATAAAATAGAAAACCATCCATTAATTGACATATCATGGTATACATTTCCCGGTAAGACAATCAATCAGATCTCAATTGACCTCAGGGGCATTCCTTGAGGTTGTTGCCAAGGGGAAGAGGGGTTAGTAGTGAGGGAGTGGGGAAGGGGACAGGGGATTGGGAGTGGTATACCGTTACCCGAGATGCCACTCAGTGTCTTTATGAGAGTGGTAGATTATTAGGTTAAAGGGGGAGGGGGGGCTGGGGTGATTTAGGGGGTGAGGGGAGGCCTTATGCTTGTCAGCAGAGCCTGTACGTATACATTCATTTACGGTAAAACATACATATTTATTTATTTATTTATTTTTTATTTTTTTTTCCTCTCATACCCCTCCGGAGTGCCATTGCTTCATGTATCTGTGTGTCCTCTTCCCTGCTGACAGTATGTGGTCTTTCAGTCCAGAACCAGTGTCATCTAGGAGTGTCGGTAGAGTGGAGAGTCTCCTTTTCATAGAGCTCGCGGACCGAAGCAAGTCTAGGTTGTCGTGGGAGATGTCCTGATTTGTATGTTTTCTTGTGATGCTCAGGTATCGTGTCCCTAGGGTGGGGCCTTGAGATGCAGTCTCTGTGGGTGGATTTCTGGATTATTAGTGGTCGTTATAGATCTCTGGACCTTAGTTGGGTCCTTGTCGATTGGGGCAGTGATTTCTTAGTTGGTGGTCGTCGTCATGTGCCTTGGGTCCCATCGAAGAGCCGGGGGGCCTGCTCTCGGTCTGGGACCTCCTTGGTGGTGCGTTTGGTCGTTGCTTCTGCGTTTGGATGGCGTCTGCCCTCTTTGCTTGTGGGTCATCTGCGAGCGATTTGGGGGTTGTAGCGGCCCATACCAGTCTGGTATGTATATGTCCGGTAGGTCTAGGGCCGAGGTGAAGACCCGCACGTCCTCTGCTGAGGATAGAGTTGCTGTTGTACCATTGTGCGTGGCAGTAAGGGCCAGAGGGAATCCCCAGCGGTATCTTATGTTCCTAGAGCGCAGTAGGTCTGTGAGGGGTTTCATTGTCCTCCTCGCCTGCAGCGTCATCCAGGAGAGATCTGGGAAGATTTGCACAGGTATCTCATGGAATAGCAGCGGTTGTGTGTCTGGCGGAGATTTCTGAGTATGTCTTCTTTAATAGAGTAGTAATGCAGTCTGCACACTATGTCTCTGGGTGCCTCTGCCATGGGGTTTCTGGGCCTGAGTGCCCTGTGGGCTCTGTCCAGTGCTATAGGGGTTGATACATCTCTTTGCAGTATAAGATTGAATAGCTCTTGGAGGGTTACCTTTAAATCTTCCCCCTCTTTTTCTGGGATGCCTTTTATTCTTAAATTGTTTCTGCGCCCTCTGTTATCTAAGTCATCTATCATTCTATTCATGGATGCTATTTGGGCATTTTGTGCTGTTAGTGTACTTTGGAGATTTTGCATTTGTGTGGCTGTGTAGTCTTGGTCACTTTCTAGTAAGCTGACCCTTTCACTGACCTGTGTTACTTCTGCTGTGATGTCGGCCATTTTTTTCTGGAAAGTCACCTCCAGTTTTTGCAGCATGTTTGCAAGGTCTTGCTTAGATGGGAGGTTTCTCAGAATCTCCCTCAGGTCTTTGTCTTTTTCCCTGTCCAGATCCTGTGACAGTGTGTCAGATGCTGCAGGGCTGGATGGGGGTGATTGGGAGAATTCATCCGGCGCCATATTGGGGCCTGCATGGTCGGGCTGCTTGTCGCCGTGATCTTTGAAATATTTGGTGAGCGCTCCGGTTTTCGGCCTTTGCAGTTTGCCGGCTTGTTGGGAGGCTGTGGACATTCTTTTGGGGTGTCCCATTTTGTTAATTAAGCCTGATGGCTGCGGATTGCCCGTCGCGGCGCTCGGAGCTCCGTTTTCAAGCGGCCATTCGCGGTCGCGGCTAGCTCCGCCCCTGCATTACATTTTTATGTGACAAAGAAGAACATATGTATGCATATGAATAAGTATCAAGTAGAATTATTATTTTAAGATTTCATACAGTAATTTAATTTGAAAACAGGGGATAAAAAAAAAAAAAAAGGAGGGATCTGGGCCTGACTGTCATGGAGGAGAGACGTGCTTTGCTAGAGCTCCTCTCCTCTACAAGCTTAAACTGCGGTTCTCACCTTCATTCAGCCTCAGTGGGGATGATTTAAGTGACATCCACAATTCCTGACTCAACCGAGACCCACTGCAGGGCTTACAGAGAGAACCTCAAATCAAGCGGCCTTCTGCACACCGGACGGGGCAGGTGGCTGATATCCTGGGCCTGGGCTGATCGATGACAACCAGTACTAAACTGGAGACCTGTGACCCCCTCCCTTGGACTGTGGGGGTGATTCCGGACCACCCTTGGGAGGTTGCCCCGACCTTGTGGGAGTATGAGGCAACGGCATATCAACTACTACAAAGTCCTCAGCTGTACCAGCAGCAAATGTTCCATCTTGGCGACGCAACACCCACCACGCTCCCCAAAAGCGCAAGACAGCGCAGAAGCACGCAGTGCAGACACCTGTATCCAAGCAGACATCTCAGATTGGAGATCATGTGGGTATCCCCAAGCTGTGCCGTAGATATAGCCCACCAGCATCTATCTTTGCTACAAGGCATACAGCTCGAATCCTTCTTACATGGCTGTGTTCGGCACTTGGAGTACATAGGCTGAATGAGTCTCTGGGACTGAGCTGAGAGGTGAAGCTATCGCCCTTTATTCTCCCTACTTCTCTGATTTGGCGAGACTTTTCGTTTTACTGCTAGCTGCCTACCTAAGAGCACTTTTATTTGTTATACGCAGTTTATGTTATAAGTCTTTCACTGTTTTATCCTGAGGCTCCGTGGAGGTACTACTTCGCCAGCCCCATGATCTAGCATCCCAGGGACACAATCTCACTGTACCTTCTTTTGGAAATCTTGTTACCTACCATCAAGAGTGCAGGTTTTTAGTATGACTCTTAATACCCCCATTGTTTAGTGAAGTCTCTTGTGCCTTACAATCCTATTTCACACGGTAGCTAAAACGTTGTATCTTGATAAGACACGTGTACTAGCCCTGTTTATGCAGCCGGTCCTTACTAATCTTGTTTACTAAACCTGTTCACTTTTCTAAGCTTATACAAAATGTGCAGTTATTGTAGGTGCCACAAATTGTTTCGCTTTGTTTATATAAAAACTTGCTATAGCTGTTGGGGCATAGCAAGAATGTCAGTTACATTAATTCATGCACACAAAAATAATATATATATATATATATATATATATATATATATATATATATATATATATATATATATATATATACACACACACACACACACACACATACATATATTGTGAGCTTCACAAAATTGTAATTCTAGGTATGACTTCCATTTTAAATGCACTTTAATTCCTGGTGTAAGTGACCTTTGGGCAATGGAATATGAACTATAAAAGTCAAAGGACGTATTGAACACTCAATGTCTGTTGTCTTCTGTTAAATATGGTGAGAGGTATGTGATGGCATAACCAACCATTTTGAGGACTTGAACATTTCTCTACATGGCTGAATACAGGCAAAGCCATTTTATAAGACCAAGACTTCCCTGTCATGCTCCTGTATTTCAGGAAAATGATGCCTCCATACACAATGATACATAAATAATAGAGAAGGTTTATGAGTACCAGTATGTAGCTAAACTTTGTATCAACAAATCTAAACATTATGGAACCTGAAAGGGAAATTCTTGAGTGCATAGTGTGAATTAGTTTTCCACCTTCTGCTTCTTTAAAAAAAAATAAAAACTCTTGGAAGGGTGCTACATCCCTCTGCACACATATCAGGACTTCTATGACAACATTCAAAGAAACAGAGGAAAGGGAAATAATCTGACTCTACAAAAGATAACAATCAGGTGTATTTGTTTATCTTCTAATGAATCAGATACAGTTTTGATACCTCCATGTCTCTGTCAATCTTAAAGTCTCTGTTAATAAACTATTTATTTTATGGAAATTTAAACATCTGAGAATCACTATTGCATTCACTATATGGCCATAAGTAAGCAGCTACTCTTCTGGGAGGAATTCCACAAGATTGTGTCTGTGAGAATGTGTGTCCACTCAGCCTAAAGTGCTTTTGTGAAGGAGTTCAAGGCATCAGAAAGGTGTCAGAGCGTTGTGCAGTCCCTTCAAATTCCTCCATATTAAACTTGTGCTGGAACAGGACTGATACAACAAAGCTGGAATCATCTAAATGTCTAAAATGCCTTTGCATCCTTTAGCATTACCTGGAACTGAGGGGCCTAGCCCAAACCCTAAAAACAGCCCAAACAATCCTACTCTACCAAACTTTACAACAATCACTATGCATTCCAAAAGTTAATATTCTCCTGGCTTTGTCACGCCCAAATTCCTTCATCAGAATGCCAGATAGTAATGTACAATTGATCACTCCAGATAACACATTTCCAATCCTCCAGAGTCCAGTGGTGGTATTTATTGTTTGGCTACTAGTTTTTATATTGTGCTGTTACTGGATCTTGGTAATTTGTCTCTTTGACTACGTTTACCCTTATAGTACACATGCTGTTTGTGGCACAATTGGAAATCGCTTCAAATATTTTAATTTTTTTCTTTTGGATCAACCATAGAAATGTATGTGTGAAAGTAGAAGGCTTTTTTTCAAACTAGATGACTATGTTAACTTATATTAACTTAGCATATTCCAGAGTACATATTACCCACATATGAAATTATAATGAGTCTTTAAAATCCTGTTCTGAGAGATATTCTCAGCTATTCTCTGCCTTTTGGGCATCGTATCTTACAGAGGAGACCTGACCGGTGCTCCCGGTGCTTGATTCACAAGGTTCCCTCATCATTGTAGTACTACGAGTGAAGTTACAAAACAGAGGTCTATGAAATATCCCATGAGACCAAGGGATCCTCCAACTTTTCTTATCCTCAGCTTGGTCTATAAGACAAAGCAGTCTCTTTTTTGAAAGTGTAAACATTATCATTCAATTCTAATCCTGTCAATATGTATACTTCAAAAAAATTGTGTCACGCTCTCTTTAATACAAATATTATCAACCACACTCATAATTATACCACATCAGCCACTCATACAGACAAAAATAGCTAAAAACTCACATGCATAAACATTCTCCCCCCAGTCGCTCCATATGTCTCATTCACTGCCCTAGACCCTCCATGTGTCTAATTTCCCCCCACCCTCTTTATGTGTCTTCTTCCCCCACCCCTCCAGTCCTGCCATGTGTCTGATTCCCATAGCCCCTCTATGTGTCGTAATATCCCCTTCATGTGTCTTATTCCCCTGCATACCCTGTCCCTCGTTGTTTCTTATTCCCTTATTCCCCCATCCACCCAGCCCCTCCATGTATTTCATTCTCCCCCTCAGCCCCTTCATGTGTCTCATTCTCCTCCCATCAGCCCATCCATCATGGGTCTCATTCTCCTCCCCCTCCCCCCAACCCTTCCATGTGTCTCATTCTCTCCTCCCATGTTTCTTATTCTCCCATCCCCCCCATGTGCCTTATTATCCCATCCCCAATATGTCTTAGCAATTCCTCCACTACTGTACCTGGCAAAGCGGTACCTGGTCTGACAACAAGAGTTTGTGTCTTATTATCCCATCCCCAATATGTCTTAGCAATTCCTCCCCTACTATACCTGGCAAAGCGGTACCTGGTCTGACAACAAGAGTTTGCTGCTCTCAGTGAGTACTTCCTGTCATACTGTGGTCTGGTCATCCACGCTACATGCTGGGCCAGCCTTAGGGGTGTGCGAGCTGCACAGGGCGCCATGGAGCAGGGGGCGCTCTGCGACCGACACAGCTCACACATTGCCGACTACTCGGGTGGAGGATTTCACTATTCTCCACCAGGGATAAAAAAAACAAAACCAGTTTCATTTCATTATTCTCCACCCGGGATAAAAAAAACAAAACCAATATTGGGGAAAGGGGGAGGGGGGCTTAGCATGCAGCAGGGGAGGGGCTTAGTGTGCGGCAGGGGCTGGGCTAGAAGTACCGGGTAATTGCTGCATGGGAAGCAGGAAAGAGTCCCTGCTTCCCCAACAACCAGAATCAAGGATCTGCACTACTTCCACCTCCATAATGAATAGAGGTTACTATATGTGATTGTCTGAGTGTGTGTGTGTGTGTGTGCGCATGTGTGACTGTCTGCCTGTGTGTGTGTGTGACTGTCTACCTGTGTATGTGTGTGTCTGTCTGCCTGTGTGTGTATGTGTGTATGTGACTGTCTGCCTGTGTCTGTGTGTGTGTGTGTGACTGTCTGCCTCTATGTTTGTGTGTGTGTGACTGCCTGCCTGTGTGTGTGTGTGTGTGTGTGTGACTGTCTGCCTGTGTGTTTGTCTGTGTGTGTGTGTGTCTGCCTGCCTGTGTGTATGTGTCTGTGTGTCTGCCTGCCTGTGTGTGTGTCTGCCTGTGTGTGACTGTTTGCCTGTGTGTGTGAGAGTGACTGTCTGCCGCTGTGTGTGTGTATGACCGTCTGCCTGTAGGCGTCTGTGTGGCTGTCTGCCTGTGTGTGTGTGTGTGTGTGTGTGGCTGTCTGCCTGTGTGTGTGTGTGGCTGTCTGTGTCTGTCTGCCTGTGTGTGTGTGTGACTGTCTGCATGTAACGATGTATGTGTGACACTGTATATGTGGCTGTATGTATGTGACTGTCCATCTGTACCTGTGTGTGTGTGTAACTGTCTGCCTGTAACTGTGTGTGTGTGTGTGACTGTCTGCCTGTAACTCTGTGTGTGTATGTGTGTAATTAATATTTATTTTTAAATCATTATTAATTTAATAAAACCCCTATACAATCACTACACTACTATACACATACTATACATGGATGACAGGCTAGGGGGGGACGACGATGCAAAGATGTTTCGCACAGGGCGCTTAAAGGCCTAAGGCCGAAGGCCGGTCCTGGCTGCATGCAGTGCCTGGCAGGACCTTCCTGCTGGTCACCCAGCCACCGTGCACCCCAGGATGGAGCGGTCATGCATCAGCCCTGAAATTATGTTGGCACATAAGTGACAGGCCCGCTCGCAACCGCGACCGTGGTAGTGATGCCACTGGGGGGAGTAAATGAAGAATAAATACGCAAGCAATTGTTTGTGCCTGGGGAAATCTTTTGATATATCCTGACTGACATGAAGGAATAGTTTGGGTGCCAGGTCCTATTTTTGAATATACACGGAGTCCTTAGCTTGTCAAGTCTTGGCCTACACCCTGCAGTCCCATATTAAGGACAGTATGAGCAGAGGTGTCTCTAGAAGGGTTAAGGGGGGTGGGGCAATTTACCCCCTGGATTGTGCCTTGCCCTCCCTATCTGCTCCCCTCTGCTGGTCTTCAAGGCTGGTAGAGAGATAAAATATCTCCCTCATCAGTGTTCTATAAGATTCTGTTTCCCCAGCACTCCGCAATTTCCGTATCTCTGCATTTTTTTGTGATATAGGCTTCCAGTGCCTGGCCCTCTCTGCTCCCTCCCTTCTCCAATCATTTCTGTTTTGAATTCTGCTGTTAGAATGGGATGTATAGTAGGGTCCTATAAGCTCCTCCACATAGAGTTATGATACAATATTGTAAGCAGTTAACGGTCGGCTTAGGACCCTACTCTACATCCAGTGCGAACAGCAGAATTCAACAGATGAATGGATGGAATAGGGAGGGAGCAAAGAGGGGCAGGCACTGGCAGCCTGTGTCACAGAGTAGGCGGAGATCAGACAGAATAGGTGGGTGCAGAAAAGCACATTCCCTACTGGACCGCCAAGAATAAGGATTCCCATTCCTCCCTTAGCAAAGGTAAGGCTCAGGGAGGGGGGGATCTATGCTTTTTTGTGTATTTTATATTATTAGATTAAAAAATAATATATATATATATATCCTCCAATATCCCCTCACAACTGCCCAATCACAGCTACTACCCACAATGATAGCTCCATCCACTATGCTCAACCACAGCCTGCTCTCCCCAATCCCCCTTTACCCAATACAGCCCCTATTAGCCTATGCACCCACTACAGCCCTTATTACCCTATGCACCCTCTACAGCAGTACTGCCCAATACGTAGGTACCCAGATGTTGTAGAACTGAAACTCCCATGATGCTTGGTCACTCTACAGGCATTAAAAGCATTATGTGAGTTGCAGTTCTATATCTGGGGATCTACCTATATAGCAGCCTTGCTCTATAGCCCCTATTACCCTATGCACCAACTACAGACCCTATAACCCTATGCATCCTCTACAGTCCCTATTACCATATGCACCATCTATGGTGCCCATTACAGCCACTATCCCCCTGCACCCACCACAACAACTACCTCCTACACCCACTACAGTCCCTATGTCCCTTATACACTTTACAACCCTTATGCCTCCTTGAACTCACTACACCGCTTATCCCTCTCCTACACCCACTACAGTCAGCCCCTAATACCCCCCTGCACCCACTACAGACTCTATTACCCCTGCACCCACTACAGTAGCATTTTTAACTGTTAATCCCAATATCTGGGTTAAGTGAAAAACTATGCTAATTCAAAATCAGCATGGAAATGCAATTATTTGGTTATATGATTAGCAGATTATGCCTTTAACTTCAGAAACTCTATATTTAACAGAAAGTTAGGATAAGCGAGGGAAAAAACTGACTGGTTCATTTTAAGTCAAATCTGTATTCTGATAGTATGTGTAATGCTTTCACACAGAATACATCTGGAATCCGATTCATTCATCAGCAACCAAAAAAACCAACAAAACAGGATAAACCAATGGCAGCCCAGAGACTGCTGTAAAATAAATACTATATGAGAATAAAAAATGTATATGCATGCTTTGTAAATTTAATGAATATATTTTTCAGTTTTTTTTCAAAATGTACATTATTGTTTTATAGGGAAGTTATTTAATTTAAAGAAAGATTTGGAAAGCAGATCTGTAAATCATTATTTTAGATTCCTAAGACAAAATGAAGTATGTGCACTTAAAAAGCTGAAGTGTTTGACAGTTTTCTCCTCATAAGTCAACAGTGACCATCAACTAAACTATGACTGTCTACTGTGACCAGGACTTTTTTTTAATGAAAACTATAAACAGCTTTATAAACCTTCAGCACCGTCCAATTGTCTGAATGAAGACAATTTGATCTCATAAAAATAGTTTCTTTGCAAGTTCGTTTTATTGGTCAGCGTGACATTTTGTGAAACATGGCACATTTAGAAACTCTGCACAGTATCATTTTGAAATATGTTACTTGTATAAAGCTAGATAATGGGGGACAAGACGGGGGGCGGGGAGGTGGGAGATGGAAACAAAATCAACACAGAGACTCTTTGTATAAAGTTATATTCTGGCAATGTGCTATAAATGTGTAGCAATCAGCAGGTATATTCCATGGTTTCCATGGTGAGCTGCTCTACTTGGAGAAGCAGTTGTATTGCTGTCGATGTAAAATCACAGCTGTATCTCAAATAATGTTCCCCTATGGGGTAGCCATTCAAAAAGTCAATTGCTACTAAATAATAGTATAATTATATCTATGGGTATTAAGCATGTGTGCCAATTTACCTGGAGTCGAATTTGCTGCCATCGGGGAATGTGCCATGATAGTGGTACCGCACGAAGTCTCCCTCCTTAACAGCTCTGGGGCAGCTGTCGGGCACCGATCGCTTGTCGATCTGCAGCTGGTCCGAGGGCACGGGAGGGGCGTCATTGCAAGCCACGAAGCTGACTAGAAAGGCGGCCTGCAGGGCCAGCACCGGCCAGCGGCTGATGGGCATCATGGCACGGGGCAGAGCGGCACTTGGTCCCGAGTTCGATCTCCTAATACGCATAACTGGGTGGGCGAAGCCAAGAGGAGGCCAAGTGGTATCTGATGGAGTCTACGGGGGCAAAGGAAGAGGGGCGTCCCTGGTCTCACGGTGATGGGTGTATGTAGAGGGAGAGAGAGCAAGGGGGAGGTTCCAGCTCTCTTTTCCAGTGCTTGGGAAGAATGCAACGTGTTTAGGGCTCCAAAAATCGAGCCATGGAATCAGGAGGAATTTTCTATCCCACTGAGGAGTTATTTGCACAGGAGAAAGTGCCCGGGGCCACAGAAAAAAAACCATGGTGCCCTGGGCTTGCTTACTTTGCAACTATGCAAACCTGTTAAAAACAAGCACGGACAGGCATCAATGGGATGCAGACAGTACTGAGATGCAGTGATTTGCAGAGTTAAAAAATAGATATATCAAAACAATATATGTCAGTGCATGTGATTATGTAAACCAAGCAACATTAAAGCAGAGACATTTGCATATTAACACTGTATGAATAGCTATAAAACAGTGTATTTTGCTTAAACACAGTTTTGTAATTCAATGTTTTGTCAAAAAGAGATTCAACAACGGAACGGATGTAGCAAGTCTGTGGCAGCTCATTTACTGTCCAAAACGCCAAGGATACAATACATAAATATAATGTATTGTATGTACGTTAGTAGTTACAGTAACTGTAAAAGCCTTTACAAAACTTTAAATGGGAGGAGACAGGGTCCAGATGGTAAGAGGAGGGGTAATGCAGCCCCCTACCTTATAATGAATATCAGTGCACAAGAAACTACAAATGTGTTTCTTTTTTCCAAAATATAAGTTTTGTTGCTGCCTGCCTAGGCTAATGTGTAATGAGATGTGGGAAGTATCAGTGATTTGATTGCAATGAGGAATGTGAAATGGTCTGATGGACAGGGTCTAACTTAGGCCTC
This sequence comes from Pelobates cultripes, assembly GCA_933207985.1. Taxonomy (NCBI): domain Eukaryota; kingdom Metazoa; phylum Chordata; class Amphibia; order Anura; family Pelobatidae; genus Pelobates; species Pelobates cultripes. The sequence goes on from OW240915.1 coordinate 110,783,369, forward strand.
AACTGTAATAAGGATCACTAGTCATCCTACGTGGCTGATGTGTTGGCACTTACTCCAGAGTTGTAGGGTGGGAGTGTAACTGTGTCAGCCCTCCCTTCGTACTGTCATCCAACCAGAAAATGTCTACTCCTGGTTGCCAGCTAAACTCAGACATTCATCAAGTTTATATCTTAACCTGGAGACGAAACTATTTGCAGTATTTTGCTAGTGCCTTTAACACTGAATGAAATCTGTAACTATGGGAGATGGATACAAATCGGTTTACCATTTTCTGTAATACTATAACTCTGCTTTTGTACAATAAAATGTTAGATCATATGAGTAGCAAACAAACTGAGCTTATATTAATGCTATGAACACTGTATCTTAATTTGTTCTATAACATGCTTACTTGCTAATCAACATTTGTGATACCTGCAACGCAGAACTATGAAAGCACAATACTATTTTTCTTTCTGTGGTGCAGAGATTAAAAATATGTATATTTCTCTTATTCACATTACTATACATTTGTGAGTCACCCTTTAACACTGCACGAGGTTTGAATGTTGCAATCGAAGTGAAACATAAACACAAGCAAATTTTTTCCAATCAAAATGTTTATTTAATAACTTTAATGATACACCTTGGAGAATGGCCGTGAACCTTTATTACGGATTTCATAATTCCAATGAAACCATAACTATATGAATAATAATAAACCCAGTGGCGTACATACCAGGGTCGCAGGGGTCGCGGCTGCGACCGGGCCCGGCCCACCAGGGGGCCCGGCCGCCCCTGCGACCCGGTATGTACACACAGGGCCAGCCTCTTCCCCTGGGGGGCCCAGGAGCCGGTCACCCCAGGGCCCCCCGAGGCTGGCCCTGCTGACACCGGGCGGGTGGCCGGTCAGGCAGGCGGGCGCGTGAGGGAGCACTCAGTGCTTCCTCTTCAGCTCCCTCGCGCACCGCACTGATACCGGAGCCGGAAGATGACGTCATCTTCCGGCGCCGGCATCCCTACGCGGCGCGCAAGGGAGCTGAAGAGGAAGCACTGAGTGCTCCCTCGCGCGCCCGCCTGCCTGACCGGCCACCCGCCCACAGTGACCTGCCGCCCAGGGAATCCCCCCAGCACTCCAAAAGGTAAGGAGGCTGGGGGGATTAAATTTTAAACAAAAAACTAGTGTTAGTGTTTGAGTGTGTGTGAGTGTTAGAGTGAGTGTTAGTGTGAGTGTTAGTGTGAGTGTTAGTGTGTGTGAGTGTTAGAGTGAGTGTTAGTGTGAGTGTTAGTATGAGTGTTAGTGTGAGTGTTAGAGTGAGTGTTAGTGTGAGTGTGAGTGTTAGTAAGTGTGTGCGCAGTGTTAGTGTGTGTGAGTGTTAGTGTAAGTGTGTGTGAGTGTTAGTGTGTGTGAGTGTTAGTGTGTGTCTGCTAGTGAGTGTTAGTGTGTGTGAGTGTGAGTGTGTGTGTCTGCTAGTGAGTGTCAGTGAATGTGTTACTGTGTGTGTCTTACGGAGTGTGTGTGTTAGTGAGTCTGTTTGATGTCTGTTAGTGAGTGTGTGTTTGTCAATGAGAGTGTATGTTTTGTAAGTGAGTGTGTATGTATGTCTGTCGCTGAGTGTGTCTCTGTCAGTAAATGTGTGTGTCTGTTAGCTAGTGTGTATGCGCCTGTAAGTGAGAGTGTGTGTGTCTTCAGCACTTACCTTTCTCCAGCGCCGGACTCCCTTGGCGCTGGGGATCCCTCAGCCTCTCAGCCCTAACATGCACCACGCGACGAGGCTCAGTCAGCCTATAGAAAGCATTACCAATGCTTCCTATGGACGCTTCAGTGTGCCTCTAGCTGCTGTCGCAGAGACAGCCGTCAGAGGCTGGATTACCTCAGTGGCACGCAGCGTGCTCTCCGGAAACCGCTGGCGTTTCAGCTGCAGGGTTAAAACTAGAGGGACCTGACACCCAGACAACTTCATGGAGCTGATGTGATCTGGGTGTCTGTAGTGGTCCTTTAAAGCACCACTATAGTGCCAGGAAAACATACTCGTTTTCCTGGCACTATAGTGCCCTGAGGGTGCCCCCACCCTCAGGGTCCCCCTCCCGCCCGGCTCTGGAAGGGGGAAAAGGGGTAAACTTACCTTTTTTCCAGCGCTGGGCGGAGAGCTCTCCTCCTTCTCTCCTCCTCCTGGGCTGAATGCGCACGCGCGGCAAGAGCTGCGCGCGCATTCAGCCCGTCACATAGGAAAGCATTTACAATGCTTTCCTATGGACGCTTGCGTGCTCTCACTGTGAAAATCACAGTGAGAAGCACGCAAGCGCCTCTAGCGGCTGTCAATGAGATAGCCGCTAGAGGAAATAGGGGAAGGCTTAACCCATTCATAAACATAGCAGTTTCTCTGAAACTGCTATGTTTATGAAAAAATGGGTTAACCCTAGCTGGACCTGGCACCCAGACCACTTCATTAAGCTAAAGTGGTCTGGGTGCCTAGAGTGGTCCTTTAAGTGTGTGTGCATCTGCATGCACTGGTGTACATACCGCGGTCGCAGGGGTCGCAGCCCTGTAACCCCTGTGACCAGGTGCCCACCGCCATGTGTTGCGGCCCGGCCCGCGCGCGGTGGGGGGGGCCCACGGATCAATTTTCGCACCGGGGCCCCATGGGTCATGTGTACGCCACTGAATAAACCATAACTATAAAAACCAACATATTAACCATAACCACTTTCCAAGGCCCCGCCCCCCTCCAAAGCCAGGAACCATAAATATCTCTTCAACCAAATCCACCAAATCCACCCTCCTGTGATGACCAGGAGGGTGACTTATATCACATAATAATGTCACGACATAGGTTCCTGAAATAAAAAAGTGGGAGGGTGGGTGGGAACAGCAGCACAAATATTTTAATATAGCCAACCTTCAGATTTGTCTGGCACAAGCTGAGACAATTAATTTTGGCGCCCTTTAATTTATACCCCTTATTTTCCCTCCAAAATTGTCCTCGCATTGCTATCTACCAATCAGGGCTCATGCCCTGGTCGCGAGCTTGCCGCCTTTTCTGCCAGCGCGAGCTGCCTTGCAATTAACCCTAGCCTGCATTTAACCCCTAGCGCGAGCACTATACTTATCATCCACTTCGCTCCATCAAACCTCATGGGGCTGCTCCTTATGTAGTCCACATGCCTGACATTATTGATGTTGATTGCTGTGACACACACACATACACCTAACATTTTGGTTTTGGTTTTTTCTTGGGAACTCTGCTTTGGAGACCTGCAACACAACTATGAGTAATGTTCTGGAGGTCTATGATACACAAAGGAGTTTAAACCAAGGAGGTAAATAATGTTTAATTTTTCAGGACTTGTGGCATTTTATAACTGTGATAATGGGTGTTAGCAAGATTGATGATTTTACTCCGTCCAGGGTCCATACCTCTTTGGCAGGTGTGAGTGAGGGGCTTCTCTGGAAGCTCACGTTAGAGATCTGGAGAAGCAAATTGCAGCATTGAGAGATATTGACAATCTTGAAAGGGATCTGCTGCTCATTGAGCAGAGTTTAATGGGGACATGTAGTGGAGTGGGAGGAGATAAAACAGCTGTGGACCAGGCATGTAGCTGGGTAACATTACCAGTTTGCCATCTCCTGGGTGGTGGTGTCCAGCATGTTGCTGACAGAGTGGATAAAAAATTGTGATTGGTTGAGTATGTCCCAGCTGTCATTTTCCATATTGATACCAATAACAAAGTCAATGGAAAATGGAAGATCCTTTAGAATCAATTAAGGGAATTAGGAAGTAAACTTAAGAAAAGGATCTTTTTTAGAAAGATATATAAGAAAAGGCAGCGAGAGATTAGGGAGGTTAACGCTTGTCTAAAGTCATGGTGTAGAAGGAGGGTTTGGGCTTTTTATAGCACTGGAACAATTTTGCTCTTGGTTACAATCTTTATAGCTGTGATGGATTGCACATAAATGGAAGAGGTTCTGCTCTACTGGGGGCCAAGATGGCTAGAAGGTTGGAGAAGATTTTAAACTAGTGGTAAGGTGGGATAGACACATAAATCTACAAAATGGAGATAGGACAGAAAGGAGGTGGGCTTTAATTAAGCACAATGGGGTGGAGATTGGGGGAGGGGCAAGATCGGAACAGAGGAGGTATGTAATAGTAAAAAAAAATGCACATAAAGTAGAAGTGATTCATTATTATATTAAATGTATCTTACTAATGCAAGGACCCTAAATAACAAAATGGAGGAACTGCAAGCAATAGCGTATACTAAGCAATATGACATATTAGGCATAACAGAAACACAGTGGGATGAGACACATGACTGGGCAGTGAACTTAAATGGGTACACACTATTTAGGAAGGATAAGAAAAACAAGAAAGGTGGTGGGATATGTTTATATGTCAACCATGAGTTAAAGTCAAATCTTAAGCAAGTGGAATGTGACAAGCAAAATGTGGCAGCTTTACAGGTAGATATCTGCTTAAGGCAAAAGAAGGGAAATTAATTATTGGTTGGATATGTTATAAACCACCTAATGTTAATATTGATGAAGAAGAACTGCTGTTAGAGGAAATAGGGAAAGTTTATTGGAGATTTTAATCACATACATTGTGATACAGGGGCTATGAGTTCAGCAAGGGGGGGTCAGATTTTTGAACATGTTAAGTGACACCTTCATGTCACAACTGCTACAAGCACCAACTACAAAGGATGCTTGTCTGGATCTGGCTATAACAAACATTGTTAATCTTTTGACCAACATTCAATCAGGGGAGCACTTGGGAAGTAGTGATCACAACATGGTGGGTGTCTTTTAAAATAAACTTAAAAAATGCAGAAGCACATGGGGTATACTAAAACATATAATTTAAAAAAGACACATTTCAATAAGGGCAGCTTTACAATATAGTGATTGGCATCAACTATTTAGTAAAAAAGCGGAGGATAGATGGAATAGCTTCAAATATTAGAAAGGTAAATTTCTCAGTATTATTACATTTATATAGTGCCAACAAATTCCGTAGCGCTTTACAATGGGTGAACCATTGTATGTATGTACCATTGGATAATAAATTTCAAAGAAACACATTAAAACCAATGTCGCATAGTGGGAAAGTAAACCAGGGGATTACAAATAAGAAAAGTGCATTCAAAGCGTTTAAATTGGACAAATCAGAGGCATCCTATATAAGATATAAGGAAGCCAATAATGTACGCAAAAAGGCAACTAGAGTGGTTAAACTAGAAAACTGGAACTTGATTGCCAAAGAGAGCAAAACAAACCCCAAAACACTTTTTGAGTACATAAATTCTAAAAACAAAATAAAAAATAAAAGTGTAGATACTTTGAAAACAGAGACGGGCATGTTAGTTAATATAGTCCAGGAAAGGGCAAACATTTTTAAAAACATTTTTTTCTCAGTATATATTAAGGAGGATGTGATGGCAAAATATATGCAAATGATAGCTGCAAAAAACTTGCAGAAAAATTGTGATTGGATGACTCAAGACAAGGTGCTACAGCAGCTAAAGAAAGTTAATGTAAACAAAGCTTTGGTTCCTAACTGTATTCACCCATGAGTACTTAAAGGTACACTATAGTCACTAACATAACTACAGCTTAATGTAGTTGTTCTGGTGAGTATTGTCAGTCCCTGCAAACTTTTTGCAGTAAACACTGTTTTTCCTGAGAAAATGCAGTGTTTACATTACAGCCTAGGGACACCTCCACTGGCCAATCCTCAGATAGCTACTAGAGGTGCTTCCTGGGGCTGCTGCACACTGTGCAGCACTAACATTCAGTCTCTCCAGCCTCTGGATGGAAACACTGAACTTTCCTCATAGGGATGCATTGATTCTTTGCATCTCTATGAGGAGATGATTGGCCAGGGCTGTGTTTGGCTTGTGCTGGCTCTGCCTCTGATCTAACCTCCTTGATACTCTTAGCCAATCCAATGCTTTTGTATGGGAAGCATTGTGTTTGGCTAAGATCACCATTTCTGTTGATGTCAGCTAAGAAGGCAGATCAGGGACAGAGTCAGCACCATCAGGCTGGAATAAAGGTAAGACTTTACTATATTTAGGAGTCGGGGGTGGGGGGAGTCAGACAGTCAAACACAGACAGTCAAACACAGTAACAGGCACACAATCACAAACTGGCATTGGCACACAGTCATACACACATTATTATTAGGCATGCAGACACTCACGCACGCTGATAGGCACACAAACACTCAGTTAAAAGCAGATAGTCACACATACAGGCACACACACACACACACCAGCACAGCTACAGCGACACACACAATTGGAGTTACACACAGTTACAGTCACACACAGGCAGACAGTCACACATATACACATAGGCAGGCAGTCACACACACAGAGGCAGTCTGTCAGACAGTCACACACACACAGGCAGGCAGACACACAGGCAGGCAGGCAGTCACACACAGACAGACAGTCACACACACGGGCAGGCAGTCACACAAACAGGCAAACAGTCACACACAGGCAAGCAGTCAAAGTCACACACACACACACACATATAGACCCCGGTGGAGAATAATGAAGACCTCCACCCGGGTACCTGTTTTAACTCCCCATGCACTCCTGTCACCCGGCCTTGTGTGAGCTGTGTTGGCCACATGGTACCCCCTGGCACAGCTTGCACACCCCTAAGGCCGGCCCTGAGTATAGATGAGATCTACTTGAATTTTGCCACGGCATTTGATACGGTTCCTCACAGTAGGTTAGTGTTCAAACTAAATGAAATTCGTCTAGATGAGAAATCTTGTTCTTGGGTAGAACATTGGCTTAAAGATAGAATACAAAGATTTGTCATTAATGGTACATTTACAAGCTGGGCAAAAATGGCAAGTGGTGTGCCTCAGGATTCTGTTCTATGACTGCATCTATTTAACATATTTATAAATGATCTTGAAATAGGCGTTAAAAGTCATGTTTCGGTGTTTGCAGATGACACAAAACTTTGTAAAGTAATACAATGTGAGCAGGATATTACTTTGCTGCAGAGGAATTTAGATAGATTGGGGGGACTGGGCACACAAATAGATAAAATTTAATGTAGAAAAATACAAAGTTATGCACTTTGGGGTAAGGAATGCGCAAGCAACTTACGCCCTAAATGGTAATTAATTAGGGATAACAACAAATGAAAATGATTTGAGAATTGTTATAAACCAATGGTTTCCAAACTTTTTAGGTTCAAGGTTTAGGTTTTATATTTCAATATTTTTCCAAAGTGCCCTAAGTCAATAAAACTTCTAGGTTTTATATCTGTAAAGCGCTGTGGCACATACTGGAGCTATAGTATACTGTATAGTGTTGGTATTTGATTGAAGGGTGCTTGTACATAATTTTACTGTTTTAATACAGGAGTGTGTTTGTATTTAATGTTTACATTTGATTGCATGGGTGTATTTGAATGTATTGTTTTCTTTTAAATGCGGGTGTGCATTTGTGTTTGTGTGAAGGGGTGTGTTTGTATGTAGTGTTGGTGTTTGAATGCAGGGGTGTACTTGTGTGTAGTGTTGGCATTTCTTAATAGGAGTTTGTTTGTAAGTAGTTTTAATGTTTGATATGCTGGGATATGTGCTTATTTGCAAACACATACCTTACACATACAAACATACCTTCACAGACATACACTGGCACACACACAGATACATACACATATGCAAACATATACCTACACAGGCACATACACACACAGGCATACATACAAACATTTACCTACACACACATACCTACATACACACTGGCATACACAGATATACACATACACTCACTGGCACACCCAAATCCACACAGATACGCACTGACATTCAGAGATACACACACACAGATACACACCTACACATACACACTGGCACTCACACAGATACACACATAACTACACATACAAAACACTGGCACACACACAGATACTCACAGATACACATACACACTGTCACACACAGACATACTGGCACACACACATACACTCACACATACAAACTGGCATGCACATATACACACACAAATCAAAATTTTACATCTATTTTGTATTTGGTCTTATTTGTACCAAGAAAGCTTCTTTAAACAACACCTATCGGGGGCGTGGATTGAGCACTGAGCTGAATGGCAGCTTGAGAGAAGGGCTCTGTCCCAGGCACCTGTAATCCTTGCTAATCTCCACAGCATCCAACCATCCACCTAACAAAAATTACCACACGCCACCCCTTCTCCGATGGTGGCCAACCCCCCCCCACCCAAAAAGAAACAAAACCAAGCCTATTCACGCAGGTGGCCAGGCCGCGTGTGTCCAGCCAAGATGGTGACCGTCCCGAACTGCGGGAATCAGCCGCCAGCACAAATGATGCGGCGGACTGCCAGCCCCATCAGGGAGAGAGTGAACATCTGCTCCACCACATAGGGGACCTCAAAGCCTACATAACCAAGAGCACACAGGAGATCACATCTGAAGTGCGAGCGATGGGACAATGAATGGCGGCACTCGAGGACCAGGTGGAGACGGTGGCAGATGCACACAACACATTGGCCGACTGTACCATAGCAGGCAGGTACAAGACCTAGAGGGAGTCGTGGAGGACCTCTCTAACCAATCCCACCACAACAACTTGCTCCTCCAAAGGATTCCAGAGGTGGTGGTGGAGGACAGCCTACAAGATCTTAAAACTTCACCCGCTAGCCCCAGACATAGGGTGGCTGGGAGGTGGACCACATCCACAGGGCCTTGCGCCCTTGATGCTTAGAGGGAGAACAGCCCAGGGACGTCATCATGCGCCTACACCATTTCTCTACAAAGGCAGCAGTCCTGAAGGGTGCAAAAAGCAAGGATCTCCAACTACATGGCAGAAAGATCCTCCTCTTCCCTGAGATATGTCCGATGATGCTGCAGCAGAAACGAAGAGCCTGGAGACCGCTGACATACCTCCTGCGAGAACAGAAGATCCGGTTCGCCTGGGGCCATCTGTTCAAAATCGTGGCCTTCCACAAGGCAAAAACCGCAGTAATGCCCCCTTTTACATCAACAAATTTCTGCATACTGTGCCCCCTCCCTCTGGAGGGAAGAAGCGAAGGCGCACCGCTTATCTGGAAATTAGACGCTCTGTAGTCAGCCCGTCTAATATAGGTGGTTTGTGTCAGGCTAAATCTTGGTGTATATAGTTTATGCCGGGCACCGGTGTCCTGTCTTGACTAGAGTGTCTAGGTGTAAATTTCAGTCGCTAGGCCGGCGAGGCTGAGCAGATTCTGGTGTACATTCCGTCTGCTAGTTCTCAACCTATCTTGGCTAAGTGTGCCCTGTTGTAAATTCAGCCACTAGACTATTGATTGAGTAGATAGACTAAATGGGTACTGTTGTAAATTCCGCCCACTAGTTCGCTATATGTGGTACTTGGGGAGCGTAGACTAACCGAATCCTGGTGTAAATAGTTTGTATTGTAGAGAGGAAGGACATTGGAAGAATGAGTGTCCATAGAGAGAGCATTATGAAAATAATAGACAAGGAGAGAGAAGAGTACGGGGAGGTTATAGTGGTAGTTATAGAGGAAGAGGAAGTTTTGGAGGGAACGGTGGGAATAGTAGAGGGAGTGTTCAAGGAGATAGATATTATCCACCTACTCAGAGACCAAGAGATAGAGAGGATAGAGATTTTGTGGGTCTGGCTGAAACAACATGGAAGATACCGACCAGGCTCCATCCCCCTTGGCCGAGTGGAGCCTATTGTCGATGTAGCAATAGGGGGAAAGAGAAGTTATTTCATGATTGACACTGGTGCTGAACATACCGTGGTGACTAAACTAGTGGCTCCGCCTTCAGGAAAAACTATAACTGTGATAGGAGCTACTGGGAGAAGCGCAGCTAGACCGGTTCTTAAGTCGCACTTGCATTCTGGGAGGCCATTTGATGAAGCACCAGTTCCTATATATGCCAGAATATCCGATTCAACTTCTAGAACAAGATCTATTATCGAAGCTTCAAGCCCAGATAACTTTTCTACCCAACGGATCAATGTCTCTGAGGTTTAATGGGTTACCAGGCATAATGGCGGTATCAGTGCCAAGGGAAGAAGAATGGCGCTTCTACTCCATAATGACAAGTGTAAACCCTAAGAGTGATGAACCTTTATTTGACATTCCAGGAGTATGGGCAGAGAATAATCCACCTATACATATTGAACGAAAGCTTGGGGCCTATCCTGTGAGCCTACGTCAGTATCATATATCTCAAAAGGCTAAGAAAAACATACAGACCTACTTGGATAAGTTTGTAAGGAAAGCCCCAGCGAATTTATATTGGATCTGTGTTAAGAAAGCATATTCAGAGTTACCACAAGATTGGGAAGGGGCATGCGTATTAGGTATGCTCAACCCATCCTTGTTGCCAATTGAGACAGGAGAGACCTTGGGAGTTAAGGTTTATGATGTAAATCAGAAAAAGAAGCGAGCATCCTTGAATATAGGTAGCTGGGAAGATGATGAGTGGCCTCCCCAACGCATTATTAATTATTATGGACCTGCTACTTGGGAAGAAGATGGTACCTATGGATATAGAACCCCAATATATATGCTCAACCGTATTATAAGACTACAGGCGGTGGTTGAGATTATCACTAATGAGACAGCTCAAGCACTTAATCTTCTAGCTAAGCAAAATACTCGGATGAGATCAGCCATCTATCAAAATAGATTAGCTCTGGACTACCTATTAGCAGTAGAGGGAGATGTATACGGAAAGTTTAATCTCAGCAACTGTTTGCACATGATGATGAAGGGCGGGCAGGTGCTGAACTTACAAGCCACATGGTTAAATGTACCTACTCAGGTCTGGAATGGGTATAATCCTAGTAGTTGGTTTGGAAGTTGTATGAGCAGCTTGGAGGGATTAAGGCATTAGTAGAAGGATTAGTATTCATTATATTCTTATGTCTCTTTCTGCCCTGCCTAATTCCATTAGTGGTCAGATCTATACGTAGTATCATAGAGAGTACTATAGAAAGAAAGACAGCTGCTCATGTAATGGCGGTCTATAGATATGAATCCCTAGCCCAAAGAGGACATATTCAGGATGAGGAATGCTGAAGGAGTTTGTGATGATGCTAAGATACTTACAAGGTCTGTTCTGGTCCATGGCTACTTGAGAGGTGTTGGTAAACTATTATTGGTGATGCATCTGGAATAATTTTGTATCAGAGGCATCAAAGGGGGGAATGTGTTGGAATTTCGGTGAAATGTAAATTTAGTAGGCAGAGATTTCCACATGGCATATGTGTATGTTAGATCAGTTAGTTAGTTACATGTAGCCAAGATACTGTCATCAATGTACTGAGCATGTGCAGGAATGCAGGAACTGAAATCACATTCCTTTCTCCTTTGTTTCGGATGAGCCATGTGGTCTGCCCATATAAGGAAATCCAAATCCTGTCCACTGATTGGTTAAGGGTATGTGCGGGTGGAGCTATTAATGGGAGGAGTTATAGTTCTATAAAAAAGCATGTACTCCATGTGTTCGGCCCTCAGACCTGTTTTGGAACGTTAGTTCATCTGAGACCCGATCGGTATGTTAATAAAGACCTCTTACTTCATGAAAAATTGCATCCATCTCTCTGTGTCTGGCTTCTGCAAGTTTACTCTGTTACATCAGTAGGCTGGGAGGAAGAATTGTCTGCAAATATTAAAGGGACCCGGATCACTCTGCCAAAGGGCTGCAGCACCGACTGGGGCCCCAATGAAACCTGCCTGGGGGGGGACTGTCTGCGTGGATTCCTGCTGGCATTGCCAATACTACAGGAGTCAATACTACGGTCGCGTTCTTATAGAGCTGCGGTACCAGACTGTGCTCCTGTTTAGCAGAAATGCATTTTAATTATGAAGAAAGATTAACAAATTGAATTATCTTCGAAAAAATAGCACCTCAGAGGGAAAATGATATCAGATTCTGTACAGATGTACAGAATGCATGCACACAGCAACTGGAAGCATACTTGCAAAAAACAATGTTCAGGGAAATAATTTTTTATTGTGGGTTAATGTCTTCTTGATCCAAGGATAAACCTGACTGCCATTCTGGGGTCAAGAAGTTTTTTCTTTCCTAATTTGATGCAAAATTGGAAGTTCTACAGACTGGGTTTTTTGCCTTCTTTTGGCTCAACAGCAAAAAAAGGAAGTGAGAAAAGTTGAACTTGATGGATGCATTTTTCTTTTCAGGCGATGTAACTTTTTATGTTTCTGCATACTTTAAAATGAAAGATGTCATGCTTATTTTCTGTATCTTTGTGTATTGTCTCTTAAATTGTAATGGAACTTACCTTCTCCACATCGAGCTGCTGCCTGCTCAGGTCATATGGGTTGAACGCTCCATGCAGTCACACAGCCTGAGAACTGAAATAGAGAATGTACACATACTCACCAATTTGGCGCTAGCAAAGCGTTTCTTCACTAGGGTTGCGGAGGCTGAGTTAACCAGACAGTTGCTAATTCATTGTATTGATTCAGACGCTGCCTGCTCGAATTGTGTGTCCTTATATAGTTTAAATATATGTGAAGTAACACCCGCACTTAAAATGACCACGTCATCTAGGCTACCACATTTCCATAGCAGTCTTGAACAGTAAGTTATAGCTAGGGCAGCTGAATTACTAAGTTCTGGTACTTGAGATTTATAGGCTGGGCCAAGTCACTGGTGCTTGTGTCACACTGAAAAAGGACACAGCACATAGAAAATACAGTCAAGCAAAAATTACTGGTGTAATTTTGATCTGCTTATTCAGACATTTACTTTGGGGTTCTAAAATCATATCAACACCATGACTCCAATGCTTGATATCTGTAAGGCTCCAATGCTACTTGATTTTTTTTAAAATCAAAGTTTTTATTGATGGATATGTTTAGCATAGCAAAAATATAATAGACAATAAATTAACAAAGCTAATATGCCAGATTACACTCAGGGCCGGCCTTAGGGGTGCGCGAGCTGTGTGGCCTCATAGGGCGCCATGGGAGCAGGGAGTGCCATGCGGCCGACAGTTCACACATTGCCGGCCGGGATTATAAAAAACAACAACAAAAAATTGTGGCAGGGGCGGAGTTTACCGTGCAGCGAAGAAAGAGCTAAACTGACGGCGGGGGCGGAGCTAAAAGTGCCAGGTAACTGCTGCAGGCGGAAGCAGGAAGGAGTCCATGCTTCCCCAACAACCAGTTTCTAGGAGCTGCACCGCCTCCACTACTCCATAATGAACAGAGGTAACTGTGTGTGTCTATGTGACTGTCGGCCTGTGTGTGTGTATCTTTGTGACTACCTGTGTGTGTGTGTGTGACTGTCTGTCTGCCTGTGTGTGTGTGTGACTGTGCCTGTGTGTGTGTGTCTGCCTGTGTGTCTGCCTGTGTGTCTGCGTGTGACTGTCTGTCTGTGTGCATGTATGACTGTGACTGTCTGCCTGTGTGTGTGTGTGACTGTCTGCCTGTGTGTGTGTGTGACTGCCTGTGTGTGTGTGTG
>OW240915.1:110797562-110855221 GCA_933207985.1 Pelobates cultripes
TCCCTGTGTCTCTCCCCTCTCCCCATCTCTCTCCCTCCCCCTTTCCCTGTGTCTCTCCCCTCTCCCCATCTTTCTCCCTCCCCCCTTTTCTCTCCTCCCTCTGAGTGCCACCGGACCGGCCACCCGGTGGCACTTATGTGCGCAGCCCCCAGGTCCCGCCCTGAGTTAGACGTTATCCTTAGTCCTAGGTGTGATACTACTCTGCGTGCTGGATCAACTATAATCCTGACATATACAAAGACATGATTTCCTTCAAACATCTGCTGAAAATGGGTCAAAGTCCAAGTAGACAATGGGACAGCAATGGCATATATAAACCATCAAGGTGGAATGATCCTGTAATATTTTTGTGCTCAAAGAAATCTGGAGAGTATTTCAGATATTTATCTGCCAAGGAAAAAAAGTTGCAGATTTTCGGAAGTCAGAATTACATAGACCCAGGAAAGTGGAAGCTAAATCCAGATATTTTTCAGATGATATGCTACAGATGGTGAAAGCCAGAAATAGATCTTATGGACACCTGTACAAACATAAAAGTTCCATCCTTTTACTCAAGAAGATTCGGACTAAGAGCTCGGAATCAAGATGCCCTATCCTGAATTGGAACTTTTGCATGAGTAATGTCTTTCCTCTGATTTTGAGAATTCTCAAGAAAATCTTGAAAGAAGGTATGGAAGTATATCGACATTCTCATATACTGGATGAGGTAAACTTGGTTTCTGTTTCTTCTCCGATTGTCACAGAAAGACCATTGGGAGATTCCCGTCAAGAAGAATCAAATGTTACAAGGGCCAGTCTTTCACAAAAATGCATCCTTGGTCCAAACTGAAGGCCTGGAGATTGAAAAAGAAATATTTTTAAATCCTGAAAGCTAGGAGGTCTACCCGACAAGGTAATGGTTACCATGCTAAAAATCTAATTATGCATTACAGGTGGAATCTCCTCAAAAAAGTAAGAGAACAGATGTGGATCAGGAGAGTATAACCAGGAAAGAAATTCTATTTCAAGAGAGTTAGTACGAAAGGGTATTTTTAATCTAACAATATAATCTCAAATTCATGTCAGAATGGAATAAAAAGAAAATCGATTTTTTAGATGTGACACTTTCAAATCGTGGACCCAACATAATATCCAAATGTTTTTTTTTAAGAAAACAGATAGAAATAGCTTTGTACGTAGACACAGCTGTCATTATGACCCTTAGTTCAGTGGAATTGCCAGGAGTCAATTCACACAGGTCCGTCGCAATTGCTCAAGTTTAGAGGATTTCCAACAACAAGCAGGTTACATAGTTACATAGCTGAAAAGAGACTTGCGTCCATCAAGTTCACCCTTCCTCACATATGTTTTTGCTGTTGATCCAAAAGAAGGCAAAAAACATAGTCTGAAGCGCTTCCAATTTTGCAACAAACTAGGAAACAATTCCTTCTTGACCCCAAAATAGCAGTCAGATGTCTCCTTGGATCAAGCAGCTATTACCCCACTAAGTAGAAATTATATCCCTGTATGTTATGTTTTTGCAAGTATTTATCCAATTGCTGTTGAAACATCTGTATCGATTCTGATAAAACTACCTCTTCAGGCAGAGAATTCCATATCCTTCTTGCTCTTACTGGTAAAAATAACAAAACCTTTTCTTTGCCTTAGATGAAATCTCCTTTCTGCCAGTCTAAATGTGTGACCTTGTGTCCTATGTATAGCCCTGTTTATGAATAGATTTCCAGATAATGGTTTGTACTGGCCCCGAATATATTTGTATAATGTTATCATATCCCCTCTGAGGCGCCGTTTTTCCAAACTAAAGAGATTTACATTATTTAAACTTTCTTCGTAACTAAAATGCTCAATTCCTTTTATCAATTTTGTAGCTTGTCTCTGCACTTTTTCTAGTGCCATGATATCCTTCTTTAGAACAGGTGCCCAAAATTGCACAGCATATTCAAGGTGTGGATTTATAAAGAGGCAAAATTATATTTTCATCCTGAGAATTTATGCCCCTATTTATACATGACAAAACCTTATTGCCTTAGCAACTGCAGATTGACATTGCATATTGCTCCCTAATTTGTTGTCTATAACAATTCCCAAATACTTCTCGTGTGTGATTATCCCTAATTTACTACCTTAGGAAACTAATTTCTAAGGTATATAACAAAAAGATTTGAAGATTAATATAAATCTCATAGATAAAGGGATCAGATTCAAAGATAAAAAAAAAAAAAAAAAAAAAAAATTTGAACATGCTTTTATTTCTAAGTACTTACCATTTTAAAATTAAGAGAATGCTTTCAAAATACTGGCCAATCATACAGGAAGATGAGATATTGGGCCCTTTTCTCAGTGTCCTCCAACAATATATATAAAAAAAAAATGTTTAAACTCTCTGGCTTCAAATTACAGCATAAAACACACTCAGAAAGATTTTTAAAAAAATAATATGTGGGTTTTAGAGGGTGCCTACAATGTAAAACAATTGAAAATAAAATCAGTATTAAAATGGATTTTATTAGTACAGTGTCTGGTAAAAAAAATATTGGATAAAAGAGGCGGTAGATTGCCACACGGACTATGTGGTATAACAAAAACAATATGTCGGTAGAACAAAAAGGAAGTTAAAAATCAGATTCCTTGAACACTAGAATAACATAAGGAAAAGAGTAAATAACCACACAGTTCCAGTTCACTGTAACACGTGCCCTTATTTTAA
Organism: Pelobates cultripes; assembly: GCA_933207985.1. Classification (NCBI taxonomy): domain Eukaryota; kingdom Metazoa; phylum Chordata; class Amphibia; order Anura; family Pelobatidae; genus Pelobates; species Pelobates cultripes. Next base: position 110,800,270 of record OW240915.1, read on the forward strand.
ATGGCATGACTTAATCTGTCTAGGTATTGGACATTTTAAGCCACATTGGAGAGAAGGAAATAGGGATGATAGATTGGCGCAGCGTGTGACCTTCTGGATACATCAGCTGGGCACTCTGGAACCCGGGAGTCTCAACGCTGAAGTAGATATATGTTTTTATGATGTAAATGGGCATGTTCATCTACATGTGTGGATGTACATATAAATAACTGGTTCATCTAAGTATATGGATGTACATATGAATAAAACTCATCGTATCAGACCCAGTATTGGTTGATTATATCCTTTTTTTTTCTTTTTTTCATTTTTCTATTTCTATTTATTTATTATTTGATCTTATTTTCTATTTATATTTTTTCATTTAAATTTTTTGATTTTTTTTATTTCTATTTATTTTTGTAATTTTTATTTACATTGATTTAAATTTTTTCACATTTATCTTTACATTCACATTTATCATTTTTACATTTATTTTTATTACATACTTTTCATAATCTTCATACACATTCCCCATTTTTTCACGATATTTATGTTCCCATCCACATACAGCTTAATGAACAGTTCCCATATTTTAATTTATGTTTGTGTTACACTTAGCCGAATGAAGTGCTATGGATACACCCCGAAATAGAGAAATTTCAGCTGTTGCATATTTATGTATGTAGTAGCTATTCAGTTAATTTATTAAAACGCCCATTATCTATTAATAAGGGATTAGGGTTTTTACACACTACAATCCTTCTCTATAGGAGGTATAGTATCCATTAGTACCTCTAAGGTATCCATATAAGTTCTATTTTTCCTTCTGAATTGGTTCTAATTGTGTTCATGCATTTATATTGATTTTGAGCATGTCAGACCACCGTCATGCAGACTCTCCTATAGGGAAGATCTTATCGACGACTGCATTGCAAACCGAAGGTGGAACACAAAATGGCCGCCGAATGGAACACACACGTCATCAACATGAGCCATTTAATATTGGTGAACCGGAAGTGACATCGGAGGATGTAATCCGGACGGAGAAGACCAGGAAAACTTAATTTGAAGATGCAAGACAACACCCACTGAATCACCAATAAGAAGAAATTTGGGCCACATAAAAGGAGAGACTCAAGGGGAGAGGGTTATTATTATTATGTTATTTATTTAGCGCCAACAAATTCTGCAGCACTTTACAGTGGGTGGACGAACAAACATGTAGTTGTAACCAGACAAGTTGGACACACAGGAACAGACGGATTGAAGGCCCTGCTCAATGTGCTTACATGCTAGAGTGAGTGGGATAAAGTGATACAAAAGGTAAGTTTAGTATTAGACTAATGACAGTTGAGGCTGGGTGAGCATCTAACGGGGGAGGGAAGTGAGTTCCACAGGAGCGGTAAACTGCTTTTTACTTGATGATTTTTGCAAATTGTTCAATTTGATTTTATTTGGTTGCTAACACTTTTCAGTGGTCCCTGAAGAAATCCTTTTGGACAAAACTTGTAGGACCTGATCCATCACCAAAATATACATATTTTTTATTTGTTTTATACTTTTTATACTAAATAAAGCAGAATTTTTATATTCCTCGACTTGAGTCTGGCCCTTCATGCTACAGCGTCATTGCCAGAGAAAGAAACATTTTTGGATCAGCCCCCCACTTCCATTAGGGGAGGCACCCTAAGGCGATTACATCTCTTTCATTCTGTGAGTGTAACCCAATAAGCGCACACTCCGTCCATCTAGACCACTTCTGCCCATTGGAGTGGTCTGGGTGCCAACTCCCATCACCATTATAAACCGCAATAATTACCTTGCAGAGTTAAGTCCTCCTCTAGTGGTTGTCTATCAGATAGCCACAAGAGGGACTTACATTTTCTTAAAACATGAAAAGGGTGTTAAACGACGCTGGGGGTCCTCAAGCTATGGATGAGCACCTCCAGTGTCGCCAGAATCCCCATAGGAAATGCTTTCTAATGTATTGGTCTAATGCACGTGCGCAGCCATGCGCATTACTTCAAGCAGACGTTGGCAGGGGAGGAGCCTGACCCAGCGCCGAGGGACATCAGCACTGGATTCAGGTAAGTCACTGAAGGGGTTTTAACCCCTTCAGCAACATGGGATGGTGGGTGGGAGGGAGAGGTGCACTGCAGGATTCTGCAGTGCCAGCAAAACGGGTTTGTTTTCCTGGCACAGGAGAGCGCCTTTAACCATTTTTTAACAGTGTTGCACTATTATATGTTTTTATGTTTGTAGATTAACAGCTGTATCCTCTATATTGCATTGGTTGCATTTGTATCTGACTTAGTAATGTGGCTGCTGTGTAGGGGGAGGAGAGTTCTTTTATAATGTCCTTACTTTTAATATTCCTATTCTATCAGCTGAGAGGGAGGAGTTTCACTGATATGTGATGCGGACGTGAATATTAGCCAAGAAAAGGTAATTACACTACAACTGGGTAAGACTTTTTAGTCACTGGAGATTTTAGCTATCCAGAAACTGATTATGTTAGGGACTAGTGATGTCGCGAACCGTTCGCGACATCACTATTAGGGACTAGTTCATCTAGAACAAGTTTTTGAACATGTTACACAATGCCTAGAATAGATGCTTTTCTGGATGCAGTAGTAATTAATCATTTTAAATGATAAAAAGCTAAAAGTGCAATAAATATGGTATAAAAATGTGCAACAGCACCCTCACTGAAATGTAACAATATTCCCCTTTAATTCTCAGAGACTTTTTGAAATTGTTAAAGAATGATATTCATTACAATGTTTGGCAAAGATATTAAAGTTAATGTAAACAAAGTCCCGGGGCCAAATTTTATTCACCTATATGTGCTTAGAGTAGAAATATTCATACCACTGTTTTTACATTTTTCAGGATTCTTTTCTTTTAAGAATTATACCAGAGGATTGTATTAAAGCAGGTGTGGTGCCTATACTTAAAAAGAGTTCAAAAGCTCAGCCCGGAAACAAAGACCCATGAGAGTAACATCCGTGGTTGGGAAATTATTTTAAATATTAAGGGAGAATGCTCAAGAAATCATTTATAACAAGATTATAATTAGCAAGAATCAGCATAGAATGAAATGAAAGGCAGGTCATTACAAACTAAATTAATTGCATGCTATGAAGAAGTTAGTAGAAATAAGTCAGGGTGATGCAGTATGTGTGACCTACTTGGATTTTGCTAAAGCATTTGATACAGTTCCACACAAAAGGTTACTAGTGAAACTGAAATCAGTTGGTTTAAAAAAAAAAAAAAAAAATGTATGTTTTGGGATAGAACACTGGCTTAAAGATAGAGTTGCAATAAGTAGTTGTAACAGAAAACTTTTCAAATTTTTTTCCAAAAGTTTTAACTGGAGTGACTCATGGTAATGTCCTGGGGCTACTTCTCGTTAATCTATTTATAACATTTGTCGATGTTTGCAGATGACACAAAACTAGGTAAAATTACAGGCTGAACATTACATAACTTACTTATAACTCTACAGAGGGATTTGGATAAATTGGGGGACTGGCCAGGCAAGTTGCAGATGAGAAAGGACTTGGGAGCAATTATAGATCACAAACTATACTACAGTATGCAATGCCGGTGTACTAATTTTTTTTGCAGAAACAGAATATTCAATTATACAAGTTGTTGATCCAAGGAGAAATCTGATCACCATTATGGAGTCAAAATGGATCCCCCCCACTTTTGTTACATAATTGGTAATGGCTACAATCGTTTTTGCCTTCTACTGGATCCACAGCATAAAAGAATGGGCTTCATGATTGAACGTGTTGGACTTTATTCTTTTTTTTACCTAGACAACTGTGCAACTAACAGACCAGGGCACAGCATTTCAATTCATATGCTACGACGCAGGTCTAAAAGTTACTCGCAACAGGGTCCATGACACACTCAACAGGAATGAGTTTTCATTTGCCGATAAAGGGCAAGATATTTCTTCTACATGTATCATCATTCTTTTCAGTTACCAATTTCTTTTTCTTTCCACACTATACATGATTAATATAATTCCACTTTGTTCTGTTTGCAGCAATGGCAGAATGTCATCTGCATTTTTACTTTTATTAAAACAATAATGCAAAAGGCAAACCTTTCAGAAGATTCAATAACACAATAGCTAAAAGCAAATGTCGTCTAATTTCAAGCCTCTGTAAATTTAGTTACAGATGTACACAAACCCGACCCATAACCTTCTATAAACGTGTCGATATTCATTGATTTAACAATATATTTTCTTCATGAAAGAACCAATCTGTTAAATTGTGCATATATATTCTTTCAAAAACAAACTCTGCTTTGCTGTCTGCAAAGACCAAAGGTCCTGCAGTGTCAAGAAGTACAATTTCCTATCCTTAGAATAAGCACAGTTTTAATCCTGTAATGCTTGAATGGCTTTCAGAAATTGTTAGTGCAACCACATTACATTATAGGCTTGATTTTCTCTATCATAGGAAATGTCTATCAAATATGCCTTTAACAGTTTTGTGTCCCACTTTGCTTTAAGACACACCTACATTCTGACTGTATTTACTGTATGTGTAGAACATTCCACTTCATGCACAAGCCAGATATACAATTTTCTGATGGCGTCAGCACTTCAATGACCCAATGTCAAAGTTTCTCTTCAGAAATAGATCCTAAGATTCCATGTAACTTGTTCAGTCTGAATCAGAGTTTCTGTGGCAAGACTTGCGCTTCTTTTTTTTCTTTTTCTTCTTCTTCTTGTCTTTTTTCTTTTTCTTTTTCTTGTGCTTTTCCCTTGATCCTGCCGAACTGGAGCTGCTATCACTACTTTCATCAGATGTGGAGTCCTCCAGTAGTTTTTTCAGTTGCTCGATCCTGAGAAAAAAAAAAAAATGTTAACGTGCACAAACTTGTTAAAGGACCACTATAGGCACCCAGACCACTTCAGCTTAATGAGGTGGTCTGGGTGCCTGGTCCAGCTAGGTTTAACCTTTTTTTCTATAAGCATAGCAGTTACAGAGAAGGCTGGTGGCTGTCTCATTGACAGCCGCTAGAGGGCTTCCGTGCTTCTCACTGTGATTTTCACAGTGAGAAGACGCCAGCGTCCACAGGAAAGCATTGAGAATGCTTTCCTATGGACTGGCTGAATGCGCGCACGGCTCCTGCCGCGCATGCGCATTCAGCCGCAGAGGAGGAGAGGAGGCGGAGGGGAGAGCTCCCCGCCCAGCGATGGAGAAAGAGGTAAGTTTAACCCCTTCCTCCCCCTAGAGCACGGCAGGAGGGGGTCCCTGAGGGTGGGGGCACCCACAGGGCACTATAGTGCCAGGAAAACGAGTATGTTTTCCTGGCACTATAGTGGTCCTTTAACCCCTTAAGGACCAAACTTCTGGAATAAAATGGAATCATGACATGTCACACGTCATGTGTCCTTAAGGGGTTAATGTTGCAAAAAAAAATTAAAATATTTGCATCAAATTTTTTACATTGTAATTACATGAGTTTTGGCAAGTCATGACAGCGATTAATTTTTAAAAAGGAACAATGCTGGATACCACATACATTCCTGGATGTATATTTTAAAAAAAAAGCCTGAGGTACACACAGCAGTCCCATCTACATTAATTTTACTTGTTCGGTTTCCGCTTTTTTCCCCCTTTAACACTGCCTCTTTACCTATTCATCATTCAATGGGTTTTCTTCCTGAAATATTTAGTTTCCAATTCAACATCTAGGCTTTGTGGAAGCGTGCAATAATATTCCAAAACTTGTTTTCGGTTGATGACAAATACAGAAATTATGTGTTACTTATCGTAATTCAACACAATTATACATTTGATTTCTCTCTCATATACTGTCTCTTTAATATGACATCACATCCCCCCCCATAAAAAAAAAAACCTAATTAAAAAAAAAAAAAAACTGATGCTGACAAAAGCAGAGGTTGCTGAAGCTAGCACATCGCCAGATATTACCTCATTTGCTTTTCCTGATGTTCTCTCTCTTTTATTAAACCATACATTGGATCTTCATGAGCCTTAGGAAAAACACAAGATATTTTATTAGTTTTCTATTACTTTTGAATATTATACATTTCACTGTCTAAAAAGCATATCAGCTACTTGAACGATGATATAATGCACACACTTTTGGCATGGAACATTGGGACAAAGCTTCAGCAGCATATTAATTCATTTTTCGTGTGTTTAAAGGTAGAATACAGTCCAAAGATAAAGCTGCATTAACAGAAAATGAAGTCACGTTGTATGTAACTGTTGTGCAAACAAATGTCTAGACCAAATTCAGAACCTAGGTAATGTCACACATATACATAAGCACTGCTACTCTCACAAGTTATAAAGGAGAGACACTAAATGGTTGAATGCTGCTTCCTTGGTGCAGTCTGCCGTTTTAACAAATTCTGGATAATACATGAAAAATAGGAGAATGCCATTAGCCTTGAGTGCCCCTTAAGCCCTAATGTATTTTTTTTTCTCTTTTTACAGTTCATCCCATTTGTGCTGCAACACAGGCCAGCTCTCTCCCCTATCACAATATAATTCACAACACCAGCCAATCTACAGCGTTTCCCTCATTAATGCACTGTCGCTCCTTATCTTCACCCTCTTCCTCACTCCATCTACCTGCCTGTCATTAGACACCCTATTCCACTTTTCCTTCCCAATTTAATTCCTCCATAATAATTTAAAGCTGGAGGTGATCATGCTTGGATAAAGGTGTGCACCCCAAAACCTGTCACTGATTTTTGCTCCTCTTTCTCACTGAACAGTCCCTGCCACATGCAGGATGGAAGGAAGGAGCAGTGAGATCTGGGAGTTGAGAATCATCACTAAATAAAAAGGGTTATTTCCTATGTTTTCCTGTGAACCAGAGCTACACTTTGCACAGGAAATATGCTTACCGATGGTGGTGAATGTAAGTATGACATATGTTCTCCAGTTTTTAGTAAGGCACGTCTACAGACAATAAATCACAGATTACTGCATTTATTCAATTGATTGAAAAAGTATAATGGTTCCTCCCCTCTTGTACAACACATTATTTTCATGTCCTCAAGAGGAGGGTATTAATCCCCAAAATATATAAGTTTATATAGATAACATAGCATGTACTACCAGGGAGAGTTTAGCCACCAGTTCAATGATATCCAAAGGAGTTTGGATAATGTCAAAAAATCTCAGATGCATATTACCTCATCTCCACGAACATCCCGCATTTCAAGATCCTGACAATCTTCTATATGAAAAGGAATTTTCAGTTTAAAGCACCTTCTTTTGTGTAAATCTCATCATACGGTCACTAAGGTGCAACCCTTATAGATTTCATGAGACTTTAGAGAATCAAAATATGCCAGTACCTGGACAATATTTTCAAAGTGACTCAGTTTCAAACAGTCTCAAACTCATAATGCGAATGCAAAGATAAATACTCTTATGGGTTGAATATCATTATCCCAAGACGTGGTCTGGCTTCTATCTACTTAAATAAAATGGACTATATAATTCCAAAGTAATGCTACCAGTTAAAAAGCCAAGAAAATAAAAATTACAGTGAGGATGAATATTCTCTTTTTTTAACCTTGATGAAAAGCAAAAAAAATTTTCAGATGATCTTACTCTTCGCTTGTTGTACATGTATTTTGAGTTTGCATATTTTACAAAATAAACAAGCATTACTCAAGTTTTGCATGTGTCAATGCACTAAAACATTAATTTCTCCCAATGTAAATGTATAAAAATATATATACATTGAAATATCATGTTGGAAATAAGTCTGTAATTTAAAAATCTATCACTTAAACTTGGATAGAAATTGTAGAGGTTAAAATTGTGCAAGGTGCACTGTATAAACTAATGTTTGAACTATTTCTCTGAGTAAAGGATATATTAAACACAACAAGATGCTTCATACAATTTATATCCACTTATCTCCGTTATATTAACCAATACATAAAAAAACAAACAAAAAAAAAACTAAAAACTTACCACTCTGAACTGTTCAATCTTTTGATTGCCTTTTATAAAGTAAGGGCATTCACGGTCACCAGTTCTGTGGCCATACTGCTTACACCTCCAACCTACAAAACAAAAAATAAATGGCAACTTAATTTGACATTGAAAATTTGTGAATAGTTCAGCAAACGAGGTATAATACATCCTGTTAATCTTGCTGTTTTCACAAAAGTCTGTTTCTCTATACATATGCATAGGTTTCCCCCTAGTGTACAACCGTGTGTATAGAGAAAATTAAAAAAGTAAAATTATTCTGCGTAAGCCAAAACTGTTATCACCGTCAATGTCTGTCAATGCAAAAATAAAGAATTGATAAAAAAAAAAAAAAAAAGTTAAATTAAACTCTAAGCCTGTAATATCTTTCTTTACTTCAAAATGTTAGTCTTATTCATGTCAGTGCTAATCTCTGTTCAAAAATCCATATTTCTAAAGATCTAAGACCTTTGGTGGCAACTGGCAAAACAGTTCACTGAACACTCTGTCATGTACATAGTGTACATGTTATGTTCCTATATTCATTGTGGATAACACAACTAATGTAACTGATGCAAACGACTGCTCTAATTTCATGTTCAAAATCACTACTTTTTCATTTCTGATTTTTTTGTTTTCTTATATACTTTTGTATACTTAAAAATTAAGGATATTCCACCCTTTTGTATACTGCATTACTTATAAACTCTCAATAAAATATAAGTTAATAAAGAAGAGTCTTCCATGTGCATATTACACAACTCCACTGTATGAGAAAAAAAAATAATAATAATATTGCACTCACGGGCAAAAATATAGAAAACATGTTATGGATCTCACCGGGTCCTTTCGCAAGACAAATCTTCAGAAAGGAGCCGATGAAGTCAGAAACATTTTTTTTAAATCTGGAATAAACACATTCTCTACATTTTTTGCAACAAGTCCTGTGAGTGTCAAAATAGTTTTAATACTGTGGATTTATGTGTCGCCTGTATAAGAGCACCTAGGCATTATATATGAAAAACATGTATCTAGAAAAGTCTGCTTAGGTCTATCCTTAGTGATCTTGCTATTCCACTCTCTTTTGAAATCAGGAACTCTCCTATGAACATCGTGGACCAAGACTCCATGTACCATATGAAGCTTGGTTGTAGGACACACTGTATAGTTTATTACTTACTTTTAACATAGGCATTTTTTATTAAAATTTTACAAAATTAAAGGGACACTCCAGGCACCCAGACCACTTCTGCCCATTGGAGTGGTCTGGGTGCCAACTCCCACTACCCTTAACCTTGCAACTGTAAAGATTGCGGTTTTCATAAACTGCAATATTTACCTTGCAGGGTTAACTCCTCCTCTAGTGGCTGCCTACTAGACAGCCACTAGAGGGCACTTCTGGGTTTATAGTACAGATTGTCTGTGCTATAGCGTCGCTGGACGTCCTCACGCTATGTGAGGACCTCCAGCATTGCTGAAATCCCCCTGTCGCTGGCTGCGCATGCACAATAGGTCTCCCCCGCGGATGGCGGCAGCGGGGGCAGACCCTGAACCAGTGCTGAGGGACATCGTCGCTGGATACAGGTAAGTCACTGAAGGGGTTTTAACCTCTTCAGCAACTTGGGATGGGGGGGTGGGAAGGAGAGGGGACCTGCAGTGCCAGGAAAACGGTTTGTTTTCCTGGCACTGGAGAGTCCCTTTAAGCATTTGGGTTCAACTTCATCTTTCAAAGGAGAACAACAAGTATAATATATTTGATTATCCCATTACAGTCACGTCTGGATAATTTCTTAAATAGATAATCATTACGAGCTAGTATCTAAAGCTGATATAGTCTTAAATTAAACCAATTATCTAGAATTAAATCAGCAGAGAAGTATATAATACACAAAATATAACAAATATAACATAAATGTCAGGTACATCATAAACATATAAAAACAAAGACATAAGGACATCCTTTGGGAACAAAAGAATTGGCGATACCAATATCGCTTCATTAATAATATTAATTCAGCCAAGAACCATTTTCGAGATAACAGTGTTTTACCAAACAAATGTAGCTATGCAAGGGCTTTTTTTTTTTACTAGAGATAAGCAATCTTTTCTATATATTAATCAAACCAGTTTGTCCATATCTTGTTATAGGTAACAATATTATTTTCTTTAAAATAATCCCCCTTTTCCATTAGACCTTGATATTGAATTTGGGCTTTAATCTCTAAACGCAAGGCATTTAATCCACGTCCACCCAGGGGGAAAGCAAGGCCACCCAGGTATACAGCAGAACGGATCCCACGGAGGCAAAGAGCCAGAAACCCACTGCCATAAAGTATCCACTCCACCGGATCCACAGCAGGTCACCCAAACCTCAGGTAAATGAGTGGGTTCAGTTTCACTCTTGGTAGAAATGCCCTGTTAGTCTCCGAGTTTAGACATTCTGGATTCAATTTGAAATGGATTAACATTTAGCGTTCCATAGGGTGTCTGCTAAGTTAACCACACCTGCGGCAACGGCACCACATCACGTTACGTGTACATCGCCTGTCAACACAGGCTTTTTTGATTGCTTTGGCATGGAAAGCAATTCTTTTTTTTTTAAAGCGTGATCTGCTCTCCTTTTTGTCCTGTTTGGTATAGTTTCCTGTGCCCGGAGATCAGTGGAAACACACAGCAAAAGGGGATAGTGTAACCCATTAAGTGGACACACTGTGAGGACATCTGAGCGCCTACCCTTCTAAGTAGGCAGTTGCTACATATTCTGAGGCGTGGTGAGGATCATGTTATTTATATGGGCAACTCAAAGCTTATATTAAAACATATGCGTTGTTCTATATCTTGGGGCTGAAGTTTCCAAATGAATAGCCTCTTGTCTACTATTTTTGTAAGACATCAAAATACTTTTATACTTTTGTTTTGTATGTTTGTCTTTTTAATGTTTTGAGATCCTCCAGTGCACAAAAGAAAAAAACATTAAGTATATGCGTTGCACTCTATACTTTACAGAAATGGTTTTATGCCTGGTTGCTTGGTTTCCGTTCAAGTGAGGGGGAACCACATTTGTGCAGGGCAGCTATAATTTTTTATATTATTTTGTTAGTGCTTATTCACATTGAATAAACCTAACTGAATATTAAAGTTAAATTTAATTTTAATTTTTTGACAACAGACTGTCTATTGGTAACACCATACACTACACATAGACAAAATAACAGCTGTTAGCTAAAAGTGAAGTCAACAACAAAACTTACACTGCATGACCTTGACTTCTTTGCCTAAAGGCATCCACAGGCCTCTAGTAGGGGCATGAGCCAAAAAATCTCTAGCGTGCTCATTACCAGGCAAATCTGGTATGCAATCTTCTGGTTTAGGTTCATCTTCCTAAGAGAAAAGATCACAGTTAAGCATAAATCTCCCATTTTTGTGATTATTTTAACCATCATGCATTAATACATCAAACTATACATTGCTGCAAAAATATATGCCATTGTCCTTAAAGGAGCACTATAGAGTCAGGAACAGAAACATGTATTCCTGACGCTATATGGTTAAAACCACCATCTAGCCCCCCGGTCCCCTCATGCCTCCCCAAATATAGTAAAATCTTACCTGTATTCAAGCCTGAAGCTGCTTACATGTCCCTGTTTCCTTTAAACCTGCCCACTGCCTGCTGACATCAGCAGAAGTGGTAGCCTGATCCAACCCCCAATGCTTCCCCATAGGATTGGCTGAGACTGACAAAGAGGCAGATCAGGGGCTGAGCCAGCACAATTCAAACACAGCCCTGGCCAATCAGCATCTTCTCATAGGGATGAATTGAATCAATGAATCTCTATGAGGAAAGTTCAGTGTCTGCATGCAGAGGGAGGAGACACTGAATGTTTGGATGCATTTTAGACAGCTATGACCCAGGAAGGATCTCTAACAGCCATCTAAAGAGTGAACAGTGAAGTTATCACTAGGCTGTAATATAAACACTGCATTTTCTCTGAAAAGACAGTGTTTACAGCAAAAAGATTGAAGGTAATGATTCTACTCACTTGAACAAATTCAATAAGCTGTAGTTGTTCTGGTGACTATAGTGTCCCTTTAATCATGTATTCATTTCAAGGAAATATAACGTAATATCTCAAATATCCGGACCTTTCAGTCAAAGTAGCTCTGATGGTCAGGCATTCTACAAATTAATGTCTCTGGTACTATGTTAGACAGAAAAGAATCCATGTTTAACTTGCAAGAATTTGGTACCAAACAATTGATGGGTAAATATGCACACAGACATTCATTTGGACATTTCATTGTACCAAAGAAACAGATTAAATGTATCTCTATTTGCATAAAATGCCCTGTCTGTGCCTTTGCAGAAAGCAGTTTTAATATTAACTACAAATGCAAATTACACAAATAGTCACAGCCTATTTCATGCTGGATTATCAAAAATACTGAGCTCTGAAACATGCCCTGAAGTTGTTAATTAATAATATGAAGGAGAAAATTTAGGCATAAGGTTTGTAATGTTATTTTGCCTTAGTGTCTTTTTGTACATATAAACATCTGATATGACTGAGCATTATCTGAGTGAAACAAGACTCATTCCAACTTCTGATTCTTGAAAGCACGTTTCTCAGTTTATCACTTTTATTGTACAGCATACAGAGAAACACAAACAGCACAGGCTTGTTGTGAGTGATAAAAAATATTTTGAGATGTTTTATAGAACAATTTCTTAAATAAGTCATTACTTTGTGCTTGGACTCTAGAAGCATGTTGGTTATAATACATTTGTATCCCTGGAGGATTTGTGGCATGGCACTAAAAACAGACAACTTGTTTCATGCAGCACAGTACACTGAATAGATTAATAAAAAAGGAATGATAACTAACATTCACATTATTTCACTTAAGACTTATCTTGCATATTCCGTCCATTACCTTGATTAATCCTGGTGGCGGTTTCTCATAGCTTAAAGAGAGCAAAATGTATATTTATAATAGACAAGTCATTAAAGTCCACAAAAAATTAGTATGTTCTCTAATACAAAAGTACATTTCACTTAGATTTACAGAACTATTATTTTCCACACACATACATTTATTTAAGTTCTGTAAATATTATTGTGATTTTAATACGCAGAATTGATTTGTGGACTGCATACATTTTTATACAAAATTGGATTTTAAATCATATATAAGCATTTATTTTATTGATAAATATAACTCACTTTGCACTTAACTTTAATTTTTAAGGCTTGACCTATATAAAATAAATTGTCTAACTGTATATAATGCATGATCTTTGGTCAACACCATTTGATGCCAATCAAAAGCAATTAATTATATGTCTAGAAGGAGGGGATATGTGATCACTTCATTTGCTTTACAATATATAGACTCTCTTGCATTAAGTCACTGCAATAACTAAAGTGACAGTGCTTTTAAATATATATTATCAATGCATTGTGATAAATCTGCTCTGTATGAAAATACATATTGTTAAAGTGATATTCCTATTAAAAACTCCTGAAATGTATACATTTCCAGAATTTTTCTCCTCAAAGTTGACCTAACAAAAACTGAAAGATGCCGCACTCTATAAAAAACAATTTGGAAACCTTGAATGATCTAAAAATATAATGGGGAACCGATAAGCCTCCAGAGGATCTAAAGTGATAAGATACCCTAAGAATTCGGTGGTACCAGATATTTCCCCCTGTAATCCTGTGAGAGCTTTAAAAAGTCATTCTAAGCACAATAAACACTTTGCATTACTGATTAAACTGTCTCATTCTGGTGTGGAAGGGTTATGGAACATTTTCTTTTTATAGTAATTTTTAATGTATTACCTACATAATCCATATAAAATTATAGGTCAGTTTTAACTATGCAATCATTTTGAAGAGCAAAGGCATAAGGCTCAAACACAAAGTATGAAATCAGCCTCTATAAGGTAATCTTTGTAATTTAAAATCGGACGGGCCATAAAATTAGGTAAGTCTGTAAGTTTAGACCAACGGATTACCAGTCGATGTAGATCTCTAGACATTAAATATTTTACAAAAATAAGAGGGGGAGTGGGGGCAGAGCAGATGTTATATATGGATAAGAAGGTAAAATGTGAACCCCAAAGAACCATAAACAGATAAGTTGTCTGTCAACATTTTAAAGGACACTGCATCATCTAATTGAACTGGCTATAGTGTCTGGAGTCCCCTGGTGCTGTCCTTTGATTCAGCATCAAACAGTTTTTAACGTTTTTATTTGGGATCAACAGACTATCAGTCTAGCCGATATTATCGGTCGATATTTAGCCTTTTCAGCAATAGATACATTGCCTATAATGATACCGATATTAACCATTAACCATAATAAAGATAATTTAAATATTTTTAAATTAATGTCAGGTGGTTTTCTGGGGGAACAAAAATATTCAAGGATTTAATTCGTGGGGGAACAGCTTGTAGATCCAATGATCCAAATTTGATTGCAATTTTCTGTCACAAAACCAGTTTTCACATTTTGTTGTACATTTGGTAATCATCTCAAAACAGGTGTTTCACTTTCGGTGTATCCACAGTAGAAATGCATGTGTAAAAAGCTGAACTTTACGGACTTTAGTCTTTATTTTTAATCCATATTATTAGGCAACTGGTTATAACTTAGAATCTTTCATGATGCATGACTAAGAACTGACAGAGGGGTGATATGTGAAAGGCCTGGCAGCATCATTCAACGTGGATTGTGTAAAAAAAAAAAAAAAAAAAAACTTTTTACTTACAAAATCTCAACATGCTTAATCTTTTGGATTTCTTGAGACATGTTACTACCACCACTGCTGCTTCTCCTCCTCTTCCTCTCATTGGAGTCTCTCTCCCCATGGCTACTACTTCCTTCTCTGCTGCGACGTTTGTGGCTATGTCTATCTCGTTGCTCTTCTTCTTTCCCTCTACTAGACATTCTCAGCACTTGTGAGTTTTCAGTCAATGCCAACCTTCACATTACTGGTAAAAAATATTATTGAGACATATCTACTAATTAATCAGTATTACATCTTAGTAAAGCAGAAAAAAAATCAAGTTTAATATTAATATTAAAAGAACATTCCAAGAACCAGAATCACTAGAGTGTGCTGTTGTTTGTAACGCTTACTCCAGTCTCAGTAGTTAATGCATTTTACTCTATCCATGGGTTTATCAGGCACCACTCCACACCTCTACTCCAGTTATGCAGGAACCAGAAGCTCTCTGACCTAAGCCCCCCTTGTGCAGTGCTTAGATCATTGGTTGAGAGCAGTTGATGCACTAGTGCTAATGAAAACTCCAGGAGCTTCCGGCTCTGAAGATAAGAGGCGCATGGTGGGGGAAATTTTTCACACCTGAACAATTTCTACATATCCCTAAAAAGACAAAACAGAATGTGATGACCATAACAACTAGTTTATTCTGTTAGTTTTTATTATACCTTTTGCATTATGTGGCATCTGTTCTAATTGATATGTGTTTCAAAAGAGTATACATGTGACCAGGACAAGTTGGGATTCAGTAATACAAATTGTCAGAACACGGGAAACCCAGGAATATGTGAACATGAAAACAACTGAATGCCCAGCAAGGAAGAATAACCATGTCAGGCAGTATTATGGTAACTGTAGTTCCACAGAACTTAGGACTCAATTGCTATAGGGAGGGCTGCCAGATCACATTATTTTCACAATACACTCCATCTTGTTAAAAGATGTACATGAAAAGTGCTGCCCTGAAGTGTGTAGCATTCATATGTTACTGAATTCGTTAGTTATCAATGGCTTATCTGCCTGCAACATTTGTATTCCGTATACAGCTGCAATTTTGTTGCACTGACCATCACTATGTGAAAGCAGTGTGACTAGGAAAACATGATCAAATATGAACTATATTTTCCAATTCACTACAATTTAACAAATAAACCCTGATGAAAATAATCAGTTTTCAATTAAACACAGATCTAAAGGAAGCGGATTACCGAATTCCAAAGTTTATTCAAAATTCTCCATTTCAACTACAGTCACAATTTGGCTGTTTTTCGTGTGAATTTTACAATTAAGCTTTGAATTCACTGTGTAATGCATAAAGCCTAACACAATGATTCATACAAGTGCCCACACAATATAGATCATTCATAGCCAACCTCTGGCACTCTAGCTACAGCAGACTGCTTCCCACAACGCTCAGCCACCATGGCGAGGCACCACATAAGATAACCTGGTGCAGGGTAGCAGATGAGGTACAGGAGGTCAGCCCTGTTACCCAATACAACTGAGCACCAGTCCTTGGGACACGATATGCCCTTCGTTGTAATAGTGGTGAATTCAAAGCAGGGATTTTACCTCTCACAGAACTCTGCCCACTCTAAATAAACAGAACGTGGTGAATCCATGTAAACTTTAAACAGAGTAACCGTTACACATCTATCACCATTCGGAACTACAACAGCGACAACTCACTCAACAATCTCATCCCGGATGTTATGATATTCATCATATGGTTTCTGGGTCATAGAGTTCAGGGCTGGGGGAAAAAAATTACAGAAAGAGACAAGCGACCACTTCCTGTTAGAGTCTTCCTACTGTTACTTATGATGGCGCCCTCTGGTGGCTCTGTGCACGCACCTATTAAAAGTAGAAAAATAAATATAGTATATTCAATTCCATCTACACATTGTGCTAGTGGAGTGGCTAGCAAATGTGTTAGAAAAACATAAAATAAGCTATTTAAAAATATAGTCCCTCGTAGGAACACTATTAGCCCAGATATAACTTAGTAGGACACTATAGATAGGCACCCAGACCACTTCATCTCAGTGAAGTAGTCTGGGTGCCAGGCATGCCCCTGTTATTTTAAACCCTGCAATGTATAATGTTCTGCAGGAATGGCAATGTTTACATTGTAGGGTTACAACGCCACTTGTGGCATTGGACTGGAAAGCATTGAAGTGGCTCAGATCCACTACACCAGGGTAGTGCAGGGGTCCTCAAACTCCGGCCCCCCAGATGTTGCTGAACT
The DNA here is from genome assembly GCA_933207985.1 of Pelobates cultripes. Taxonomy (NCBI): domain Eukaryota; kingdom Metazoa; phylum Chordata; class Amphibia; order Anura; family Pelobatidae; genus Pelobates; species Pelobates cultripes. The sequence continues at coordinate 110,817,284 of OW240915.1, forward strand.
ACAACTCCCATGATACTTTGAATTACATAGATAGCCAGAGAATCATGGGAGTTGTAGTTCAGCAACATCTAGGGGGCCGGAGTTTGAGGATCCCTGCACTACACTGATTATCTCAGCCAAACAGGAGGAGCTTCACTACTGAGCAGTAAGGGCTGAAGCCCCTTTAACTCTCACATGGGGAGGGGCATGCAATTAAAATAGTGTTAGGAATACATGTTTCTTTAATGGAGTGGTGTTGGTGTAAGGAGTCCTTTCAGACTCTGTACTATCAATACTGCCTTTTCTTTGAAAAGGCAATGTTTACATTTCTCCCTAAGGGCAGCTCTACTGATGATCACCTAGAGAGCCACTTGCGGTGCTTCCTGACACATTATTTGCAGGACCAATGTTCGGTGTCCTCATGCTTTGCCGAGGTTAAGTGGTCTGGGTGACTTTAGTGGTCCTTTAAGGACACAAGCAATTTTGCTATTTTTGCAATTGAGTGTTCAACCGCAAAAATATATATATTTCTCATTTATTGCAGATATTATATACCATTTTTCTAAAGGACAAAGGGGCTTTAATTTAAGGTGACATATTTCATATACACTATATAGACAAAAGTATTGGGAAACCTGACCATTATACCAACAAGGACTTTTATGACATTGCATTTTAAATACATAGACATTAATATGCAGTTAATAAGTCACCACTATTCTGGGAATGTTTTCCACAAGAATTACCAGATTTTACTAATTACATGATGTAAAGTCATGATTTTATTAAGGACACGGAGGCGAGTATTAGGCTTATCTCTTTCTTTTATTCCTCAGCAGCAAAGAAAGCTAAGGTATTCATAATGTAGAAAAGTTGAACAAATACCCTCATAGGGTTAACCATTACATCACTATATCTTAACCAATGGGAACAGTCCACATATCATATAGTCCCATGTGACTCCCATCTCTTCCTCCTTCCTGTTGATGCCGAATCTAACACTTAAGAACAACAAATAACACATAAATTGAAACTTCAAAACTAGGCCGAAATCCAGGCGACGAATCTTTCCTAGGGAGAGCTGGATCTTCTGCAACTGATCCTCTCAAACTGTGGAAGATGTCAATTTGCCGGTCGTCTTATAGGTTTTCAGGCTAGAAGGGAACAGAGAGAACAAATGTTAAAATACGTTCCCATAACTATTTTCGTATTATCATAATAGGGAAACCATCCACTGATATATTCCTTTATAGTTATATTTTTTTTAAAAAGACCTACATTAGGTAACTGTTAGCATCACCGAAGCAAAGCAGTAGCATGATAAATGTCCAAATGTATCATTTCTAGGTGGGCTAATACTCGCCTCCATGTCCTTAATAAAATCATGACTTTATGTCATGTAATTAGTAAAATCTGGTAATTTTATTACAGGACACGCAAGCTCATATTAGGCTAGTTCAAAGCTGTGAAATAACTGTAGATGCAACATGTTCTGTAGGTCGAAAATAATGTTCTCTAAACGTAGATTCACAGGACCAATCTGCTGTTCTAAGGAGGTCCTCTAGTAGAGTGAGCGCCATATCTAGATGTATCTATGTTTGCCAAGGTCATAATCCATTTCATCCATCGGGCTAGCGTCGCTGTAGAAACCGGATGATGAGGCATTTTGATGGCCAAGAACAACTCTTGATTTATTGGACTCCTGAATTCCAGGGTTCGTTTTTTGTATTCTCTTAGGCGCGCCACCGGGCAGAGATTAATGTTATGTGGAAATGTCGGATAAAACACTGAGGTAGTCGATGACTTCGTCCACCTGGCAAGGTTGAATGACATTCCCGTGGGGGTAAAGGATCGTGCATCTATGTCCAATGCCTGAACATCTGAAACCCTTTTACAAGATATCAGGCAGAGGAGCATGACCAGTTTTGCTGATAGCTGTTTAAGCGTGAGTTCCTCGTTTCGTGGCCAAGATTCCAGTAAACGGAGGACCAGATTCACATCCCACAATGAGGAGTATCGAGATTGGGGTGGTCGAGCATATTTTATGACTCATAGGAGCTGGCACACCAGCAGTTGTTGACCGGCTGGAGTCCCTTCTAAGCCCTGATGGCCTGCCGAAATTGCCGATCTATAGACGTTAATGGTACGGTAAGCCAACCCTTGGTTATATAACTTGGTAAGGAAACGCAACAGGTAATTTACAGGAGCACGTACGGGATCCACCTGTTGTTCCATGCACCAACTACTCCATCCGTTCCAGGCATATTGGTAGGATCGTCTCATTGCAGGTGCCCATGCTCCTGCCAGTAGGTCGAGAGTGTCCTGTGGAACATCTGGTATGACCCAGGGTCCCCGGAAAGGAGCCATGCCAAGAGTCTGAGATTCCCTTGGATCAGGAGGGGGTGTGAGTTGCCCTCTGTGTCCCGTAAATGGTGTGAGACCTCTGGAAGTAATCTTGGAAGGTCGATGGGAAACCTCCATGAGGGAAGGGAACCAAGGTTGAGCCGTCCAGAATGGAGTTATGAGGACCAACGATGTCTGCGCTCGTCTGTGCCATGAGGGCGAAAGGAGGAAAAGCGTACAACCGTCCCTTCGGCCAGTGTTGGAGGAATGCATCCGCTGCTAGGGCGTCTGGATCTGGTCTCCAGCTGAAGAACGCTTGTAACTGGGAGTTCAAGCAAAATGCAAAAAGGTCGATGGACATCGGACCCCAGAGTGTTTGAAGTTGTAGGAATATTTCGCGATCCAGTCGCCAATCACGGGCATAGCGAGAGAGTAGTGTGTGAAGTCTTTACCCGTTGGATTTAGGGCCCTCCAGCAGTCGACCAGACCTAGGCTATTCAAGGAATTTCGAATGGATCGAATATTGCGTTGGGGAATGCAGCTATGACCTGAGGATGAGTCCAACGTCGGGTCCAGGGGGGCGTTAAAGTCCCTTTCCATCAACAGGGTGCCCTCCGCGAAGTCTCGCAGTTTGGTCAATGTTCCCTTCAAGAACGTGGCTTGGTGTCTATTGGGGACATAGATTGTGGCAAATGTATATATCTTATCTGCGATAATACCTTTCAGGAAAAGGTAACGCCCGTGCGCGTCCTGGTGCTTGTCTAGTTCTGTAAAGGCAAGATCTGCTGCGAGCAATATGGCCACACCAGATGTGCGAGCAGAAGGGTGGTTGCAGAAGTGGTTGTTCGGGTATGATTTGTTGCGCAGGGAAGGGGCCACCCCCTCCCTAAAATGAGTTTCCTGGAGCATCGTCACCGAGATGTGCTTTTTCATCAGTTCTTTTAAGAGATGAGTTCTACGCTCCGGAGCATTCAGACCCCTGTAATTGAGGGTGAGAGTCGATATTGGTGCCCTACGGTACGCCATCTGTTATAGGTGGAGACTAGTAACTGTGCCCCTATGCCGTAAATTCAGGCACGGGGAGCCCCAACCCCTGCGGCCAGAGAGCGACCCCGGGCCCCCCGCGCGGACGAAGGAGAGAGAAAGAGAGAGAGAGGGGAGAAGGGAGGAAGTAGGAAGAAAAAAAAAAGGGGGGGGGAGACGGGGTCGAGAGAGATTAGATAGGTGCGCAGTGGGAGTTTGTTGGTAGCGATGAGTGGAGGTGTGCGTTTGTGGGGTGTGGAGGTCCTAGTGTAGAATGTGTGGAGTGATGTATGAAGGTATATATAGGTGAGGTGTTGAGATCCTTCTTGGGATTACGTAGATCCCGTAACTAAGACCATCTCAACTTTAGATGGCACCACCTTAACGCAACCTATGGTGAGCTCACGGAGGCTAGACAAGCACTGAGAGACCTTATCGTGAAGAGGCACCTCCGCGCCCTACAGAGCACGAGAGGCTTCTTCTATGCTCACTCTAACAAGGGGGGTAAGTATCTAGCCCGACTGCTGAAGGGCACCAGCCCACGTACACAAATCCGCAGCTTACGCCTTACATCGGGCGCGGTCTCCCCCTTCCCTCAGGACATAGCGGATGAATTTAGACATTTTTACCAATCCCTGTACAACCTCCAACCGCATGGGGGGCAGGACCGATCGCAGCACAATCAGGCCCTGCGGACCGAATACCTAAATGTTACTGTCACAGAAAGGATTGACCCCGACTCTGCGGCGGCCCTGGACGCACCTATTTGCACGGAGGAGTTGGTCATGGCCCTGAAGAGATCTAAAACCGGCAAGGCCCCAGGACCGGCTACTATAAAAAGTTCGCCGAGAGACTCCTGCCGCGGCTCATGAACGCCCTTAGCGCAGTGGGGGGGGGGGAGATTCGGCCGGGAATCCCTGTCGGCAACAATAACCGTTTTACTAAAACCTGGGAAGGACCCACAATGTTGTGGTAGCTATCGTCCGATTTCCCTTATAAACGTTGACACCAAATTGCTGGCAAAGGTGCTTGCTACAAGGATCCAACCCTATCTTCCGCATCTGATTCATGCGGACCAAACGGGCTTTATCCCCGGGCATGAAGCGCGGGTTAGTACCCTAAGACTCTTCTCCATCCAACACCTAGCGAGGAGGAGGGGGGAACACCTTCTGCTGCTGTCGACAGACGCGGAAAAGGCGTTCGACCGGGTCAATTGGCAGTATATGCAGGCCACGCTAGAGGCGATGGGCCTGGGGCCGACCCTTCGGACGTGGATAGCGGCTGTATATAGCACACCACGAGCTTCCGTGAGGGTCAACGGTGCCCAGACAACCGATTTTGCGATACATAACGGTACTCGGCAGGGATCCCCCCTCTCCCCACTGTTATTTTCCCTGTCCTTGGAGCCACTTCTACAGGCGATCCGCTTGAACAGGGGTACGTCGGAGGGGGATCCACGCATAAAGTGGCGGCGTACGCGGATGATTTACTTTTTTTTTGTCAAACACCCGCGAACCACTCTGCCGAACTTGTTGGCGGAATTTGACCGCTATGGTGCAATATCAGGATTTAAATGTAACCTCACAAAATGTGAGGTACTGAACCTTACACTACCCGCAGCGGAATTCAGGGCGCTGGAATCTGAATTCGCATTCAGATGGTGCAACGGCAAAATGAAGTACTTGGGTGTCTGGGTAGCCACGGACCCCGGGAGACTCTATGAGAACAACTTCCAACCCCTCCTGCATACAATAAAAACGGATTTGGCCAGGTGGGCCCTCCCACACATAACATGGCATGGGCGCATAGCAGTGCTCAAAATGAACGTACTACCCAGGGTGCTATATCTCCTACAGACATTACCCATCACACACCCGGCGTCCTTCTTCTCCTCCCTGAAAACGGCAGTGCTCTGTTTTACGTGGCGAGGCGAGCGATCCAGATTGCGGCATGACATCCTCTGTTTGCCTAGGTCCAGTGGGGGACTAGCTCTGCCGGACTTTAGGAAATATTACCAGGCCACGGTCCTCCAGCGCATCCTAGATTGGCATCAGAACCCCTCGCGAAAGCTTTGGGTACAGCTGGATAGGAAGGCAACGGAGGGTAGGATAGAAAGCATGATCTGGGGAGGGGACCTGGGGCCTGGGGAGCGGGGAGTCGAGGAGGGACCGGTTACACACACACTCCGGGGCTGGAAATCTCTAAGGAAAAAGCTAAACATATCACCCACGCCTAGCCCACTTCTCCTGGTGACACTTAACAGAGGCATTGGGGGAGGCATGCCGGCCGGAGCATGGAGTTTCCTGGGGGAGGGGGACTATATACCTTTATGTCGGGTCCTGGGCGCCGACGGACTTCGGGGCCTTGACTCGATTCTGGAGGGGAGACCACGGACCCCCATGATTATCCTGCAATACCTGCAGCTGAAACACTACTACACAAAGCTGCCACACAGAGAACATCTCCACAGGGAATCAACGTGGTTTGAAGACCTGTGCGAACGAGGCACCTCCATAGAGCATGCCATCTCCACAATTTACCAACACCTAATAACGAACGATCAACCATCCGTGGCCACCTTCAAGAGGCGTTGGGAGGAGTCCCTGAATAAGACCACACCACAATGGGATAAGGCCCTGATATGGCAACATAAGAGCTCCATCAGCTCCTACTACCAGGAGGTTGGATACAAATTTATCTCATTTTGGTATCGAACGCCATGGTGCTACATCAAATGTTCCCGGTGGTGCCGCCAACATGCTGGAGATGTCGCGAGGAGAGAGGCACGCTGATCCACCTGTGGTGGGAGTGCCGGGACATACTCCCGTACTGGGACATGGTGAAAACGGAGACGACACTCGTGCTGGGAGATGTGCCGGACTGGTCCGCCGAACTGGCTCTCCTGCACATCTCTCAGCAGACGATTTCAAGCTATAAGAAGTCAATCCTCCGGCACCTGCTGAACACTGCTAAGGCAGCCATCCCGCCATACTGGAAACAAACTACCACACCGACAAAGTCGTAGTGGATACAGCGGGTGGAAGATATACAGAGCGCGGAGGCACTCCATGCCTCCCTAACGGGTAGGGAACTCAAACATGCAGACATGTGGTTCATGTATATTGCTCAACGCCCTTGGGCGGGGGGGCCTCTGGGCCCATGGCGGGGGTGGGGACGGGCGCGGGCCCCTCGTAGTGCGGACCACCCCACTTTAACTACCCCCTCTATTGTTCTCCTTAAACCTCACCCGTTCCCAGACATGCGGGAGGATTCCCAAGGCGAAACAGGTGGGAAGTTACAGGGGTGTGCACACACTGACACACCATTGAATACTGAGACAATACACACACTACATTCACACAACCAACAAGTAATCACATACGTGAACACAAATGTTCCCCAACATACACTGATGCATACCCCTTCGACTGCCAAAGACCCGTGCCTTCCAACTAGAGATTAGGGATTAGAGCCGTATACTATAAAGCATGGTAAAGCTCATCTGTCAGGGTACGGGGAAAACCCGTGATACAAGTTATAGCTGTACAATCATGGTTGATCAGGAGGCAGAATGACACATCCCCTGTCAGATCACAGAAGAGACCGTGGGCGACAGGACGATAGGTGACTTCTCCATTGTTGGGAAACCTGATAGCTACAACTAGCCTAGGAACATAAAGGCACTTAAACACATCACATCCACTCTTACTACATGTGTTCTACATACGTGGTTTTCTTCTGTTCATTATATATTTACTTTTTTATTGTTTATCTCTCTGGCTCTACTCACTACTAGGGACCTGTGAGTCCCATATGTACAACTGTCCTGCCTCCTTGTACTCTTGTTTATGAAAATCTTAATAAAAAGAGATTTACAAAAAAAAAAAGAAAGCCATGCTTGCGGTCGGTCAAATGTGACTTCCATAAAACTTTTGAAACCCTGCTCTTATCTGGGAAATTTTGGGATATGTTGTTCACCCAGATCAGGGCTATCCAGGGATGTAGGATTGTGGGGATATGTTGTTGTTTTGGGGTGTTTCTGGACTTTGGGTAAAACTGGATATTTTCTGCCTGTGGTAATTGAGTTAGTCCATTAATTGTATCACAGGCAGAGGGGAGGGTTTGTGTACATTAGCTAGGAGTGTCTAACTGTACAATACTGTTTTGATTGGTTGTTGTGACTTTGTGTCCTGTGCTCCACAAGGTCCACGTGGGTGGTAACCTTGTGGGAAAAACTGTATATAAGAAATGCCTTTGTGCTCATTAAAGCAGTTCTATTTCACCCTCAATTTAGAGTCCTGTCTCTTATTGGGGAAATCTGCAACAAGGGATTGCTATGCTCTTCATACTCCTTTGAATAATCATTAAGCTCTTGTAAGAGCTTGTTCCTGTTCCAACTTTACTCTCTGGGAAAAGAGAGGTTCACCCACTGGAACCTGGAGCCTTGTCGTAGGTCCAGAGTGTGTAGGAGACGGCGAGACCCCAACCAAGCTGCGGCAGTTCGTGGGGTCTGCAGTGCTTTTGGTCTCTGGTGGAGTGCTTGGAGCCCTCAGGAAGCGCTCGGAGCATTCTTCAACGGTCGGGGTGCCAGGTGATCCGTTACAAGCACTGATGTTGGATGAGAAGGCCTATCTCGCAATCTCAGTTCCAGTTCATCCAAAAGGTGTTTGATTGGGTTGAGGTCAAGTCTCTGTGCAGGCCAGTCAAGTTCTTCCACACCAAACTCGTTCAACCATGTCTTTATGGACCTTGCTTTGTGCAATGGGGCAAAGTCATGCTGGAAGAGAAAAGGACCTTCCCCAAACTGTTCCCACAAACTTGGAAGCATAGCATTGTCCAAAATGCCTTGGTATGCTGAAGCATTAAGATTTTCCTTCACTGGAAGTAAGGGGCCTAGCTCAATCACTAAAAAACAGCCCCATACCATTATCCCTCTTCCACCAAACTTTACAGTTGGCTCAGTGCAATCAGGCAGGTAATGTTCTCCTGGATTTAACAAAGCCCAGACTCACCCAAGAGACTAACAAACAGAAAAATGTCACTCCACAGAACATGTTTCCACTGCTCCACACTCCAATGGCGGATTGCTTTACACCACTCAATCCGATGCTGGATATTGTATTTGGTGATGTGAGGTTTGCATAAAGCTGCTCTGCCATGTAAACCCATTCCTTGAAGCTCCCGCTGGCAATAATAATGTGCGTTGATACAGGGCCGGCGCTTCCTATAGGCAGACAGGGCCGGCGCTACCATAAGGCGGCACAAGCGGCCGCCTTAGGGCGCACGGACCCGAGGGGCGCAAAAATGTCCGAGTGACTGGCGGGAGCACGGAGAACTCCGCTCCCGCCGGTCAATTTCTGCAGCTATCTGCCCAGCTGGCTGAGAAACGTGCACCCACTGAGGGAAGTGGGCGGAACAGCGAGGAGCGACCGCGGCAACTCTCTTCCTGAGCTACAGGCCGCTGGGATACGTGACATCATATCCCGGCGGCCAACTGCTGTGGAGAGAGGAGGAAAGCTACAACAGTGCAGCGGGACCTCTGTTTTGCAACTATAAGAAACAGTAAGTGTGTGTGTAAGAGTTAGTGTGTGTGTTAGAGCCAGTGTATGTGTGTGTGTGTGTGTTAATGTGTGTGTTAGAGCCAGTGTGTGTATGTAAGAGTTAGTGTGTGTGTGTGTGTAAGAGTTAGTGTGTGTGTAAGAGTTAGTGTAAGAGTTAGTGTGTGTGTGTGTTAGAGTTAGTGTGTGTGTGTGTGTGTGTGTGTAAGAGTTAGTGTGTGTGTTAGAGCCAGTGTGTGTATGTAAGAGTTAGTGTGTGTGTTAGAGCCAGTGTGTGTATGTAGAGTTAGTGTGTGTGCGTGTTAGAGCCAGTGTGTGTGTGTGTAAGAGTTTGTGTGTGTGTTAATGTGTGTGTGTTAGAGCCAGTGTGTGTATGTAAGAGTTAGTGTGTGTGTTAGATGTGTGTGTGTGTTAGAGCCCAGTGTATGTGTGTGTGTGTGTGTGTGTAATGTGTGCGTGTGTTAGAGCCAGTGTGTGTATGTAAGAGTTAGTGTGTGTGTGTGTGTGTGTGTGTTAGAGAGTTAGTGTGTGTGTGTAAGAGTTAGTGTGTGTAAGAGTAGTGTGTGTGTGTGTATGTAAGAGTTAGTGTGTGTGTGTTAGAGTTAGTGTGTGTGTGTTAGAGCCAGTGTGTGTGTGTGTGTGTTAGAGCCAGTGTGTGTGTGTTAGAGCCAGTGTGTGTGTGTGTGTGTGTGTGTGTAAGAGTTTGTGTGTGTTAATATGTGTGTGTTAGAGCCAGTGTGTGTATGTAAGAGTTAGTGTGTGTGTGTGTTAGAGCCAGTGTGTGTGTGTGTGTTAGAGCACGTAAAAAATAATGCCAGACAGGATACAATATACAAAAAAGGAAAACAAGAGAAAAAGGTGGTAAGATGCAAAGGGGCAAAATAATTGGTAAGAGGGGCAAAAGTGGGAATATTAGACAGACAGGTGAAGATACATTTTGGGGGCAGCAAAATGTGTCTTCGCCTGTTTAGACAGAAGTCCTTGCACCGGCCCTGTAGGCAGACTAGGCGCTGTGTGAAAGGGGGCGCCCGCTGAGGCTGTAATACAGTCTGAATCCCCCATGAGATTAAGCTGGCAATGTTCACTCACCGAGAACACAGAGACCCTGCCTCCACCTGTGATACAACTGCCAGAGCCCTCCCCTAACTGCTTCAGCCCTCTTTCTTGTATTTCAGATTAAAATGCTTTCAGCAGATAATAAGAGTTACGATTGTAACTCTGCCTCTCCCCGCCCACAAACATTTAACTCTGCCCATCCCACGACGAACTCCACCTTTCCCCAACCCAAACATTCTAACTCTGCCCCCAGTCTGCCTCTTCCCCCTCTTCCCAAGTCCAGGCGGTTTGAAGAGGAGGGCAGTGGGACGGCAAAGCTTCCATGTGCTGCTCCCCCTGTCCTGTGTCTGAGGAGAGACTGGAAGCATGACAACAGAGGAGGTACCACAGCGTATTAGGCAGTGTCTGTGTGTGTGTATGTATCAGGCATGTGTCTGTGTGTGTATGCAATAGGCAGTGTCTGTGTTTATTAGGCAGTGTCTGTCTTTGTGTGTGTATGTAAAAAGCAATGTCTGTGTGTATTAGGCAGTGTCTGTGTGTGTGTATGTAATAGGCAGTGTCTGTGTATGTAATATGCAGTGTCTGTGTGTATTAGGCAGTATCTGAGTGTGTGTATGTATCAGGCATGTGTGTGTTTGTGTAATAGGCAGTGTCTGTGTGTATTAGGCAGTGTCTGTGTCTGTGTGTGTATCAGGCAGTGTGTGTGTAATAAGCAGTGTATGTAGTACATGTATGTAATCATAACATATTGCAACTATGTATAAAGCACGCCGTTTATATCAGGGATGTGGAATTTATATCGCCCAATGCCTGGGACATACAGTTCCGGGCGTTGGATAGAAAGATTTGTTTTATTCTTTTAGGGCTGCATCGGGGAAGCTGGTGCCAAGCAGGGAGTGTATCTCTGACAGGCATAACGGTAAGCTGTAACTGGGCATTGCTGCAGCTCACAGGGAGGTTTAAAGAGCGGAAGCATCAAGCAAGAAGCTTAACATTTAGCAACAACGCAGGGTTCAACCGGCAACTAGGCACGCTGGTACAAAAAGACACTGGTTCACACAATTCAAACCAGACACAGTAAAAGCACAGAATCGTAACAATATGAATATAAAATTGTACCTGGTACTCCTCCCTCCCTTTCTTATGTAAACCAATCCCCCCCCCCCTGTCTACCAAAAATACATCTGCGAAAAGCAAGACAAACTGAGAACCGAGAATCCATACACAACAAGAAAATGTTTGCAAAATGTTCGCTAAATGAAACCTGTACCAACAACTGTAACCCCACTCCCTCCCTTTTTTCTCCTCTGTACCCCCTCCTCACCCCTAAAAAGAAATGAAAAACTATCAAAATAAAGAATTTATAAATTTTTTTTAAAAAGAGCGGAAGCATCCAACCACTCCTCACAGTGCTCTAGACCAGTGGTTTCCAACCCATTCCTCAAGTACCCCCAACCAGTCCAGGATTCAGGGATTACCCTGTTGTGTCTAAAGTGTTTTGTTTTTTTTCCCTGCAGAAAGACCGAATGGGAGACCACCCCAGAAGGTCGTGTGCCGCTTGTTAGTAAAGCCAAAAAATTGTATCCATCCGTTAATGAGCATTCTGTGTGTGGTCACCGTTCGTGTACCGAACATGTGGCGGCGACCATCTTTGCTTTGTTAGAGTTCAGCGGTGTTTGGTCGTCGAGTGCCTGGAACCGAAATCGGCTACTTGATTCCCAAACACCGGTGGACTTCCATAGCAGTCGGGAAACTCTCTCCTAAATCCTGGACTGTTAGAGGGTACTTGAGAATTGGGTTGGGAACCACTGCTCTAGATTCATGGCCACCAAGACTCAGTGTGACGCAGTACCCGGCAGCCAACAAAGGGCAGAGTGAGCATGGGACAGGCTGCTGCAGGTAATCTTTATTGTGTGTGAGTTTCAGAGAATTTAGTTTGCATGTGTATGGGTCAGTGTATGCCAGTGTGCAGTGTGTTTGTGTATGTGTCAGTGTACATTGTTAATATGCAGTGTGTTTGTGTATGGGTCAGTGTGCAGTGTGTTTGAGTATGGGTCAGTATTAATGTGCAGTGTGTGTATGGGTCAGTGTGCTTCTGTATAGATCAATGTTACATAGTTACATAGTTACATAGCTGAAAAGAGACTTGCGTCCATCAAGTTCAGCCTTCCTCACATATTTTTTTGCTGTTGATCCAAAAGAAGGCAAAGAACCCAGTCTGAAACGCTTCCAATTTTGCAACAAACTAGGAAAAAATTCCTTCTTGACCCCAAAATAGCAGTCAGATGTCTCCTTGGATCAAGCAGCTATTACCCCACTAATTAGAAATTATATCCCTGTATGTTATGTTTTTGCAAGTACTTATCCAATTGCAGTTTAAACATCTGTATAGACACTGACAAAACCACCTCTTCAGGCAAAGAATTCCATATCCTTATTGCTCTTACTGTAAAAAAAACCTTTTCTTTGCCTTAGATTAAATCTCCTTTCTTCCAGCCTAAATGTGTGACCTCGTGTCCTATGTATAGCCCTGTTTATGAATAGATTTCCAGATAATGGTTTGTACTGGCCCGAATATATTTGTATAATTGTGGCAAACCTAGCCACTTACAGAGTATTATGTATATATATGCTTGATGTTTTGTTTCCATTGTGTCTCTATCCGTGAGAAACTTAACCCCTGTTAAATTTATCTGTATGTAAAGATTTCACCTAATGTTCCTATACATTCATGTGTTACAGCACACAAATACTGCTAACACGCTGTTGCAAGTTTCACGAACAGTAGAGTCCAACCCTGTTCGTGAAACGAATGAAAGACCGAATGGGAGACCACCCCAGAAGGTCGTGTGCCGCTTGTTAGTAAAGCCAAAACATTGTATCCATCCGTTAATGAGCATTCTGTGTGTGTTCACCGTTCGTGTACCGAACATGTGGCGGCGGCCATCTTTGCTTTGTTAGAGTTCAGCGGTGTTTGGTCGTCGAGTGCCTGGAACCGAAATCGGCTACTTGATTCCCAAACACCGGTGGACTTCCATAGCGGTCGGGAAACTCTCTCCTAAATCCTGGACTGTTAGAGGGTACTTGAGAATTGGGTTGGGAACCACTGCTCTAGATTCATGGCCACCAAGACTCAGTGTGACGCAGTACCCGGCAGCCAACAAAGGGCAGAGTGAGCATGGGACAGGCTGCTGCAGGTAATCTTTATTGTGTGTGAGTTTCAGAGAATGTGTAGTTTGCATGTGTATGGGTCAGTGTATGCCAGTGTGCAGTGTGTTTGTGTATGTGTCAGTGTACATTGTTAATATGCAGTGTGTTTGTGTATGGGTCAGTGTGCAGTGTGTTTGAGTATGGGTCAGTATTAATGTGCAGTGTGTGTATGGGTCAGTGTGCTTCTGTATAGATCAATGTTACATAGTTACATAGTTACATAGCTGAAAAGAGACTTGCGTCCATCAAGTTCAGCCTTCCTCACATATTTTTTTGCTGTTGATCCAAAAGAAGGCAAAAAACCCAGTCTGAAACGCTTCCAATTTTGCAACAAACTAGGAAAAAATTCCTTCTTGACCCGAAAATAGCAGTCAGATGTCTCCTTGGATCAAGCAGCTATTACCCCACTAATTAGAAATTATATCCCTGTATGTTATGTTTTTGCAAGTACTTATCCAATTGCAGTTTAAACATCTGTATAGACACTGACAAAACCACCTCTTCAGGCAAAGAATTCCATATCCTTATTGCTCTTACTGTAAAAAAAACCTTTTCTTTGCCTTAGATTAAATCTCCTTTCTTCCAGCCTAAATGTGTGACCTCGTGTCCTATGTATAGCCCTGTTTATGAATAGATTTCCAGATAATGGTTTGTACTGGCCCGAATATATTTGTATACAGGCCCGGACTGGCCATCGGGCACACCGGGCAAATGCCCGGTGGGCCGCGGTGTCCGTGGGGCCGAGGCCGGCAGGGGAGGTCCCAGGATCTCCCCTGCCGGTCTATGCAGGGCCGGCACTATCCGAGCGCCGGCCCCGCTGTCTTCCACGGAGGGCCGGTGGGGAGATCAAAGAGCTCCCTCACCGGCCCATTTAAATAAACCTGCGGCTGGGGAGGGAGGGAGAGGACCCGGCGGAGCTCTGTCTTGCAGCTCCGCCGGGTTCCTCTCGCGAGATCCGGCGCGTTGCCATGGCAACGACCGGATCTCGCGAGAGTGAACTCTAGCCCGCAGGCTAGAGTTCACTCACCACTGGACCACCAGGGATGATGTGAGTGTGCCGGTCCCCCCTCCTCCCAGCTACCACCATGCCGGTCCCCCCTCCCAGGCTAAAGGTAAGTGGGAGGGGGGATTTAATGCCTACTTAGGTTTTTTTTTAAAATTTCTTTATTTACCCCCCCAACCCCCTTAGTTTTTTATTTACCCCCCCAACACACATTTACACACAGCACTCTCACACACATCATACACAGCACTCTCACACTCATCACACTCTGCACTCTTACACACATCACACTCTGCACTCTTACACACATCATACACAGCACTCTCACACTCATCACACTCTGCACTCATCACACTCTGCACTCATCACACTCTGCACTCATCACACTCTGCACTCTCACACACATCATACACAGCACTCTCATACACAGCACTCTCACACTCATCACACTCTGCACTCTCACACACATCATACACAGCACTCTCACACACATCACACTCTGCACTCTCACACACATCACACTCTGCACTCTCACACACATCATACACAGCACTCTCACACACAGCACTCTCACACTCATCACACTCTGCACTCACACACAGCACTCTCACACTCATCACACTCTGCACTCTCACACACAGCACTCTCACACTCATCACACTCTGCACTCTTACACACATCATACACAGCACTCTCACACTCATCACACTCTGCACTCTCACACACATCATACACAGCACTCTCATACACAGCACTCTCACACTCTGCACTCTCACACACATCATACACAGCACTCTCACAAACATCACACTCTGCACTCTCACACACATCATACACAGCACTCTCATACACAGCACTCTCACACTCATCACACTCTGCACTCTCACACACATCATACACAGCACCCACACACACAGCACCCTCACACAAATCAATCACATACAGCACCCACACACAGCACCCACACCTCACACACAGGATCCATCACACACACATACTGCACTCCTCACATACACACACAACCCCCCGATACACTGCCTAACACACATACACAATACTTCCAAACATATTTATATAATATATATACACATATAAATATACACACAGCACCCCTCACACACACACACAGCACCCCTCACACACACACACACACACACAGCACCCCTAAACACATTTCATTCCAGACACACACTAGATCCTCTACCCAACTCTGGATCATCTACACACATACACACACACTAGATCCCTATATACACTCTGAATCCATTATATACGCACGCTCACTAGATCTCCTATACATATTCTGGGTCCTTCAAACACACACACACTCTGGATCCCCTATACGCACACTAGATTCCTTATAAGCAAACACATACTACATTCCCTGAACACACACTCTCTACAAACACTACATCACCTACACACACACACTATAGCCTGTATACACACACTTGCTACATCCCCTAAACACACATTCTCTAAAGCCCCTAGCCACATATGCATTACATTACACCACAAACACAACACGACTAAAACCGACCTTATTACACAATACCACACCACGACCAGCTCACTCTGCACACACGCAATACCCCAAGCAGGCTCCAAAACACATGCACAATACTCTTTCCTGACCCATTTGTCTCCTGGTATCCATTTATAGAGACACCAGAGACAAGTTGCAAGGAAACACAGTGCAAGCATGTTATTAAATTTGCTTGCACTGCGCAGAACAAATACAGGGCTTTTTTCTCATGCTAGAGCTCTTCAGCAGAACTCTGTGCATGGTCTGCCCTGGAAGAGCATTGAACCAACATGCTCACTTTGAGAGGGGGCGTGTTTGTCATGAGTGATGACAAAACACACCCTCTCTGCCCCGCCCCCTTCTTAGTGGGCCGCTGTGATAAAAAAATGCCCGGGCCGAATTTTTTTCCCAGTCCGGCCCTGTTTGTATAATTGTGGCAAACCTAGCCACTTACAGAGTATTATGTATATATATATGCTTGATGTTTTGTTTCCATTGTGTCTCTATTCGTGAGAAACTTAACCCCTGTTAAATTTATCTGTATGTAAAGATTTCACCTAATGTTCCTATACATTCATGTGTTACAGCACACAAATACTGCTAACACGCTGTTGCAAGTTTCACGAACAGTAGAGTCCAACCCTGTTCGTGAAACGAATGAAAGACCGAATGGGAGACCACCCCAGAAGGTCGTGTGCCGCTTGTTAGTAAAGCCAAAACATTGTATCCATCCGTTAATGAGCATTCTGTGTGTGTTCACCGTTCGTGTACCGAACATGTGGCGGCGGCCATCTTTGCTTTGTTAGAGTTCAGCGGTGTTTGGTCGTCGAGTGCCTGGAACCGAAATCGGCTACTTGATTCCCAAACACCGCTGGAGTTCCATAGCGGTCGGGAAACTCTCTCCTTCAGAAAAATAAACCCATTCGTGAGTTTTCTCTGCTAAAACCCAGTTCGTGTAAAGGTCTATTGCGAGCCGCGTTCGGTTGTTTCTGCCGGGATCAGAGCGGTACTTCTGTATATTGTACCGATTGATCCCTGCAATCTATTGAGGTGTCATTCGGTAAAATATGTGGTGAATTGCCAAAGTTAGTGAATTTAATGTAGAATGTTACTTTTTCCTGTGCCTGTTAATCATGTAATTATTTCTCTGGTACAGCAGTGTATGCTGGGTAATCAGCCTGTAAGCTCAGTCCCCCATGTAGTCCACTACTGGACAACCCCTGTAATGTGACTTGGGAAACCCCTTACATTTGTAACCACATAAATACTGTGACCTGTGATTAAAACCTCAGTTGACCTCCAAGCTATGTGTCGTCTAGTTCTTGGGAGAAAGGGATTGTAACTACGCTACCTGGATTTTGCCTATTTTGTACCTGCTTCACTCTGTCTACCAGCGGAGATACCATGGATAATACTACTACTCCGCTACAATAATGTTATCATATCCCCTCTCAGGCGCCGTTTTTCCAAACTAAAGAGATTTACATTTTTTAACCTCTCTTCATAACTAAAATGCTCCATTCCTTTTATCAATTTTGTAGCTCGTCTCTGCACTTTTTCTAGTGCCATGATATCTTTCTTTAGAACAGGTGCCCAAAATTGCACAGCATATTCAAGGTGTGGTCTTACCAGCGATTTATAAAGAGGCAAAATTATATTTTCATCTCGAGAATTTATGCCCCTATTTATACATGACAAAACCTTACTGGCCTTAGCAACGGCAGATTGACATTGCATATTGCTGCCTAATTTGTTGTCTATAACAATTCCCAAATCATTCTCCTATGTGGTTATCCCTAGTTCACTACCATTTAGGGTGTAAATTGCTTGTGCATTCTTAACCCTGAAGTGCAAAACTTTGCATTTCTCTACGTTAAATTTCATCTGCCATTTTAGTGCCCAGTCCCCCAATCTATCCAAATCCCTCTGCAGCAAGGCAATATCCTGCTCACATTTTATTACTTTACAAAGTTTCGTGTCATCTGCAAACACTGATACATGGCTTTCAATGCCCATTTCAAGATCATTTATAAATATGTTAAATAGAAGCGGTCCCAAAACAGAACCCTGAGGGACACCACTTACCACTTTTGTCCAGCTTAAAAATTTACCATTAATGACAACTCGTTGTACTCTATCCTTAAGCCAATGTTCTACCCAAGAACAAGAATATTCATCTAGACCAATTCTTTTAGTTTGAAGTTGTGTTAATGTATGAGTTTGTATAGGGATCCACTTTAGTCTCTTGGACAAGTAGATTGAAAAAGACCTGTATGTATCTATAAAGCAGTTTGTGTGTTTGTGTGTATGTATTAGGGAGTGTGCGAGTGTATATATTAGGCAGTGTGTGAGTATGAGACAGTATGCATCTGTTGCTGTATGCATTACATTAATTGCAATAATCATATTTTAATGTTCTAATCAGGCAGTTTGTGAGTATGTATTTATACAGCAGTTTGTGTGCGTATTGGGCAGTGTGTGTGAGTATGAGGCAGTTTTTATGTTTTGGTTTATGTATGTATTCGGAAGTTTCTGTGTGTGTATTAAGCAGTTTGTGTGCATGTATGTATAGGGCACTTTCTATGTGTGTATGTATTATGCAGTATGTGTTTATATGTATAAAGCAGTTTGCTAATAGAGAGGAATACTCCACACACATACAGTATTTTAGCGTGCTGAAGTGCTTTATATGTCTGGAGTCATTTTAAAAACCGTATAATTGTGGTTAAAAAAACCTCCCTGTCTGTCACACAGCTAGTAAAGTTATCTCTCACTTCCTTTAGCACAGAGCTAACAGAAGAGGCACACGTGCTGTACCAGAGTGCACCTGCCTTTTCCCTTTCTCAATGAGCTGAACTTGAGCTCAATGGGAAACATAGGAAAGCTGTGATTGGATGTGCATGCACACAACTGCGGCCCCAGAACAGAGGCTTCTCCATCAGAAGCCTCTGATTGGAGGACTTTTTTCTTCCAATATTTTCTTTTGGGGTATATCTACTAAATTGTTAAATGAAATCTGTGGAATTTTTCCTTTTGGAGTTTAGTGCATAAACTTATGACACAATGGAACGATCTTATGAGGGGGCGGCAAAATGGATCTTTGCCTAGGGCAGCAGAATTCCTTGCACCGGGACTGTCTGCCTGTGACTGTGTGTGTGTGTGACTGTCTGCCTGTGTGTGACTGTCTGCCTATGACTGTGTGTGTGTGTGTCTGCCTGTGTGTGACAGTGTGCCTGTGAGTGTGTGTGTGACTGTCTGCCTGTGATTAGGGGATGCTGCCAGTAAGTGTGTGTGTGTGTGTGACTATCTGCCAGTGACTGCGTGCATGTGACTGTCTGCCTGTAATTGTATGTGTGACTGTCTGCCTGTGACTGTGTGCGAGTGACTGGGACTGAACTCTGAAGACTGTAATATTGTTGTATAAAAAAAATGAATTCTTTTGTAAGAGGCTGAGCAGGGGCTTTAGAGGGAGAGTCAGTTTTTTGGGGGGGATGGAGCGGTGCAGGAGTTTTATGGAAGGGGGGTGCAGGGGTTTGTAGAAGGGGGACAGAGATTTTGTTTAAGGGGGGCTGAGCAGGGGATTTAATTCTATGTGTGACTGTCTGCCTGTAACTGCGTGCGAGTGACTGGGACTGGACTCTGAAGACTGTTGCTAATATTGTTGTATAAAAAATGAATTATATTATAAGAGGCTGAGCAGGGGCTTTAGTCAGGGGTTCTAGAGTGCTACCCAGCACTCTAGAACTCTGCACCGGATTGGAGGCTAGCCGCGTCTCGCTGAACTTTGGACTTCCATATAACTCGGGTTAGCCAGGTCCGGTCCGGGCCATTTTTGGACAGATTGGGCAGATTTGGACAGATTTGGACAGATTGGGCCCTCCAGTATGGCATGTAGGGGTGCTTCACTGTATTATTTGTATTTTCAGTATTTTGATTTGTGTTCGGCTCTCTGTGTCCCGCCAGGGTGGGCTTATGTTACTTTGAATGGCGATCCCATACTAAAGGTCTGTGAATTCTGGCCGAGGTCTCTGCTGTACTCTCGCTAATATCTCTGCAGCCATCACTGGAGACAGGTGGGAGACTGACACTTCTAGACGGCTGTGTCAAGAAGTGTAAGGCATAGGAAAAATACTGAAACAGTACCTGCTTTGTCTCAGTATATCTTTTGACTGGGTTGAAATTTCAGTTGCATGAGTATTTCATAAAGATTTTATCTTTATGAAATACTCATTTTGCAGGGGACAGGGAGGAGTACGATGCAAAATAATAAATTATTGACCGTTTCTGTATGTAATAGTGTGTTCCTGCCATATACCAGTAGTTGAATAGGTAATATAGAGGTTAAATCCTTGTGATATTTCCCATAACACAAAGCAAAATACTATTTAGAGCATCTGAAAGTCACGTATAAATCCAATATTAAAGGGACTCTATAGTCACCAGAACAACCATGGCTTATTGTAATTGTTCTGGTAAGTAGAATCCTTCCCTTCGGGCTTCTTGTTGTAAACACTGTCTTTTCAGAGAAAATGCAGTGTTTACATTACAGCCTAGTGATAACTTTACTGGACACTCCTCAGATGGTCGCTAGAGGTGCTTGCTTGGGCAGTACTGCCTTTTATGCATCACAACATTCAGTGTATCCACCCTCTGCATGCAGACAGTGAGCTTTCCTCATAGAGATGCATTGATTTAATTCATCTCTATGAGGAGATGCTGACTGGCCAGCGCTGTGTTTGACTTGTGCTGGCTCTGCCCCTGATCTGCCTCACTGACAGCCAATTCTATGAGGAGGCATTGTGATTGGCTCAGACCACCCCTTCTGATGATGTCAGAGGTCAGATGCAGTTCAGAGGCAGCAGCTCCAGACTGAAATACAAGTAAGATTTTACTATACATAGGATGGCAAGAGGGGCTAGATGGTGGTTTAATAGGATCAGGAATACATTATTTGTGTTCCTGACCCTATAGTGTTCATTTAAAATAAATTACAACATTATTAATTTGATTTTCTATTACTCCAATGTGCTCAAGTTACTTTCCAGAACTTTTCTGTTGCATTCCAGGCATGTGATGATGACTGGCACAACCCCTGGTTTTTAAAGGTTCAAACCTTTCCCCCGTGCCTATATATGACATGAGGTATTTATACTGGGTTATATTCTCAAACATAGTTGTTTTTCTATTTGCAGGATCTTCATTTGGAGCACAAAGCTTAACCCAAAAAAGAGTGATATAAACACAAGGAGATCATCGTTTCATAGTTCTTTTAATAACAGATATGAAAAGAATGCCGGTAAGTGCGTTCTGCTGTAGCATTTCACATTTAAATGATTGGTAGTTTAAAAAGTGTTGTATTGAAAAACAACGTATGTTTTTCACTTATAAAGCTGTCCTTCTCAATATGATTAGGAAAGTGAGAATCCAGGCAGAAATTCCAAGCTCAAATGCACACAGTGCCAGCATTGTAACATCTACTTGATACGATAACACCTGAAAAAGTAAATATTATGTCAATCAATTAGAATAATGTCCACATGTTCTTTTATTTGTTTTTCTTACTCGTGTGCAACAACTTGATTATGGGAAAACAAGTTATTTATTATTTGCATAAGATTCACATTAGGATCACAAGTTATGCAGTTGTCAACCTGGTTAATTATTGCCACGAGCTCTATTAATGTTATATTAATAGAGCAGAACCTCAAAAGCCGGTAAGAGAGATTAGTTAAACCTTCTGCTAGAGTAGTGACTCTCAATCCAGTTGAAACAATTGAACAGTCCAGGACTTAGTTATTTGCCAATTCTGTTCCAATATGTATACTGGTGAAACCTGGCCCATTGGTGAGCCCTGGAAACTGGATTGGTAACCTCTGTGCTAGATCACTACTAAATGCAAACTAGACTGCAGTTCCCAACAATATTATGGATGGTATCATTGGTATGAATGCCAAGCACTGTTGGAATTCAAGATTTTTAAAGGACCACTATAGTGCCCCACCCTCAGCGTCCCACCCCCGCCGGGCTGGATGGCGAGGAAAGGGTTAAATCTTACCTTTTTTCCAGCGCCGGGCGGGGAGCTCTCCGCCTCTTCGGCTGAATGCGCATGCGCGGCTGGAGCTGAGCGCGCATTCAGCCTGTCTCATAGGAAAGCATTCATAATGCTTTCCTATGGACGCTTGCGTCTTCTCACTGTGATTTTCAATGAGACAGCCACTAGAGGCTTTAGAGGCTGGATTACCCTATTATAAACATAGCAGTTTCTCTGAAACTGCTATGTTTATAAAAAAAAAAAAAAAAGGTTAATCCTAGAAGGACCTGGCACCCAGACCACTTCATTAAGCTGAAGTGGTCTGGGTGCCTTGAGTGGTCCTTTAAAACAGAGTTTGTTATTCAGGGTAAATTTCCTTATTCAGATGAAAAACAGACTTTTCTAAAATTAGAATATGTGTAAAGGAGTCATTATCAGACTGGAGCAATTTAAATGGAGTCCAAGAGAAATGGGATTATTTAAAAGTTGCACTACTGAAGGCAACAGAAAACTGCATTAGGCTTGTCAGTAAAAGCAAAAAATTCAAGAAACCACTGTGGTACTCCGCAGATGTGGCCAAAATAGTAAAAAACTAAAAGTTAGCATTTAGTACTTATAAAAAAACCCAGAGTGAGGAAGACAGAATGATCTATAAGATTAGGCAGAAAGAGGCTAAGCAAGTTATAAGAGCTTCCAAATCACACACAGAAGAGAAAATAGCGCAGTCAGTAAAAAAAGGGGGACAAAACCTTTTTTTAGATACATAAATGAGAAAAGAAAAGTAAAACAAGGATTAGTTAGATTAAAAACAAAAGAAGGAAGATATGTAGAAGAGGGTAAAGGTCTAGCTGACTGCCTCAATTAATATTTTTGTTCGGTATTTACAGGTGAAAATGAAGGAAAGGGACCTCAGTTAAGAAAAAGGATAAATTAGTCATTTATTACACGTGAGTTTACAGAGGAAGAGGTTCTATTTCAACTGTCAAAGGTAAAGACAAATAAGACAATGGGACCTGATGGAATACACCCAAAGCTGTTTAAAAAGCTTAGTGGTGTACTAGAAAAAACATTAACAGATTTATTTAACCAATCATTGTTCACAGGAGTAGTCCCAGAAGATTGGAAGTTAGCGAATGTTGTGCCCATTCGCAAGAAAGGAAATAGGGAGGAGTCGGGCAACTATAGGCCAGTAAGCCTTACTTCAGTAGTGGGGAAAGTGATGGAAACCATGTTAAAGGACAGGATTGTTGAACATCTAAAACCACATGGATTTCAAGATCAGAGACAACATGGGTTTACTTCAGGGAGATCATGCCAAACTAATCTTATTGATTTTTTTGATTGGGTAACTAAAATTATAGATCAGGGTGGTGCAGTAGACATTGCTTACCTAGATTTCAGTAAGGCTTTGGACACTGTTGCACATAGAAGGCTTATCAATAAACTGCAACCTTTAAGTTTGGATTCCAATATTGTTGAATGGATAAGGCAGTGGCTGAGTGACAGGCAACAGAGGGTTGTAGTCAATGGAGTACATTTGAAGCTTCGGCTTGTCACCAGTGGGGTACCTCAGGGATCTGTACTTGGACCCATTCTCTTTAATATTTTTATTAGTGATATTGCAGAAGGTCTTGATGGTAAGGTATGTATTTTTGCTGATGATACTAAGATATGTAACAGGGTTGATGTTCCAGGAGGGATAAGCCAAATGGCAAATGATTTAGGTAAACTAGAAAAATGGTCAGAATTGTGGCAACTGACATTTAATGTGGATAAGTGCAAAATAATGCATCTTGGACGTAAAAACCCAAGGGCAGAGTACAGAATATTTGATAGAGTCCTAACCTCAACATCTGAGGAAAGGGATTTAGGGGTGATTATTTCTGATGACTTAAAGGTAGGCAGACAATGTAATTGAGCAGCAGGAAATGCTAGCAGAATGCTTGGTTGTATACGGAGAGGTATTAGCAGTAGAAAGAGGGAAGTGCTCAGCCATTGTACAGAACACTGGTGAGACCTCACTTGGAGTATTGTACGCAGTACTGGAGACCGTGTCTTCAGAAGGATATTGATACCTCTGAGAGAGTTCAGCGAAGGGCTGCTAAACTGGTTCATGGATTGCAGGATAAAACTTACCAGGAAAGGTTAAAGGATCTTAACATGTATAGGAAAGACGAGACAGGGGGGATATGATAGAAACATTTAAATACATAAAGGGAATCAACACAGTAAAGGAGGAGACTATATTTAAAAGAAGAAAGGAGGACATAGTCTTAAATTAGAGGGACAAAGGTTTAAAAATAATATCAGGAAGTATTACTTGACTGAGAGGGTAGTGGATGCGTGGAATAGCCTTCCAGCTAAAGTGGTAGAGGTTAACACAGTAAAGTAGTTTAAGCATGCGTGGGATAGGCATAAGGCTATCCTAACTATAAGATAAGGCCAAGGACTAATGAAAGTATTTAGAAAATTGGGCAGACTACATGGGCCAAATGGTTCTTATCTGCCGTCACATTCTATGTTTTTATGTAGGAAAACGGGACACCCAGATTATTATCATATCTTTCAAACAAGTCAAATGCTCCAAACGATGATCCTTATTTCATTACTTAATTGTTACTAGTGTTTTGCTCCTCACAAACAGATAACTTCTCATGGAGTTACACATTCAATTTACTTCATGCATGAAGAGTGTGACATTAGTCACAATCACCAGGAGTTTCAGATGAACACTTTATGTAAGACCCTGGACTACTCCTATGTCTCAGTCACCCTGTACCCATTGCAGGTGTGGGGTGTGTGTAATGTATGTTTTTCTTTTAGAACTATCAATGAGGCATCAATAAAAAAAAATAAAAAACTTAATGACATTCATAAAACGTTGATTTGTGTATTTGTAAAGTGTGTATTAATAAGGAATGTAACAAGAAAAAATATTTTATAAATTGAATATGTCCTAAATGGTTATTATCAACACCTAGTACAACATGTATATATTTTTCATTGTGTTCTCATCATGTCACTGTTACGGTACCTCCAGTAGTAAAATGTACAAACCGCCGTTTAACGAGTATTCCCCGTTCGCACTAATGTGGTCAGGTAGCGAGCATAATCAAACCATGCGAACCGCCAGTCAGGGAACACTCCAAACTCCCGAACGGTACCTGTACGGCTGATTCCCTTCTCAAGCTGCAAATCCACGAATGGCAAATAGTAACCGAACGTCAATAACTCCCAAGCGGCAAATAATCCAAATAGGTAGTCGCTAGTCGCTGGTAACCAAATCCCCCCAATAACGAGACCAAGCTCCGCTTTGAGGGTAAAACACGAACTGATTTACTGTGGGCTACCTGCCCGGTATTTATGCAGGTCTCCCACTTGGTGGACACTCCCCTAGGGGACCAAATGGGAGACTGAAATTACAGAGGGACATGGGGACATTTTGGACATACATCCCCACAATATTCCCAGCATGCAGTACAGTTCCCTCCCCTCTGCTCGGGGGATAATTGGGAAGTAACTCAATTATCTCCCTGAGCAGAGGCAATCGCCATTTTAAACACAAGTCACAAAACCACATGAAAATCCATAACTTCATAACTGCCGAACATATTACATTCGTATTACGTATCCCCAGATAGCCTGGATCTGAGTGCACATTATTGGAGAATAGCGCTCAGATCCCATTCGCATAGTTCAATCGCCATGGAGTCAAAGTCTCTTTTGGTTCTTCAGTATGCGATTGACTCCATGGGGCGGCTATCTGGGTTAAGTCCATTCGTGTGGTTGAATCTCCCGAACAGCTGGCATTCGTATCCTTTTGTCGATTGAGAAGGGGAGGTCGACGGCTTCAGCGGTGTTCGGCTGAAAAAGTGTCCGTTTTCAGATCCATGAAATAATCGTCGAACACCGCTGGTCGTTCGCATGGAAAAAATGGCCGCCGCCTCGTGGTCGACATACGAACGACGACCACCCGGCATTCGGTTTTAATTGAGAAGTGTCTGTGGTTAACAGCAACGTTCTAATTGGGATCAATAGGTTAACCAGCAGCACACTTCTCTTCTGGGTGGCCATCCGTTCGGTAGTTCCGTTCGACAAAACCGACATTCCCTTGAATAAAGCATACGAATGGGGAAATTCATGTAACCGGCAAAACAGGCGAACAAAGCATTTGTAATCCAGACGGATGGGTCTGTCACACGGCTCCCCCCTTGTGGCAGGGCCAACTTGGGGATGACCGGTGGGTCAACTTGGGGATGACCGGACTGGGAAGAAGTAGGGACGTCTGTTTGCCGGGACAACCCATCCGCGTTCCCATTCTGCTTACCGGGTCGGTAGCTGATGGTGAAGTTGTAAGGCTGTAGTGCCAAACTCCACCTCAGCAGTCTGCCATTGTCTCCTGAGACCCGGTTAAGCCAGACGAGGGGGTTATGGTCCGTAATAAGGGAAAATTCTTGTCCATACAGATAAGGGCTCAGTTTCTTCAGTGCCCAGACCAGGGCTAAACACTCTTTCTCCACTGCCGCATAACTTACTTCCCGGGGTAGTAACTTTCTGCTTAAGTATGCGACAGGGTGCTCTCCTCCATCTTCCCCGACCTGGCTTAGCACAGCCCCCAGTCCATACATGGAAGCATCTGTATAAACGAGAAAACGTTTGTTAGGGACTGGGGCAGCCAGGACTGGAGCCTTAACAAGAGCCTGCTTAAGTGCTTGAAACGCGGCTTCACAAGCTGGAGACCACAGGACCTGCTTAGGCAAATTCTTCTTAGTCAGGTCAGTCAAGGGCTTAGCAACCGTACTGTAGTCAGGGACAAAACGTCGGTAATACCCTGCCGTCCCCAGGAAGGCCAGCACTTGGGTCTTAGTGATAGGTGTGGGCCAGTTAGCCACAGCCTCTACCTTGGCTGGCTCTGGTCTCTGGCTCCCACAGCCTACTCTGTGACCCAAGTACTGCACCTCTGCCATGCCTAGATGGCACTTGTCTGGCTTCAAGGTCAGGCCTGCGGCCCGAATCTTGTCCAGTACCACCCCCTCGTGTACTAAATGGTCTTCCCAGGACTCACTGTAGACTGCAATGTCATCCAGGTATGCACATGCAAAGTCCTGGAAGCCATCGAGGAGCCTATCCACCATACGCTGGAAAGTAGCCGGAGCATTCTTCATCCCAAATGGCATAACCTTAAACTGGTATAGGCCAAATGGGGTGACGAATGCCGACTTAGGGATAGCATCCTCGGCCAGGGGGATCTGCCAATAACCTTTACACAGATCAATGGTGGTCAGGTATCGCCCCCTGGCAATGCGGTCTAATAACTCGTCTACCCGGGGCATAGGGTAGGCGTCAGTGGTGGTCCGTTCGTTGAGCCGCCTGTAGTCCACGCAGAACCTGGTGGTCCCATCTTTCTTAGGCACCAGAACTACAGGCGAGGCCCAAGGGCTGTCCGAATGTTCGATAACCCCTAGCCTGGTCATCTCCTGTATTTCCTTCCGCATTCCTTCTCGGACTGCTTCAGGAATAAGGTATGGGGGTTGTCGTAGTGGGTTCTGTCCGGGTGTCTCGACCTTGTGTACAGCTAGGGTAGTGTACCCGGGTTCTTGGGAGAACGTCGCCTGTTTCTCCCACAGTAACTGTCTCGCCTGTACCTTCTCTGCCGGGTTTAGCCGGTCCCCTAGCTGTACAAGACTAGTAAGGTCTGTCTGAGGGTCCCTCTCTAGCAAGTCAGATAAAGGTAAGTTCTCGGGATCGTCAGAAGCTGGGGCACATACTGCTGCAACATCCTCTGGTCATTCTTGATACTCCTTCAGCATGTTCACATGGAAGGATCGCTGAATCCTTTCATCTGAACAGCTGGCTATAAGGTAGGTAGTATCACATACCTGAGCTAACACTTTATACGGGCTCTGCCAAGATGCTTGCATCTTGTTTGTCTTCACAGGCTTGAGTACCAGAACCTTCTGTCCAACCTGGAAGACCCGCTGTCGGGCACTCCGATCGTACCACCGTTTCTGTCTCCCCTGGGCCGCCTGGAGATTCTCCCTGACCATCAGGGATAGTTTCTCCATGCGGTCCCAGAGTTCCAGGACATATGGCACGATGGGAGTCCCTTCTTGCTCTGTCTCCCCCTCCCAATGTCCCCTAATGAGATCTAGGGGTCCACGGACCCTTCTCCCATAGAGTAACTCAAAGGGGGAGAACCCAGTAGATTCCTGGGGCACCTCTCTGTATGCAAATAGCAGATGAGGCAGGAATCGCTCCCAATCTCTGCAAGTGTCAGTAAAGGTCCTCAACATCTGTTTGAGGGTGCCATTAAATCGCTCGCAGAGACCGTTAGTCTGTGGGTGATAAGGTGAGCTAAGCAGGGGTTTAATACCGCACACCTTCCACAGCTGCTGGGTAAGCACAGCGGTGAACTGGGTTCCCTGATCGGAGAGAATCTCCTGAGGGAACCCGACCCTAGTGAAGATTTTAACCAGGGCATCAGCAACCGTCTCTGCCTCTATATTAGACAGCGCTACTGCCTCTGGGTAACGTGTGGCATAGTCCACCACGGTGAGAATATACTTCTTACCTGATGGACTAGCCCTGGCCAGTGGACCCACAATGTCAACGGCTATGCGGGAAAAGGGTTCTCCAATGATAGGCATCGACTGAAGCCTAGCTTTTGGGTGATCCCCCCGCTTACCTACCCGTTGACAAGTGTCACACGTGCTGCAATAAACCCGCACATCTCGGTTAAAATTGGGCCAGAAGAAATTTTGTGTGATCCTATGAGCTGTGCGGCGGGAACCTAGATGGCCGGCTAATGGCACATCATGCCCAATCCGCAGAATCTCCTGCCGGTATTTTGCGGGCACCACTAGCTGTCGATTCTGCGGAGGGGTATTCGGCTTCTGGGGCGGTTTCGGGATCCTGTATAGTCTATCCCCCACCCACTCGTAGTGCTCCCCATCTACTCCTTCTCCCCCAGAATCAGCCCTGGCCCTGTACTTGGCTAGCGTCGGGTCTTCCCTGGTTTCTTTCCCGTACCTCTCTGGGGTATCCCAGCCTAAAGGGGCCTGGTCTAAGGTACAAGTCGGGGGAGAGAGTCTTACCTGGGTCTCAGCAGCAGGTGGGCCGGTCTCGGCAGCACGGGTCTGGGCACGGGTCGTGACAGCATCCACTTCAGCAGGACCCATGGGAGCAAAGGCTGAAACAAGGGGCGCCAAGTCATTGCCAAGGAGAACATCATCCGCTGGTAAGTCCTTCATGACCCCCACATTCACATGTCTAGCGCCCACTCCCCAATCCAAATGTACCCGGGCAACGGGCAGACGGAACACGGCACCTCCAGCTACTCGTACGGCGACCGTGTCCCCTGTATGTTGGGCTTCGGATACCAGGTGCTTCTGGAGCAAGGTCATGGTTGCCCCGGTATCTCGTAGACCACTGACCTCCTTCCCGTTTACTTTTACACACTGCCGGTGATGCTGTCGGTTATCCCGGTGGGCAGCCTGAACGGGGTCTGCCTCATGCAGGATGCCCCAGCACTCTTCTTCCTCTACACAGTGAGCGGCCGGGAGGGGAGGTCAGGGACTGCCGCTTGCTGGTCTCCTCCAGGACTGGTTCTGGTTGGCGCCGTTCATCGGGCACTCGGGACGTTTATGCCCCAGCTGTTTGCACAGGTAGCACCGAATGGGTTGTGTGTACTCCCGTGCATTAAACCTAGGTGGCTGTTGGTACGGGGCAGATGGAGGAGGTGCTGATGGGCGAGTCATGGGAGGCTGGTATAGGTTGGCTGGTGCTGCTGGCCTGTACTCCACTCTGGCGGGAGCCTTACTGATGAGACTGTCCAGTTTGCGGGCGTCGGTATACTCATCCGCCAGGCGAGCTGCTTCGTGCAGAGTGGAGGGTTTACGGTCCCTTACCCACTCTCTGACCCCTGCTGGTAATTTGTCAAAACAATGTTCTAAGAGGAACATCTGCAGCACCTCTTCCCCGGACACAGCTTGGCACCCCGCCATCCAGTGAGCGGCTGTGCGGTGCACCTTGCATGCCCATTCCACATATGAGTCCCCAGAGGTTTTAACAGTGTCTCGGAACCTCCTCCGGTACGCCTCAGGTGTAACAGCATACCGGGAGAGTAAAGCTTCCCTGACGGCCCCATAATCCCCAATCTCCTCATCCGGGATGGCCCGAAAAGCCTCGCTGGCCCGGCCGGATAACTTGCCGGACAGTATAGTAATCCAGTCTTCTAGGGGTACCTATTGCAGGGCACATTGCCTCTCAAAATCAGCAAGGTACCCATCAATTTCTCCTTCTGTCTCACTGAAGGCTTTAAACGCTGTAAATGGTACCTTTTTCCTATCTCCCGGGTTTGCTGTGACTGGGGCTGCTGCAGCACCGCTTTGGCGTAGCAGGCTGGCCTCCACAGCGGCTATGACCTGGGTGACAGTCTCAGTAGTTGGGTTGGGACCATAATGGGCCAGCCTGATTCTTACCGCCCGGTCGAAGCTTGCCTCCTCGGGGGTTCTGTCAGCTGTGCTGGGTGCATTGGTTCCCTCTGCCGCTGGTACTCCATCCATTTCCAGCAATAGCGCAATAATATCCCTCTTCCTGAGGTTACTGGCTCTAATAAATCCTTTAGGGTAGCTCTTCTCAGGTTCTGGTATTGTAGTTCCATTTAATCCTGGTTGTAGTGGTTTCTTTGGGTGCTGAGGATCATCCCGTCGCTTGCCACCAGTTGTTACGGTACCTCGAGTAGTAAAATGAACAAACCGCCATTTAGCGAGTATTCCCCTTTCGCACTAATGTGGTCAGGTAGCGAGCCTAATAAAACCATGCGAACCGCCAGCCAGGGAACACTCCAAACTCCCGAACGGTACCTGTACAGCTGATTCCCTTCTCGAGCTGCAAATCCACGAACGGCAAATAGTAACCGAACGTCAATAACTCCCAAGCGGCAAATAATCCAAATAAGTAGTCGCTAGTCGCTGGTAACCCAATCCCCCCAATAACGAGACCAAGCTCCGCTTTGAGGGTAAAACACGAACTGATTTACTGTGGGCTACCTGCCCGGTATTTATGCAGGTCTCCCACTTGGTGGACACTCCCCTAGGGGACCAAATGGGAGACTGAAATTACAGAGGGACATGGGGACATTTTGGACATATATCCCCACAATATTCCCAGCATGCAGTACAGTTCCCTCCCCTCTGCTCGGGGGATAATTGGGAAGCAACTCAATTATCTCCCCGAGCAGAGGCGATCGCCATTTTAAACACAAGTCACAAAAACACATGAAAATCCATAACTTCATAACTGCCGAACATATTACATTCGTATTACGTATCCCCAGATAGCCTGGATCTGAGTGCACATTATTGGAGAATAGCGCTCAGATCCCATTCGCATAGTTCAATCGCCATGGAGTCAAAGTCTCTTTCGGTTCTTCAGTATGCGATTGACTCCATGGGACGGCTATCTGGGTTAAGTCCATTCGTGTGGTTGAATCTCCCGAACAGCTGGCATTCGTATACTTTTGTCGATTGAGAAGGGGAGGTCGACGGCTTCAGCGGTGTTCGGCTGAAAAAGTGTCCGTTTTCAGATCCATGAAATAATCGTCGAACACCGCTGGTCTTTCGCATGGACAAAATGGCCGCCGCCTCGTGGTCGACATACGAACGACGACCACCCGGCATTCGGTTTTAATTGAGAAGTGTCTGTGGTTAACCGCAACGTTCTAATTGGGATCAATAGGTTAACCAGCAGCACACTTCTCTTCTGGGTGGCCGTCCGTTCGGTAGTTCCGTTCGACAAAACCGACATTCCATTGAATAAAGCATACGAATGGGGAAATTCATGTAACCGGCAAAACAGGCGAACAAAGCAGTTATAATCCAGACAGATGGGTCTGTCACAATTTGCATATTGCTAATTCTGCAGACAGTAGGCTGGCTGCACGATCGCTCTAGCACTGGGATAAATCACGAGAGCTAGGCTTTGAAAAGGCAGTAGCAATCACTGTAATCAAAGCTGCAGAGGAATAGGCAGAGGGGCAATACCTGCCTGAAAGGTGACCTGCAGCAAAAAAGGAAGAGGGAGCTCCATCACACAGAGGAACTGTCACATCCTGTTTCTGGCTGCGGATCATTCTGGCAATGGCTTCTGGTATCCAGTACTCTTTTTACAATTCTTGTTTAGTTTTTCTTGCTTTTCTGGTTTTCTATTCTATGTCTGGTTTTCTTTATGCTGGGTTTCTGGGTTCATTCTTATATTCCGTCCCTGGATTTCCCAGTCTCTTGGATTAATTTAAATGTTTGTTTTATGTTGCCACACCCGTTTGTATTCCATTTTCCTTTTGTTTCAGTCTGGACCTACAGCAGTGTTTCAAGTCTCTGCCCTTTCTTGCAGGTAACTGCTATTGTGGTTTAGTATGGTTCTTTTAGCAAACATTAGGCCGTGTAGGACCTGCCAAATATGGGGTACATTGGCGTTGTTGGCAGGCTTATGCAATGTATGATCATATAATGTAACTAAATCCCCATACTTTTCATATATAGTGCTTAGTTATGTCTCCTCTTGTTTTACCTTGTATCTCTTGTCTTGTATTTCCAGTTCATGTACAGTCCTGTCCTGCCCTGTTCTTGTTTTCCTCATGTCTTGTAGACATGTTCTGGGTTCTGCTTTCTGTCCTGCTCTGGTTCTGGGTTCTCCTAGTTCTGTCTTGTTTTCATGTATGGTGCCTATCTCTAGTCTTGCCTTGCTTCTTTACTGGATACACTCCTGGTGCAGAGCCCCCCTATTCAGCTCCTGGGAGGTCTGCTTAATTCCAAGCTCCTAGTTCCTGGGATCCGCTGTAGCTGCATCAGGGTTTTGGTATGTGGCTGCGCAAACGCTGGTGCTCAACAACAGGGGGTGTGCGGTTACCCAGCACCAGACCCTGATCTATCCACTCTCACGCTAAAGACTCCCACTTCTCATCAGGCATACTGGGTCCCGGTCCTCGCACTGCCGCCCGGACAGTTTCTGGGTCCTGGGCACCGGACCGCCACCCTGACAGGAACAATGTGTAATGTGTAATGCTTCAGCCCCATACACACCTAAACACATGGTACATACTTGGGGTATTGCTCGTTCACACTTCTGCAGTAGAGAAGACCAATAAGCCCAATTAGAAACTCTCTAAATCCTTTGCTATTCAAGTCCCTTCTGGTGAATAGGTGAAAATGGAATCTGGACACATAATAGCTGCCCACTGGCATTATAGTCAATTGACGACAGGAATACTACAGAATCAACTAAGTAACTCTTAGAAAGGCCATAAACAAACATGTATTCCTAACGATATAATATCCTGCCAACCCACATTGAGAGGGTTTGTAAGGTGAGCTTTACTTATTTTTCAGCCTAAGCTTGTATGCGATGCAGCCTATAACAAAACTAACCCCATTCAACCCCCCAATAATGCGATGCAGCCTATAACAAAACTAACCCCATTCAACCCCCCAATAATGACAGACCACTTAGTATGGATGAACAGGCCACAGCATTTATTATCACAAACTAAATTACTGCATAACACATCCATAACTTTATTTATTAAATCTCTTCTTCTGAATTGCGATGCAGCCTATAACAAAACTAACCCCATTCAACCCCCCAATAATGCGATGCAGCCTATAACAAAACTAACCCCATTCAACCCCCCAATAATGACAGACCACTTAGTATGGATGAACAGGCCACAGCATTTATTATCACAAACTAAATTACTGCATAACACATCCATAACTTTATTTATTAAATCTCTTCTTTTTCTGTAACCAAAACGTTAGATATAAATAAGCATAAATTAACATGAATACATATATAACTCCACACATAGTGTTATACAGTGACCCAACCGTCCTTGCCAATAAACATACAGTGGTTCCTAATCACCACTTCCTCTCACCTCCCCCCTCGTCATAAAATCATATCTTTCCAATGCCCGCCATCAGCCGACCTTATCCATGCTCGATGGGCACGACACCTCAGGCAACCTAATGTTAACCTTTTGAAGCAGGGGAGGTTGAGACCTTAAAAACTTGTTCATCTCATTCCATATACTTAAACTTAACCCCTCAAACTCAATTGGCAAGGACATACCCCCGCCACAACCACGCTGTTTTACACCTAAAATCAGCGGGGGACCCCACCACAACCAGCCATGGCCTGTTCCACCACTGCTAGCAGTGCCAGATTAACATAGAATAAATACTGCACCAGGAAATTAAATGACCATTCATGATCAATCTAAAAAACACCAATAACACAACATAGCGCAATATATATATATATATATAATGTTAGACTCCTTATGTAGAGTAAAACTCACAGGATTGAAAGCCGTCCCAGGCTCTATATAATGTGCAGGAGGGTGCCTAAAAAGGCTAAACGATATCCTTGAGGAGAGCAGCACAGGATACAAAGTGCAGACTCCAAAATTTATTGCACAAATAAACAATTAAAACAGGGACAATATGCAGTGTATAAATAGTAAAATATACTAGGCACAAAGCCTAAATAAAACACTGCAGAGGAAACAAGAAAAAATACCAGATACAATCCTTTGATCTAGCAGCAATTGCGTTTCATCTCCAGCCGGAGTCGTCCTCAGTGCACCATCAACATAGGCCTCATCCGACCTCCAGCAAGCGCACCCATCCCCTCGAGATAACTAGGCCACATCCGGCCACACCCCAAGGTGAACTGGAATCCCCCAAGCCAAAACAAGAAACCCACCTCGTCCGATTCCCGACGGCAGCGCACCAGGGCACTCACATTGCTGAGCGCACTGCCAACAGGAACAGGTGATAGCCTCAGCCCAGCCCCTGAGAACCTCTGGTAAGAAACAGAATGTGTAACATGTCCAGATTCAAGAGCACCCTCAGATTGAAGAGCACCCCATACAACACCGAACCCATATCAATCCACCCAGAGATGACAAAAACCCCCTGGTACGTCCAAGAGGCGGGACAGCCGACCCCGTACGAGGAGGACCACACCCCCACCATGTAACTGGTGCCAGACCACTGAACCTCCCTTTCCGGGGGGGGGCCGTAACCGCGGTGAGAAATCCATTCGGAGACCAGCAGGGTGAACCTGAAGGAACCACCACCCTGACTCCCAAAATTCGAGCCCCTGAACCATTGGCGCAGGCACGCCAAGCCTGGCGGCGACCGTAGCCATCCCAAACCAGAATAAATGCCCCTCAAACTCCCCACCAACTTTCAGGCAAACGATGGAAACCTGCACTGCCTCCGATCAGAACGGAATTTGTCAGGCCATCCTGGGAACCCGTTACATCGCGTTAGGAGCCCAACCATTACCCCGTGCATTCCATCTACCTTAGGAGAAAGCGGAAAAGCCAGGGCACGTCGACCCCTAAACATCCAAGAATCGCACAGATTCCATCGACGCATCAGCCACACCGCAACTGACTTACCCGTCCCAATGACAACAGCAGTCGAGCGGCGAAACCTGAAATAAGTCCGTCCACCAAAACACCCCACCACTTGCCGACAACTGTAACATGAACAGGAAGCCGAGCCCTGCCAATCGCAGAAATCACCCCTAGCGCCCTCAACAGACGGAACCAAACATGTAGATGAGCAGTCCACTCCCGGAATCTACAAGGAACCGTCCCCATCCGTCCCGATCACTCCCGCCATACTGGAGTGGGCCCCACGCCGCCTCATAGGGCGACCCACGGACCAGCTTCATCAGACCGTTGGACCAGGCGACCACCTCCACTGCCCTAACATCGACCCCGTGACACCTCTGACCGAAGTATGCCCAATAATGACCAAGACAGAGCGTCGGCCACCACATCGGGAATACCCGGACACAAAAAACCTAAGACCAGCCTCCCTAGATTCAAACAGCGCCAAGCCAGGCGCTGCAACCAGAGTAACACTGGGGTAAAGTGTACTGTTACATGACAAGACAGCCCGCACCGCCCCACGATGGTCCCAAAGGAAAACCCCACCTACCTGTTCTAGAGCTGGGCACCCCATGCCTACCATGCCACCAGAAAGGGGAAGCTCCAAGAACCCCAAAGTCCGCCAGAAAACCGATCCTTGCCAGTGTAATGGGCAAGAGTCAGCACACCATTGAGAGCCCAAATTGGCCCAAAACCCCCCAAAACCTACGGATATGGCCTGGGCCACGGAACTCCGAAACTCATAAAACTACCCCAGGAAAAAACACTGTAGCAGCAGAGTGCGGACATGCTGCACCGACGGCCCCACACATAAATGACATCGGGAGCAACCTACATGAAGGCACAGAACCACCCAATCCTGACCGTCGGGAACACAACCTGGAAACAATAAACCAGACGGGCGTACCGGCAGCAGCCGTAAAACTGATTCCACAGCTGCCTTTGTTAGCAAGGCCCCGCAGCCCCACCCATGCAGCCCGCTGCGCCGAGCCATCATCCCAAACCTAGCCCCTGGAAGGAAACGACAACTGAGCAAATAAGTAATCTGGAGATACTGACCCTGCTCCTCCTCCTTGGGCACCACAGTGAACTCCAGGGGTACCCTAAATGACTGGGAAGTAAACTTACAAAGCGTTCTTGGTAAACTGGACCTACATCGCCCGATGGAGCTCCCACATGAACTGAGGGTCCCCATCCCGACCGATTGCAGAGAGAACGGAAAAACACCCTGTGCTGAGGGGCCAGGTGAGCCCCAAAGAAAACCAGCGGCAAAACCCATCCGGCCCCAGGCCAAGAAGGGTCGCACTGCCAACCGTTGATGAAAGTGCAAAACGTACCTCCACCAACCCAGCTTATCACAGGGACGATACGCGTCCCGAGAGTGTCCTGACCGCTGAACCACGCAGCACCAACTCGGGGAGCCCTGTCCGATATGCGCCCTGGGGTGCATCTGACCACAGCATGCTCCCCACGACCATCCCTGAGCCCCTAATGTCCCCCTTAGTCAAGGGACCCCCGTGGCAGGAGGGAACAGCCTTCGATACAAAACCCCATTCTCCATCCACTCCCTAGCGTTACGCGCAAGCCAAGCGGGCCACATGAGCTCAGCAGCCCAGAGTCACGTGAACCTGGGAGGCATCGCCGGCGCTATCAGCTGCGCCAGACGCTGCGGGAAAGCGTACCTAAATGTATAATACATACTGAAACAAGGAAAGGGGGTACCCAAATTTAGTTTTATCGTGGATTCCCTATAGATATATATAATTTTTTTATTTTATTATTTTTATATATTGAATTGTCCCCCTTGTACTTGACGTTGGATTCTATTCTTTTTTTTTTCTTTTCTTTTTTTAGTCCAATAGGTAATGTACCTTGTATTTCTGTCCTGTAATTTTTTTCCCTGTCTGTATCAATTTTTTTTGGGGGGGGGGCCCAGAGGGGATGCAGATAGGGAGGGATGGTTTTTTTTTTTCTCTCTCTATATGGAGGGGGATTAGAGCAGGAGAGGGGGTGCAGGCCCACCAGAGAGTGGGGGGAGGGAGAAGAGGAAACCAGAAAGGGGGGGGGGGACCAGGGGGCCCAGGCAAGGGAAAGCTGGGCCCCCTGGAAGAAAATAAAGCCAGCCAAATAGGGAGGGAGGGAGGGGAGACAGAGCCCTGGGAGCCTTCCTCACTGGCAGAGGAGGCTCCCGACGGGCAAGGGGACCCCCCCCAGCGGCCCGCGAGGGCCCACTTACCTCCCCGCCGGCCGTGGGGGAGCTGCACCCACTGCCCCCGGCCCGCAATCCAGCACTGGCGGCCGGAGCGGATGGTGTGGAGGGGGGGGAGAGGAGTAGGCCGCGCGGCAGTTGCAGGCCGCATCCCCGGCCTGGAGGTAGTGGGCGGCCCAGGAAGGAGCAGGCTGGGTGGCCATGGGGGTAGCAGGCCGCGCGGCAGTGGCAGGCCTCGTGTCTGAAGGCCGTACCACCCGCGCGGCCTCAAATCCCAGCCCCCCAGTAGTAGGCCGCGTGCCTGCAGCCCCAGACACGTGGCCCCCGCAGTGCCCCGGGCCCAGGCTCCTGCTCCGCACCGGGCCCGGGGAGTAGGATCCAGGGACAGCCTGGCAGGCGGGTGGGAATGCCTGCCAGTGCTGGTGCGGCCCCCAGGGGCAGGGGCCGCATGGGAGGCAGCAGGGAAGACCGCAGGGGGTGCTCCAGGCAGGGGTCAAGTCCTGGGGAAAAAGGTGTGGGAACTCACCCAAGATTCC
>OW240915.1:110855321-110957360 GCA_933207985.1 Pelobates cultripes
TAATTTTGTATATGGACGTATGTATATTTCTTATTATTTTATTTATTTTTATATACATAGATATATATACAAATTCATTCTAAGTGTATTTTGATATAAATATATATATATTAATTTTAAAATACAGTTAGAATAAAATTTCATATAGCTATATAATTTTTTAAAATTTTTTATTATTTAAAAAATTATTTAATTTAAATTACTTATTATTTATATTTTATAATAATATATATATACAATATATATAGTTATTATATATATTATATATATAAGTGTGTAATTTAATTATAAGTGTATTTTTATATTAATATAAGTACATATTAATATAAAAATACACTTAGTATGGCATTATATATATGATATATAGACATATATTATATAGATATAATATATGTCTATATATCATATATACACCTATATAATTATTATTATTTTTTTATTAACATTAACTTTATTTTATTTTTTGATTTTACAGGGAGACTGCCTGTCAGCACAGACAGTCCCCCTGCAGGCATGGACACCCATTGTGACCATGTGATCGCTATGTTAAGCGATCACATGGCCCCAGGGGTCCTAAATCAGTGTGGGGAGACTGTCTGGGCTGCAGGCAGTCTCCCCACAACCGGAGCAACACTGATCGCCGCCGGGGGAACGACGGCAACCAGGTAAGTAGCTCAGACCGTTAGGACGGTTCAGGACCGTCATCGGTCGGCAAGCCAAAAATGCCGATGACGGTCCTGAACCGTCCTCGGTCGGGAAGGGGTTAAGCCATTCTATTGTTGATTTACTTCTGTGCTTTGGGTCATTGTCCTGTTGCAACACTCATCTTCTGTTGAGCTTCAGCTGGTAGACAGATGGCCTTAAGTTCTCCTGCAAAATGTCTTGATAAACTTGGGAATTCATTTTTCCTTCGATGATAGCAATCCGTCCAGGCCCTAACGCAGAAAAGCAGCCCCAAGCAATGATGCCCCCATGTAGCGGATAGCACCAGGCGACCCTACAAATATACTGTATATACCTGCATTCGTGTATCTGCTGTGTTTTCTATGTATTAAAGAGAATTGTATTCCTCTGATTGTTCGGTAGTTTCATTCCCTTAGTTTATTCGAATGAAACTACCGAACAACCAGACCTCCCCTGTGTGAAGTGTGTCCTCAATTACCCGTTGCAACATTGTTGCGAACGGGTAATTGAACAGTAAGTAGCCGTCCTTTGTTCTCGGGGGTGGCCGCCATTCGACAAACGAACACGTGGCGGCGGCCATTTTAAAACTCCCGAACAGCGGTGTTTTGCCGTCGAGTGTCTGGAACTAAAATCGGACACTCGAGTAGGCGAACACCGCTGAGACCCTCCACAGCCCTGGTCCGTTCGGTTCCAAACTACCGAACGGCCCCTCGTTCGGTAGATAGAGAATACCGAACGAGGGGATTCAGGCGAACCCTCCCTAGCCTCTATAGCTAGAGGTTTTCGTGTATTTTATTCCCTTATGCCAGGACCGACCGCAGGGCCCATTCACATGGAACCGGATTCGGCTATCTCAGTTCGTGCGGTCGGTCATTTTATTCCCTCCATACTTTTCCCGAACCCCTGGTCTGATCTGGGTGATTTTTGGATATGTTGGTCACCCAGATCAGGGGTATCCGGGGATGTAGGATTTAAAGAGGTACCCCTACGTTTAGGGGTACATCCAGAAACGGGGGGAATTGGTGTGCTGGATAAGGGGATTATGATGCTAGCTGAGGGGAGGAGATGTGTGGGAGGTTACCAGGACAGGATTGGCTACTGTAATAATTACTGTAAATCCCTCCCTTGCATGGGAGCATGCTTTATAAGGAGACTGTGATTAAAGGCTTTCTGTTATGCTCCTGAAACTGTGTGTCGTCCAGTTATTGGGATTGCTGTTGGGATATTGCTGTATTTTACCTGCTGGAAGCCTTGCCTGTGGATTTACTATTTACTTGTTCCTGAGTCCCACTTGGATTATAAGCGGAGATAACCTGGGTAATATTGCATCTCCGCTACACCCCACAACCATACTTCACAGTTGGTATGAGGTTTTGATGTTGGTGTGCTGTGCCTTTTTTCGCCACACATAGTGTTGTGTGTTTCTTCCAAACAACTCAACTTTGGTTTCATCTGTCCACAGAATATTTTGCCAGTACTGCTGTGGAACATCCAGGTGCTCTTGTGCAAACTGTAAACATGCAGCAATGTTTTGTTTGGACAGCAGTGGCTTCCTCTGTGGTATCCTCCCATGAAATCCATTCTTGTTTAGTGTTTTACGTATTGTAGATTCGCTAACAGGGATGTTAGCATTTGCCAGTGACTTTTGTAAGTCTTTAGCTGACACTCTAGGATTCTTCTTCACCTCATTGAGCAGTCTGCGCTGTGCTCTTACAGTCATCTTTACAGGATGGCCACTCCTAGGGAGAGTAGCAGCAGTGCTGAACTTTCTCCATTTATAGACAATTTGTCTTACCGTGGACTGATGAACAGCAAGGCTTTTGGAGATACTTTTATAACCCTTTCCAGCTTTATGCAAGTCAACAATTCTTAATCGTAGGTCTTCTGAGAGCTCTTTTGTGCGAGGCATCATTCACATCAGGCAATGCTTCTTGTGAAAAGCAAACCCAGAACTGGTGTGTGTTTTTATAGGGCAGCTGTAACCAACACCTCCAATCTCATCTCATTGATTGGACTCCAGTTGGCTGACACACCACTCCAATTAGCTCTTGGAGATGT
Organism: Pelobates cultripes; assembly: GCA_933207985.1. Lineage (NCBI taxonomy): Eukaryota > Metazoa > Chordata > Amphibia > Anura > Pelobatidae > Pelobates > Pelobates cultripes. Next base: position 110,858,064 of record OW240915.1, read on the forward strand.
CATTAGTCTAGGGGTTCACATACTTTTTCCACCTGCACTGTGAATGTTTACATGGTGTGTTCAATAAAAACATGTCAACATTTCATTCTTTGTATGTTATTAGTTTGAGCAGACTGTGATTGTCTATTGTTGTGACTTAGATGATGATCAGATCACATTTTATGACCAATTTGTGCCAAAATCCATATCATTCCAAAAGGTTCACATACTTTTTCTTGCAACTGTAAATAAATACTGCATAACACATCCATAACTTTATTTATTCAAAATCTTCTTTCTGTAAAATTGTTAAACATAAATAAGCATAAATTAACATACATACATATATAACAACACACAGTGTTATACAGTAACCCAACCGTCCTTGCCAATAAACATACCGTGGTTCCTAATCACCACTTCCTCTCACCTGCCCCCTCATCATAAATCATACCATTCCAATGCCCGCCATCAGCCGACCTTATCCACGCTCAATGGGCACGATACCTCAGGCAACCTAAAGTTAACTGTTTAAAGCAGGGGAGGTTGAGACTTTCCAACTTATTAACTTACTCCAACCATAAAACATAACCCCACAAACTTAATTGGCAAGGACATACACCTGGCTAGCTGCGACTAACTACCAAAAAAGGGGTGGGCGCGCGGGAAGCTGTCTGCTGGCCCGGTTCCCAAGTGGCACTGCGATAAGACCACTCCCCCCACTAACTACATAGAAACTTAATCCCACCTACATATACTTCCTAAACCACTCTCCCGCATCTATTCCCACACTCCTACATGTGCCCTTGTCCGCTTAGCTGCGCTATCTCCCCAGGGCCTTGTATGTACGTAGTTTCGTTGACGAAACTGTTCATCGTACCTCCACCACCCCAGCCCCCCATAAGTCCTGCAGGCATTCCAAATCGTGTCCTGATAACAGAACAAGGCCGAGCACTTGTGGGGAAACTTCTCACCCACTACGCTGGCCAGAATAGAGAATGCCCGAATCCAATTCCCAAAATTTTTGGGAATCTTTTGGTAACTAAATTTCTCCTTATCCTTATCCGACTCCTTGCTGTCTTTCTCCGCCACAGGTGGGGCGTCCTCCAGCAGCAGGAGAGAGAAAATCTCAACAAACTCCCCCCTCCAAATCTTGTCCATTGTTTCCTGTGTCAAGTGGAGCCCTAGAGGGCCCGACCAGCACATATATGCTGTGCCACGAGCCACATCCGCAACCCCAGCTTTGGGTAAACCGCGGGTCCCAGGGAGGGTGAACCACCATCCACAACTTCAAGGGGGGCAGATGGGGAAGGAAACTGAACAGCCGGGGAGAGCAGTGCAGGGGGACCAAACTGACCGCAGCTGACTGTCTAAAGAGGTGTCCCCACTACCCACCGCCCCCCGCTCCCAGTTATCCAAAAAACCCCGAAGACCTGAAAGGAACCCCCCAGCCCAAGCCCCAAAGCATTAAGAGAAGAGGGACAACAGTACTCACCGGTCGCAGTTTGGCGATCCGAACCCAGAACTGCACGCAAAGAAGGCTGAGGAACCAAAAGTTGAGATCCAGCATCCACAGGAGGCATCTGCTGTGTTCCAGGTGCCATCTGCTGGACAGAGCCACGAACTGCCACCAAGTCCTCAGAAGAGAGCCCCATCTGTGATCCAGGTGCCACCTGCTGTGCTGAGCCATGAACTGCAGACAGGACCTGAGAAGAAAGCGGTGGAGAAGCTGAGAGTACATGCCCTGGAGGAGGTGGCAAGGTAAGTGAACTGCAGGGGGCCCAGGTAAGGTAGAGGGAGAGAACAGGGGGCAACTAGACAGAGTAGGACAGGGACCTAGAAAGGGGGGTTGGAAAAAGGGGGGACAAGAAAGATTGAGAAAGAGGGGAAATAGCAGAGAGGGAAAGGGGGGGAGGGCACAGAGGGAGATAGAGACACAGGGGGCCCAGCCAGAGACAAGCTGGATCCCCCAAGAGACCCCACAGCGGGAGACAGGGGAAAGGGTGAGGGAGCAGGGGACCCAGCATACCGGGAGCCTTCCTCACTGGCAGAGGAGGCTCCTGACCCACAGGGGGATCCCGCCCGCCCCCCAGACGGCGGTAAAGGGGTACCCTGTGCAGCCCCACTCACCACCGACGATCTATAAGGGGGAACGATGCCGGGCGGCCGCCTGCCGCCCAGATGGATCCACCAGCCTCCTGCCTCCCTCGGCCCGTGGACCACCGCTGGCTGCCAGGGCGGGATGCAGGGGGGCCGGCTGGGGCATGGAAGCCCGCTGTGCAGGCCGTGCATGAGGCCTCCGGGCCGCAGGCCGCACGGCAGGAGGAGTCCGCACCTCAGGCCTCCCAGTAGTAGGCCGCGACACGTGCGCGGCAGCCGAAGGCCGCAAATCCAGGCCTCTAGTAGCAGGCCGCGTGTCTGGAGCCCCAGATATGCAGTCCTGTTGGTGCCTCGGGCTCCCAGTCCTCAACCGGGCACGAGGAGTATTATCAGGGGAGAGCCTGGCAGGCGGGCGGGAACGCCTGCCAATGCTGGTGCGGCCCTCAGGGGCAGGGGCCGCAGAGGAGGCAGCAGGGGGGCCCCCACCGGCAGCCATACCTCCAGTAATGTGCCCAAATTGCTCCCTTAGCTGCCGGCCACCATCCAGCGCTGCAGCAGCCCTGAGGGATGCCAGAATCGCTTCAACATCCATCACCTCAAGCTGTGAAGACTACAGGCAAACAGAAGCAGGAGGACGAGAAGAAGCTATCTGCTGGCCGGTTCCCAAGTGGCACTGAGGTAAGACCACTCTCCCCACTACATAGAAAATTAATCTAACCTACACATACTTCCAGGGCCGTCTTTAATATTGATTGGACCCTGGGCAAGCATCTGTTTGGGCCCCCTGGGCATGCAATCACTCCCTCCACCCCAACCTAGAGGCGAAACTAATATAGAGAGTGCCTTGGTGCAACAACAAAAAAATTCAGGCCTGCCCTGTAGCACAAGAGTAAAGAAAAGATAGATCCCCATCTGTCATACAACTCCTGCGATGCTATGCCAGCTGGGGATCTACCATCCTTGCAGGGTTGTATTTTTGAGAAGTGTTTGTGCAAATGAATGTCAGCATGTTATTGTATAGAGTGTATGTGTGCATGTAGGAGTGTATTTGTATGTACTGTTACCATTGGAATGTAGTGGTGTACTTGTGTGTAGTGTTTGCATTTTAATGCAGGGATGTGTGATTGTTTGTAGTGTTGGCTTTTAAATGCAGGTGTACTTTTGTGTGTAGAGTTGGTGTTTGTATATAATTTTAGCATTTTAATACAGGAATGTGTTTGCATGTAATGTTTGTATTTGCATGCAGGGGGTTGTTTGGATGTAGTGTTGTCTTTTAAATACATGTGTACATTTGTGTGTAGTATTAGTGTTTCAGCAAACTGGTGTGTTTGTAATGTTTGTGTTTGCAGGGTTCTGTTTGCATGTTGTGTGATTTCTATAACACATACACATACACATTAACACGCAGATACACACATGCTCACACTGACACATGCTCACACCTTGACACATACTGGCACATACACATACACACACACTCAGATACACACCCTTTGACACACAGATACAAGCACTTTCATATACACACACTGGCACATACACACACACACTGACACAGGTATATACACACACACTCAGATACACACATACATAAAGGTATAAATGCAGAGGTGTATATGTGTACAGTGCTAGAGATGGAATGTAGGAGTGTATTTGTGTTGGCATTAAAATGCTGGGATGTATGCATTACTACACACTCAGATGCACACTTACACACACACCGAAACACACACACACAGGTGCACATACAGGTGTATGAGGTATACATACACACAGAAACACAGACAAACACAGATACACACAAGGACATAAACACAGCCAGATACACACATATATATGTGTACATTTACACATTTTAATCTCTGCCTTCTAGCAGCTCTTGGACAGCAACTCCCAGCAACCTTGGCCAATATAATGTCTCAACTCTGTTCTTACATACCCTGGTCCAGAATTTGCCAAAAGTGACATTTGAAAATGGTGTACAGCCTTTGATAACACTTGATGCAATATGTTAAAATAAATACTTTTTAAATTTATATTTAATAGGGAACTGTCAGGTTCTTCTAGGATTTTTAACATGTACTTATTCCCTGTGTGTTACATTACAAACACCAACACACTTAAATAAAAGTGATATCAGAAATTAGCAAAACAAAAAACAAAACATATTTAGCCACCCTCCTGTCTCCTTACATTTTGGGTACAGAAAGGTGGCTTCCCTGGTGTCCAGTGAGAGCTTGCTGGCCCAGGCTGATGGGAGTCTGCCATCAGCTTTCTCAGTCCCTCTCCCCAACAATGCTTGCATCCTCCTCCATGTGGTGTGTGCCTCCTCCCCAGCGGCACTGAGGAGGAAGTGATCAGTTCTTACTGGGAGGAAGCAATCTGACCTCACTTCCTCCCAGCATGCCCAGGAAACAGAGACTCACAGGGCAGTATGTGAGGGGGCTAGCTGTGAGTATGTAGTCAGCCACCCCCCCATATAACAGGGGCCCGGGCCGGTCCAGAGCAGTATTAAAGGGCTGTGGCCCCTGATTACCTCAGGTGCCGCAGGGGGCCCATGGGGCAGCTGCCCTAGGGCCCCGGGGAGTAACTGGGCCCAGGGCAGCTGCCCCTTTTGCCCCTCCTTAAAGACGGCCCTGCATACTTCCTAAACCACTTCCCCGCATCTATCCCCACACTCCTATATGTGCCCTTGTCCGCTTAGCTGCGCTATATCCCCAGGGCCTTTACAGATCTTCCCTGTCTCTAACTCCCGCGAGACGTGCGGCCGTTAGAGCGTTGCCACGGTTTACCCCCATGTCTCGCGGGAGTTAGAGAGAGGAAGATCTGTTATGTGCTCCGGCAGTCTGCTGGGCCCCCTCTGCAAATACAGAGAGCCGGGGGCCCCACCATGCCACCGGACCACCAGGGATGGAATCTTTCCCCCTCCCTGAACCAGGTAATAAAAATCTTTTATTACATTACATGCATACACTAGTAAACACACACACTCTGCATTCATTACACTAACACAAACTCTGCATTCACTACACTAACACACACACTGCATTCACTACACTTACACACTCTGCATTCACTACACTTACATACACTCTGCATTCATTGCACTAACACATACTCTGCATTCACTACACTAACACACACTCTGCATTCACTACACTAACACACACACTGCATTCATTACACTTACACACACTCTGCATTCATTACACTAACACACACTGTGTATTCACTACACTGACACTCTGCATTCACTACACTTACACACACTCTGCATTCATTGCACTAACACATACTCTGCATTCACTACACTAACACGCACACTGCATTCACTACACTTACACACACTCTGCATTCACTACACTAATACACACTCTGCATTCACTACACTTACACGCACTCTGTATTCACTGCACTAACACACACTGCATTCACTACACTAACACACAATCTGCATTCATTACACTAACACACACTGTGCATTCACTACACTGACACACACTCTGCATTCACTACACTTACACACACTCTGCATTCATTGCACTAACACATACTCTGCATTCACTACACTAACACGCACACTGCATTCACTACACTTACACACACTCTGCATTCACTACACTAATACACACTCTGCATTCACTACACTTACACGCACTCTGTATTCACTGCACTAACACACACTGCATTCACTACACTAACACACAATCTGCATTCATTACACTAACACACACTGTGCATTCACTACACTGACACACACTCTGCATTCACTACACTTACACACACTCTGCATTCATTGCACTAACACATACTCTGCATTCACTACACTAACACGCACACTGCATTCACTACACTTACACTCTGCATTCACTACACTAATACACACTCTGCATTCACTACACTTACACACACTCTGTATTCACTGCACTAACACACACTGCATTCACTACACTAACACACACACTGCATTCATTACACTAACACACACACTGTATTCATTACATTAACACACACTCTGCATTCATTACACTAACACTCACTCTGCATCCACTACACTGACACACACTCTGCATCCACTACACTGACACACACTCTGCATTCATTACACTAACACACACTCTGCATTCATTACACTGACACACACTCTGCATTCACTACACTGACACACACTCTGCATTCATTGCACTAACACACACACTGCATGCACTGCACTAACACACTGCATTCATTACACTGACACACACTGCATTCATTACACTAACACACACTCTGCATTCATTACACTGACACACACTGCATTCACTACACTAACACACACTGCATTCACTGCAATAACACACACTGCATTCACTACACTAACACACACTCTGCATTCATTACACTGACACACACACTGCATTCATTACACTGACACACACTGCATTCACTACACTGACACACACTCTGCATTCATTACACTAACACACACTCTGCATCCACTCCACTGACACACACTCTGCATTAACTATACACACAGCATCCACTACACAAACATCCTGTAATCACAGTACACACACTACGTCCACCACACATTCAAACATTCTGCATTCACTATACAGACACTGCGTCTAATACACACTGCATCCACTAAACACATTGCATTTAGTACACACAAAAACTACATCCACTACACAAACACACACTACATCCACTACTCAAATACACTCTGCATTCACTATACACACTGCATCCGCTACACAAACACACACTCTGCATTCACTGCACAAACAGTATCTAATACACACAAACACTACATCCATTACACACATTCTAATTCACTTCCACTATACACACCACATTCAGTCCTGCATCCTGTCGGCGGACTCGTGGGCGGGCCGGGCGGTGGAGGGGGGGGGGCTAGACCTTGTGCTTTGTCAGGGGCCCCAAAATTTCTGGTGGCGGCCCTGGGTGCAATGTGTGTGTGTGGGGCACATTGTGTGTAAGCAGTGTGAGGAATACAAAGGTGAGTGGTACATTGTGTGTGTGTGTGTGGGGTACAGTGTGTGTGAGGGGTACAATTTGTGTGTATGTGGGGGCAATGTGTGTCTGTGGGGGTAGGAGGCAGAATAATAAATACTTTTTTTTTTAATTTAAAATTATTTATATCCCCCTTGCCTTCTTACCTGGGAGTGGGGACAGTACTAAACCCTAGTGGTCCAAGTGGTGAGCGTGAAGTATAGCAGCTTCTGAGGCTAGAGTTCACTCTCGCGAGGTTGAGCATTGCCATAGTAACCATGTAGATCTACTGGGTCTTGTAGATCTACTGGCTACTGAAATGAGCCATTCACTTGAATGTAGTTGAGGAAGGAAGGACTGAAGATGGACCATCTTGAATGTTCTTTTATTTAAAAGTGTTTGATTCTTTTAAGTACAAAATCATTCTCCATTCTCAAAATGGTTTTGAAGCAAGAAATACTGGAGAGTATATTCCATGAAATTTTTCTGTGAGAGGATCTGCACAGATTACAGGGTTGAAAATTTGATAACAGTTGTCCTTTTAGGGTGGAACCATGGATAGTAATATAATGCACTTCTCCTGTAGCCCATAGAGCGACATAGTAGAAAGAATGGACCTTGATAGAGCTAGCAGTATCAGTCTGCATCCGTGGGCTCCCGTAGGACGGCGAGCGCTGCATGGCGGTCGGAGGCTGCAGTGCATGGCCAGCTGGTTTGCATGTCCGATGATAGCCTAGCAGAGGGCGAGGAGGAACAGCGCAAGATCAGGGGGACCCTTGTAGGTCAGCGCAGCGGAGGAGGGCACACAGTCGAACAGAGTAGCAGCAAGGGACAGTCGGTCTCTTCTGCCAGGTGTAGCCAGGGCCGGATTAACATAACTTTTTTTTTTTTTTTACTCACTACTCTTAGGGTTGCCAGGTATGTCTCATGTATTTCTTATGGTTGACAGGAATTTCTCAGAAGTATTTCTCAGGTATTTGAGGCTGCCTAGCCGGTGCTGGTATTGCAGTACTAAACAGAGTATAAACAGAGATTATTCTGCAATACCAGCACCAGACAGTAGGGGTCGCTGTTTGTGTGGAGAGAGGCAGGAATAAGAAGTTACAGCATCTCCCTCCCTGCCTCTCTCTACTCACTGATCTGCGGGGGAGCAGCTCTGCACAGAGAGGCCAGACAGCAGCTCCGAGCCTGCGAGACATGGGGACGGTGAGAAACTTGGGGACGCTGAGACATTGGGACACTGGGAGACATAGGGACACAGTGGCCCACCCATTTACCCCATCGATAGACTTCCTGCTTTACTGGACACTGCTGTTAAAGGGTATGGATTTACTTGAAAGGTGAAAGCGTGAGATAAACATAGGTTATGTTTTTTTTCATCGCTGCATCCTATGAGTTTCCCTACAGCACCATCTCCATCAGATACATGACGCTTAGGAGGTAGGACTGTTTTAGTGTTTTTGGTCAATAAGATTTTGTAATTAGGCCCATCATAATTGTCAGCACCAGGCCCACTGGGCTCTTAATCTGGCCCTGGGTGTAGCCAGTGCTGCTACAGTGCCTCCAGGTCAGCTAGCAGAAGTCCCATCGATAGGAGACGCACTCCTTGCGGCTGTTTTGGTCAGGGATATCTTTGGGCGGTTTACACAATTGTATTTCTTCTTTCAGTGCTCCTGACTCATCGCCTGTGGTGCCTGGAGGGTGCCAGGAAGAGGGACAAGGACTGCCACTGAATGCTCCAGACTCTTTGGGAGTTGACGGAAGGATCTCTTCCCCGAGGTAAGGAACGGCTGGGGGGCCACGGCCGTGATCACCCTCTACACCACACATGAAAGTTCTCTTGGATAGCCTGAGATCCTTACTAAACACTTGGAGTGAAGGGGAGGGCCGGGGGACACAGTTTGGGAGAGTTTGGGATCCTCCAGGGGGTGGGTGCACAAGGGGGATGGGGTCATGGTGTCAGCGGGCTTAGGCAAAAAAGATGCCGGGATGGTTTCTTCCGTAGCGTCGGGGGACATGGAGGAGCGGAGTAAATTGCTGGGGATGATACCTTATACAAAATGTGCACGTATCATTTGCCGGCCCATTAGGGTGTCATATTAAACAGGACATTAATGAAAAGGTTTTGGTGGGGGAATTTCTAGAGATATTTTCCCTTCTTCCGTTCGAGGAGTATCTTGAAAGACAGCAAGGAGGGGGAAAAAAAAGGCGGAGGTATCGGAAGATACCGAAGTCTTTTGTTTTTTGGCTGCGGGCCTTTTGTATCTTGGCAATTGTGTTAGGGGAAAAATTCCTGGAGTGGTGTTCCCAATTCTTTTGCTACTTAGATGGAATTCGGGAGGCCTGTCGTACATATGGGGGCATAGCATGGTGGAAGTACGACAAGTATTTTTGGCAGCGCTTGGCGGCTAATACAGGCATGCGGTGGGACCAAATAGACCTGTCGCTCTGGCTAAAGTTGATGATGGCGCAAAAAGGCGGCTGCATCTGTGAAGAAAATTGACTTTTGCCTGTCATTTTCTCCTTTTTTATTCGGTATTTTTATGTGTTATTACTTGTATAGTAAATGGATTGGTTCGGTAGTTTGAAACTACCGAACGCCGACCACCCTCCTGGCTCATTTACTTCAAAGGAACCAGCTATTAAGTGCTCCCTGGGCGGCTGCTGTTCGTACAACCGAACGCCACGTGGAAAAGAAAATGGCGGCCATCTTGTTCGCACGAGGAGAGCCAGCGGGACTTGGTCGTCGGGTGTCTGGAACTAAAATCGGACACTCAACCTCACGAACTACCGCTGGAAACTACCGAACGCCGGCTTCTCATATTTCCTGAACAGCCAGGAAAGCCTCATTTGGTAGTTCTGTGTGAACAGACAAGGGGAGCAATCGCTACTATGGGCCAGGGGGATCCATTCAGGACTTTTGTTCATTTCTTACAGTTTTGTGAATTGACCGACCACACATGCTGAATTCGTGGAACTGTTTTGGGCAGGAGCTGCGTGTGTGGTCGGTAAAAGGGACCCTCCACACTTTTTCAAAACCCCTGAACCGATCTGGGTGAAATTTGGATATGTTTGTCCCCCAGACCGGGGCTATCAGGGGATATGTGGGGATACCTTGTGGGGAAAGGGGTGTTCTAAGTTTTGGGGAAATTGTGTGCTCTCTGCCTGGAGATAATTGGTTTATTCCTTAACTTATCTCAATATCTCCCAGGCAGAGAGGAGGCGTGTGTGACGGACCGCTGGCACTCCGACTGAATACCTCCGCCATTCGATGCTCCTAGTGCTCGCTGAGGACTCCAAGCACTCCAACCGACACCATCAGCACTGCAGATCCCACTTCCAGCGATGCAACTGCGCCGGGGTCTCTGCTGTCTCCACCCACCCTGGACCCAAGGCCAGGATCCAGCTTCCAGTGGGTGAACCTCTCTTTCCCCAGAGAGCAGGAACAGGAACAAGCTCTTAGCAGAACTTAGTGATCATACCCTGGGGAGTATAGTGATTATAGCAATCCCCAGAGTGTATTTCTCCAATCCCCAAACATGAGCTAAGGCTTAATGCTGGAACAAGACTGATTTACTGGCACACAGAACTCACAATTTATGCAACACAAATCTCCTCCTCTGGGCCAGGCTAGATAATTGAGTTTCTACAATACACAAAGCTCAATTATCTACTGGCCAGAAATAATACAGTTTTTACAGCATTCATAACTTCTAAAATATACATGACATTCACATAAAAATTATATATTCACAATCAATCCATTCATGGAAACAACATATCAAAAAATGGCATGAATCAGACCAGGGGTTCAGAAGTTAGCAAAGTATCTTTTGGGGCCTGCCTGGCAGCATGGCAATCTGGCCCAAACCGGTTTTACAGAGCCCTCTAGCCTGGAGACAATGGGGAATGTAATCCAATTATCCAGGGATAGAAGCAGACTCCATTGAGCACATGTTCCCAGTAAAACACAAAAGGATACAAAAATACATAACTCCTAACATACCGAATTGAACGGGCCAAATCTCCCAGGGTCCATAGTCACAGGGCAAGAGGCGGGCAAGCAGTCCTCTCCAGGCACAAGTGGCGAAGGGCACTTCGTCACACATCTTCCCTTTGGGGGGAAGACTAAACAGGTACCTGACCTTCTGCCGGTCAGTACCTAGATTAGTCGGGCAGCCCACCCACAAAGAAAAATACACAGAGTAACCCCCCCACAATAAATGGTACTGGCCTGTAGGTTCAAGTTTGTAGTGGGACAGCGCAGCACTCTCGGTCTCCCTGGTGCAGCTAGGCAAACTGCTGGTGTTGCTTGAGGGGCAGAGGCCAGCGGCGCTCTGCCCTGCTGCCAGCTCTTCCACTGGGGTAACCTGTGGTAAGTCAGGCTCTGATACAGGGGAAAAGGGGGGGCAGAGGCTAACAGAGCTCTGCCCAGATGCCAGCTCTTCTGCTGGGAGGGGGTCAGTGGGTATCGCAGGCTCATCCACTGCCCCCAGGACCCGGTTGGGATGTAGCTGGGGAGGGGAAGTTTCACTTACCTCCTCCTCCTGGCATCCCTGCGGCCGCCCATCCAGCCTCCCTGTAGGACTGGCACAGAGACCGTGGTCCCATCTCCACTTGCCATCTCTGTGTGTCCCCAGGACACGTCTATGAGGTCCACTACCTCAGGTACCTCTGGTTGGTGGAGGAGAGGGAGGACGGTTGCCTCCCCTCCCCAGGACGCTGGTTGCTGTCACCTCCTCCTGGAACTCAGGCTGCTGCTGGGAAGGGAGACCGGTTGTCTCCTCTCCCTGTGAGATACACTGCTGCTGGGGATCTGGGCCTGGTACCGAGCATCCCTGTGGGGCAGGTGGAGAGGCCAAATAATACAGTTTTTACAGCATTCATAACTTCTAAAATATACATCACATTCACATAAAAATATATATTCACAATCAATCCATTCAGGGAAACAACATATCAAAAAATGGCATGAATCAGACCAGGGGTTCAGAAGTTAGCAAAGTATCTTTTGGGGCCTGCCTGGCAGCATGGCTATCTGGCCCAAACCGGTTTTACAGAGCCCTCTAGCCTGGAGACAATGGGGAAAGTAATCCAATTATCCAGGGATAGAAGCAGACTCCATTGAGCACATGTTCCCAGTAAAACACAAAAGGATACAAAAATACATAACTCCTAACATACTGAATTGAACGGGCCAAATCTCCCAGGGTCCATAGTCACAGGGCAAGAGGCGGGCAAGCAGTCCTCTCCAGGCACAAGTGGCGAAGGGCACTTCGTCACAGCGTGTATTACTGTAAATCTGTGTGTTGATCGGTTATTGTCTTTGTTTGCTGTGGGAGGTCCTCTTGCAGGAGGATTTCTCATAAAAGCCTGTGTGTTGTCAATAAAAGTTATTCCTGTTACACCCTTCATGAAGTCTAGGCTCATGTTTGGGGGATATTCTACTTGCTGGGAAAAATCACCTTGGAACTGCATTTCATCTATCTTATTCCTCTACTCCCTGCTGCAGCTATAATCAATCATGCTCAGCTGTTGGGAGAGGGAACTAAACACCGCAGCACCATAACCACTGCAGGTCTTAACAGCATCCTTTTCAGGAGGGGCCGGTGCGGGTTCAGCATCTTGCTCGTCGGCCACCAAGAAAAAATGATTCTGTTGGCTGTTCAACGAAGGACAGTGCAAGTGGGGAGCTACTTGTAATTTATAACACTCCGGCTGTGGGGGAGCGCACAGATATCACAAATGTTTTAAGCGAGGTAAGGCTGCAGCAGTGGGTGGCGGGGGGGCTTTCATGGTCCAGTCCACTGCCGCGGGGGCCATTGCCGGTGAAGGTCAAGTCGATGTTGAATTGGCTAAGCCGCTACGCTAACCAAGATGATGCACGCTTGTTGCGGGACGGTTTTTGGAGGGCTTTTTTAAGGATTCAAGGATAGGGATGTAATTCGGTGTTTTCACAACTTGAAGTCAGTTTTCCTATACCCTGGAGTGGCTCGGGACTAATTACTTAAGGAGGTGCAGCTGGGAAGGATGGCCAGGGGCGTTTGGGGAGCTTTCCTTCAGGGACTTCCGGATTTCGCCATTGGGGGTTGTTCCTAAAAAGGATGTGGATAAATTTAGGCTAATCCACCATTTGTCGTACCCTAAGGGGTCATCAGTTAATGATGACATCGACACAGAGCTCTGTTCTGTTTCCTATGCATCATTCAACTATGGGGTTGATTTGGTAAGGAAAGCAGGTTCTGGCTCCCTCATGGCAAAAGCGGATATTGAATCGGCTTTTTGTATGTTGCCAGTCCACCCAGACTGTCATCATCTTGTTTTTTTCGACAATGCTTATTATGTGGATCTTTGCTTACCCATGGGGTGCTCTATATCATGTGCTTACTTCGAGAAATTCAGTACCTTCCTGGAATGGGTGGTAAGGGAGGAAACGGGCGGAAGGTCTGTGGTTCACTATAAAGATGACTTTTTGTGCGTCGGACCAGCCGATTCAGGGGCATGCAGTTATGCATTATGCTCGTTGGAATGGGTAACTCACTTGTTCGGGGTTCCGTTGGTGGCTTAAAAGACTGTGGACCCAACGAATTTTACCAGTGTCGTTTACCAGTGGAAAAGCTGGCTACCCTTCAGGCAAAAGTGAGGGTGGTTCTTAGTGCGCGTAAGGTGACACTGAGGGAAGTTCAGTCGCTGCTGGGAAGCCTTAACTTCGCCTGTCATGTTATTCCAATGGGCAGGATTTTCAGCCTCTTACTTTCGAGGGCCACATGTGGGATATGATTCCTGTAGTGCATTTGCTCCCGCGCTTTGTGTTGTTATGCATGTCTTTGAATATTTCTGGGCATGCCATGGGTTGTCTGAATGTAGTGGCTGACGCATTGTCTCGTTCACAGTGGGAACTGTGACAAACTCCCCTTTTCCTGTGAGTTTGCCACACGTTTTTAGAGGGGCCTGTTTGCCAGCCTCCTACCATGTGACTACGGCCCCTGCAATAGACCTGGCTAAAATACTTTAAAAGGCTTTGTTCATGTGAAGTATGTACTTTTGTACTCCAGACAAAGAGACCGACCGTTTCTCTAATTCTCTGGAGCTCTTTTAGGCATGTGACCATGTGCACGGTCGGTCAAAAATAAGACTTCCAGAAAATTCCTGAACCCCTGAACTGATCTGGGTGATTTTTGAATATGTTGGTCACCCAGATCAAGGGTATCAGGGAGTGTAACATTTGTGGGGTTTTATGTATTTTTAGGGTACTTTTAGGTGTTTTTAAAAAGTATGTTTTTTCTGTGCTTGGAGATAATTCGATTAAAATGAGTACAGTTACTGATCCACTTATCTCCCAAGCAAGGAGGAGGGATTGTATGTTTGTTATGGGAGTGTCGGGCATTTAATCACTGTTCTTATTGGTGTCTTTGTGTTGGAGTCCTCAACAAGGTCCATGTGGGCGTGCCCCTTGCATGGGGATTGTCATAAAAGGCCAAGTGTGGCTCCCATTAAATTGAGAATGCTTTACCCCTTCATGAAGTCTTGGCTCATGTTTGGGGGACTGGAGAACTACATACACTCTGGGGATTGCTATATCACAATACTCCCTTGAGTATAATCACTAGCTCTTCTAAGAGCTGTTCCTGCTGCGCTCTCTGGACGAGGAGAGGCCTACCCACTGGAAGCTGGATCCTGGTCTTGGGTCCAAGGTGGGTGGAGGACAGCGAGACCCCAACCAAGCTGCGGCGGTTCGTGGGGTTTACGGTGGTTATGGTGTTCCAGTGCGGTGCTTATTGTACTCGGAAGTACTAGGAAGCAGAGATTGACGGAGGTACTCAGTCGGGGTGCCAGGCGGTCCGTCACAGGAACATTTTCGCATGGTGGCCCCGGGTGCACAGGAGGACAGGCAGGAATGTCCGGAGGAGATGTGGCGGCTCGGGACATCCTGTTTGGAGAGCTAATAAGGAAGTCTTTGGCACCAGGAACGTGGGCAGCTTATGTCAAATATGGCGAGCATGGATGAGGTTGTAGGGCATCCTGGGGGGCAGCATTCCAGGGATGGGCAGTTGGATTCATTGCTATGGTTTTTGTGCCGTTTGTTTGCAGATCAGACGTCTCCGTCTGTGGTGGATCGGAGCATGGCGACACTGGTGTTCCTTTTTAAGTTGAATGGATGGGAATACCTGACAAAACATTTCATTGTTAGGCAGGCGCTTAAAGGTTTTCGTTGGGGATAGTTGGCGTCCGGTATCCTTTGAGGTCCTGGAACAAATGGTGGGTTCCTTACCAACATTGAGTTATTCTGTTTTTGAGGAGGTGCTGTTCATTGTGGCGTATGTGTGGGCGTTTTTCGGTACGTTCCGAGTTAGCTAACTGGAGAGTAGAAGAAGGATGGGTGCTGGGAGGGTTCAGCTGGTGGATGTCGAGCTGTCACGGAATAAGGTACAGATTATTTTGCGTAGGTCCAAGACGGATGTGTTCGGAAAGGGAAGTCGGATCACATTGTTTTCCTTGTCAGGTTCGGCTCTATGTCCTGTTTCATGCGCGGCTACATTTCTGGGGGGTTCATTCTGGGTCAGCAGGCTACTTTTTGGTGCATGAGGACGGGTGATCTCTGTCGCATTTCCAGTTTCTTAGGGTTTTTAGATTGGTTGGGGTTAGATCCCTTGTAGTTTGGGACACATTCCAGCAGCAGTGGAAGCGTCCTACCTGGGGCTTGGGGACGATCTCATTAAGTGGATAGGACGATGGAAATCGATACGGTTTCAGTCTTACGTACATCCTAATCGGCTTATTTAAGGGGGTTGGGGATGTTTAGGTGTGGATTTCTGTCTCGCATTGGTTACATTTCTTGTTCTTGTTACAGGTTGGGTGGCATGGTTGATCGGCCACTCCCTCATCTACTAGGCGCATTGGAGAGCAGCAGCTAGGAATCATGGAATGCAGCTGGGTTTCTCTCGTGCTGTGGTTTCCCTGTGTTGGATGGGTTTTTGGGGTGCTAATTGGTTAAGTGTGAGCAAGGAAATTTTTAAGCGATTGAGGATGGGTCAACCCCAAACATCATTCTGATACATGCCGGTGGGAATGATTTAGGGGGAGGTAAGGACCAACAGGGGAGGGGGGTAAGGACAATGGGGCGGGGAGGTAAGGACCACCAGGGGGAAGTAAGGACCACCAGGGAAGGGGGGAGTAAGGACCACTGGGAGGAGGGGGGGAGTGGGACCACTGGGGGAGGAAGGGGGGGAGTAAGAACCACTGGGGAGGAGGGGGGAGTAAGGACCACTGGGGAAAGGGGTGAAGGAACACAGGGGGTGGGGAGTAAGGACCACTGAGGGAGGAGGGGGGAGGTCCACTAAGGGGTTTGGGAGAGGGAGGACCACCAAAGGGGGGTAAGTAGGGAGGACCACTAAGGAGAGGGGAGGAGGGTAAGGACCACTAAGGGGGAGAAAGAGGATAATGACCACTACTGAGGGGGGAGATTACCACTAAGGGGGTGGGGGGAGGAGGGGAATGTCTACTAAGGGGTTTGGGAGAGGAAGGACCACTAAGGGGAGGGATGGAGGACCACTAAGGGGGAGAGGGGACTACAGGGGGCCAAGGGAGAGCACTAAGGGACAGGAGGAGGGACTACAGGGGGCCAAGGGAGAGCACTAAGGGACAGGAGGGAAGGGGAACTCAATAATTGACAGGAGGGTGAGCAGTATGCAAAAAATTTAAAAAAATAAAGAGCTGCTCCCCTCTTAGTCCCTATCCTACCCCACAAACCCTCTCTTTTACACTACACACATACACAATGCATCCCCCTGCCCACACACACAAACAGAAACATACAATGCATTCCTACTCACACACAGACACACCCGAAACACACAATGCATCCCTTACGTTCACACAAACTCATTCTCTTACACACAGAAACAAAATGCATCTCTTACACAATCAATGCACCCCTTACAGACAAACACTGCATTCAATTAAATACACAGAAACACACCTTGCACCCCTTACACACACACACAGCCAGAAACATACAATGCATTCCTTACACGCAAACCCACACTGCATCCCCTATAAACACACTACATCCCTTACAGAAGTTGGTATGCCTATACACTACATTCTATAAGAACACACACACGTTGCATCCTCTACAATAACACATAAAACATCCCCTACACACATACACTCCACTTCCTGTGAGAGAACTCACGGGTGGGCCATGTAGGTGGATTTATGGGTGGGCATTGTAGGCATACTCATTGTCAAGCCCTGGGGGCCCAGACCTTGAGCTGTATAAGGGGCCCTAAAAAATGGAGCTGCTTCCTGTTCGTTAATTGTTGTGAGCACTGTTAAAACAGTCTCCAGAGAGCCTCTTCTACACCAGACCTGTGGAGCCAGACAGAGCCCATCATCAGCCTCTTGTCCTCATCTGGTGGTAAGTAGGCAATCCAATATATTATTAGTGGCACTAATCTCTAATTTACCTTACATTAAATGGATACTATAGTCACCAGAAGCACTACAGCATAATGCAGTGGTTCTGGTGTCTATAGCCTATGCCTGTAGGCTTTTTAATGTAAACACACTGTCTTTTCAGATAAAAGACACTTTGTGAAGACTGGCGTTGGCCCATATGGCAGAGCATATGGGCGGGGCATTGTGATGTCACATGGTGGACAGGACATATGGGGGGGAGGGGGCGGCAAAATTTTTTTTGTCTAGGACGGCAAAAATCCTTGCACCGGCCCTGTTTGTGCTATGTTTTCTGGTTTCCCCATAAGTGGTATACAAGGAAACAAACCAAGGACAGTGGGAATGGAGCTTGAAATCAGTACCGTCGCCCACCTAGATTCAGGGCAATTGCATTGTCTGATTATAGACTACAAAAATACCAGAAACCCTGATACTTACACAATTTAAGTCTGACACCAGGTCATTAACACAGATACACATAGTGAGTCACTTTTACAGGTGTTGTTTACTAACTCTTCAGGGCATGGGAAGGCTGACAAGGGCACGTAACACCAATATAACAGAGGTACAATACCAAGGGTGTATACTATCAGAAAAGAAAAACGGAACCCCACATAAAGCAATTTAAAAAGATTTAATGTTTTATTTTCTATTTAAGAATTCCTTTAAAAAGATGCATGTAAAAATACAGCATGTTTAGCACAAATAATAAGAAAGCTCATTTAATAACTCACATTTACAGACTCCTATTCCTATAAAACCACACAAAGCTAAATCATTGGCACAATGAATATTCAACACTCCCAGCAGCCGCAATTGCCCCCTGGGTTCCTCACTCATGGGCGGCAAGTGGGACCTATTAAATAGATACAGAGGGGGACCTACAATCGTACCCCGGACAGCAGGTGGGGCTATAAAATAACCTGAGGGGGGGGGGAGGGTCTGCCACATAACTTAACTCTCGTATAATGTGCGTCCTATGAAATGCATTCAGTCTCAAATTTTTTTAGAATCAGTACTTTGTAAATGTCCAGATCCTACACATTTAGTTGGCATTAAATGTATCTGGCTGATTGGTACAGACTCATTTGGGATGACCAAATTTGGCTTTGGCAAATCACAAACCCTAAGGGGCAAAAAGGTGTATTTCCAAAAAAAAAGTTAGGGATGCTGTTTCTTTAAATCACATCAAATACTATTGATATACATTAAAAACATATCACTTGACA
Organism: Pelobates cultripes; assembly: GCA_933207985.1. Taxonomy (NCBI): domain Eukaryota; kingdom Metazoa; phylum Chordata; class Amphibia; order Anura; family Pelobatidae; genus Pelobates; species Pelobates cultripes. Next base: position 110,876,825 of record OW240915.1, read on the forward strand.
AGGTGACTTAAAAATTCGAAGTATTTGAGGTACACTGTTAGAAAGGGGTGGGGTATCAGTTTTTGAATGAAAGTTTCTTGCAGCATTTAATATTAAGAAACATTATTATTTAGTTCACTTTTATAATACGTTAATAAAGAGAAATTATCATGCACTTTTCAGAACATTTTGATAAATATCTACCATTGTTTAATTTCTTCCCTGTAAGCTTTGTCTATGCGGACTACCAGGTGCCATATTTGTTTTGTTTTAGCAGATATACCCCCACTAAAATGCATGGTTACTTTGCGAGTATGTGCAAAACTTCTCTTCTCTCTGCTGTCTGCAGCCTTTGCAAACATACCCCTCCTTCCCAGTATTTCCCAGTAACAAACTTTAATTCTGTGCAAGGGATTTCACCAGAGGCTTCTCATTGAGAAGCCTCTGTGCTTGAACCATTTGCATGCACATGATCACGGCTTTCCATAGCTTCTCAATGGGCTGCAGTATATAGTGATAAGGGGGTAGGCAAGTGCGCTCTAGCCCAGTGCCCTGCCATGTCCATTAAGTCCATGGTGCTAAAAGTAGAAGAAAATCTCCCTGGCTGCAACTCAAATATGTATTTGTCTCCAATTTAAAAAAGTGCCAATTTCTAGTAAATTTAGCACATTTATGAACTGTCCTGAAAATGACATAAGCTGAAATGCTTTATGTGACTGTAGCATTCCTTTGAAGAAAAACTAAGATATTAGTATTGTTTAAAATATCCCAATATTATATTTGCCCTGTAACTGGGCCCCTCCAGTTCCCTGTTAATCTTTGTTATAATATCTGTCCTTTACTTCTGGCAGTCAGTACAGAGAACGCATGGCGAGAAGAGGACAGTTGAAACACTTCTTTATTTGCAATTCTTACTCTGGCATTGTCTAAATTGTAAACTGTATTTTCGTAAATCTTTAGTTTTAAAGAAATGGGGTGGGGAAGGGGAGCATCTCATGAAAGAAAATTTACACAAGTTTCATGTGATTTGTAACATTTCATTCATTATCATAGATTCTAGAGAAGTAACATATCACCTTTAAAATATAGAGGCCAAGATTTAAAATAAATAAATAAATAAATCCTTAGCCAACAATTCCAGTCACAATTCCATTTTAAAGAAAATAAATTTTGGGTAATCACTGTTTAGTAGAAATGTCCCAATGAATAAAATGCATGCATTAAGTCATCATTTTGTCAATAGTGTTAAATCTAAACAGCTTGCAAATGTTGCAGTTCTCTTGTCTGGAGCCTCTGGAAGCCCTCCTCTTCCAACACTACCCAGACTTTGTGGTGGTCCAATAACAGACTGCTCTGAGCAATTATTTGCTTCTTGCCTTTAGTGTAAAAGGACCAGTTGTCTGATTGACAGCAAGAGGTTTGTAACAAGATTAATTAGTGGCAATTTCCACTGAAAGCTGCACTTTTGTAAAATTCAGGTACAATTTACTTCTGCAAGCTGAAGTGCGTTAGGGGTCTGGTAAGTTGCTTTAAATTTAGACAACCTTCACTCAGCTCCTGGCAGAGAGTGAATGAAAGTTATGAGGAAAGGTTAGAAAACCTTAACTGAACTTTAGAAGAAAAAGGATATGATACAAAATCCATACAGGGCCAATATAGGCATCTTTGTTGCAATGTGTTCATTAACACTGCTGTACAAAAAAAAAAATGGTTACCCATTTAGATGTGAAGGAACTTTCAACTTAAAACAAATTACTATTTACATAAAGAATAAGTGCCTGAGTTATCAGATTGTTTTTTTTTTAAAAACACCTTAATATTTGGTTAATAAAAAATAAATCCAAAACATTCCAGGACATGCTCACACCCCACATAGGGCACCTCTACAACACCCTGCTAAAGGGCGACCCGGTATTTGCAGAAATGCTAGTGGCGAACATATGCCTCCTACCCAAGCCCAATAAACCCCACACAGATGCAGTCCACTACAGGCCTATTTCTGTACTGAACGTAGACATGAAAATATTTACAAAAATCCTCACTAACCGTCTCTTCTATTACTACACTGCTTTAATCCACCCAGACTAGGTGGGATTCATCACTTTCTGCCAGGCAAGCAACCACAACAGAAGATCATTAGACCTAATATAGGTGGTCAATCGCCGCTCCACCCCAACCCTTCAGTTATCCCTCGATGCCAAAAAGTCATTCAACTGACTACTGCCATTTTTATTTGCTACCCTAGAAATTCCGATTCCCAGCTCCCTTCATAGATGCCCTATAAACAATATACGCACAGCTAACCTACTGATACCAAACACATACCGACCCTCCTTCCCCATACACAATGGTACACAGCAAAGGTACCCATTATTGCCCATCCTCTTCGCCTTATCTCTGGAACTGCTAATTCACCTCTTCCGCTCCACACAAACAATCACGGGCATCACAGTACGCTCACATTCATACAAAGTGGCTGCCTATGCCAACGACTTTCTACTGACGATCACAAACCCAATAGATTCCCTGCCACCACTCCTACACCTCCTAGATGAATATTCCAAAGTTTCGGGATATAAGTTAAACTTAGATAAAACTGAAGCATTAACATTGAACATCACACCGGAAGACAGGACCAAACTGAACAATACATACACATTCCACAATAAAACTTCCCACATACCATACCTGGGCATCAATCTACCAGCAGAATTACACCAAACCCACACCCCGATGCTACAACAAGCCACAGATAATCTCAACAGCTTGCAGGAGTTCTGTATCTTGGCTGGGACGCCTAGCCTCAGTAAAGATGAATTTACTACACAGTTTCCTCTACTTATTCCAAATCTGAGGATACAGGGGAAATCTTTTAAACTTGGAGTAAACCAGCTAAGAGGCTTAAAATCCGTGAGGGAATCAGTGAGTTCTTGTTCAGAGTGTAAATCTGTCAGGAGTTTGTATATTACATTATCCTCGGGAGAAAGACCCAATTCCCTTAGATTTTTTAAAATTATTTTTTCATGAAAAGCGTGAAGGGCCAATTTGCGACCAAAAAGATTGACATCCTTAGCCCAATTAAACACATTTCTAGACGGTGTTGGTACAAATGATAGACCTTTTTGTAAAAGTGAAATATGTCTAGATTTCAGAACAAAGTTATATAAGTTTATTATTTTATTTTCCTCTAATTTGTCAACTATTGGAAATTGGACTTGTGCGTCTTGTACCCCCACTTTTTTCTGTCCCTGAGTCGTTCTATTTGTGGTTGAGGCCAATCTTGGTCTGAGCTATTTGTATATGTTGTGTATTTCTAAGAGGAGGCCTTTTATTGTAACGGGGTCTTGTTTCTGATTCAGACAACTCCGTTTCGTCTGACGAGGAAAACCCTTTACTCCCCATTCTAATATTTCTGAGTCTACGTTTATTTTTGTTTTTGAAGATGTTTTCTTCCTGAAAGTTTTTTATGTATTGTTTTTTATGTCTAATATTCCTCTTGAAGTTCTCCAAGTTTTTTTGCAACTTGGTTTCCATAGATGGAAAATTTGGTTATTTGTCAAATATTTTTATTTTCTTAATTTCGATATCTAAGTCTCCATTGGTCTTTTCTATACTCTCTTGTTCTAATTTTATTAGGAATTGCATTATCCTTGCCGAACAGTCTAGCAGGATGGAATTCCATTCCGCAATCTGTTCTTCTGTTTTAACTTTGTCAGGCAATAAAATATCGGGTCTAAGATCTCTTGGCACCAGCTTCGCATCAATATATCAGGCTAGCTAATTCCCAAAAGCCCCTCAATTGTGTTTGGTACAATTTTTGTATCTCTAAAAAAGCATGATTGATATCCGTTGGTTCACTATTAATATTCCCCAAAGGTTTGGTTGAAAAGACATTTGCCACATCTTCAGATCTTAAGTCTGGATGAACCACTTGTCCCAAAAATCTGTCATGTTTTGCCTAGCTATTTAAAGCAGGAAATAAATTATTCCAATCAATTAAGAAATCAATACCTGAATATTTTGTTATATTTATGAAGATTATCCTTAAATACTACTCTCTATCTTTCCCTGTGGTATTAAATCTAATGAAAACTTGTTTATATGAAGAAAAAGATAAAGAAAATCTGTCAGGTTGCTAAAGAGAAATGGGGGGTAACCCCTACAAGAATAACAACTAAAGAGAAAAGGTACAAGTAAACCTAGAGGATACAGTAAGTCTACGTAGTATACCAACAGGTTTCTAGTACAGTTAAAGCAACCCATAAACTGATAAAATATAACTTTTAATTGTAAAATATTTAAAAGAAAGCACGGTCATTGTGTGAAAAATAAATAGTTAGGGGGGAGAGAAAGCACAATAGGATATTTGCCCAAGACGTGTCACTTCAATCGAATAGTGGCACAGGTGATGCAGGGATTATGGGGTTAAAGCGTGGCCTGTAAGTAGTAGCCCAGTACCACCACCCCACTCCTATCATCCAGTATCACCTTTGTAGCAAAAATAAACCCAGCTCCTCGGTAATAAGCTAATAAGGTCAGACGTTTGGTTTAGCTTACTAACTAACTAGCTAAAATTCAGTCTAAATAACATAAATAAAGAGGGTGGCTAAACTAGGAGGAAAGTAACAGCTGCAGCATCGTCCCTGTCTAACTACTCCACCCTCAACTAAGCTTGTCCTGACGCAGGTTTCGCCGAATGTCGGCTCTTCCAAGGGAACCGAGTCCGAGTTTAACCGTTATTTAAATATCCCACCCTCTCAGATGATTGGCTGCCGATCTTGCCAAAGTGAAAGGGGGGGGATGGAGTCTAACTTCTACAGTTAACCCTAAGTGGCTCGGTATACTGTTAAGGAGATAGACTGTATGAACAAAATTAAATAAAAAATCTATACATGTACATCCCCAACAAAACAGGAGCACCAGGATTGCCCCTCTTCGAACACTACTATCATGCCACACAACTCACCTAAATCCAAAGCCTGCACTAAACAATAGGAATCAAACGATGGATAGAACTAGAACATGACCTCTTTGGCTTTGATTTCCCATGCCTCTACATTTGGGTTCCCTGGAAATCCCACCATTTGCCGCCCCCTAACCAACTCCATAGACATATAGAACAAGATCACAAAAAATACCCCCTCATTAATGACCCAACACCAATGACCCCCCATTCTGTGCAACAGGGCATTCCCCCCGGGCATGATGCCTAAAGATTTCACACACTATGAACACAATGACCTCTAGGTTATAAAACTTTTTCGCGGGAGGGAATATAATTCTATACAATAACTTCCCATGGCATAACAACACCCAGAACTTTTTCAAAAACCTACAACTAAAAAGCTTCCTAGAACACCCAGAAAAAAATGACAGCAGCCACCAAACTCAACTTTTGAATGAGCCTGCATCCATAGCCCAGTCCACAAAGGTCAGGTCACTGATAACTACACTCACCTAATTACTAATCAGCCCACAGGGGCACTGGCTTATATGTCGGCCTGTTGGCTCTTCTTGGGCTTATGTGACCCCAAGAAGAGCCATCCAATTGGCAAGACATATGGTTCACACAAATATAGAGGCCCTGGCTTCCCATAAGGAGCAGGTCTCTAAGACCATGCTCAGATGATACTTGACACCCACATGACTATACCCAATTGGTAGGTTAGACTCTGACCTATGCTGGAAGCAATACAGACTCAGGAGAACATATATACACCTCTGGTGGCAATGTCCCAACTGATTCCATTATGGGCAGACGTTGCAAAGTTGGTCTCTGACCTCATTCAGACAGCCATCCCATTAGGCCCCTGGACCTGGCTCCTCGCAAAACCCTGGGACTCATTAACTAGAGCCCAAACCAAATGGACAAAAGCAAGCAATGGAAATTGATAGAATCAGCAAAAATCCATGAAAAATCTAAACATTTTTACAAGATCTGGGATCTGTGGCTCAAAGAGCCTCACCTCCAATAAATACTCATGACCAATAACCCCAACACATCAGACAATACCTCACGCTCTCAACAGACAGAATACTCACATACCAAGGGAGAGGTGGAGACCAACTACCTTTTTTTTATTGTTTGTAACTTGCACAAGACAACTGCAAGACTGAATTGTGTACAGCACAATGGTAAATCAACCCGCACTGAGTGAACTTAAAATCTCACTACAGCAGATTACAGCAAAGGGTGCCCACCTAACAATACCCAAAGGCTTCAGGCAAGGTCACGGCTCTGGGCCCACAAAGGAGCCTGGACTGGAGACCCCCTCTCCAAGACTGCACTAGGGCACTCCACCTTCTTTTTTCTCCTGTCTCGCACATACTATACCCCATACCGTCCTCCTATCATGCATCCTGGTTCTACACAGAGACCGAGATGCGAATAACTGAACCACAATTCAGTCCACTGAAATATTGTCTATATCTGTTATTAATGGCCAATGTGGTATATCTTTCTTCTCTCTCTTGTTTAGCTTATTATATCTCTATATTCTGATCCTATATAATAATCGGCTATACAGCCATAATTTAACTTAAATATCAGTTGGAAACGCCAACAGACAAAACCCTAAGTCGAACCAATGGCACTCAGATAATTGAGACAGTTACAAAACTTACGGCATGTACTGATTAAATAAATAACTATGGTGTTGTATTACACTCTGTACCTGCATAACTGTTGATTCATTTGACAAATGTATATGTACTAACCTATGCAATGTTTCCTTCTGTAACGCTCAATTTTAAGAAAATTAAAAAAAAAAAACTAAATAAATAAAACACAGAATGTTTAAAAAAATAAAAACAAAATCTAATGAAATTGCAGTTTACATTGCTGCCTTGGAACTCCTAGTTACAATTACTCAGATGAGGAGCTGAACATAGAGATGCCACAACAAGACCTAAGCGGCGCTGGAAAAATGCAAATAAACGCACCTTTTTACTCTTCTGACAAGGGGTCCATAAACTTAAATATCTTTATTAGAACTATAGTGTTCCTTTAAATTTGTACCAACTTTTGTCAGAAATAACTCCAACCTCTACTCCTGTTCTAGTGATAGAGACGATACAGAGTCACCAAACTGTGTTATGCAAATAACTATCCTAAGCAAAATTTTAGTTTTTCCTTCCCAGGGCATGTACTTCCCTTCCCCTGAATGAATAGGGAGCTGCTTAGAGCACCAGTTGACTGATCCAAGCCAAATCGGCAGCAGAAGTCGAGAAAGATGTGGACAGCTACAGGAAGCAACAGCACTGGAGAGGCAACTTAAGCATATTTGTGAACAGTTCAACCCCTAAATATGTAAGAATCGTGAACCTCATGGCACCATAACTTAGTTTTGGTGAAGTTATGGTGCCTGGAGTTGTTCCTTTAATTTGACTTTCTCTGCTGGCCTATATACTTTACCCCTGTTATTTAAGAATTTTAAGAGGTTCATAGATTGTAACAGGGCTGCCATCAGAAATTGTGGGGCCCCTAACACAGCTCAAGGTCTGGGCCCCCGTGTGCCCACCTCCAAGCCCAGCCTCCAAATCCCGCCCACAGGAATACACACACATAGACACAAAAGGACACAGACACAGAAAGATACACACATACTAACAGACACAGATACTGAAACAGACATACACACATATAGACACATACACAGATACAGACACACACACACTGATATACAGATATACACACTGACGTACATACATACTCACATACTGACACACACACATACATATATACTGACAAACAGACATACATAAAAACTGACATACAGACATACAAAGAGACATACATACATACACATAAGTACATAATGGCATACATACACATACATACTGATATACATACATACACACACACAGATAGATATATACATACACAGATACATACCGACATACTGACAAACACACATACATACAGATAGACACATACATACAGACATACTGACATACACACACACAGACATACATGCATACTGACATACATACATACTGACACACACACAGACATACATACTGACATACACACACACAGACATACATACATACATACTTGCAGACACATACACAGACATACATACTGACAAAGACATACATACAGATATACATACTGACATACACACACACATACAGATAGACACATACACACATACATAGAGACATACTGACATAGACACACCGACATACATGCATACTTACATACATACACATATATACAGACATACATACTGACATACACACACAGACATATATACATACTGACATACATACACACACTGACATACATGCATACTGACATACATACATACATACTGACATACACACACAGACATACATACTGACATATACAAAGACATACATACACACACAGACATACATACTGACATACACACAGACATACATACACACAAACATACATACTGACATACACACAGACATACATACTGACATACACACAGACATACAAACACACACACAGAGACATACATACTGATATACACACAGACATACATACTGACATACACACAGACATACAAACACACACACACACACACACACACAGAGACATACATACTGACATACACACAGACATACATACTGACATACACACAGACATACAGACATACATACTGACATACACACAGACATACATACTGACATACACACAGACATACATACACACACAGACATACATACATATACACATACTGTGACAGAACCATCTGTCTGCTTGGATTTTTACTGCATTCGTCTGTTTGTCTCCCGTTCGTATGAATGGCTGGTTTCTATAGCCCAGCCATTCGAATGACTCTTTTTTCCCGAACAAACCTGCCGAACGAACGGCCACCCAAGAGAGGAGTGTGCTGCTGGTTAACGTAGTGATCCCAATTAGAACGTTGTGGTTAACCGCAGACACTTCTCAATTAAACCGAATTCAGGGTGGTCGTCGTTCGTATGTCGACCACGAGGCAGCGGCCATTTTAAATCAAGCGAACGCCCAGCGGTGTTTGGCTCTATTTCTATGGAACTAAAAACGGACACTTTTTCTGCCGAACACCGCTGAAACAACGGAACGCCTGGCTGCCTCCACGAAAGCATGCGAACACCGGCCGTTCGGGAGATTTAGAGCATACGAAAAGACTTAACCCAGATAGCCTTCCCATGGAGTCATTCGTATACCAGAAGACTGTAAGAACTTTGACTCCATGGCGATTGAACTATGTGTGTGGGATCTGAGCGCTATTCGCTAATAATATGCACTCAGATCCAGTCTATCTGGGGATGGGTGATACGAATGGGAAATGTTCGGTTTTTGTGTAGTTATATATTTTTATGTCTTTTATTATTTTATGTCTAAGATGGCGACTGGCTTTGTCCTGGAGTTAATTGAGTTACTTGGTAATTAACTCCAGGGCAGAGGGGAGGGAATCATAATGCACTGTGGGTAAAATCTGTGACTGTGTGTCTGGAATGTCCCCATATCTGTCTGTCATTTAAGTCTCCCATTTGGTCCCCTAGGGGAGTGTCCACCAAGTGGGAGACCTGCATAAATACGGGCAGGTAGCCCACAGTAAAGCCAGATCCTGTTTGACCCTCAATGCGGAGCTTCTGTCTCGTTATTGGGGGGATTTCTTCTTCACGTTTAGAGACTGCTGGATGGAACGGAAGCCACTTGGTGAATATTGCCGTTCGGGAGTTTGGAGCCGTTCACGGATCTCGTTCGGGAGATTGCCGCTTCCCCTTTATTTGGTTCGTGTATTACAGATTAAGTGAACAGAGACTGTACTGCAGCCGGGGAAGGTCTACTAAACGGCGGTTTTGCCTAAAGACATTGGAGGTGTCTTAACAATTGGTGGCAAGCGACGGGATGAATCCCACAGCATTGGAGGTCAGCTACAAGACATGCAGTACGAGGAATTAAGGCGTGCTACACTTAAGGATATATTGGAACGCCGAGGAAGGTCAGCAAGCAATTTAAAGAAACGGTAGATTATTGCTTTGCTACTGGAGATGGATGCAGCAACGGGAATGGAGAGAGTCAACGTGCCCAGTACCTTGGATTTAACACCCGAGGAATTACAATTTAACCGGGCAGTGCAAATAAGGCTGGCACATTTTGGCCCCAAGCCCTCAGCTGACATCGTGGAGCGTGTGCAGGCAGCAGTAGCAGCACAACAGGCGCTCCGGGAAAGAGGAGCCGCAGCAGCAGAGGTACCCTACAATAATAATGTTTTTGCTAGAAAGAAGGTACCTTTTGCTGCATTTAAAAATTTTGTGGAAACAGAGGGCGAGATTGATGGGTTCCTGGCGGATTTTGAGAGGCAGTGTGCCCTACACCAGGTACCAGCAGATGAATGGGTCACCATCCTCTCGGGGAAATTATCTGGCCGGGCTAGTGAGGCGTTTCGGGCCATCCCAGAGGAGGAGATCACCAGCTACCGGGCTGTGAAAGATGCGCTCCTAGCCAGGTATGCGGTGACCCCAGAAGCGTACAGGCGGAGGTTTAGAGAAACCAATAAGCTGGTTGGGGACTCTTATGTGGAGTGGGCCTGCAGAGTCCATCGTACCGCAGCCCACTGGATGGCAGGATGCCAAGTGGTAACTGGGGAGGAGGTGTTACAAGTGTTCCTGCTGCAACACTGCTTTGATAGACTACCTGCTGGGGTCCGGGAGTGGGTCAGAGATAGAAAACCCTCTACCCTACCCGAGGCTGCTCGTCTGGCAGACGAATACACGGATGCCCGCAAGTTGGATGGTACAGCTGCCAAAGCCCCTGCCAGACTGGAGTATCGTCCAGCAGTAATACCCGCTCCTTCAGTCTACCAGCCCCCAGTACACCGTAACCCAGCCGCACCGCCAGCTAACAATTTTGTACAGCCATCATGATTTAATGCCCGGGATTATTCCCAACCCATCCGGTGCTTTGGGTGCAAGCAGTTGGGGCACAAGCTTCCTGAGTGCCCACTGAACAGTGCCAACCAAGCTCAGTCCTGGAGGAGACCAACCAATGGGAACCAGCGGCCACCTCAGCCTGCTGCTCACTGCATAGAGCAGGAGGAGTTCTGGGGCATCCTACACGAGGCAGACCCAGTGCAAGCAGCTCACCAGGATAATCGCCAGCAACATCGGCAAACCGTGAAGCTGAATGGCAGAGTGGTAAATGGGTTGAGAGACACAGGAGCCACGATGACACTACTCCAAAAGAACTTGGTCTCAGAGCATCAGCACACTGGGGACACTGTGGCAGTAAGGGTAGCAGGGGGTGCTGTGTTTCGCTTACCTGTTGCCCGGGTACATTTGGATTGGGGAGTGGGCGCTAGACATGTGGATGTGGGGGTGATGAAAGACTTGCCCGCAGATGTTCTTCTGGGAAACGATTTGGCCCCTTTGGTTTCAGCCTATGCACCGATGGGCCCTGCAGATGTGAACCCAGTGACCACCCGTGCCCAGATCCGTGCTGCCGGAACCAGCCCACCTGCTGATGAGACCCAGGTAAGATCTCCTTCCCCGACTGGTACCCCAGATCAGGTTCCCTTAAGCTGGGATTCCCCAGAAGAGTTTGGGAGGGAAACCCGGGCAGATCCGACCCTCCAAAAGTACAAAGACAGGGCAGATGCTGGAGAGGAAGGAATAGATGGGGAACGGTATGAGTGGGTGGGGGACAGGTTATATAGGATCCCTAAGCCTTCCCAGAAGAGTGTTGCCCCTCCGCCGAATCGCCAGTTAGTGGTACCTGCCAAGTACCGGCAGGAGATTCTGCGGATAGGGCATGATGTTCCGTTAGCTGGACATCTAGGGTCCCGCCGCACAGCCTATAGGATCGCACAGAATTTCTTTTGGCCAAACTTTAACCAGGCTGTGCGGATGTATTGCAGTACGTGTGACACCTGTCAACGGGTAGGGAAGCGGGGGGACCACCCTAAGGCTAGGCTGTTATCGATGCCTATTATAGGGGAGCCCTTTGCCCGCATAGCCGTTGACATCGTGGGTCCACTGGCCAGGGCTAGTCCATCAGGTAAGAAATACGTTCTTACCGTGGTGGACTATGCCACTCGCTATCCAGAGGCAGTAGCGCTGTCTAACATAGAGGCAGAGACGGTTGCTGATGCCCTGGTTAGAATTTTTACTAGGGTCGGGTTTCCTAAGGAGATTCTCTCCGACCAGGGAACCCAATTCACCGCTGTGCTCACCCAGCAGCTGTGGAAGGTGTGTGGCATTAAGCCGTTACTTAGCTCACCCTACCACCCACAGACTAACGGTCTCTGCGAGCGCTTTAACGGTACCCTCAAACAGATGCTGAGGACCTTTACAGACACTTGCAGAGACTGGGAGAGATTCCTGCCTCATCTATTATTTTCTTATAGAGAGGTGCCCCAGGAATCTACTGGGTTCTCCCCCTTTGAGCTGCTGTATGGGAGAAGGGTCCGCGGACCCCTAGATCTCATTAGAGGCCACTGGGAGGGGGAGACGGAGCAGGAAGGGACCCCCATAGTGCCATATGTTCTGGAACTCCGGGACCGCATGGAGAAACTGTCCCTGATGGTAAGGGAGAATCTCCAGGCGGCCCAGGGGAGACAGAAGAGATGGTACGATCAGGGTGCCCGACAGCGGGTCTTCCAGGTTGGGCAAAAGGTATTGGTGCTCAAACCTGTGAAGGCCAACAAGATGCAAGCATCTTGGCAGGGCCCGTACAAGGTAGTGGCGCAGATCTGCGACACTACTTACTTGATAGCCAGCTGTGCAGATGAGAGGATCCAGCGGTCCTTTCATGTGAACATGCTGAAAGAGTACCAGGAGAGACCTGAGAATATTGCAGCAGTATGTGCCCCAGCTGCAGATGATTCTGAGAATTTACCCCTTCCCGATCTATTAGAAAGGGATTCCCAGACTGACCTTACTACCTTGGTACAGCTAGGGGACCGGTTGAACCCAACAGAAAGGGTACAGGCGCAGCAGTTGTTATGGGAGAAGCAGGCGACGTTCTCCCAGGAACCAGGTTATACCACCCTAGCTGTGCATAAGGTAGAGACCCCTGGACAGACCCCGTTACGACAGCCCCCCTATCGTATCCCTGAAGCAGTCCGTGAAGGAATGCGGAAGGAGATACAGGAGATGACCCAACTTGGGGTCATCGAGCACTCCGACAGCCCTTGGGCCTCGCCTGTAGTCCTGGTGCCCAAGAAAGATGGGACCACCCGGTTCTGTGTGGACTACAGGCGACTCAACGAGCGGACCACACTGACGCCTACCCAATGCCCCGGGTAGACGAATTACTGGATCGTATTGCCAGGGGGCGATATCTGACCACCATAGACCTGTGTAAGGGCTACTGGCAGATCCCCCTGGCCGAGGATGCTATCCCCAAGTCGGCATTTGTCACCCCATTTGGCCTGTACCAATTTAAGGTCATGCCTTTTGGGATGAAAAATGCACCGGCTACCTTCCAACGGATGGTGGATAGACTCCTGGATGGCTTCCAAGAATTTGCCTGTGCATACTTGGATGACATTGCGATTTACAGTGGGTCCTGGGAGGAACACCTGGTACATGTAGGGGTAGTGCTGGATAAAATTCGGGCCGCTGGCCTGACATTGAAGCCAGAAAAGTGCCATCTAGGTATGGCTGAAGTACAATACCTGGGTCACAGAGTGGGGTGTGGGAGCCAGAGACCAGAGCCAGCCAAGGTAGAGGCAGTGGCTAACTGGCCCACACCTACCACTAAGACCCAGGTATTGGCCTTCTTGGGGACGGCAGGGTACTACAGACGTTTTGTCCCTGACTACAGCACTATTGCTAAGCCCCTGACAGACCTGACCAAGAAGAACTTGCCTAAGCAGGTCCTGTGGTCTCCGGCTTGTGAAGCTGCGTTCCAGGCACTGAAGCAGGCTCTTGTGAATGCCCCTGTCTTGGCTGCCCCAGTCCCTAACAAACGTTTTCTCGTCCATACAGATGCTTCCATGTATGGACTGGGGGCTGTGCTGAGCCAAGTCGGGGAAGATGGAGGAGAGCACCCTGTCGCATATCTCAGCAGAAAGTTGTTACCCAGAGAAGTGAGTTATGCGGCAGTGGAGAAGGAGTGTTTGGCCTTGGTCTGGGCATTGAAAAAGTTAAGTCCCTATTTGTATGGGCAAGAGTTTTCCCTTGTGACTGATCACAACCCACTCGTTTGGCTTAACCGGGTCTCAGGAGACAATGGGAGACTGCTGAGATGGAGCTTGGCACTACAGCCCTACAATTTTACCATCAGCTACAGACCCGGTAAGCTGAACGGGAATGCAGATGGGTTGTCACGACAAACAGACGTTTCCATCACCTCGTAGTCCGGTCATCCCCAAGTTGACCCGCCACAGGGTCAAGCCGGGTCTGCCGGAGTGTCCCACAAGGAGGGAGCCGTGTGACAGAACCATCTGTCTGCTTGTATTTTAATTGCATTCGTCTGTTTGTCTCCCGTTCGTATGAATGGCTGGTTTCTATAGCCCAGCCATTCGAATGACTCTTTTTCCCGAACAAACCTGCCGAACGAACGGCCACCCAAGAGAGGAGTGTGCTGCTGGTTAACGTAGTGATCCCAATTAGAACGTTGTGGTTAACCGCAGACACTTCTCAATTAAACCGAATTCAGGGTGGTCGTCGTTCGTATGTCGACCACGAGGCAGCGGCCATTTTAAACCAAGCGAAAGCCCAGCGGTGTTTGGCTCTATTTCTATGGAACTAAAACGGACACTTTTTCTGCCGAACACCGCTGAAACAACGGAACGCCTGGCTGCCTCCACGAAAGCATACGAACACCGGCCGTTCGGAGATTTGGAGCATACGAAAAGACTTAACCCAGATAGCCTTCCCATGGAGTCATTCGTATACCGAAAGACTGTAAGAACTTTGACTCCATGGCGATTGAACTATGTGTGTGGGATCTGAGCGCTATTCGCTAATAATATGCACTCAGATCCAGGCTATCTGGGGACATGTAATACGAATGGGAAATGTTCGGTTTTTGTGTAGTTATATATTTTTATGTCTTTTATTATTTTATGTCTAAGATGGCGACTGGCTTTGTCCTGGAGTTAATTGAGTTACTTGGTAATTAACTCCAGGGCAGAGGGGAGGGAATCATAATGCACTGTGGGTAAAATCTGTGACTGTGTGTCTGGAATGTCCCCATATCTGTCTGTCATTTAAGTCTCCCATTTGGTCCCCTAGGGGAGTGTCCACCAAGTGGGAGACCTGCATAAATACGGGCAGGTAGCCCACAGTAAAGCCAGATCCTGTTTGACCCTCAATGCGGAGCTTCTGTCTCGTTATTGGGGGGATTTCTTCTTCACGTTTAGAGACTGCTGGATGGAACGGAAGCCGCTTGGTGAATATTGCTGTTCGACGGTTGCCAGCAGTTCGTGTATTGCCGTTCGGGAGTTTGGAGCCGTTCACGGATCTCGTTCGGGAGATTGCCGCTTCCCCTGCATTTGGTTCGTGTATTACAGATTAAGCGAACAGAGACTGTACTGCAGCCGGGGAAGGTCTACTAAACGGTGGTTTTGCCTAAAGACACGGGAGGTGTCTTAACACATACACACCTTATTTATCAGCCACCCTCCTCTTACATTTAAATTGCAGGAGGGTGGCTGAGGATGATGATAGCAAGCGGATGCCTCTCCTCTCTCCTCTCCTTTTTCCTGTCCTCTGCTCTCCCTCCGCTCTCCTCCTGCGCGCAGTAAGCTGGGAGGAAGTGACCGGCCGTCACTTCCTCCCAGCAGCACTTGCGGTGTAGCCGCAATTTTTTTTTTAAAGGGGCCCGGTCGCGCAATTACACGCCCGCAGTGCTGACCGGGCCCCTGAAGATATAGGGCCCATCGGATGGCCCTAAATGCTTGGGCCACCTGATGGGCCCTGGTACAGATGCACCTGCGGTAGTTTCACCGCTCCACGTGGGGCCCGGGCGGCCAGGCCTCCCAGGGCCGCCGGGCCCGTGACAACCGTAAGTTCTTTTGAGCAGTGCAGTCTATTCCTCATCTGCTATATTCTGTATATCAATGTCAAATATCCCCACTATTATTGTAAAGCACCACAGAAATTAAATAAAATAGACATTAAAATAATCTATAAAAAGGGAAACTACCATCAACATCCATGAGAGATGCAAACGTGCATAAGTCTACAAAGGCAGGACTAAACTCCTCCCAGTGCCAGCCCACTTTTTGACATGTATTTGTAAAGTAATACAGTTACAATTTCTGGTCATTTACCATGTAACACCTTTGAAAGTGGAATGAGAACATAAGAGATTACTACAGAAGAGAGGCTTATTGGATCCATACATAGTTACATAGCTGAAAAGGGACTTGCATCCATCAAGTTGAGCCTTCCTCACATATGTTTTTGCTGTTGATCCAAAAGAAAGCAAAAAACCTAATCTTAAGCACTTCCAATTTTGCAACAAACTGGGAAAAAATTCCTTCTTGACCCCAAAATACCAGTCAGATGTCTACTTGGATAAAGCCAGGGCCGGTGCAAGGATTTTTGCCGCCGTAGGCAAAAAAGATTTTTCCGCCCCCTTTGCTCCACCCATGAGACATCAAAATACCCAACCCATGTGATCTGTCCGTCTCATGACATCACAAAGAATTGCCAGTAATTCAAAGTGAATTTCGTATTTATGTTAAAAAAAAGCTAAACAGCAAACATGGCTGAATTGGAGATATTTTCCCAATTTGGTTGTTGTGGCCTTCAATTAGAAATTCACTCTAAATCCATTTTGAATTCTCAGCAATTCTCACTTTAGGCAAATAACCCTGTTAAAGAATAGATCAAATTGTACATTTGCACAGATAACAGAAGCGCTGAGGAACGCAAATATCCCCTATAAGTGGGGCTTTCCCGCAAAACTACTAATTAAAAGGAACGGCATTGATAAGCCCATTATGAACCCGGAAGATGGCAAAAGAATGCTACAAGAATGGAACATACCGCTACTGACCAACAGCCCCCGGATGAAACAAGCAGCGACCCAAGCACCAAAAGCGCTCTCCAGAGAATGGTCACAAGTACCCCGAGCTTCCAATGCACCAACTGACCGAGAGGCCTCACCAGCTTGAGAAGACTACTGAGCTATACCACACCGCTAATATTCAAATGGACTGAACGTTCAGGTTTACTCTATTTTACTCTACTATACTTCTTGACTCATGTTTATAACTGTTTCTTTACCCTCAGCTACCCTGAGATGGTCTGTTAGAAGGCCCAAAGCCTCAGCCGTGACGGGTAAATAACGCCCGGATGCACTATGCTCAGGCTCAGTCTATTGTAGAACTCTTACCTGTCGGGATCTCGATACTCTAACCCTGAGTACTACACCCTTAAGGCTCGAGTAGCCTTACTTCTCTGTTGCTCAAGGCAACTATATGTCACTGAGAAGTGACTTACGGAACATTGTATATAGTTTTTCCCCAGTTGTTTCCCCTATACCCTTCCAGTGTGTCAACCTACCATGCCATACCTATTGTGCTGAGAAGCCCAGAGCTTGAGTCGCCCATGGTTACACAACCCCTCTATACTGGTCAGGCCAAATACAAAATCATAAATGCTGAGACGGATAAAGGTTACAAACAATTAGCACAGTATAGCCCGCAATGGTCCAATGGTATTTAAAATTATGTCACTGAATGCCAAGGGGCTTAACTCCCCTAACAAGCGATGAATGGCCATACAAGAAGCAAGGAAATGTGGGGCCCAAGTAGTATTTTTTCAGGAGACACATTTTAAATGGAACTCCAGACCCAAATTTACCTCAAAATGGTATCCACATGATTTTCACACATGTTATTCTGCAAAAAAGAGAGGAGTCTCCACCTTAATTAGTAAAGATGTAGCATTTTCATTAGTTTGGAAAATTAGTGATAAGAAAGGACAATACCTAATTCTGCAATGAATGCTCAACAATGCACCTTACACCTTGGTTAATATGTATGGCCCAAATGTCAATCAAAATGAGTTTCTGCAAATGATACTAGCATTGACAGCTATGTACAGGTACGGGGAGGTAATCATTGGGGGCGACACGAATTTCCTACTGGACGGCAAAATCGACTCCTCTACCACTGCACAAATTTCAAGTAGCACGCTCAAACACAGAACAGCACTAACAGCAAAGATATGTACCACCCTCACTGCTAACCACATGGTAGACCCGTGGTGCATCCTACACCCAACATAAGTAGACCATACATGTCACACAGCTGCCCACAACAGCTACTCACGAATAGACAGATTCCTTGTCCCCGCTACGTCGATGCCCCAAATAGAGGGGTCCACAATCGGGGTAATGATGTGGTCCGATCACGCTCCGATCACACTCACCATTAAAGAAACATTCGCCAACAAAGGGTCCGGCACATGGAGACTTAACGAATCTCTCCTAACAGACCCCTCCATAGTCTCTCAAATAACTGAAGACATTATATCACCGAAAACACAACCGCCGACTCCACCATTGAACAAATACGGCTAGCCCATAAGGCAGTCATAAGGGGCAGCTTTATAAAACATGCCAGTTACGCCAAAAAACAAAGAACAGCAGAATACACTAAACTCCTAGAGGAAATTCAAAGCCTAACGCACTCCAACAAAAAAGAGCCAAACTCTACCACACTAGCAAAACTTTTATCCCTCCAAACTAAACTAAAGAACTTAGAACTAGCCAAAACTACATATCTACTCCGAAAAGTCAAACATAACTTCTTTACAAGTGGTAATAGAGCAGGTGCCATTCTAGCAAAAGTTTCGCCTCCAGGATTGCCTTCCTAAATGACTCTACGGGCAAGAAAATAACAAACCCCCAAAATATTGTGAATCACTTTGCACTATACTATAGCGAGCTGTATAACCTTAAAAACGACCCTAATGTTATAACACCAGCCCCTAACAAAATCGAGGCATTCCTTTCGAACTTAAACCTACCCAAGCTGTTAGAGGAAGACCTAATACCTCTGAAACAACCCTTCTCTCTTGACGAGCTCACGTCAGCAATTTCACAACTCCCTACACACAAATCACCGGGCCCCGACGGTCTAACAAATGAATATTATAAGACCTTCTCCCCAACCATAGCACCATTGCTTCTACAACTCGTCAACAAATGTGCTACTGAGAGCGCACTGCCAAAATAAATGCTTTTAGCACATATATCTACCCTCCCTAAGCCAGGCAAGCCTCCCACACAATGCAAGAACTTTAGGCACATTTCTTTACTGAATGGTGATGCCAAATTGTATGCTAAGCTAATCAGTAACCGCCTAGCCCCCCTGCTCCACAAAATAATTCACAACGATCAATCTGGGTTCATACGGGGTCATCAGGGCTCGGATAACACCAGGAAAATCCTAAACATACTATCCGCAATAGAGTCCCATAGATTAGTGCTACTTCTAAGTGCTGTTTCTAAGTGTGTAGTTGGAGATATTCTGGAGAGTTTTACAGAAGCTTCAACTGTCTAAGAGTTGTGCTAAGAGCTTTCTTTTCTACTGTTACAGGTAAGATTCATCTGTAGGAAAAGGTTACTGATTGCACAATGTTTGAATTCCTGTTGGTAATTATAAGGCATTTGATTTGATTAAGCTAGTTACTTGCTATTGATTGCTGGTTAAGTAGCTATTGTTTGCAAATAAGCAGAGGCCTACCCAGGTGTTAAACATTCCTAGTGGGTGGTGATTTTAGGAGTTATATAAGGCTTGGTGTTATTAGCTTGTCTAATATAGCTTGGTGGTACTTCTAAGTGCTGTTTCTAAGTGTGTAGTTGGAGATATTCTGGAGAGTTTTACAGAAGCTTCAACTGTCTAAGAGTTGTGCTAAGAGCTTTCTTTTCTACTGTTACAGGTAAGATTCATCTGTAGGAAAAGGTTACTGATTGCACAAGGTTTGAATTCCTGTTGGTAATTATAAGGCATTTGATTTGATTAAGCTAGTTACTTGCTATTGATTGCTGGTTAATTAGCTATTGTTTGCAAATAAGCAGAGGCCTACCCAGGTGTTAAACATTCCTAGTGGGTGGTGATTTTAGGAGTTATATAAGGCTTGGTGTCATTAGCTTGTCTAATATAGCTTGGTGGTACTTCTAAGTGCTGTTTCTAAGTGTGTAGTTGGAGATATTCTGGAGAGTTTTACAGAAGCTTCAACTGTCTAAGAGTTGTGCTAAGAGCTTTCTTTTCTACTGTTACAGGTAAGATTCATCTGTAGGAAAAGGTTACTGATTGCACAAGGTTTGAATTCCTGTTGGTAATTATAAGGCATTTGATAATTCACAACAATCAATCTGGGTTCATACGGGGTCATCAGGGCTCGGATAACACCAGGAAAATCCTAAACATACTATCCGCAATAGAGTCCCATAGATTAGTGCTACTTCTAAGTGCTGTTTCTAAGTGTGTAGTTGGAGATATTCTGGAGAGTTTTACAGAAGCTTCAACTGTCTAAGAGTTGTGCTAAGAGCTTTCTACTGTTACAGGTAAGATTCATCTGTAGGAAAAGGTTACTGATTGCACAAGGTTTGAATTCCTGTTGGTAATTATAAGGCATTTGATTTGATTAAGCTAGTTACTTGCTGTTGATTGCTGGTTAATTAGCTATTGTTTGCAAATAAGCAGAGACCTACCCAGGTGTTAAACATTCCTAGTGGGCGGTGATTTTAGGAGTTATATAAGGCCTGGTTCCATTAGCTTGTCTAATATAGCTTGGTGCTACTTCTAAGTGCTGTTTCTAAGTGTGTAGATGGAGATATTCTGGAGAGTTTTACAGAAGCTTCAACTGTCTAAGAGTTGTGCTAAGAGCTTTCTTTTCTACTGTTACAGGTAAGATTCATCTGTAGGAAAAGGTTACTGATTGCACAAGGTTTTAATTCCTGTTGGTAATTATAAGGCATTTGATTTGATTAAGCTAGTTACTTGCTATTGATTGCTGGTTAATTAGCTATTGTTTGCAAATAAGCAGAGGCCTACCCAGGTGTTAAACATTCCTAGTGGGTGGTGATTTTAGGAGTTATATAAGGCTTGGTGTTATTAGCTTGTCTAATATAGCTTGGTGCTACTTCTAAGTGTGTAGTTGGAGATATTCTGGAGATAACCTGGAGGTAATCTGATGTATTCAGGAGGATAAATACAAAGTTAAGATTTGTTAGATTTAAATTATTCTCCTAATTGGAATGGCAGGCTTAGTTCAGTGTAACAATTGCTATGCATTTGTTTCACGTTCCACTTTTTGGAGGTTTGGTTGTTGTCTAATCTGTAGACAGTTCTCTATCTTAAATATAGCAGAATATTCTGTGTTATCAGGCGCTTAAATTAAATAGTAACAGGTGCTCTTATAGTACAGCAGCTCTCACACAAGAAAATAGGTACTCTTCAGTCCTATCGTGATTACATGTGAAAAAGAACACTTATTTACATAACCAGTATGAAAAAGTGACAGTGTGTAGCGCTAAATAATATCGACTTACACCATGAGGAACTTTAGGGATATGAAATATATATATATATATTCTCCTGAATCTTGGAGGGTATAGGAGATATATATACTGTGGAGAAAATGGAAAAAATATATAGTGCACTCTGTGCAAACAGGCGTAGTGGTAGATCATATAATAGGAAGCACTCACGTGGTTCAGAGCCTATTATGGATTGGCTCTTAATCACTCTTGCCTTGTGTCCTTTAGGTGACACACACCTTCAGCTCCCAATAAGGAATAACCCTCAAAATAAAAAAGAAACAGGGGGAAATCCGCCCTAGTGTTGAAATCCTTAGAGACAACAATATATAAACATATAGATGCAGGTGAAGATTGCTTCTCACCTGAACCAGAGCCTGTAACCTGGCTCTAAGTAGAAAGGCATATGAGTCCTTTTATGGGATGACTCCTTCCCTCTTTAATGGATGGAAAATGTACCAAATATACTGTTGAAATTTAAAATGGTATTTATTACATTCATATAAAATCAGTCTTGATACATACAGTATACTGGTGTCCAAAACGCCTTTCGCCGATTCCGTTCGGCTTTCTCAATCGGTGATTTCCATCCAGTTCTCTTCCTGTTTATAAATCCCGCCTCCCGTCCTGATTGGTGGTCAGAGATCGAGAACCAACCAATCACGGACGTTTCTGCGGGAGAGGGTAAAGTGCTCCAGCTGTATTATTTTATCCCTTAACGGTGACATCATCACGCACGTACATGTGATCGTGCGGACGGTGTCACTTCCGGGAATGCGAAAACACTGTATTCACAACATTAGTCTTCAATGTCCGGTTCTCATCTCCTCAATTTGGCCGACATCACTTCCCTTTCTCTCAAGGTTCTCCCCTCCAGCTCCTCATTCCTCCATTTTGATTAGTGGCAAAGAGGGTTGAAGAAATCGTGAACACAAGTTCATAGTAATATTTTTCAGTCCTAAGGCAAATATGCTCATATTTGAGCATTTGGGCATAAAGAACAATAAAGTGCATCAATTTGTTATATTTTACAGAGAAAAATATATTTAAAAGAGAACACATATACATTTTTAAATAAGAGATGTACAAGGTATTAATGATGTTCCAGCCACTAAAAATAAAAGGAATCTTTAATATAATTTAAACATTAAAAAAATATATATCAATAAAAATTGATTATGAAAATCACTATAAAAATTGACCCAAAAATGACTAAAACTTTTTTATAAAAAGTGGCATAGTTCAAAATCATCATTAAGACCATAAGGTTGCATGGTGTTTAAATTAAAAATCCATCTCATCTCTGTTTGTCCAATTAATTTCATAGGGTCACCACCTCTCCAATTTCCGACTATTTTCTGAATTCCCATAAATTCCATCAATTGGGGGTTACTATTATGTTGGTTTTTAAAGTGCAAGGACACACTATGATTAAGGAACCCTTTTTTTTATGTTCCTAATATGTTCCTGGATTCTGGTATTTAAAGTCCTATTGGTCCTTCCTATGTAGGCTAAACCACAAGGACAAGTAATCATATATATTAATTTAGTTGTGTAACAAGTAATAATTTGTTTAATTTTAAAACTTTTATTCTTGTCCTGTGGGTGATTAAATTCTCTTACTGTTCTCTTACTATTTTTGGAACCCTTACATGCTCCACACATGCCGCATCCGTAAAAACCTGGTTTTTCTTTAAAAAATTGGTTCGTCAATTTCCTAGAGGTTATATGATTTTTTGTTAACGTCCTCTTAAGGTTTGGTACACCTCTATATACTATGTCAGGTGTATCAGGAAGTATTGAATTCAATATAGGGTCATTCTTTAAAAGTGGCCAATATTTCCGAATGATTTTCTTTAGACCTCTACTGTTATAGTTAAAATCACAAATAAATTTTAAATTCTGTGGTTCTACATTCACCTTGATTTCTTTATATTCTATTAATTTTGTCCTATCCTCATTTTCTACTTCGACAAGGGCTTTGTTCAAAAGTTCATCTTTATACCCCTTCTCTCTAAAATCTTTTATTATTTTCTCCGATTGTTCATAAAATTTATGTTGATCCGTACAATTTCTTTTCACTCTAAGTAATTGCGCTTTAGGGGCGTTTAACAGCCAAGGGGAAAAATGGCAGCTATTTTCCCCTATATAGCTGTTAACGTCCACCTTCTTAAAATGAGTACAGGTTTTAAGTGTATTTTGTTCAACATAAATATTGAGGTCTAGAAATTCTACAGAACTCTTATTAAAATTACTTGTAAGTTTAATACCCCATTCATTTTCATTAAGATAATTTAAAAATGATAACAGTGATGTCTCGTCTCCATCCCATATAAAAAATATATCGTCAATGTAACGGCGATAGGTCACGAGGTTCGCGTCCCATCTCTGGTCGCTATAAATATATTCTTCTTCCCAGTGTGCCATAAATAAGTTCGCGTAGCTGGGCGCGAACCTCGTGCCCATCGCCGTGCCACAAATTTGTAAAAAGAATTCTTCCCCATACCAAAAATAATTGTTGGTTAAAATCCAATTTATCCCTTCTACAATAAAATCTATTTGTTTTTGCGGGAATTTCTTAGAGAGTTCCAGAAAGTGCTTCGTTGCTTCACAGCCTCTTGTGTGAGAAATTACTGTATATAAAGAATTGACGTCTGCAGTCACCAAATAGTAATTTTCTTTCCATTCTATATTTTTAATTACTTGCAGTAAATTTATAGTGTCTTTGAGATAACTAGGACATGTGCAGACTATAGGCTGTAAACACCTATCTATATATTGAGATAGTTTACTAGAGATAGACCCTATCCCAGAAACTATAGGTCTACCCGGGGGTCTATCTTTGTCTTTATGCAATTTAGGTAGATAATAGAAAACAGGGATTTTAGGGTACTGTACATTTAAAAATTTGTATTCCTTTTGATTGAAGATCTCCATAGTTTTACCCTTCTCGATTAAATCGTTGTAACTCAGTTTAATTTCTTTCGTGGGATCCATTGTTAAAGTACGATAAGTTTGTTTATCATTCAATAATCTCCATGCTTCTTTATTATAATCATCTATATCTAAAATTACAATCCCCCCCCCCTTATCAGCTGGTTTAATTACCAAAGATTCGTCCTCTCTTAGTTCTTTAAGGGCCTGTCTCTCCTGAATATTCAAATTATAATTATTTATTTTGGGTTTCTTTATTTTATTCATATCGCTCATTACCAGTTCTCTATCTTGCGGCAGGAGATTGCATTTTTGAAGTCTGAGATTTGTAAATTATCTGGTGAAGAAACTCAGACTGGAACTGCTGCAAAGCCACTGCCGCAGAGACATACTAGGAAAGGCAGATGGATTACTGTAGGATCTGGTAGACTTAAGAGTTGTGGATAAAAGGCACAGTCTGTTGCTCTTCATAATTCATTTTCTGCACTTTCAGAGTGTAATGGTGTTGTAGAGAGAGGCACTGAGGCTAGTGGTGTTGTGGAGAGAGGCACTGAGGCTAGTGGTGTTGTGGAGACCGGCTTGGAGACTATGGTGAGGCCTAATAGATAGCAGTTGTTGTTGGGGGATTCCATTATAAGAGGTGTGGAGATGGACAATGGTGGTCTTGTGAGGTGTCTTCCCGGAGCTACTGCTCACAGAGACAGGAGACGTATCTGTAATATTGTTAAGCAAGCAAAGCAGGAAGGGGAATTGGATGTACTTGTCCATCTAGGGACAAATGACTTGGCTTGCAATGAGGTTTCAGAGGTTAAGGAAGTTTTTAGTGTTTTTGCCAATGATATACGGCAGGTTGCTTCCACACTGTCATTCTCTGAAGTTCTGCCTGTGCATAACACTCAGAACGACAGGCGGATGCGTATTAGGGACTTTAATTTGTGGCTTGGTGAATGGTGTCGGAGCAAGGATTTGGCTTTATTTCTCAAGGTAGCTCTGTTTGGAATGGAGATAAGCTGTACAAAAAAGATGGTTTGCATCTTTCTCAAAAGGGAACAAATGTTCTCAGTGAGCAGTTCAGAGGTTTTGCTAGGATGTATTTAAACTAGGAGGGGGGGGCAAAAGGGTGATAAAACATCAATCCAATTGTCCCCCAAAACAAGGACAGAAGGTGCCTGTAACAAGTGTGTTAAAAAATAAGCTTAGAGTCATGTCTACAAATGCTCGCAGTTTAGGGAATAAGATCCATGAACTTGTGGCAATAATGGCAACTGATAGTGTAGATTTAGTCGCTGTTACTGAGACATGGTACAATGAGAAAAATGACTGGGACATAGCAATACCAGGGTACTCTTTATATAGGAAAGATAGGGAAGGCAAGAAAGGGGGAGGGGTGGCCTTGTATGTGAAGGATAGCATAAAATCTAGCCTAATAAAAGTTAGTGAGGCAAACATAGAGTCCGTTTGGGCTACGTTAGAATTTGGTAATCACACAGTAACTAGTGTAGGTGTGATTTATAGGCCCCCAGGACAAATTGAAGAGTTAGATAATCTACTAGTTGAGGAAATAGCTAAAATGACAATGAAGGGGGAAGTTATCATCATGGGTGACTTTAATCTTCCTGATGTAAATTGGAAAACAAAATTAGCTACTTGTGCAAGGAGCACACATATTCTAAACTCCCTACTGGGATTGTCTCTAAAACAAGTTGTTGAGGAGCCAACTCGTAAAGAGGCCATACTAGATTTAGTGTTAACAAATGGAGATTTGGTATCAGATATTACTGTCAGGGCCGTCTTTAAGGAGGGGCAAAAGGGGCAGCTGCCCTGGGCCCAGTTACTCCCCGGGGCCCTAGGGCAGCTGCCCCATGGGCCCCCTGCGGCACCTGAGGTAATCAGGGGCCACAGCCCTTTAATACTGCTCTGGACCGGCCCGGGCCCCTGTTATATGGGGGGTGGCTGACTACATACTCACAGCTAGCCCCCTCACATACTGCCCTGTGAGTCTCTTTGTTTCCTGGGCATGCTGGGAGGAAGTGAGGTCAGATTGCTTCCTCCCAGTAAGAACTGATCACTTCCTCCTCAGTGCCGCTGGGGAGGAGGCACACACCACATGGAGGAGGATGCAAGCATTGTTGGGGAGAGGGACTGAGAAAGCTGATGGCAGACTCCCATCAGCCTGGGCCAGCAAGCTCTCACTGGACACCAGGGAAGCCACCTTTCTGTACCCAAAATGTAAGGAGACAGGAGGGTGGCTAAATATGTTTTGTTTTTTGTTTTGCTAATTTCTGATATCACTTTTATTTAAGTGTGTTGGTGTTTGTAATGTAACACACAGGGAATAAGTACATGTTAAAAATCCTAGAAGAACCTGACAGTTCCCTATTAAATATAAATTTAAAAAGTATTTATTTTAACATATTGCATCAAGTGTTATCAAAGGCTGTACACCATTTTCAAATGTCACTTTTGGCAAATTTTGGACCAGGGTATGTAAGAACAGAGTTGAGACATTATATTGGCCAAGGTTGCTGGGAGTTGCTGTCCAAGAGCTGCTAGAAGGCAGAGAATAAAATATGTAAATGTACACATATATATGTGTGTATCTGGCTGTGTTTATGTCCTTGTGTGTATCTGTGTTTGTCTGTGTTTCTGTGTGTATGTATACCTCATACACCTGTATGTGCACCTGTGTGTGTGTGTTTCGGTGTGTGTGTAAGTGTGCATCTGAGTGTGTAGTAATGCATACATCCCAGCATTTTAATGCCAACACAAATACACTCCTACATTCCATCTCTAGCACTGTACACATATACACCTCTGCATTTATACCTTTATGTATGTGTGTATCTGAGTGTGTGTGTATATACCTGTGTCAGTGTGTGTGTGTATGTGCCAGTGTGTGTATATGAAAGTGCTTGTATCTGTGTGTCAAAGGGTGTGTATCTGAGTGTGTGTGTATGTGTATGTGCCAGTATGTGTCAAGGTGTGAGCATGTGTCAGTGTGAGCATGTGTGTATCTGCGTGTTAATGTGTATGTGTATGTGTTATAGAAATCACACAACATGCAAACAGAACCCTGCAAACACAAACATTACAAACACACCAGTTTGCTGAAACACTAATACTACACACAAATGTACACATGTATTTAAAAGACAACACTACATCCAAACAACCCCCTGCATGCAAATACAAACATTACATGCAAACACATTCCTGTATTAAAATGCTAAAATTATATACAAACACCAACTCTACACACAAAAGTACACCTGCATTTAAAAGCCAACACTACAAACAATCACACATCCCTGCATTAAAATGCAAACACTACACACAAGTACACCACTACATTCCAATGGTAACAGTACATACAAATACACTCCTACATGCACACATACACTCTATACAATAACATGCTGACATTCATTTGCACAAACACTTCTCAAAAATACAACCCTGCAAGGATGGTAGATCCCCAGCTGGCATAGCATCGCAGGAGTTGTATGACAGATGGGGATCTATCTTTTCTTTACTCTTGTGCTACAGGGCAGGCCTGAATTTTTTTGTTGTTGCACCAAGGCACTCTCTACATTAGTTTCGCCTCTAGGTTGGGGTGGAGGGAGTGATTGCATGCCCAGGGGGCCCAAACAGATGCTTGCCCAGGGTCCAATCAATATTAAAGACGGCCCTGATTACTGTAGGTGAAAGTTTAGGATCCAGTGATCATCAGTCAGTGTGGTTTAATATAAGAACAGTGACTGAGTCACACCACACAAAAACAAAAGTTTTAGACTTTAGAAAAACAGACTTTTCTAAAATTAGAATATGGGTAGAGGAGTCATTATCAGACTGGAGCAATTTAAATGGAGTCCAAGAGAAATGGAATTATTTAAAAGTTGCACTATTGAAGGCAACAGAAAATTGCATTAGGCTTGTCAGTAAAAGCAAAAAATTCAAGAAACCACTGTGGTACTCCACAGATGTGGCCAAAATAGTTAAAAACAAAAAGTTAGCATTTAGGAATTATAAAAAATATCTATAAGATTAGGCAGAAAGAGGCTAAGCAAGTTATAAGAACTTCCAAATCACACACAGAAGAGAAAATAGCACAGTCAGTAAAAAAGGGGGATAAAACATTTTTTAGATACATAAATGAGAAAAGAAAAGTAAAACAAGGATTAGTTAGATTAAAAACAAAAGAAGGAAGGTATGTAGAAGAGGATAAAGGTCTGACTGCCTCAATGAATATTTTTGTTCTGAATTTACAGATGAAAATGAAGGAAAGGGACCTCAGTTGAGAAAAAGGATAAATGAGTCATTTATTACACGTCAGTTTACAGAGGAAGAGGTTCTATTTCAACTGTCAAAAGTAAAGACAAATAAGTCAATGGGACCTGATGGAATACACCCAAAGCTATTAAAAGAGCTTAGTGGTGTACTAGCAAAACCATTAACAGATTTATTTAACCAATCATTGTTAACAGGAGTAGTCCCAGAAGATTGGAAGTTAGCGAATGTTGTGCCCATTTACAAGAAAGGTAATAGGGAGGAGTCGGGCAACTATAGGCCAGTAAGCCTTACTTCAGTAGTGGGGAAAGTGATGGAAACCATGTTAAAGGATAGGATTGATGAACATCTAAAAACACATGGATTTCAAGATCAGAAACAACATGGGTTTACTTCAGGGAGATCATGCCAAACTAATCTTATTGATTTTTTTGATTGGGTAACTAAAATTATAGATCAGGGTGGTGCAGTAGACATTGCTTACCTAGATTTCAGTAAGGCTTTTGACACTGTTGCACATAGAAGGCTTATCAATAAACTGCAATCTTTAAGTTTGGATTAAAATATGTCAGGATTACTGTTTGATCCAGCACGTAGAACTGTACAGCACGAATGACAAATAAGTAACGTATTACCGGTCCTTAGAATGGCCGGATTTAACGTACAAAGAACAGTCAAAAATACTAGCCGAGGTCAGGGAACACAGAAAGGGACACAGCGATGAGGAAAGCCAGGAGTCAGGATACCAGAATATAGAGAAGTCAATAAACAAAGCCAAAGTCAAAAACCAGGTAGAAAACTATAAACAGGAACGCGCTCTCAGACAACCACAAGGGAAACCACGACAGGGCACTGAGCAGGCTGAGAACTGGGCCTAAATACCCCTCCTTTAGTTCTGATAGGCTGTAACCGGCCTTTGACCCCAAAGTCAGTTACCAGGTTTCATTTGCATAATTGCTGCTCAGCATTAACCCTTCTGTGGATTAGGTTGCTGCTCGGCACAACTTTTCCTGTGTGGACAGTAAATGTCATTAACCACTTTTCTATAAGCGGATGAATACATGACACCAGGTTTCATTTGCACAATTACTGCTCAGCATTAACCCTTCTGTGGATTAGGTTGCTGCTCGGCACAACTTTTCCTGTGTGGACAGTAACTGTCATTAACCACATTTCTATAAGCGGATGAATACGTGACAGAATATTGTTGAATGGGTAAGGCAGTGGCTGAGTGACAGGCAACAGAGGGTTGTAGTTAATGGAATATATTTGAAGCTTGGACTTGTCACCAGTGGGGTACCTCAGGGATCTGTACTTGGACCCATTCTCTTTAATATTTTTATTAGTGATATTGCAGAAGGTCTTGATGGTAAGGTATGTCTTTTTGCTGATGATACTAAGATATGTAACAGGGTTGATGTTCCAGGAGGGATAAGCCAAATGACAAATGATTTAGGTAAACTAGAAAAATGGTCAGAATTGTGGCAACTGATATTTAATGTGGATAAGTGCAAGATAATGCATCTTGGACGTAAAAACCCAAGGGCAGAGTACAGAATATTTGATAAAGTCCTAACCTCAACATTTGAGGAAAGGGATTTAGGGGTGATTATTTCTGATGACTTAAAGGTAGGCAGACAATGTAATAGAGCAGCAGGAAATGCTAGCAGAATGTTTGGTTGTATAGGGAGAGGTATTAGCAGTAGAAAGAGGGAAGTGCTCATGCCATTGTACAGAACACTGGTGAGACCTCACTTGGAGTATTGTACACAGTACTGGAGACCGTATCTTCAGAAGGATATTGATACCTTAGAGAGGGTTCAGAGAAGGGCTACTAAACTGGTTCATGGATTGCGGGATAAAACTTACCAGGAAAGGTTAAAGGATCTTAACATGTATAGCTTGGAGGAAAGACGAGACAGGGGGGATATGATAGAAACATTTAAATATATAAAGGGAATCAACACAGTAAAGGAGGAGACTATATTTAAAAGAAGAAAAACTACCACAACAAGAGGACATAGTCTTAAATTAGAGGGACAAAGGTTTAAAAATAATATCAGGAAGTATTACTTTACTGAGAGGGTAGTGGATGCATGGAATAGCCTTCCAGCTGAAGTGGTAGAGGTTAACACAGTAAAGGAGTTTAAGCATGCGTGGGATAGGCATAAGGCTATCCTAACTATAAGATAAGACTAGGGACTAATGAAAGTATTTAGAAAATTGGGCAGACTAGATGGGCCGAATGGTTCTTATCTGCCGTCACATTCTATGTTTCTATGTTTCTATTATCAGGGCCTTTAGATGCGGAAAAGGCCTTCGACCGCCTAAATTGGGCTTACATGACCAGGGTCTTATCACAATTCAACTTCCCTGCATCCACTATAAGAAGAATCATGGCATTGAATCAACACCCTGTGGCGAAAGTCTCCCACGGAGGGTTTTTATCCACACCATTCTCCATTACAAATGGGACCCGCCAGGGATGCCCCCTATAACCCCTTCTGTATATACTCACCCTTGAGCCTTTGGTTCAAAAGATCCGCTCACACCCCAAGATATCGGGGGTCAACATACACAACAAGACGTATAGTCTAGCTCTTTTCGCAGACGACATCTTTATAGCACTGTCAGAACCGAAACGGCCGGGGCGGCAGGAGACCCAGGGTGTCCTTAGCGATCCTTCAAATCACACCCCGACTGGGGTAGGTCTCCCTAATATCAAACACACCACAGAGCAGTGATACTTTCAACAGGAATACTTCTTCATGCCCAGCCCGGCACGATCCAGTGGGTGGACATGAAAAGAGCACAAAGAACAACCCCTAATCGACTACTTGTGGACACCCAAACGGTTTAGAATTAGACGCAATGACCTATTCCCAACAACGCAACTCACAATATCTTTATGGGATACCTTTATGGAGACTATAGGCCACAAATGTACAATTCACACCAAATCGCCAGTCTCAGTCCTTAAAGCGATTAGTATATGACCCCACAGAGGCTTCACCGTATATATCCAAATACATTCCAGACCTGCTGGCGGTGCAACACAGCCACGGGAACATTGGAGCACCTGTGATGGTCATGCAACAGCATCCAACCTCTTTGGACTGCTGTTACCACAACATTGGGACAATTAGACATCCTGCCTCCTGCTCCTGCTCCCAGACCGCCTGAGCCTAGGACAAAAGCAAATTACAGCCCTTACCATACTAGCTGCAAGAAACTTAATAGCACTACACTGGAAATCTCAGATTTGCCCCTCCCTGGCCCAGCTCCAAACCAAACTTACTCAGTTCAAAATATATAAAAGAATGGCAATAACATCCCCGTGAACAAAACAAGAATTTGACTTGAACTGGGGGAATTGGGAGGAGGAGGTGGATGAAAGAAGAGGGACCAGACACAATAGCTAGTGAGCCACTGACAAAAGGGCAAACCAAAAGAAAACACCATCCTTATGATTACTCTGAAGTACTATACTCTGACACTGGCAGAACTCGAATACAAAATTGACACACTACTTTGGACGTGATGTCACTATATACTAACATTCCTCATGAAATGGGCTTGAGGGCATGCCGATTCTTTCTACACAATACATCATTCAATGATCAACAGAAAAATTTCATCTTGGCCCTTCTTGAGTTCATTTTGACACATAATTATTTTACATTTAATGGCTGTTATTACCTTCAGATTTCTGGGACTGCCATGGGGACGGCCTGTGCACCCACCTATACCAACCTATTTTTGGGATGGTGGGTGCAGCATGTCGTCATGACACCTCAATTCAGCCACTTTCATCAATACATCTTAAGTTGGCATAGATATATTGACGACATGCTGCTCCTGTGGACAGGATCCGTCCCCATGTTTGAGGACTTTGTCAAAGCCCTTAATGATAATGACATTAATCTTAAGCTTACTTATGTGATAGACGAACATGAGTTGATATTTCTGGATCTTAAGATCTTACTGGAACAGGATGGTACCATCCAGACTGAATTGTTTAGAAAGGCTACGTCTACTAACAGCTTACTACACTGGGAGAGCCACCATCCCTATAGACTAAAGGCCTCAATCCCCTTTAGCCAATATTTAAGGGCAAGACGTAATTGCTCTATTGATCAAACCTTTTACAATGAATGTAAAATATTGAAATCTCGTTTTAGGGAACTTGGGTATCCCAACCAGGTTATAAAACGAGCGTTTCATCGGGTATGCAGCATTGATAGGAATATCAGCCTTCATTTTACCAAACCTAAAAATGAAGTTAAGGCTCCCAATGCATTGCTACATTTGACCAAGGTTGGGGACCTATGTCCCAAATCCTTAAAAAGAATTGGTCAATACTTTTACATAACCCTATACTCCAACAGGTGTTACCAGCTTATCCATCTCTAACAGCATGCCGACCATTGAATTTACAGGACCAACTTGTCCACAGCCATCTGGCATCCCCTTTACCATCTACCAGCTAGTTATCTAATACTAAGGGGACGTTCAAGTGTGGGCATTGCAAGGCCTGCCAATATATTTTGCCCTCTAAATGTACCACGTCCACCCAAACCCAGATTAGGGTTGAGACTAATGCCTTAGTCAATTGCAGTTCTACATGATTGATCTATTTGATCACCTGTAGTTGTGGTACCCAATATATCGGTAAAACGTATCAAGAGTTTAGGCGCAGGATTCTGCAACATATCACCTCTGTCAAGAATACTGTCACCCCCACTCCAGTAGCAAGACACATTCTCAATTTCCATAATGGGGATCCGAATAATTTGAGATTCCAGGCTATTGAGAAATTGCTACCTAATCCTCGAAAGGGCGATTTTAATAAAACTCTGCTCAGGAAAGAATCACAGTGGATTTTTTCATTTAAGACCCTGGTTCCTTCGGGTCTTAACGAAGAATTCAACTATACAGCATTTATGTACCATTAATACTGTTAGTTATTTATACACTAACTAATGATCTCTCCTTCTTAAACCTGTTTAGGATCTGTACAACAGTCTTCTAGACTCTGAAGGCAGATGTCTCCTCCTTTGGCACTACTTATTGTTACATATTATAAGGTTTTGGACATTATTACTTCCGTATTTATTATATATATTTTTTTGTCATACTTTTAGTAGATTATTAGTTCACTTTAGAGCTCATACAAAATCACTTTAATTGATATAGTGGCTCGCAGATATTGTTTTGATTTGATCCGTTTTATTATATGGCTATGGTGATTACTAACAGGGTTGATAAGTCAGGCTGGGTTTACATTATGTGTTATATCACCACACATCCCACCTTTTTGCTGATCCCTATTATTGGACTGTATTTTTGACAAACGTACTGAATTTACTGACATTTTTATAATTCAATTGACATAAAGTCTATTTGAAAGATTAGATAGTTCCCCTGTTTATCGGCAATGATCTGTATTTTCTAGCCGCACGCAGCCATAATTAATTGAGCTCTGCTATTTTTATCTTCTGAGCCATCCCGGCCACCGTACTCAGTTATTTCCCGGTATTCCAGGATATGACGTATGAGATCCAAGGGCGGGCTTTTTAAATCTAAGGCGAAACGCACGTCGGGGCTCGACGACGGTTATTAATATTTAGTTAACCAGCTGCTCTGTCTCTTGTTCTCTTGGATGTCCCCTTACCTTGATGGGTAGAGTTCGATAAAGGGATACACTCACGAGCTATTAAGGTATCCTTAGCAATTTAGACATTTGATAATCATGCATGGATCATAGACAGACTAGTTATCGATCAGTAAACTAATAGATATACTACTTTGCTATCCACTAGTTTTCCGGTTCTCTGTTTGATAACATTAGGACTTTGTTTCTTTTTCTTACTTTATCTATACCAGGCGCTCTTGAAGGCACCTTTCCTACTATTTTTACGTTTATTTGTTTCATATTAAGTTTAGTTAATTTAGCACTCCGGTTTCTCTATTGATATAACCGGCATTTTATTACCAGTTACACTTTATGGATTGACAATCTGATCCCCCCTTTTTTACCGGAGACCGGTGAACGGTGAACGGACTGGATGTGTATGGACAGGTTATGTAGTGGTATTCCCACAGGTTGCGGCTACTTACTCCGCGTTAGTTACTTCTTTTGATACATGGACACAATACTGTATCGGATCTGGTTATGATACATTGTTAACAACTTAAGTTGTTACACGCTGCATAGCTTTCCTAGTGGGAGTCCAATCTATTTTGCTTACTTTTGTTTTTATGTTTTTCGTTATTATTTCTCACCTTTTATTGTGTATATATTTTTGCTTGCACTGCCATAATGGACTTCTCAATTAAGTCAAGCAGTCATAGCTAGGGTATATGTGTTTTTGGTTTAATAACAAAGTATCTTCGAGATTTTTAATTATGATTAGTTTGTCCATCGTATGTTATACTTGATAGTGTTGGAACAGATTTCAGCCTCTCTTTTGTTATTATTGTTTAGGGTTACCCCCTTATCTGTTCCTATTGATACAGGGACATTGATCTTCTGGCCATTAATTTATTTATTTCTTTACTAGTGTGTATATATATATATATATATATATATATATATATATGTATGTATGTGTACACAGTATATATAAATATTAATATAATACACATATATTAATATAAATGTATAATAATCTCCCACAATTTAAAGGACAACTGGAGTCACCCAGTCCACTTCATCTCAATGAAATGGTCTGTGTGCAGTGGTCCTGTAGGTTTATCCACACAAGGTAAAACATTGCCATTTTTCAGAAACTGCATTGTTTACCTTGAAGGGTTAAAAATGCCTCTAGTGGCTGTCACACTGAAAGCCACTAGAGGCACCTCCACCGCAATTGAAAAACTTAAATAAAGCCAACTTTTTAAAATTGTATATTTTGAAATCATTTTTATAGAGGGGGTTGGGGGGGTGGGGGGAGGCTTGATTCTATGTAGGGACAGAAACATTATAGTATTTGGAATACAGGTTTATATTCCTAACACTATAGTGTTTGTTTAAAAGTATTGATATATATATATTTTTTTTTTAGTAGAACTTTAGTAGAAAGTATTACCCCACTAATTAGACATTTTATCCCTGTATGTTATGTTTTTGCAAGTATTTATCCAATTGAAGTTTAAACATCTGTTTGGACTGTGATAAAAACACCTCTTCAGGCAGTGAATTCCATATCCTTATTGCTCTTACTGTAAAAAACTTTTTCTTTGCCTTAGATGACATCTCCTTTCTTCCAGCCTAAATGCATGACCTTGTGTCCTATGTACAGCCCTGTTTATAAATAGATTTCCAGATAATAGTTTGTACTGGCCCCGAATATATTTGTATAATGTTATCATATCCCCTCTGAGGCGCTGAAGACATTTAAATATTTTCACCTTTCTTCGTAACTAAAATACTCCATTCTTTTTATGAATTTTGTAGCGTGTCTCTGCACTTTTTCTAGTGCCATGATATCCTTCTTTAGAACAGGTGCCCAAAATTGCACAGCATATTCAAGGTGTGGTCTTACCAGCGATTTATAAAGAGGCAAAATTATACTTTCATCCCAAGAATTTATGCGCTTATTTATACATGACAAAACCTTAGCAACTGCAGATTGACATTGCATATTGCTATCTAGTTTTTTGTCTATAAGAATTCCCAAATCCTTCTCGTGTGTGGTTATCCCTAATTCACTACCATTTAGGGTGTAAGTTGCTTGTGCATTCTTGACCCCGAAGTGCATAACTTTGCATTTCTCTACATTACATTTCATCTGCCATTTTAGTGCCCTGTCCACCAATCTATCCAAATCCCTCTGCAGCAAAGCAATATCCTGCTCACATTTTATTACTTTACAAAGTTTTGTGTCATCTGCAAACACTGAAACATGGCTTTCAATGCCTATTTCAAGATCATTTACAAAATATGTTAAATAGAAGCGGTCCCAAAACAGAACCCTGAGAGACACCACTTACCACTTTTGTCCAGCCTGAAAATTTACCATTAATGACAACTCATTGTACTCTATCCTTAAGTCAATGTTCTACCCAAAAACAAGAATATTCATCTAGACCAATGTCTTTTAGTTTGAAGACTAACCTATTGTGATCCAAACCCAAGTAGATCACATCCACTGCAACACCCTGATCTATACTTCTACTTACTTCTTTGAAGAATGCAATTACCGTTTATATCTCATGTATAAGTCAAGGGCAGTTTTGTGACCAACAATTGTGAAATATGCTATGCCTCGTGGATAAGTCGAGGGTAAAACTTGGGGCTATGAAATTCTGTGATTTTAGAATTATATACACACACACACTCATACAAACACACACTCTGCATTCTACACACACACACTCATAAACAATCTGCTTTCTACACACACACTCATACAAACACACACACTCTGCATTATATACGCACACACTCTGTGTGTATATAATGCAGAGTGTGTGTGTGTTTGAATGAGTGTGTGTGTAGAATGCAGATTGTATGAGTGTGTGTGTATATAATGCAGTGTGTGTTTGTATGAGTGTGTGTGTTTGTGTGTGTGTGAACTGGGGGGAAGGAGGGCATTTTTATTATTAATTTTTTATTTTAATATTTTAAGTTTTTTTCTTTTCTTTTATTTGAATATTTAAGTTTTTTTCTTTTATTTGAATATTTTAAGTTTTTTATTTTAATAGTTTTTATTTTATTTATTTTTATTTATTTTTAATTTAATTTAATTTTCGTCCCCCCTCCCTGCT
This sequence comes from Pelobates cultripes, assembly GCA_933207985.1. Taxonomy (NCBI): domain Eukaryota; kingdom Metazoa; phylum Chordata; class Amphibia; order Anura; family Pelobatidae; genus Pelobates; species Pelobates cultripes. The sequence goes on from OW240915.1 coordinate 110,914,269, forward strand.
TGTTAGCTTGCCAGGGAAGGGGGCTCTCACTCCCTGGTGGTCCAGTGGATGGGCTGTGTAGGAGGGGGGGCTGACAGTGAGCGGTTACTTACCTTTCCTGTGGCTCCTGTCAGCTCCCTTCTCCTACGTGCAGCTCCTCTGGAGGTAAGTAACCGCTCACTGTCAGCCCCCAACAGGACCGCCGGGCTTGTAATGAGCCCGGCGGTCCTTGTCTGTATTATGGCAATGTATGTTGCCATAATACAGACATTAACTCGAGTATAAGTCGAGTGGGGGGTTTTCAGCACAAAAAATGTGCTGAAAAACTCGACTTATACTCGAGTATATACGGTAGATGGCCTATGTTTCATAAAACCATGCTGATTATTGCTAATAACAGTTAATAATAAGTTCTTCCCAATGAATTCCTGAATATTATCCCTTAACATTGGCAGATCCTGGGGGAGGAGGCAACGAGGCAATTGACCCTCCTCTCACCCCCCCCTCCCAGAATATAGCGAGAGAGAGGGCTTCCGATCGCCCTACTTCCCCATTGATGGGTAACGTGCAGGCTGTCGCTGCTCTGATGAGCGCCGGTGACGTCACCTGCCGGCGCTCAGCCTCAGCATGGTATTTCAGTGGGGGAGCTGCATGCAGAGTTGGCGGGTGCGGGGGTGGAGTCATCGGAGAGAAGAGTTACTAGCCTGCAAATTGCAAAACAGCTCTGCAAAAGAGCACAGGACCAGCCCAGCAATGACCAGGTGAGCTTCAATTGGCAATCATGCTGCAGTGCCATGCTGACTGGCCATACTAATAATAGTTTACTAACTGTTACCTGTCCCCACTCCCCAGGCCCCCAGCCCAGGTGTTAGAGCCACTGGCCAGAGTCTAGAGCTTCAATTTGCATGTGGTCACGCAGGCCATTAGGCCATGGTGTCACAGTGATGGATGCACTAAAAGAGTTCACTAAAATGGCCCTAGCCCAGCCGCTTTAGCATAATTCAGCCTGAGCCTACTATCAGTGAGTGACAGTCTCTGCATGCTGCTGTCCCTAATTGAAATGGACAATGTCTGCAGCAAGAGACTGTCACTAGGTTAGACTGCTCTGCAATCAGGGAATGCTGGATTTGTCCCAAATAAAGAGGTTTCAACTAACGAGATCTAAGGACTGTCACAATAAAAGACAGAAGGCAGAGAGATTGTGTGTGTTTGTCAGAGTGTGTCTGTCAGAGTGTATGTATCTGTGTCACTGAGTGTGTTTCTCTGTGAGTGTGTCTGTCAGAGTCAGTGAGTGTGAGTGTGTGCCTGTCAGTGAGTGTGTGCTTGTTAGTGTGTGTCAAATCAGCAAGTGTGTGTATGCCTGTCAGTGAGTGTGTCTGTTTAGGTGACTGCCCCCCCCCCCCCTTTCAATCACATGGGAAAGGTATTTTTACTCTCCTCTTTTTTTCCCACGCCATTCCAGACTCACTGTGGGTTCCCACCTCCATGGCTGAGATCATTAGTCTTGCCCTTAGGAAAGCAACGAAAGGCTATTACGCATGTACGCCTATACATAATGTTGCACCAAGATGCATTGCATAAATGCATCTCTACGGGTAGAATTAAGAGTCATGCTGAATGTAGGTGGTACACACTGTGCAGCACTGGCCCAGGAAGCACCTCCAGAGGCAGTCTGAGTGACTATCACTAGAGGCGTTACTAGGCAGCAATGTAAACACTGCCTTTTCTCTGAACCTAACCCCTGGGTCACAGCCTGCCTGCATGGAGCCCATCAGTGGCCATCTCCCTCCTATAGCCTGGTTGCTGCGGGCTGGGTGTTGGGCTTTGCATTGTTGCACCTTGCTCACAAGGGAGACTGCAGTTTAGTACATTGCCTGTTAATTTTTCCATTGCAGACACTGTGAGCCATGCTAGCGTGATTTGTCTGAGGAGTTGATTTTGAAACACCTTAGCCTCTGTTTTCTCAGGCAGGTACACTACTTTGATAGTGTTTGTTTGAAGGTAATTATTATTATCATTATTTTTTACATTTATTGTGTTTATATTTTATAATTTAAATTCTATTCGATATTTTGTAAGCATTTTTTATGTGAATTATTATATATATTTTTCACAGGCTGCGTTTATGTCACTGCATTTGTCTATCAATATTTGATATGCAGTAGTACATTTCTGAAGTCCTCATTCGACTTACTAATTATGGTTATATATTTTTATAGATTTTGGTATAGATTATGTGTTTCTGATTTATTTATATATTGTGCTATATAGCGGTGTCCATTTTTTGTTCTCTAGTGTCCAGACTGCCAAGTAACAGCAATTATGCAATACTGTTTATTTGGGCATTCGTCTGGAACATTTAATTTAAGGTTATGACCCTGCTTTTATCTTTTCATATGAATCTATACATTGTCACTTAAAAGGTTTGTATAATTTCTTTTTACGTACACAGATTTCACACAGTAGCACTGTACCCTCTTGGTTTTTTTTATTAGCACACCAGTAAGACATGCTATAATAAATGTAATCCATGTCCAATAGATAAAAAATGGGTTATTTGAAATTTCTTATCCTACACTTCACTGATCATGGCTAGTTTTTTGTTTTGTTTTTTAAATATATACTATTATTTATGCGATGTTCTATGAATCCCATGAAGCATCACAGGAGACATTAGGATGCCTGAGCATCATAGGAAGTGTAGTTCACAACAAATGTCATTTCCACTGCTGTTGATTGCTTTTCCTATGATTCTCAGCCAGCATGTACAAGATTTGTCTGTTGAGCTTCTTACTAACTGTAGTTCACTGCAGGTAATTTGACAAACATTAACTGTGAACTACCATTCTGATCATGCACAGCCAGCCAAAAGTCTCCTATGATGATGCTGGCTGTTCATCATCAGGAAGGATAGTTGAATTGATATGTACTGCAATCTATGTCTGCCTATGCTGTACAACATAGACTTCTATCAGGGAAACAATTTCATTATTTCAGCTACATGGTTACTTCAACCGGGTGTACCTAGAGTGACCAATCTATTAAACACAGATGTTAAATGAGCTTTATTTGCTATCTAAAGTAGAGTACAATCTTTATTGGCAAAATTCATTACATTAGAATACAATATTAACTAACTGCATTACATTAGGCTAGCTTTATTGTGCTTTAAACAAGGTGCTGTTGCATGTAAATTCTCATTTTAGTTTTATCATGAACTAACAATGGATGTGGGAATGATGTCCTAGCAAGCCAATTATTTAACAAGGTGTCTTTACTTCTTTAATTATAGAAACCGCAAAATGAACCAGAAAATGGTGAATAGCAGGACTATTGATTCCTTCTTCAGTACTAGTGCAAAAAAGTCAAGAGGAGCACAGCCTGTACTAGAAAGCACTTTAACTATAGAAACGGACACTAGCCTCCCTTCGTGTTCTGGTACACACGTAGAGCTAATATCTTGTAAAACTGATTCTGTGTTGCCACTGTCTGTTGATACCCCACCTTAAACTGGTAGTATCCTAATGAATGACATTGGCACACATTTTGGGAAAACAATTGATGACTTCACCAAATGCTTGTTACTGGAAAATCCATGGCAAGCTCCTCCTGGATATGAGCTACATTTCTCTGTTCAGAATATGACTTCCAATAATGGAGAAACTCGCTCAATTAAAACGATACTTGTCAAAACAACATGACAGTTTTCCTTGGCTAGGATATTCAGCTGTTAAGAAGGGTTTGTTTTGCAAGTACTGTGCACTTGGAAAATTGGTAACTGAGCTCCTTACGAATTTTAAAAAGCTTAAGGGTAAGGAAGGAGATTTGGAAGTCCCTGCAAGCCGTGTTTATCACCAGGAGAGTGTAACTGAAGGAAAAGCAGTTTTAAAAACCTACCATTCACCTGACAATGAAATTGCCAATCAAAAAAAAAATTCACATCATCTTCAGAAGGAGAACCGAGAGCAAATTCATCCTATCGTTGAGTCCATTATATTCTTGGGTAGACAAAATACCTCTACTTGGCCACCGAGATGATGGCGCATTAATGGATGACTCCACTCCGGCCGTGAATGAAAGGAATTTTCGGGAATTGCTGAGATACCACGTTGCATATGGAGACAAAATGTTAGAGAAGCTCCTCCTTACTGCATCTTCACGTGCTATGTACATTTAAAAATCCACACAAAATTATTTAATCAAGTGTTCTGATGAAATCTGCAATATCATTGTTGGTAGAATTAAAGAGGCTTGCTAATTTAGTGTAATATTTGAGGACACTACAGATTTTTCACATACAGAACAACTTTCACTTAACTTTAGATAGGTCTACAATGGATCGATTTGTGACAATTTTATAAAATTTGTAGATGCCTATGAATTTGCAACTCAGAGGGAGACAGGATTGGATAGTTGAGATACAGAATCAATTCTTACCGGACAGGTTTTAAGCCAGATAGTAATTCAACTAATCAAAGACCTCTCTCCCTGGACATCACCCTTTGTGATGGCATTTGAACAGACAGATGCAGTGTTATGTATTCAGAGGTGGCTGGTGTGGTTTCTGAAATTAGACAAGTACCCAACAGTTGCAGATGTCCTTGCTACAACCATTCCATTTCAAAGTCCTCACAAGTTTCAGCAGTTCACAAGGCAATAGCAGTGGTCAAATCAACAATTTCTTTAAAAAAAAAAAAAAAAAAAAAAGTGTAATTTTGTTTTAAAGCAGGAGTAAGGCTCTCAACTGACCTTTGTGAAACTAGATGGGTAGAGCGCCATGATTCTCTTATAAGATTTTGAGATGGACTAGTTAAGGTGGTGAGTGCACTATCAGCAATATCTCAATGGAAATGCTCAAGCTCTATTTCATCAGCCTCTACTCATCCATTCTCTGTGCAGTGCAGAATTTCTTTTGCCTTGATTTCACTTATCAATGTTGACTTGAGATAGATTCAGAGTATAGAGATCGGTCAATTAAGAATACTAGTCCAAAATATTCACCTAGTTTTAAAATATAGAAGTAGATAAAATAAGGCACAAAAAACTAAATTGAAAACAGGAGTATATGAACCTGTATACTTTGTATATAACCTGGGAGACAAGTGCAGCAAAGTATGTTGGTAGAGATGAAAAATATAGTCTAAAGGAACTGGCAGTAATTAAATAGCCTCTCTCCCTTCAAAACTAGGTAGACATGGAAGCAGAAAATAAAGATTATAGCAACATGCTAGTCAAGCAAACGTGAAGAAAAAACCAAAAACCACACAACCCACAAGTGTGTGCCCAGTACCCACACCCCGGGACTTTTCAGCTTGTGCCGGTATTTTATTTTCAGATTGATAATACACTGCAATACTGGTGCCGCCAGCAAATGGCACTGTGTGGGGGAGGCAGGGATAGGAAGCTACATCTTATCGCCTCTCTCCTGACTGAATCCGCAGAGGAGCCGCCGAGTGCAGCCAGCAACTCCCCAGACTGCAGAGACAGCCTACAGATCAGGTAAGTGAGAGGGCGGGAAGGGGTAGCCTACAGAAAGGACAGCAAGGAGCACAAAGGATCAGAAAGAGAAATAAGCTAAAGGGCGCAAAAGCAGAAAGGTGAAGGAGTAAAGGAGGAGAGAAGGCAGTGTCAGAAGTAAAAAGATGGTCAAATGAAGAAGGGAGATTGGAGCAGGAAGGAGAGGTAAAGTAAACCCTCCACATCATAAGGCTTTGGTACCCTGGCCTGGCAGAGAAACATTGGACCGTCTCATCTCCCCAGGTTTAAAAAAAAAAAAAAGTTGATGTGTTCACTTATTTACTGAGTGTCAGGAAGCACAGAGTGCCACTGGGTAGGGGGTGTTGCTGATTGACTAGAGCGGTCAGCTGACCACTAAGCCAATCAGTACCTTCCCATACGTAAAAAAAGTAAAACATTTTTATGAACCAGCGATTGGCTTAGAGCGTCAGCTGACCACTCTAGCCAATTTGCGGCACCCATGCCTGACGTCAATCTACACTTCCTGACAATCAGTTTCAGAAGCTGAATACCACTGAGCGACCTGGAGGTGGAGGAAGTCTTTGGGGTTAAACCATTTGAGAGCGGTTTAACCCCTTAAAGGAGATCCTCCAGTGATCATAGCATTTTCATTTAGATGAAGTTGTTATAGTGACCAGAATGTTCCCTTAATTTGCATAACGGAACGCTATAGTGTCAGGAATATTGTGAAAACGCCATTTACCCACATCTCCATGGGAGAATTTGGCATCTTATGGCAGTGTGTAAAGTCCAACCTCATCGTGTCACCCTTTTTTTCCCTTTAAGTGTCCCTCCCTGACCTCCATCCCACTTCAGCAAGGGGAAGTGACATCAGTCATTGGGGGCTGCAGGGAACTTTGCCTCAGGCTGGCCTATATACAGGTTAGTAATATCTTTATCCTGTTTCCTGCCCCCATTTGTTGGTAACAGGACCATAACAGCACAGATTGCTATAAAACCCAGTGTAATTGGGAGGGGATGAGGAAGTAGAGAAACATCCTTCTTACAAGGGAATAAATAGAATCTACACATCTATGCAATTCAATTAACCTTTATTTGTTTCTTGCTTGTACATTGTGACATATGTGCTATTTACAATAGTAAGGTGTTCGTTTTGGTTCTTTTTTTTTTTTTAATTACGTGCCTGTTTCTATTCTTGTTTTCTCACATGCTTTATCATCACATCATTAGACTTAATTATATTTATTAATTTTAGTGGTGCATGTACCTTTATCCTAGTTTCCTTTTTGGTGCACAACAAACTCCAGGGTTATACAAATTAGTGGGTATGTAGGACTCCTTTGCAGGAGTGAAAAAAAAATGCTTGTTACATGCAAAAAAATCCTAAAAATTTAAACACACAGATAAACTTCATTTAAGAAATAAAATATTTTACATTTTAAAGGTAGTTTTGTTTTTTTTCTATTTCTTCCGGGTACCACCCCTCCTCAAGGAACAACCTAAAATGAAAATAAGACATCAGTATTGTATACATAACATTACACAATGTACCTAACCTAAATTGATTTTTGTTTTGTGTCCTTTCATATAGCATATCATTTTACTCTGACTGGACGAGATAACCCACTTTGCACTGACCCTTTTCCAGACATGTTGCTTGCATGGCAAAATTTCAGATTTCTTATAAATAAAATATGCCTTTACAGAAAACCAGCCCTTCAAATTTAAAAAAAAACCCATGGCAAAAAGTGGCATGCCTCTGCATTGGGACATTAGTTGTCTGGCATTTTCCAAATAAATCCATATACAGTATTTTTTGTAGTTAAATAATGCCACTACCTTAAAGATTTTATTCGGAAATAAAAGAAGTCTATGAAGCTAGAAAGGCTGAGGGGGAAGAAACTATTCTTACGGTGTTAAAAAATTTTTTTATTAAGAAAAGTTTTATTCTTTAATGCAAATACTATACAGATTGATGCACCAAGAAGGTTTTCTGGCATTAAACAGTGCCAAGTGATGTGGTGCACAAATACCGGGTTGTGGTTAGTGCTTAAGTTTGGGAGAACAACCAATTTTTGTGAATACCAACAGGCTTATTCACATATGTGCCAATTGCTGGAAATTCAAAGTTAACTCAAATTGAAATCCAAATTTCGCTCTTCAATGAATATACCGTGTAAAAGGATTTTTAATATGGAAAGGGGCAGCAGAGACTCATTCAGTTCAACTTTGCACATATTGTTCCTTTTTTTACCCTAATTAATATTTTTGAAATTCAGCTCTGGTCATTACCATAGTTTGATAGGTGGAGGGAAGATTCGAGTCAATCTTTTAAGCATACTATTGACCTAAACAAAGTTAAATAACCCTGTTTGGAGCAATAGCCACAAGGTGGGGGGAGAGGAGATCTTTCCTAACATGTGTATTGTAGAATCATGGGAAATGGTTACTACACTAGTTTCATACCTCTGTACAAGAATGATCTAGGAACTTCCCATGTTTCTATTTCTTCAGGATCAATTCTAGTTTGTTTTCTTTTAGAAGACTTGCCCGTTCCTTTCTTTTTAGGCTTGTCTAACAGGGGAGAAAAAGTGTGAACACATTTTGTAAATGGAGTTGTCTAGCTTTCATATATAGTAACAAGTTCATGCAGAACACACAATAAGACAGTCAAATATCTGTTCTGTCACTACTCAATGGGGGTAAAGCCTTAAGGTTTGAAGTTTGTTTGGCTTGGGATATCCCATGGAGGAAGTTCACTTACTTGTCATTTAAAATACTTTAGTGGATGGATTGCCTACATTTTGCACTATGGAATTACAGATTATGTGCCATTGTTAGTCAGTGTTTACCTGGGTCAGAAAGGCTTTAATGATTCAGTGCCTCCAAACACCTGCTGTACCAAAATCTTTTAGTACCAGAGTGCACAGAGCCAGTCATTTCATAGCATGAGCATGCACACTTACTACATATAACTATGGATGAGGAAAGTTGATAGCCTCCTTAAGACGCTCCAGACAGAAATAATTATTGGGTACCAGGAAACCCTGAAGTCTGTCAACCAACTTGAAAGCCATGAGAAGTGAGGTGAGAAAAGGCTTAAAATGCAAACAAAACCTCCCAACAAATATAGGTTTCAATTAAGTTAACAATTTCAGTTTTATTCTTATACTATTAATGTATTTTGTAAAACTATGACTTACAGTTCAGTAAGTGTTCAAATAAACTATCCAACAAGTCTACCTTGCTCTTTTTTGGTTGAATCTTGCAAATAATATGAAGGTTCGGAGAGTTTGGGTTTAGCACCTCTTCCAACCCAGTACTCTTCAACAGTTGCCCCAGTGGTTTTCTTTTGAGGTTTTCCTAGGTGAAGCAGATAATATTCTAATGGCAGAAACCTGTAAGTTGCTAACAAAGTAAATATTCATCAACACAGTTATAGTAGCATATTGTTAGAATGAATTTAGGTTTTATAATTAGAAAAAAAACCCACAGACAGCAAGAAATGCAAAGTTTAAACATATACATAGCAACTGCCATAAGCAGACACATGGCTTAAGTACTTCGTATCCATTTTACAGTGAAGCAATTTTTGGAGAGACTGGTTCATCACAATTGCAGTGTATGCATACACACTTCACATCCTCTTTGGAAACACAACAAATCCTTGATTTTACTGCACTCAATGGATGCCACAGCCAGCATCAGAATCTTGAAGTGGATCTGGGTTTGATAATTTCCAATCTGAAGCTTTTGCAAAAATTAACTGTTGAGGCAATAATTTGGTTTGTCTCATTAAGAGACCATGTAGAAGATTCTTCATTAATCAACTTACCACCCAGTGACTTCTGCAGAGATCTCTTCTGTTCAGACATCTCTTTGTAGCCCCTCTCTAGCTTTGTGACTTGCTTTTCATAGTTTGCATAGTCACTGACATCTTGCTCAGTCAGTCGATGCCCTTGTGCTTCATACCCCTTTTTCTTGACTTTTGACTTTTCTCTGACAGGCCAACTGATCAACTGAGTCGGGATTGCACCTTTTGGTGGTTTCCAAAGTATTCTCTTCTGAGCAATCTGTTTAAAGAAACTACCTTTAATAAGATCTAGCTGCCCATGTGGTAAATTTCCCTGAAAGTAGTATTCATCCTCATCACTTTCTTCATCTTCCTCACAATTTTGCAAGTTCTCTTCCTCCATAACCCAGTATTCTTCAGAATCCTCCGGTTCGGACAATGACTGACTCTTCCTTAATTTTTTCTTTACTGAAAACATTTTTCTTCTACTCAAGCCTCTCACAGGAACCCCAATCTTTTTACCTCTTCTGGAAGAGACTTTTTCCTTTGTTGCCCCAGAACCATTGTTTTGTTCATATTGACTGCTGGCTGGCTTCATAGACATTTCATCTTCCTTCAAAGAGCCACAACTTTTAATTTTCTCTCGCTCTGTAATCTCTGCACTTTTTCGGAAGGCATACAAACCCTTCCTGAGCATGTAGTCTGGAACCAAGTAAGATATAGAGGTATTCTCCACAGATGATCCTTCATCCCTTGATGAAAGCTCCTCTGAAGTGATACTTAGTATACTTGGCCTTTTTTGCTTCCGTTGAGACATATAAGCATCATAGTCATAGTTTGTTTCTATATTGTCAAAACAAGTGACCCAAGATGGTGGAGGCACAAGTTTTTCTATCATGTCTTCTGTCCATGCACTACTTTTTCCATCCAATATCATCTCTCCATTACATTCAGGCTGTGTCTGGATTTTGTTTTCAGAACCTAAATCTAGCCTTGCCTCAAGTTCTCCATTGGTATCCTTAATTCCTTTTAAACCTTCTGAGTCTCCATTTTGTTCTTTATCATGGATAGGACATGCCTCAGTGTGTTCTGAGCACACATTTGGTGGCTCTACCTCCACAGCCTGTGATTTTACATATGGTTTACCCAATTTTATGGTTTCATTCCTCAACTCACTGTTCTGCACTATTGTTGTCTGTGTTTCAGTTTCTTGTACAGCATCAAGACTAAGTTTTGGAGAGAGTGAAGATTTACACTCCTCTTTATTGAAGACAACACCTTGTACTGCAAGCTCCTCACCTTCTGTGTGTGGGCCATACAGTACACCTTCACAATATAGATCACGCTGCACTAAATTGTCTGGTATTTCTTTAACAACTGCCACATCGTATATTGGTATGGTTTCTTTATAAGACTTCCACATCTGTATGGCAGCAGGGGAACCACTTCCATACTCTATTCTTACCTCCTCTTTCTCATAAGCATAGCTTCCTGGAGGCATATTTCGGTATTGGGATGAGTTGCACGTATTTTTATGAAAGTCCCTTTCCTGCAAGGGTGCTGCAGGTGACATGGACATGTCTACATTATCCAGATTACTTTCATTCTCTGGACAGCTAATGCCAGAAGAATGGCACTCTGGGTTTCCTGCATCACAGCCTTTACTATCTGAACCAAGGTGCTTCTGAGGCATGTGTTCTGGTTGTCTTGGGTCAGTCTGTGTTTCTTTTGTTTCTGTTCTTCTTCCAGGACTGCTATAATGTCTAAACCGAGTAGCATGGTAAAACATAGGGGAAGGTGGATAGGGATTAAAATTGGGTCTTCTGTTCATTCTAGTGTTCATTTGATGCTGGGGAACATAATATCCTCCTGGATATTCATGGAGTGCAACAGAATAGAAAGGAAAATATGGATTTCCTCCTCTGAAACCTGAAAGAGAAACAAAAAATAAAATAAACCACACCCAGATCTCGTTTAAGCGTTATGTCAAATCAAAAATAAATGCAGCAATAAACAGTCCTATTCAATAGTCTTTCAAATTACTTTGTCTTTTCTTGATTGGTTAATCAAAACTGATTAATGAATAAAGGCACATTAAAAAAAAAAAAAAAAAAAAAGTTCCATGCCCTTTTGATTATGCTAGGTTTGTGTAAAATACATTAGTTGTAACCCTTTATTAGACCTTAATTAAGTTTAAGTTTCTCAAGTTTGTGAAAGCCTTACCTGGTCCCGGAACACAGTATGGATTGTAGAGTTGGCCAAGGTACCAAGGATTCGGGAAAGGTAATTGTGCTGTTGGTTGTGCATAAAAAAAGGGTCTTTGTTGAGATGCAGAATATTGTCCATTTTCTGGAGGAGGAGCAGTATTATTCATTGTTCAGGCTAAATAGAAGAGATTGGAGTTGCTATTTATAGTTACTAATTACATTTAGATGTCCATGTAAATGTTTTACCTTATGTACAACATTGTGTGCAGCTATAAAAACCTGAAACCAGACTGTGGTGGTCGTATATGATTTTTGAAATCATGGAAAAGTTTGTGACCATTCCATTCACCAAACCTTCAAAGAAATGCCTACATAGTTGCTGCATTATACAGATTAAATTGAATTTAATGTGTGCACCTTAACTGCCAAGAGTTCCTAGTTTGATAGTGCAAGGACCAATGATAATCCATGCGATCATAAACTGGTCATTCAAATTTTGATTTTTCCCCTTAAAATTTTATGGGACAAATTGTGAGGACAGCATAAAAATTTAAAAAATAAAGATTAGTTTTCATTGGTTCTTAAGCAAGGTGTTTTAACAGGACATGTCTGCATTTCTTTGGAGATATTCAAGACATACAATAGTCTCTGAAGAAATAATCTACCACATGAAACAAAGTCTTGTACTTATGGATATTTCAAGTGGTGGAAGCAAAACTTTAAAAATCAAAGAATTTTACATAGGATAGAGAAATTATGTAACTTTATTGAGTCATAGCTTGAATGGACATAACCAGTAACTATGGCCTAACTCATTAATGGCAAACTGCCATCTAGAAATCATGTAAATGTTATGGTCACATTCATATTGTGTATATAAATCTAACGTTTAGATTAAAAGCCACCATGGAAGAAGTAAACAAAGAAACATACAAAAACCAGAACCCACAAGTCATGCTTCCTCTAGACTCCACAGCATAGCAACTGCTAGAGCAGCTGTCCCCCTGTATTCAGTTTGTAGTAAAATAGGTACAAACATGTCAAGTCATAAGATGCTCTTGCAGGTCTTTTTCCAAGAGTCCTATTAATCACCTGACACCAGCGCAAGAATTTCATCAGTCCTAATGCTTTAATGGTTGCACCGCCAGGTGGTCTATCATTCTAGCATGAATGCCTAGTATAAAGAGACAACCTCCTTTACAAGTGGGAATGTCATCCATGGTGCTAATTGCTCCATGTACACATAAACCTCTCAACTCAATTTCAGACTTGGCAGGTCTGGCATGCTAGGAAGTTTTGGACGCAACAAAATTCTGACTATAAAACCCCAATAAGTTGCATATAAATTTTGTTATTTGTTAGCAGTGTATATTTGATTGCACAATGTATAGAGGACATGCTAGATCAATCATTGTGCTTTGAGTACGTTTCAAACACAAAGTAATTGTTCATATAAATAGCAAGTTGTGTTTATTTTAAAGATAACATTTCCAACACCTGCAGTTTAGGCATGGAGATATGCTGAAATTCTCAAAGGACCACTAAAGACACCCAGACAACTTCATTGTTCTGAAGATGAAAATGCAGTGGCCCTTTAGTTTTCGGGGCTCTAAAATACTGCAGTTTAGTAACAATGTTATGTTTGCAGGGTTAACATGCCTCTAATGGCTGCCTTCCTTAGTTATTCATAGACAGAATTTAACTGGTTCAATCCTGTCTTGATGCGTACTAGCACTCCCAATGCTTATTGAAAACGGGGGAGGGGGTAAAGGAGGAGGTGCAACGTGTAACCATGACAGTTAAAAGACCACTCTAGGCACCCAGACCACTTCAGCTTAATGAAGTGGTCTGGGTGCCAAGTCCAGCTAGGATTAACCCTTTTTTTTTTTTTTTAAATAAACATAACAGTTTCAGAGAAACTGCTATGTTTATAAATAGGTTAATGCAGCCTCTAGTGGCTGTCTCATTGACAGCCGCTAGAGGCGTTTGTGTGCTTCTCACTGAAAACCACAGTGAGAAGACGCCAGCGTCCATAGGAAAGCATTATGAATGCTTTCCTATGAGACTGGCTGAATGCGCGCGCAGCTCCTGCCGCGCATGCGCATTCAGTGGAAGAGGAGGAGAGGAGGCAGAGAGGAGGAGGAGAGCTCCCCGCCCGGCCCTGGAAAAAAAGGTAAGATTTAACCCTTTCCTCGCCATCCAGCCCGGCGGGAGTGGGACCCTGAGGGTGGGGGCACCCTCAGGGCACTGTAGTGGTCCTTTAAGACATAACATTTATAATACAGGTTTGTATTACAAAAACTATAAAGTGTCCTTTTACGATTTCTACAGGCATTCAAAAATTGAGTAGTTTAATTAAGGACAGCCTGATAAATGAGAATTAGTTTATTTAACTGCATATACAGAAAACATTAATTTGGTCTGACAAGTGTACTTCATTACAAAGTTCAAATCACAAGTATGAGGAAATGTTCTTTAGCAGTAAAAAGTTATACGTAACCCCTAATATTAGAGATTGCACATAAAGTATGGTTTTCTGAAAAGAGGCTTACGGTACTAAATACAGGGCACTACCCATGGAAACCAGTTGAGCAAGCACATTGCATTGGAGAGTCTGCCCCTTTTACCACATTTGCACCACTTTTCAGGAGTGTGTTTTTTGTTTTTGTTTTTAAAAACCACTAGGTCAACCATTGTGTCAGACCTAAAATATGGAACAGCTTAAAAGAAACACTTTGGAATATATCTTTACATCACTGTAAAAAGTGTTAACCATTTCTTCATTCACTTACCAGATTACAGCACAGAGGTCCCTCAGCACTGGGTCAGGAGCCACCTCCTCCAATGGGGGGGGACCTAATGCACATACGTAGGGAGCACAACTTATGCTTTAAGTCTTCCCATAGGAAAACATTGCCTCACACAAACCTTTCCTTTTGAGTTGAGTGTTTTACACTGCTAAAGAAAGCATCTATGGACTAAAAATTGAAATATTGTGGTTTTGGTTCTTCAAGCATAACCATGTGCAGAAAAGGGACATAAGGTGATTAAAAAAAAAAAAAAAAAACCACCACAGTATTTTTAAACTCCTAGCTATTCTCTATAGTAGAGTACTAGGTACATACATTAGAGAATAGGTCAGGGACCTAGATGTCCAGTTAAAGACACAAACAATTACAGGGAGTACACACACACACACAAAACAAAACCCCAAGAACAGCATACACACACACACTCTGGCAATTCTTCCTAAACTTTATTAGCAGCAAGGCTACCACACTTCGGTTATAGTTATATTATTTAATTGGAGGACAGCATTACTCTAGCTAACTCAAGACAAGCCCATAATGTAGGACACGCAGTGAACTTTCTTTTCAAGCTGCTTTTTTTAAAGTTAACCCCTTAAGGACACATGACAAATATTCCATTATGATTCCTCTTTTATTCCAGAAGTTGTGTCCTTAAGGGGTTAATACATTCTGATAAAAGCCAAGGAATTGTACTAAACAAAAAAAAATAAAAAAATAAAAAACACAAATGCATGAACATGAAATTATACGTATTAAATGAAGCAGTTGGGAACTCCCAGGGTTATTTAAATGCTTGAACCATTTTACCATTTCTTAACCAAAAAGGGGGTTGGGAGGGGACGTCACAATAGATAAGTAGTAGACTCAGAAAACCAGTTTAGCGAACTTTAAAATAAGGGGTATCACTACATAACAAACTGCACTAAGTCTTTATCATATTCTGTTATACACATAAAACTAACCTATTCTTACAAACATCTCAAAACCCACTCACCTAGTTACATTCAAAAGCACAACTAACTTTCCACTGCCTCACTACCACCTGATACACATTTATAATTTAATTAGCCTAGGGAATCTCCCTCAGCACCAATTAGTGGATAGATGGGGAAGGTGGAGCATAGATACAAAATGAGCATTGGCCTGAATACAGGGAGTGAAACAGCATGAGTGATATAGTAACTGATCCATGTAAACAAGTAGATAGTATATATAGAATTTAGTGGGCACACTGGTAAATAATGGTGTGGGCAAGAATATTAATAAGGCATAATCATGGCCACTAGGTGTACGCTATATTTTAAAGAATGATATCTCTCACTGTTTATATATATATATATATATATATGTGTGTGTGTGTATATGCATACATCCCAAGTGTCCCTATTTGAAGGGAGAGTCCCTATTTTGGGTCCAAATCAATCTGTCCCTTTTTTCTAGGAGCTCCATATTATTGGTGTGTTTGAGTGAATAGAGCTCCACAGGAAAAATACTCACAGTAATGTGTCTTTAAATTACTATAAATGTGTTTACAAATTAATCTGTGTAAACCAGACACATTGTTTTGTTTTAAATTACATTTGACTTGTATAAATTGTTATTAGTAAGTCAACTAAAATTTTCTTCAGCAGTCCCACGTAAGGCCTTTCTGTCATAGGAAGGCTTAAATGTCGCTAAGGCTTGCTATGCCCTCAGGTCTGCCTCCTGTCCCATTCTGCAAATCATGCTCGGGGGACCTGCATGGCAGCATTCATCCGGCAGCCACAATCACCGTTACGGTGTCTCAGCCAATGATTTGTAACATTGTCTGACTATTCTCCTCACTTTGAGAGATCATTGTCTGAACTGTGCTAAAAAGTATAAAAGTGTTAAAAAACAAAACAAAATCATTTTGTTCAACCCTTTCAGTGCTGATCACAGCATTAACTCTTTGGTCAGTTTGATTAGGTTGAATAGAACCTTGGTACTACCGATATTATTTTTATGGTTAAAAAATATATTTCTGTTTGCTGCAGCAGTTTTTTTTAACCCCTTCCTTGCTGCCTGATCACTGTACTTTACAGTATCTATGCTGTATGGTACTGTATCAGTGATTCATGTGATCTGAGGGCTCTCTGACCAAGCTAACTTGTATTTTTTTTTAAATTACCCTTTTAGTGCTGGTGCTTTATATGTGATCAGTAATTTTTGTTGGGTTTTCTGTGGGTGGAAGTGGGACTTGTAGGATGGGTGTGGTAGTGTGTATTAGGCAGGTAAGCAAATTAATTTAATTAACCCCTTAGTGACATACCTTTACTTAATCCCCCTAAGATGGCATGCTATAATATGTCAAATAAGGTATATTCTTGCAGCCTAAGATAGTGACACTCTTGCAGAAAGTGACACTATGAGAACCTTTGACTTTGAGCCTCTAAGTAAGTCCTCCAGTGATGATGCCCTCCTACCATCTACAAGAAGGTGCTTAGGACACTCCACAGTACCAGAGGACAACTGGGTACCTCCAAACTTGAATGCCCCGGAAATACCCCATTCACGGCTACACCTGGCATCAAAACAATGGTAGATGTTTGTGAGCCAGTGAACTATTTTAGCCTCTTTATGTTGGATGACATATTCGAGCTGATGGTTGAGCAACAGAACTTATTTGCCAGTCAGTATATGTCTGTGAATCAGGGGTCACATTACAGTAGAAAAAACATGTGGTACCCCACTGATATTGCAGAAATAAAAAAATTTGGGGCACTTGTCAAAGTAATAGATATTGTGAAAAAGCCAAGTATCAGGTCATAGAGACATAAGCACCCTATCCTGGTTACCACTCTTTTCCCAGGGATCGATAACAGCAAATGCTACAATTCCTCCATTTTAATGATAGTGACCACCTAGAAATGATCTATTGTTTGACAAGCTCAATACAATTCACCCCTTATCTAACTCCTGTCTAACAAATTATCCCAAAATTATACTCCAGACCAAAATATTTGTTATGGCTTATCCTTTATGAAATTTAAAGGTAGACTGCTTTTCAAACAATATGTCCCATCAAAGTGGTCACGATATGGCATCAAATTCTATAAGTTCTATAAATTCTATAATAAATGCTATACATGGGCATTTCGGATTTATCAAGGGAAGTATAGCCATTTTGACAC
This sequence comes from Pelobates cultripes, assembly GCA_933207985.1. Lineage (NCBI taxonomy): Eukaryota > Metazoa > Chordata > Amphibia > Anura > Pelobatidae > Pelobates > Pelobates cultripes. Next base: position 110,931,688 of record OW240915.1, read on the forward strand.
AGGATGCCCCCCTGATTCTGTGGGCACAAATAGCAAGATTGTGTGGGATCTGATCCTTCTCTTGTTAAATAAAGGTTATTATGGGTTAATAATTATTATACCAAAATTGATTTATTTTAAAAAACATTGTTTTGAAACCCTAGCTTGGTACTGTGTAAAACATTCAGCGGTTCCCCCAAACCCTGGAAAGAAGCAGTAGTGGCTCCTCTTCAGCGCTACACCAGGATGAGGTGCTGGCTCTTTGGTTCAGAGAGGAGAAAGATGTGTAGGGGCACATGGTTTGTTGCTCAGTGTGATCAGACGTGTAGGCCTGTAGCTCAGGGGCTAAGTGGTGCAAACAGCATGTATCACAGCAATGGCCGATACTTACCTATCTTATAACCAGGAGCAACATGACTAACAGTTTGTCTAATATAGTAAAGATGAATGTTTTTCAAGTTTCTTCACTCCCTGCCTTGCTGATGCTGATGGCCCGAGATGGCACCGATAAGCAGCCATCTCTGACTGCATGTTCAGAGGCCAGTGACATCCCTAGTGAGATTGCCTGCTACTGGTACCTCAATCAACAGTATGCTCAATTGGGAGGCGGAGCCTAACTACCAAGCAGATCAGACGTGCTGTGAATCAGTTCCTGCAAGAAGCGACACAAATAGGGATAAATATCCCAAAAACAAACTCGCCCATGCCGGGGGCATCAAAGGAACCCACAAGCGAGACTCACATAGCCCGGGAACCCATACAAAGCACATGGGGCCTACTTGCGACCGAGCCAGGGAGAGACGGCCGCTCTCCTGGATGGTAACATTGCACACAACACCCTTAGTGCACTCGCCTTCCTCCCGCCCCCCGGGCCGGCTGGGGTCATCCCGGCCTACACTCGACAGCCAAAATAACCAGCCGAGACAGCAATTCAAGCTTGATCATAAAACTCAAGGCTGCAGCCCCTCACAAGGCGCACCTAAAATGTTGCCCGGCAGGGTGACAAGCCTGATGACCAAGCGACCGACACAACCGCAACGGAGTGAAACCCTGCAGAGTATGGAGGCGGTATTAAACCGCTTCTGGGATACACTCATGGAGCGGCAACAAGCAGCTCGAACCAAGCGGCCTATACCGAATGGAGCCGCAGACGGTGAAGAGAGAGGGGGATACCCTTGGGCACAGCACCATTTCAACTACCCACCCACAAGCCACGTAGCCCACCCGGGCTGCAGGCCAAAGGGCAGAGAGCCCAGCAGCATCGACCACATCGACGGAGGATCAAGCATCACAAGCGACGGACCATAATCAGCTCCTCTGTCGCTCCCACATTTGGAGGAAACCCGGACCCCAGCGGTAGCCGAGTTTGTGGCCTAGGGATGCCGGCCTGTATACCAGCCTCGGATAGCGCCCGCTCTGCATGAGCCGCTCTGCAGAGCACCCGCTCTGCATGAGATCTCCCCTGCCGGTCTCACTCCATAGGCGTGCCGCGAGAATTAGGGTGTGCCCAGGAACACCCGCACACCCCGTGTGCACGCCTATGAATACAATTAACGTGGACAGAACCTTAATTAATAAAATGTGCATGAACTACTCATTACCCTATTGTAACCAGTAAAAAAACCTCAGACATGTATGTACCAATCTTTGCATGTCAAAAAAAAATAAAAATAAAGTATGCTCAATTATCTTCAAGCCTCCCTGAATGCTGATTTTGCCAACAAAGCCACAGAGATACGGGCAGATATCTGAGCCATCAGTGAACGAACATCTCATGTGTTATAAAAGCAGAGGAGCTCACAACTCCCGGGCAGACACCTATGCTGCAATAGAAAACAAAATCCTGGCACTAGAAGAGAAAATATAAGGTGATGACAGGGATCGGTGCAATAACATAAGAATCAGGGGCATATCAGAGGAGGTAAAATTGACGAATATATTAAATCTTTAATACTTTGGTTCCAGACATGCCAGAACAAGCCTTAATGCTCGACCGCACTCCGCTTGTCCAAACCAAAACAGTTTCCAGCTGTAGTCCCAAGGACATCCTCTCTAAGGTACCTATTATAGTACACTATAAGGATGCTATGCTGAAATCCAACTTTTCATTGACCTCTCTTCCCATACAATCAGGGCCAGATTAAGAGCCCAGTGGGCCTGGTGCTGACCATTATGATGGGGCCTAATTACAGAATCTTAATGACCAACAATACTAACACAGTCATACCTCTGAAGCGTCATGTATCTGATGGAGATGGTGTTGGAGGGAAACTCAAAGGATGCAGCTTTAAGAAAACACATACTCTACACTAATCTCTCTCTAATTTATGCTTTCATATTACAGGAAATCCATACCCCCTAACAGCAGTGTCCAGTGAAGCAGGAAGTCAATGGGCAGGGTAAAAGCAAAAAGGGGCAAACATGCCCAAAAAGGGGGCATGTCTGTGCAAAGAATTGGAAGCCCAGCCTGGCATCAGTGTCCCTATGTATCACAGTGTCAGTGTCCCCATGTCGCCCAGTCCCCTAGTCTCCCAGTGTCTCAGTGTCCCCTATTTCTCCTAGTGTACCCATGCCTCAGTGTGTCCTGTGTCGCTAGGATACTAGGGGCCATTGAGAGACATGGGGACACAGTGAGACATGGGGACACTGTGAGACCCAGGGACACTGAGACACTTGGGGACACTGGAAGACATGGGGGCACTGAGACACTTGGCGACACAGGGAGACATGGGGGCACTGAGACACTTGGCGACATGGGGGCACTTGTGGATACAGACATGGGGACACTGGGAGACATGGGAAAACTGAGACACTTGGGGACACTGAGACACTTGGGGACACTGAGAGACATGGGGGCACTGAGACACTTGGTGACACTGGGAGACATGGGGCACTGAGACACTTGGCGACATGGGGGCACTTGTGGATACAGACATGGGGACACTGGGAGACATGGGAACACTAAGAAATTTGGGGACACTAAGACACTAGGGACACTGAGAGACATGGGAACATTTGGGAAAATTTGGGGACACTAAGACACTAGGGACACTGAGAGACATGGGGGTACTTGTGGACATACACATGGGGACACTGGGAGACATGGGGACAGACATTTGGGGACACTGGGAGACATGGGGACAAAAAGGACACTGAGAGACATGGGGACACAGACACTGGGAGACATGGGGACACTGAGACACTAGCTGGGAGACATGGGGACACTGGCTGGGAGACATAGGGACACTGAGAGACATGGGGACACTGTCCCAAACTAGGGACACTGGCTGGGAGACATGGGGACACAGACATTTGGGGACACTGGGAGACAAGGGGACACGAGGGACACTGATAGACATGGAGACAGACACTGGGAGACTAGGGGATACTGAGACACTAGGGAAACTGGCTGGGAGACATTGGGACACGGGGAGACATGGAGACACTGTGTCTCCCAATGTCCCTATGTCTGACAGCGTCCCCATGTGTCTCAGCATCCCCATGTCTCTCAGTGTCCCCATGTCTCCATGCTGCTTTTCCCCTCATCCCTCACTTCTCTGAGCTGTAGGCTGTCTCTGCAGGCTGTAAGCTGCTGTCTGGACTCTCTGTGCTGTGTAGCTGCTCCCCCGCGGAGGGAGGCAGGGAGGGATATGCTGTTCTCTCTCCACACACAATGACTCCTGCTGGCTGGTGCTGGTATTGCAGAGTAATCTTTGCAGAGAAAAATATCAGGTATTACTGCAATACCGGCACGGCCAGGCAGTCTCAAATACCAGATGTGCCAGTAAAATACCAGTCAGATGGCAAACCTAAGAGTAGTGTGTAGTGTGTAAAAAAAAAAAAAACCCTTTTTTTTCTCTTTTTTTTTTAAATGGGCCTATTCCATGGTCCTGGGCCTGGAGCTGCAGCTTCATCAGCCCCTATGTTAATCCGGCCTGCATACAATGCTTAAAAGAAAGTTTGTCCCAATCACTAGAGCCCTGAGGGGAGCGAGCATCTTATGCATATAGGAATTCCCTGTCAAGCTTATAATGTAGAAGAATGGCTCTAAAATGAATTTATCTCCAGAAGATGGCAGAAAATTGCTTCTCTACTGGAATGTGGCTGTCGACATGGCCCCTGCATCAGCCTCCTTTCTACAGTGGTCACCCTAGTGACTTGCTCAGAGTGGCGCCGCCAAGTGACTGCAGTCAAATGAGGACCAGTTCCAAATGTATGGCAGGGATAGTCACATTAGAACAGTTCATGGATCAGCTGTGTTCGAATGTTTCTGTTCATGCTTTTGAGGCTCTATGGCCTGCTTGAGCCTTATTCAGTGAGCTTAAGGTCAGTTATTAATATGCCTGGAAGCTGTGGCACCACAAGGTGCAGTTTTTCTCCTGTCATTTTGTATGCAGGGTTCATTTACAACCCTGGTTGGGTGGCTTTATGCCAGCATGCATAATCAAGTACTATGTACCATGTTATCATGGCTGTTTTAAACGGCTAACTGTATATAGTTGATTAGTTTTATGTTATGCGATTTATTTTTATTTCTTGACTCTGCATCTCTCCGCAGAGGAGACACATTATCTGAGTGGGCGTCTGACCCCCCAAAGTCACATTCACCATTATTCCTCACCTGACAAGCATTGCCCGTTGGCACATGGCTCAGGTGCCTTAACTTCAAAACACAGGGAGCATTCTGGGCAGGCCCACACTTGGATTATGCTGTCGCAGTTGCTTAACACGCAAATGGGTATTGAGTTCATAGCCATCAGGTGGGCTAATCGCTCTTCCATACAAGGGCTTCCAATATTTAATTGTTACCTTAATCTTTATGTTCAATATCCTTCTCTATTTATGTTGTTATGCGTTCATCACCAAAGAAGATTATACTACAGCCCGGAACTACTTTAAAATGCTATACATGATTCTAGATAGATGTGCATAATGTAATGCTACCAATTGCTGACAAAATGGCACCACCTGCAGAACTTTTCCCAAAATAATTATTCCTCGTAAAATACCAACCCATATTAGGGATCACAACATCAGCATGAATCTTTGTCTGTAATGATGGGACTTAACATCCTATCTATAAACACAAAATAGCTCAACTCCCCCATACAAGCGGAGATTAGCTTTGGCAAAAGCAAAAAAACACCAAGTGCATATATTTTTTTCTTTTCTCAGGAAACTCACTTTAAATGGGGGACTCATCCACAATTTAATTCTGCTTTATATCATACTGCTTCTCTTGATTTAAAACTATTGTTTTCAAGGAGTAGAGTGGTGTCCATTCTTATCAGCAACCAAGTTGCGTTCTCATTGGTGCACAAAACAGGAGATAAGGAGGGTCCCTATTTACTTATTCAGTGCTATATCAATAACATGCCGTATAACTTGATTAATGTCTATGGCCCACACAATAATCAAGCCCAATTTGTCACACTTCTCCTTGCACTGGTGGAAAGGTTCAGGTTTGGCGAGATAATTATAGGGGGAGACACATGTTTTACTAGATCGTAAAATGGACTCTTCATCCTCACACTTAGTAGACTACAACATGACCTATACTAGAGACAAAATCGCCACCCAAGTTTCTAGCATTTTTAGTAAACACAATTTTGTAGACCTGTGGCGTGTTTTTCATCTAACTGAAAAAGATTATACTTACCATTTGTCTGTATACAACACTTGCTCTAAAATAGACTCTTTTTATGCCTTATACACACCTCAACTCCTAGTTGTTGCAAACACGAGTATTGGCCTGATTATGTGGTCCGACCACCTTTGTATGGGTGATTCACATCAAACACTCTAGCTATACTAAAAAAACAAAGAGAGCACAACTACACTACACTACTAACAGAAATCATGTAGTTAACACATGGCAATAATTCACAAAAAAACACTCCATACACAATTATAGTACCTACAATCCAAATTAAAGGAAATAGATCTCTCTAAGGCAGCTTTTTTGTTGACACGGTTTAAGCACATATACTTTGCATTGGGGAACAAAGTGGCCACCCTCCTTGCTTCTAAGTTAAAGGAGAGAAAGGTCACCTTTAACTTACAAGCAAGATTTGTATTTTGCAAACTTCAGCTGACACTAGACACATAATAAAACAAACTAATTGCAGAATACTATAGCAAATTTTACAAACTCCAGGAGGTCCCCACTAATATAACACCCACTCCCCAAGAGACCCGATACTTTTTAGATTCCCTGTCTCTCCCTACTGCATCTACAGAGAAAGTAGAACCACTATCCATACCTTTCACTGTGGAAAATGTTACTAAAGTAATAGGTATAATGCCAGCCCATAAATCCTCTAGCTCAGATGGGCTAACAAACCTATACTATCAGACCTTTTATAGGGAGCTTAAGACACATGTGCTCTACCCACTGAAATGCTCCAGGCCCATATTACCACTCTGCCCAAGCTGGGCAAAAATCCCACCCACTACTCGAATTTCCGACCTATTTCACTGCTGTTTGCTGCTAGCGCCAATATATCTTGATTATTTTGTCCCTGCTGGGTTTCCTTAGTTAGGTTGTATTCAGCTAACTCCTCCCTTCTTGTTCATGCTAGTGCTATTTATTATACTGGTCAAGTAGCAACCATTTTCTGTAATATGCTCACAAGAAATTCTGACTTTTCACCTTCATTTCTGTACACATTTACAAGGATTGCCAGCCCAAAGATTAAAACTTCAAGATACCCTTTTACATGTCAGTTTTCCTGAGTTGATGCTGTCTGCTGAACTTTCATTGTGTGAGTACTGGTCAGAAGCAAATGCAGCATAAAGCCTATCTGGAAGATCATTGAAATGCTTAAGCAGACAAAATTTAAAACATTGCAGCAAATTATCAAGTAGTCTGGGTACAGTGTCCCTATTGTACTTAGTGCTGCAGTGTAAAACATTGCAGTTCCAGAGAAACTACAATTTTTACATTGCAGCACTAAGTCTCCAGATAGCCACTGGAGGCACTTAATATATCCTAATGGACCTTTGGCCGGTAAATGACGCTAGATGTCCTCATGCTCTGCATTAGGACATCCAGCGTCAGATTTTTTCCCCATAGGAAAGAAGTGATTCCAGCTTCTTGCTGGATGTCGGAAGAGGCAGAGCCCCGACCAGGGCACGCCCATAAGGAGGCACAGGTGACCGCCTTAGGGGGGGCAAGATTGTAGTGACTGGCAGGAGGGAAGTGCCCCCTCCTACAAGGTCCCCCTGGCATGCGGCTATGGTAGAATCAGAGGCGGCGAAGGAGCTCGGATCTCCCTACTCTGCTCCCTCGCGCCCATTTGCTGATGCTGCAGGAGCTGGAATATGACGTCATTCTGGCTCCCGGCATCAGTCCACCTCTGATTCTACCACAGCCGCAGGGACAGCTCCACGCCAGCTTTCCAGGTAGGGATGCTGGGTGGAAAATTTTTAATTATAAAAATATTAGTAATTAGTGAGTGTGTGTGTGTCTGTGAGTGTATGAGTGTGTGTGCACGTGAGTGTCTGTGTGTGTGTGTGTGCATGTGAGTGTATGAGTGTGTCTGTCAGTGTGTTTGTGTGTGTGTTTGTGAGTGAGAGTATGTTTGTCATTGAGTCTGTGTTTATCAGTGTGTCTGTTAATGAGTGTCTGTCAGTGTATGTGTCTGCCAGTGCATGTGTGTGTCTGTCAATGAATGAGTGTGTGCCAGATCAGTGAGTCTGTGTCTGTCAGTGACGTCTGTGTGTTTGTCATTGAGCGTGTGTGTGACTGTCAGTGCGTATCTGCCAGTGTGTGTCAAATCAGTGATGCTGTGTCTGTTGGTGACGTCTGTGTGTTTTGTCATTGAGTGTGTGTGACTGTCAGTGTGTATACACCATTGAGTGTTACATGGCGGAGTGGAGCGTAGTACAGGAACTTCTGTTTCCTCTACCCAGCTGGAGTGACAGGAGGTGCTCACTGAGAGAGCACTTCCTGCCAGTACGGCCGGGTACAGAAAACTGAAGCTCCTGTAAGGGGATCAGCTGTGCTCAACAATGCTACAAGAGAGGTAGGAGGCACACCAGGAAAGGGAAGGAACCACTAAGGGTGTGGGGGGTGCACCAAGGGACAGGGCGGGAGGGGAGAGAAATACTAAGGGACAGGGAAAGGAGGAGTGAGGGGAGAGGAACACTAAGGGACAGGGAACGGAGGGGAGCACTAAGGGATGGGAGGGGGAGGGGCTAGATGTGAAAAAAACACACAGCAGGGCTTTAGAAAGGCAAAAAGGGACACAGAGGGGCTGGGGGAGACAGATGGGCTGGGGTGAAAGAGACACACACAAAGGAGCTGGGAAGAGCAAAAGACACAAAGGGGCTGGGACTGGAGAAGGAGTCACACAAAGGGGCTGGGAGGAGTAAGACACACAAAATGTGGGAGGATGTAAGAGTGATACAAAGAGAGGGATAAGAAACTCACAAGGGGGGTTGTAAGAGATGCACAAGGGAGTTGTAAGACACAATGGGGGAAAAATAGGAGCTAAGATACACTAAAGAGTAAGACATGTAAAAGAAGGCATAAGAAACACAAAAGGGAGGTTAAGAGGCACACAGGTGAAGTTGTTATATTTTGGGGGGAGAGGAGGGGACACAGAAAAATGCATCTTCGCCTATGTACCCAAAAATCCACAAAAGTTGGATAATTTATTTATTGTAAAACAATAAATAATTACTTAAAATACAATTACCATTCTGACGACCAATCCCTTCCTTTATATTTTAAATCCTCCATTCCTTCCCTTCATTTCCTCCTCCCCTGGTAGGCTCAGAGCGCATATTCGCTCTGAGCCCAGTGAATCCTCCAATCAAAGGCTTCTTTATGAGAATTTTCAGATTCAAACTCTCAGCCAATCAGTGACTCACCGTTCACTAAACTGGCTTGGAAAGAAATGTGAGAGAGTCAGCTGACCGCTCTCAGATAATCAGCGGTGCCCCTGCTGGACAGCACTTTGTGCTACCTGTATCTGAAAATTCAGAGGCTGGATGCCTCCTGGGATTGCGTGGGCACGCTGGAGGCAACTTTGAGGCTATACTAATTGAAAACGGTTTAACGCTTTGAGGTAAGAGTGCCTCTAGAGAACTCCAGGCACCATAGCAACTTCAGTTAGATTAAGTTGTTTTCGTGCATGGAGAGTCCTTTTAAGTTAAAAAAAACAAAACACATTAACTTCTCAGTACTTCCATAATCAGTGTGACATATTCACTCTATAATATAATGTAAAACGCCAATAAAACACTAATGTAGCCAAATTTCTTTGGCTACTTAAACAAGACAGATCTTGCCTAGTAGTGGGCAAAACGCATTAGTGTTTTATTGGTATTTTACATTATATTATTGATTTCATTATTTTGTTTACTAATAAAACTAGTTTTTACTTTATTTGGACCTTCCTGATTTTATCTCAGAAGATTTTACCTGGAGGATCCCATACTTAAATTGGGAAGATACCACCTAAGATTTATAGGATTGAGCAAAACTTCACTTTGCTCTCCTTTTGTGAGTATAATTTATTTTATCCTTTTTATTTCCTATGTATCCATATGAAGAACCAGTGGCGTACACACAAACCATGGGGCTCAGGTACGAAAACTGATCCGTGGACCATCCCCCCCCCCACGTGGTTACATTGCTCAGGCCGGGCCGCAACACATGGCACCCGGTCGCAGTGGTCCGCAGGGAGGCCGGGCCACCTGGAGTGATGGGCCTGGTCGCAGATGCGACCCCTGTATGTACGCCACTATACACACTATTGTATGTATGAATGTTTCTCTGTCTGTGTGTGTGTGTGTGTGTTTGTCTGTATATATGTGCCTCTATGTGTGTTTGTATGTATGTGTTTGTATGTATGTGTGCTTGTATGTATATGTGTTTGTTTGTATGTATGTGTGTGTCTGTATATATGTGTCTCTGTGTGTGTGTGTTTGTATGTATGTGTGTGTGTAGCGGAGAGCTGCTATTACACAGGTTATCTCCACTTAAGATCCCAGTATGGCTCATGAACAAGTATTAGAAATCCATAAGGCAATAATTCCAGCAGGCAAAACAATCCAACAATATCCCAACATCAATCCCAATGACTGGACGACACACAGCATCAGGAGCAGAACTGACTTTTAATCCCCACACCCTCCTTATAAAGCATTCTCCCATGCAAGGGAGGGATTCACCATAATTAGGACAGTAGCCAATAATGTCACAGTTACCTCCCACAGATCTGCTCCCCTCAGTGTGAGACATAATCCCATTAAACATGCTGTAGTTTTCCCTGAGTTCTGGATGTACCCCAAAACAGTTAGGTACAATGGGTTAAGTGGCACCCCCTGGTAGCCCTGATCTGGGTGACCAACATATCCAAAAATCACCCAGATCAGACCAGGGGTTCGGGAGTTAGGTGGAAGAGACAATTTGACCGACCGCACACGAGGTGGTAGCCGAAACGGGTTCCATGTGTTTTGGCCCTGCGGTCAGTCTCCGTTCGGGAGGTAAAATACATAGAAATACCTGACATCCACTCTTCGCATGAATCCCCTTGTTCAGTACTTTTAACTTACCGAAAGAGGGGCTGATTAGCCCTTCCGTTCGGGAGTTATGGTCTCAGCGGTGTTCGGGTAATTGAGTGTCCGATTTGAGTTCCAGACACTCGACGACCAAACACCGCTGAGGTTTCGTGCGTAAGATGGCCGCCGCCATGTGTTCGTATGCCGAACGGCCGCCACCCAGATACATCTAGAAAGTACCGATTGCACCAATTAACTTGCGGTTAGAGAAGTGTGAAAGCCTAATAAGGTACACACTTCTCTCTGGGGTGGTCTACTGGTTAACATACGAATGCTACATACAATTTTTAGTTATACATGAGAATAAACACACGAATTACACTTTTAACATAACCCTTGAGGACAGTCCAATGCCATCCGCTACAGTGTGTATAGTGGCGTACATACAGTGGTCGCAGCATAGCCATCGGGTGTCCCTAACAGCATGGGCCACCCGATGGGTCCCCTCACGTGCGGCCGGGCCCCCAACACATGGCGCCGGGCACCTGGTCGCAGGGGTCCGCACGTCGGCCGGGCCGCCTGGAGTGACGGGCCCGATTGCAGCTGCGACCCCTGGGTGTATGCCACTATAGTGAACACTATTTTTTGTTTTTATATTTCTCTGCTGGTGTACCTGTGCTGCTGAAATACAACGCACTGAAAGAAAACATCCCCAGAAACTGATAATTGCTGCCCACCATTGACAGGCCTGTGGATATCTCTTAACAGAGGACCAGGACCTATAGCAGCATATCCATAGACGGAAATCATACCGTCCAAGCGAATACATCTGGAGCTAATTTTAAGCTCCAGACAATTGACATTACTGAAAACGCTGCTTCCCTACATTACCTTTTTACATTTATCTACAGCCAGGAGGAAAAGACTCTAGTTTGGGAAGTCTGAGCAGCCATTGCACAAGCGCTAGAAATCATGGCAACAAAGAAAAAATTAAATGACCCATGTTCAAAAGTCTGCATACCCTTAGTTCTTAATACTGTGTATTACCCCCTTTGGCATCAATGACAGCATGCACTCTTTTGTAATAGTTGCAGTATGTGGTATGAGGCCCCTAATTCTTGAAGGTGGTACCGCTGCCCATTTGTCTTGGCAAAAAGCCTCCAGGTCATGCAAAGTCTTTCGTCGTCTTGCATGAACCGCACATTTGAGATCTCCCCAGAGTAGCTCGATGATATTAAGGTTAGGAGACTGTGATGGCCACTCCAGAACTTTCCCCTTTTTCTGCTGTGACCACTGGAGGGTCAACTTGGCCTTGTGCTAAGGGTCATTGTCATGCTGGAAAGTCCAAGAGTGTCCCATGCGCAGCCTTTGTGCAGAAGAAGGCAAATTGTCTGCCAGTATTTTCTGATAACATGCTGCATTTATTTTGCCATCAATTTTCACACTATTCCCCGTGCTTTTAGAGCTCACACCCCCCCCACACCCCAAAACATCAGTGAGCCACCACCATGCTTTACAGTGGGGATGGTATTATTTCACTATAGGCTTTCTAGATCCCTCTCCAAACAGTGCTTATGGTCTCATTACTCCAAATTACAGTGTACCAGAAGCTGTGAGATGTGTCAAGGTGTTGAGCATATTATTTTGTGGCATTGGCACAGTAAAGACTTCTTTATGGCAACTCGACAATGCTGCTCATTTTTGTTCAAGTTCATTGTATTGTGCTCCTTGAAACAACCATACCTTCTTTTTCCAGAGCAGCCTGTATTTCTCCTGAGGTTACCTGTGGATTTTTCTGTGGGTTCTTCTGGCAGTTGTGGCTGAAATCTTTCTTGGTCTACCTGACCTTGGCTTGGTATAAAGAGCGCCCCGAATTTGTCACTTATTAATAAGTGATTGAACAGTACTGACTGGCATTTTCAAGGCTTTGGATAACTTTTTATATCCCTATATCTTTATAAAGTACAGATCTTTTGACAGTTCTTTTCTGCTCCCCATGGCTCAGTATCTAGCCTGCTCAGTGCATCCACGTGAGAGATAACAAACTCATTGACTATTTATACACAGACACTAATTGCAATTTAAAAAGCCACAGGTATGGGAAATTAACTTTTAATTGCCCTTTTAGCCTGTGTGTGTCACCTTCTGTAACATCTGTAACAAAGCCAAACATTCATGGATGTGTAAACCTTTGATCAGGGCCATCTGGGTGATTTCTGTTATCATTATGATTTAAAAAGGAGCCAAACAATTATGTGATAATAAATGGCTTCATTAAAATAATTTTTTTGCATGATCAGTTATATTTCCAAAAGCAATGCAAAAAAATCACAATTTCTGCCAGGGTATACAAACTTTTGAGCACAAATGATATAAGATATGGATATAATTTAATTCTAAGTGTATTTTAGTATCAGTATTAATATCAAAATACAGTTAGAATACAATCACATATATATATATATATACATAATTTTTTTAAATTTAAAATTTTTGTTTATTAATTATTTTTATTTTATATATGTATGTTCATTCTAGGTGTGTATATATATATATATATATATATATATATATATATATATTTATTTATTTTTGGTTGGAAACATATTAGTAATATACAAATATACAATACAAAGTTGGTTGGGGTGTGCCATAACCAACGTACGGGTAGGCCTGTGATAAAAGAGGGCCCACCAAGAGTAAAGATGTTAAAATAAAGCAAATGGGGTGAGGTGGGTGCGATCACCTGGACGAGAACGGCCCAGGTAAGAGGGTAGTGGGAGGTTTTATTGCATAAGAGAGATTCAAACTCCTCCCACAAATACACACATTGAGTTTGCATTTGCCCTGAAACATATAGAGCATATAGATGTGCAACAATCTACAGGCACTGTAATTTCAGGTACCAGAGTTAAAATTGTTGCATGCCTGTGCTTTCCCCAAGAAAACTAGGGGTCTGCTCAATCTTGATCCACGGAGGAAACGAGAGTGGCACATGCAGGGGTGATGGATATGGATGGGTCAGCTTTGCAGGGGCAAATGGTGGGGGAATGGGAGGAGGATGAACAAACTGCACAAGTTGGGGGCTTCAAGCCAGCGAAATGCCTGCAGAACAGCTCAATATCTAAATGACTTCAGTCGGTTTGAATGTTAAACTGGACCAGAGCTGTAATGGCTTTATCTGACACCGACTTGTGATAGTCATAAAACGAAAAGCCCCTGTACTTGTACCCTAAATCCCCCAACTTGTGTAAGTAGATTAATCAAAGAAGAAAATATAAAAATAAAATTACCGATAATTACATGATTTTGCTATTTCATGATGAAAAGTCATGATTTTATGAAAGACACGGAGGCGAGTATTACTTAACCCTTTCTTTACTGTCCACCAATAGCAGCAAAGAATACAAACAGTAAGAAAAATGGCTACCATAGTGATAAGCCACTCCCATACCAAGTCCCAGTATAATAGTCAGCACCTCCCCACATATTTCCTCTTTCTTTGGAGATGCGACAGAATAACAACTTTAACAAGGAAATGATCAATCAGTCCAACAATAGCAGAACAACTGTCCCGAAATCCAGCTGGACTCCAACCAGGAACCATAAACGAACTGGGACCAATCCATCATAGAACAGAACCGCCAACAATGAGAATCCCGTCACAGAACAATCCATAGACATCCAGCAAGCGAGTTGAAGCCTTGTGGGAAGCAGTGAGGACCCCGAGTGTGGTGTAATTCTGTCATCAAACTAATATGGTGACCAGGGGTCATGTGACCATGTATGCCGTTCTTACATGGGGATAAGCTTTACCCTTTGAAATGGTAATTGGATAATTCAATACCTTTACAAGTCAGGAAATAGATAACCACTTCCCCCTATCTCCATTGCTCTCTGTTCCTTTTATTGGCTGTGCTGCAGAGCAGATGTGCAGACGCCATGTGCTAGCATGGTGAACCATAATACACTCTGTTGCTTCCTTTTCTTCCTTGGTGGATGTGATGTTGAACTTGCAGCAGTGAGCCATTACTAGATTTGAAGGCTTAACCGTGGGTGAGATCAAACGTGAGGGGAAGGGGATTACTATATATATAGATAGATTAAAAAGGGTTGTTGCTCTGTGGGTCTGGGCTGTGTGTTTGTGATACATTTATAGTATTGTGTTGTTGCCTTCTAATAAATACCTTTTTAATGTAGACGAACCTTGTGTAATATATATTAATTTGGTGATTTACCACACCAAGCAGTAGAGAATCAACCTGTGAAAACATAACAAACAGGAGCCCAGCGGTTAAATCGGTACTTGAACCAAAGTGCGCAAGCCAAAACACATCATATTGATATTGATAAATGGAAGAACACAGTGCCCAAGAAAAACCCATTTGACAAAACATAAAACATAGTCAGGGCACATGAGCATAAATGGTCAAATAAACACAGAGCGCATCACACATACCTACTGCCCCCTGGAATCCTACATGAGAGAGAAAATCAACAGGGAGGGAGAATCAAATGAAATAAACGTAGAAGGGTGGGACAATAGCCGCCTCTGTGTCTTTCATAAAATCATGACTTTTTGTCATGAAATAGCAAAATCATGTAATTTTATGTCAAGACACGGAGGCTCATATTGCAAGTTTAAAGCTGATCAATACCAGAAGAAAAAAACGTGAGGGGTAGGTCTAAAATAAAATTAGCAAAAAGTGGACTCGTGGGACTAGCGGGACCAGTCCACTATCCTCATCAGGTCTTCCAGACACGCCCCTGCAGCCACCATAGAGGTGTCTGATGCCCCCTGGGAGGAATGGGCGCTAAAGATGGACGTATCCACACCAGCCAGCAACATCACCCATTTCACCCAGCGAGCCATGGTAGTACTGGACACAGGGGAAAAGGGTTGACGAACCAAGAGGAAAAGCTGAGGGGACAAAACCGAACGATGTCCAAAGTTCGTATTCCCGCAAACAGGTCACTGGACACAACGCCGGGGTAACTGGAAAACTCGGATACAAAACCGACCGAATAGCCGTCTTAGTGCGTCTGGAGATGTTAAATGTCACCCCGTCCGGAGTGAAAGACCTAGCATCATAGTCCAGGGCATGAACATCCGAAACCCATTTGCATGAAATGAGGCAAAAAAGGGAGACCAACTTGGCCAACAACTGTCGTAAGGAGAGGTCAGAGTTAGGAGGCCAGGAAGTAAAGAGCGACAAAACGCAGGAGAGGTCCCAAGTAGCCGAGTATCGAGGCCTAGGAGGGTGCGACAGACAGCCATTTGGCAGCAAACTTGGAGCAGGAACCAAGGGATCATGGCAAATGGAGGGAAGGCATAAGGGAGCGATGGCAAACAGAAGGAAAGCATAAGGGAGCGAGCCGGTCCAGTCTTGCAGGAAGGCATCTTTTGCCTCTGCGGCCGGATCCAGGTGCCAGCTGTTGAACTGTGGTAATTGGGTATTGAGCCGGGATGCGAAGAGGTCGATGGCAAAAGGACCCAAGATAGACGAGTTAGTGGAGAACGCCCCTACGTCCAATCTCCAATCGCTGCTGTCCAACAGATAGCATGAACTCCAGTCCGCATGAATGTTGTGGAGTCCCAGGAGGTATTCCGCCTGGACAACCAGATCTCCGGCCAAGCAATAAGCCCAAAAGTCCTTCACCGGGCGAGCCAGATTTGCCGACTGCGTGCCGTCCATGTGATTGACATAGCGGACCGCAGAGATGTTGTCCATGCGCAGCCAGATGCATGCACTTGCAGTCCCATTCGCAAAGCTCCAGATTGCGAAGGAGCCGGCCAGGAGCTCTAGAGCACTGATGTGGAGTCAGGATTCATCATCCAACCAACGTCCCCCGGTAGTCACAGCGTTGCAGTGGACAACCCAACCGTGGAGACTTGCATCCGAATCCACTGTGAACGCCGGAGGCCTTGCCATTCCAAGCAGAGAGGTTGTGGATCCACCAGGTCAACTCGTCTTGAGTCTCCGTGTCCAGAGAGACCATGTCCGCATAGGATGCCCAATTGTGGAGGTGTGCAATCTTCAGGCGTTGGAGGGCCCAGTAATGGAGAGGGGCTAGGAACACTGCCTGGATTAAAGATGCAAGTAGTCCAATGATCCGTGCTAGATGCCGTAGTGGTAACTGGGGACACGCTAGAGCGTGGCGTAATTCCTTGCGGATGGTCCGAATCTTGGATGGAGGAAGGTTGAGTGATTCCGCTTTGGAGTCTACGGTGAACCCGAGGAACTCCATGTGTTGCGAAGGAGACAGGCAGGATTTCTCCGAGTTGAGGAGGAATCCAAGGCGAGAGAGGAGGTCCATCATCCATTGCAGATGCCTCAGGAGGACCGAACGATCCTGTGCCATGATTAGGATGTCGTCCAAGTAGACTATCAGCTGAACTCCTGGACTGCGCAACCAAGCCATGGCTGGGCGCATCAATTTTGTGAAGCACCAAGGAGCCGACGAGAGTCCAAAGGGAAGGCATGTAAAGCGCCAGTTGTCGCTTTTCCAGATGAAGCGTAATAAGTCCCTGGAAGTCCCGGCCACTGGGACCATCAAGTATGCGTCATTCATGGAGAGTGAAATAGGGCGAGGAGGAGGAATGTGACACGGAGGAATGTGACTTCCAGAGGGCCCTGAACCTGTCGCCCTCCGAGGTGGAAGACTGGGCCGGCCTATCAGGTCACCCACCAAAGCAGACACAGCAGCGACCTAAATGGCAAAGAACCCTGTGGAAGAGGCGAAGGCAGGCCCAAACCGGAACCGATGCTCATACCTCGCCCGGAGACTGAGCACTGACATGGTCGTACAAGTATATCCTTTGCGTTAAACCTAAACTTTGTTACTTAAAACTGCACTAAACTGTGTATAAGATTTAGCTGTTATACTATCGTATTGCCAATGTTATGTTTCTAGAATGTAGAATATGCCGCTACCAGGCCTCTCTGGCCCTAGACACTAGTATTACTGTTATATAAAAGAGTAAAAGAGGCCCACAGGGACCTGGCCCACAGGGTGACTGCTAGACATCCAACTTGTCCCCCACTCACTTATGCCTTCGCTAGTGGAGTAGGGGTGATAGCATAAAATTTTCAACCACCCTAATGGAACCCCCACTTACCCTCGGTCAGGCCACCTTGGTCACCACCCCCAGAGAGGCTCCCCGACACTACTTGTGGACACAAAAACATCACCCACAAGAGTAGCGCCAAACTCACTACAGATATGAAATTCTCATATCATATTGTACAAAGTTCAAGTTTCCCCCCAGTTTACCCGGTCTACACCACTCCTGCCTCCATCATCAGGCACTGCGCTACAATAGCAGGCGCACTCCTAAGGTCCCCCACTAAGACAAGAGGCCGTGCGTACTGTTAACATGGCCCAAACTAAACTCATGTCCCAGAATGTACGGGGACTAAACTCCCCCATGAAGCGAACGATGCTAGCACAAGAAATAGACAGGCAGGGAGCTGACTTAGTTTTCCTGCAGTAAACTAAGCTTGGCGCAGGTTAATCTCAGATGCTTGGGTCCTTGAAACTGTCCTGGGTTATTCTTTCTTCAGAGGTTTTTACCCAACCGCATTGTGTTCTCAGCACACAACCGACACCTGGTGTTGCAAAAAATACAGTCACTAGCATCCAAGGGTGCTACCTTGGAAATTCACCCTCAAACCCCAGGTTTCCTGAGCAACCTCTTCCTAGTACCCAAGGAAGGTGGAGGCATTCGACCTGTCATCAATCTACGACCTCTAAACGTTTTTGTCACATACCAACATTTCAAGATGGAGAGTAGTCACTCTCTTCAAGACCTCCTTTGGGAGGATTGGATGGTCAAACTCAACTTACTGGATACATACCTCAACGTTCCGATGGCCAAGGACTCCCAACAATTTCTGCAATGTTCGGTGGGAAAAGACCATGTGGCAATTCAAATGCCTTCCATTCGGTCTCTCTTCTGCCCCATGGTGCTTCACAAAACTACTGAAACTAATAGTGGCCCTTCTGCACATCAAAGGAGTTCGCCTTATATATACTTGGATGATATCCTCGTAATGGCACATAACCCTCACATGCTCCACGTGCACCTGTCCTGGACAATGACTCTCCTGAGCAACCTAGGTTTTCTTCAGTTGGGAATAATCGGTCTTCAAACCTTCTCAATTCATAGAATTCCTGGGATTCACCATAGATTCCATGTCCGGGGCACTCCTACTACCACCCTCCAAGATCGAATCCATAAAGAAAGAATCCGTTGGACACTAGCCCGTCCTGTCCTGAGCCTGAGACAGTTGGCCAGGATCATCGGCCTTCTCTCAGCACCAATTCAAGCCATTTCTCCTGGCCTGCTCCATTACAGAACACTTCAACGACACCTTCATTTGGGTCATTCTTATTCAAACTCTGTTTTTCCTGACTGCACAGCCAAAGAGGAACTTCAGTAGTGGCTACAGCGTATGAAGGCATGGAACGATTGACCAATCTTTGAAATCGCTCCAGACATCATCATAGAATATGATGCAATTATGCTCGGCTGGGGCACACACTGCGGGCCTACCTCCCTTAAGGGGGTCCCTGGAAGAACAAGAAATGCAATTGCTTCGAACTGCTGGCATGCTCATTTTCCCTACAGAGCCTCTTGGGTGTATCAACCAATTGCTCCATACTTTTACGGATGGACAACATCTCTGCGGTCTGGTACAGCAACCACCTCGGGGGCACAAAGTCAACAATTTTGGCAAACCTAGCAACCGAATTCTGGCAGACTGGATCACAATATCTCAGTACAAGCTGAGTACTTTCCGGGGATGTCCAACATAGTGGCAGATTGGAACTCCAGACACTTACGGGATGCCAGCAATTGGGGGCTGAACCCTTCCATTTCTTCTCTGTTTGCAGTCTCTTTGGGGCCCTCTGGAGATCGACCTATTAGCATCACGTTTGAACTCCCACCTACTGAGATTTTTCAGCTGAAGACCAGATCCAGAAGCTCTTGCAGTAGATGCCTTCCCGCAACCATGACCAAGTACTCGCCATTACGCTTTTCCACCTTTCTCTCTCATTGCTCGGACACTTCTACATCTCAGGTGTTACCAGACCTACTTGATCCTCATAGCCCCATTCTGGACAGCTCAGCCATGGTTCCCTACACTCATAGAAATGTCCACAGATTACCCGAGATTGCTCCCGGTCTTCCCCGACCTATTACTGGATCTCAACGGGAACCCACATCTACTTCTCCTTCAGGGACATCTCAGGTTATTAGCTTGGGCCCCAGGAACAAGGAAATCCTATCTCCATGCCTGCAACTCATGGAATGGTTGGTGCATGGAACAACACGTGGATCCCATTCGCTTTGAACCAGAAACTAGCATACCGTACGATCAATATATAGAGATCAGCCATCTCGGCAGGCCACCAGGGTTGGAACGGATTTCCAGCAGGTAAACATCTTTGGTATGTCGACTCCTTTGTGGAATCAGGTTTGCACATCCTCCACATCCTTAATATACCTCCTTATGGCAGGTGGGACTTGTCCTTTGACTATTTGAAAATTGGCCTCAAATGAAGACCTTTCATTCAATCAGCTCATGGAAAAATTTAAATAATTAATGTTATTTTGTCTCATCTCCTGCAAACGTGTCTCAGACATTCATGCACTGGACATTACAGCACATTCCTTTACTCCAGATGGCGTTTCCATTGACATTTCAAGGTGTACGAAAACACTCATTAGCTCGGTCTTTTATTCAGCTCTTGCACATAATGTTAACCTCTACCCATTAGCCTGTCTCAAGGAATATGAGGAGAAGACCTCCACAGTACGTAAGCCTCAATATGCTGATTATTTCTTGCCCTTCGACGCCCACATCAAACTTTCTAAAATTACCTTATCTCGTTGGGTCACATGGATCATGACGTCGCCTGACATTGACACTTCCACATATGGAGCACACTCTGTCAAGGCGCTATGGCATCTAAAGCCTTCTCCTTAGGCTGCAGGCTAGAAGACCTCCTCCGTGCTGCTGATTGGTCCCAGGGATCTACTTTTCGGGAATCCTATTTTCGTCCAGTTAATCATTTTTCCACTA
The DNA here is from genome assembly GCA_933207985.1 of Pelobates cultripes. Classification (NCBI taxonomy): domain Eukaryota; kingdom Metazoa; phylum Chordata; class Amphibia; order Anura; family Pelobatidae; genus Pelobates; species Pelobates cultripes. Next base: position 110,952,270 of record OW240915.1, read on the forward strand.
CGGTTGGTTGCACAGCTTTGAACGAGCATAATATGAGCCTCCGTGTCCTTTAATAAAATTACCAGATTTGACTAATTTCATGACGTAAAGTCATGATTTTATTAAGGACACGGAGGTGAGTATTATCCCACCCAAAACAGGAATGTTACACCCTCCCTGGAGCATATGTATTATTTTCACAAGAAGTATGCAGTCTTTAGGGTATTGTTGTTGTTTACCTAATTGACAAATTTCTGTTGATGTTAAGGTTGACAAATCGGATATACTGTTATGATACTTGATACTTTGTGGATAAGATTTAATATCCAAGAGCATATTTTACCACTTGTTTCTTTGTCTTTACAGCCTCCTATTTGGTTTCAGACTAGTTCACATTGGTTCAATACACGTTCAATAAGAAGATTGCAAGTTATCCGCTAAGTTCCATTGTTGGATCATCCAGGAGTCACTGTCCTTCGGATCTAGTTGGTCATACATTGCGGACTTGTGGAGATGTTCCTTCGGCATCATTAAGAAAGAGGATTGGCTGAAGGTCACAATGAACATTATAGTTCAAGGATCATTCCTATTGGATAAGATGTTATAGTGTGGTTAACCCTCTAGGGTATATGTTAACTTTTTTCCTTTTGTATATTTACAGTGTCCTTTCTTTGCTGCTGAGGAATAAAGAAAGAGAAAAAGCACTATACTCACCTCCGTGTCCGTAATAAAATCATGACTTAACGTCATGAAATTAATAAAAATCTGGTAATTAACTGAGGTAACCTCATGAGGCCAATTATATCCATTGACATACTTGGTTACAGAAAAGGCAGTGCTTATACTACTGAGCCTACAGGGTAAATCTCTTTGCTCCAGAACCACTACATTAAACTGTAGTGGCTTTGGTGCCTACAGTGCCCCTTTAAAAATTGGAATATAGTGTGGGGTGGAATAGCTATGTAGAGTTTAGGTTATGCAGTGTTTTAGGTGGGATAAGGATGTAGTGTGTATTTGTGTAAGTTCTGTAGTGTGTGTAGGGAACATGGTGTGGTACAGGATAGAGATGTTGTGTGCAGGCTACGTAGCGTGTGTAGGGAACACGGTGTGGTGTGGGATAGGGATGTAGTGTGTGTTTGGAACCCTGAAGTGCATAACTTTGCATTTCTCTACATTAAATTTCATCTGCCATTTTAGTGCCCTGTCCCCAAATCTATCTAAAAAAAAGCTCACATTTTATTACTTTACAGAGTTTTGAGTCACCTGCAAACACTAAAACATGGATTTCAATGCCAATTTTAATATCATTTATAAATATGTTGAATAGAAGCGGTCCCAAAAGTAAACCCTAATGGACACCACTTACCACTTATGTCCAGCTTGAAAATGTAAAATTAATGACATCTCGTTGTATTCTATCCTTAAGCCAATGTTCTACCCAAGAACAAAAATATTGAACTTTTCCTCTCTAATAAAAAGGGTTAACGATTGGGGGGGCGGAGCCTGATCCTCAAGCTGACCAGATATGGAAAGCCTGAGCCCCGGACGTTTTGCCAGAATTTGGGGTATTATACCCAATATTGGGGCTACCACACTAATAATCTTGAGCACCTATGGTCAGGGGACCCTGGACCAGCTAACCGCTGACATACTGTAGAATTTACTTACACAGTGAGCCTGGGATCTCTGATGCGGTCTACCAGGGACGGGGCTGAGGGGGAAGCGGCCGTTGTGTCCCCCCCGCTCTTTTTTTAAAGATATTGGTGGGCACCAAAATCCTATTTGGGATGAGTGAATTGAGTATTTGAGAAAGGGAAAGACACTGACATCAAGTACTTGTAAATAATCAATACAAACTTTATTGACTAACAGAGACTTAAGTAATCATTCAGCTTAATATTCAGCTAAAATGAACAGCTTAAAGAAACAGCTTAATAAAAACAGCTTAAAGAAACAGCTCAAGTATACATCACCATAAGAGATGCTTGTTGCACTCGACTGAGAGAAATTCTGGCAGTCAGGCTTGAAGGGGACCCTCTCCTACTGGGAAATCAGCAGAACCAGCAATATGCGTCCATATTACAGGTGGGTACTCCAATAAGTGCCAAGTTTTCTTGTCTTTTATAAGTTATTTAATAATCCATGGGGTGAATAGTCTCTACTTTTCCACCAAATCTTCTAATCAGTGAAGCCCAGCAAAGACCTTGCAAAAGCATTGGATGGGACCTGCAGCTGGCCATGCCAGATCTGTGCGGTTATTATCTCTTATCTTCAAATCTAGCTCTGTTCTCATAACTATCTCGTGATGGCATGCATGAGTCATTCTGGGGCTGTGTTTTGTGGTTATTAACATTTTCAGTACTGTGTACTGGTGCCATCTTAACTATCTATAATATGCTCAATAGTGATCAATCATTCTTAATTAATATAGAATATTATTATCACACCTAGCCGCCGAAGTAATCAAGCGCAAGGGAGGAGACCCAAGCGACTGACGGTGAAGGAACCTACTCAAGGCTACATCCCAGCTGTGACACCTGCGAGACATACAGCAAGCCTTCCCAGCCTGAGAGCCACAAGGGGCTTACCTGCCCCACATCGCCCACAAGGCCAGAAGATTGCCTGCGACAAGCGGTAAAAGTCACCTTGATCCTCCAACCACCCCCTGCAGGGAATAGACTTGGACTGTTGCAGTAACCAGGTCTGTGGGATACAGATGCCTGCTCTTGCACAGGCCTGGTTGTTTTTAAATAATAATTTTTTTTACAGATAAACATTCCGTACTTTGACACTTCAATTATACACACACATATTAGTTGCTTTTCTTTGTTTTTATATTCAGATAGCCATGAAGAATTAATGTATTGGTTCTCGGAGGGGCTTGTTTGCCAGCCTCCTACCTCAGGATTATGGGCCATGCAAAAAGGCTCATAAAAGACCTTATTTGTGCCTTTTTTTGCTATTCTGTTCGGTAGATTGCATTCCCCTCCTATTCCCCACCCTGATCAGGGCTATCAGAGATGGGGGGTTTTGTATGTTTTAAAGGTATTTTGTTTTTTTTAATAAAAATGTGTGTTTTGGGTTTGGAGATTATTTATTTATTTATTTATTACTGCTATTTATAAGGTGCACACAGATTCCGCAGCACTGAGTTTAGTATAGTGCTTGACTCAATTATCTCCCAGGTACAGAGGAGGGATTAATCTATTATATATGTGGTTGACCCAATGTGGTTGTGTAATTGTTTATACTGTGGTTTACTCTCAGGTCTGGGGGGGGTCTGGGGGGTGCCCCTTGCATGGAGACTTGCATAAAAGGCCAGTTGTGGCTACCAATAAATGAGTTCCTGCTTACCCTCAACATAGAGTCTGATCTCATGCTTGGGGAAAATGGCTGTATCTACCCTGGGGATTGCCATATCACTATACTCCCCTGGGATTATAATCACTTGCTCTTTTAAGAGCATATTGCTATACTCTCTTGGAGGAGAGGTCTACCCACTGGAAGCCTGATCCTGGTCTTGGGTCCAGGGTGGGTGGAGGACAGCGAGACCCCAACCACGCTATAACGCTGGAAGTGGGGACTACAGTGCTGATGGTGTCTGGTGGAGTGCTTGGAGTACTCAGTGACCACTAGGAGCATCGATTGGCGGAGGCACCCGGTTGGGGTGCCAGGCGGTCCGTCACAACAATTAATTACTTTTTCCCCAGTTCAAAATATTTTCCATCTTGTTTTTCTCCTTATTCCTTCCTTTCTTACCTTCCACTTTTTCCCTCAGTTTCAATTTCGCAATCATCATTTTAAAACAGTTTTAGGGTATTTCCTATAGAACTCACTTACTTCTTCATAGGATGCAATTAGGTTAGTTTGACATGACCTATGTTTCATAAAACCATGCTGAATAAAGTTCTTCCCAATGAATTCCTGAATAGTAACCCTTAATAGCCCTTCACATATTTTCCCAGTCACAGAAGTTAAGCTCACAGGTCTATAATTTCCAGGCAAGGATTTTGAACCTTTTTTAAATATAGGAATGACATCTGCCTTCCTTCAATCCTCTGGTACAATACCTGAAACAAAAGAAACTTGAAAGTTTAAAAACAGAGCTTCACTTATTTCCACACTTAGTTTCTTAAGTACTAGTCTAATGGATGAATACCATCAAGCCCCAGAGCTTTATTTACATTAATTTTCTTTAACTGCTGTATCACCTTGTCTCGAGTCATCGAATCACAAGTTATCTGCAATTTCTTTGCAGCAATCATTTGCATATCGATTGCCATAGGATCCTTATTAATATATACTGAAGACAAAATTATGTAAAATGTCTGCCTTTTCCTGGTCTTCATTAACCAACACTCCCATCTCTGTTTTCAGTGTGCCTGCACTTTCATTTTTTTGTTGTTTTTATGATTTATGTAGTTGAAACATGGGAGGTTGGTTTTGCTGTTGTCTTTGGCTATCACTTTCTTATTTTCTAGTTTAGCCACTTTAATTGCCTTTTTTGCAAGCATTATTGGCTTCATTTTGAATCTCTTGGTTTTCTTTCATACTAAGCCACATTTGTTTCATTTTGTTTCTTTTATATTTATTACCCAATGGTACATACTGAGAAATATACCTATTTAATATTTGTTTGAAGATATTCCATGTTTTTTTCACTATGCCAGTTAGTATGTTGTAGAACGGCCCTAATCTTATTGCAATTGACTTTTTAAAATGTATATGCTTTAGTATACGCCACATGCTTTTGCTTTTTTTTTTTGTTTATTTCAAAACACAATATTGTGATCCAGAGCGGCTCTAGACTTTATGAGGCCTTATGCAAAACTCAAACATGAGACCCCACTATCAAAAAAGTGAAAAAAAAATACATGCACACTGTCACATATACACATTGATGCCAGTGGCGGATCCAGAGCCTGATCTCAGGAGGGGAACTTGTAGATTATTTAAATAAATAATCCAGGCACAATAACCACTACAGCTCAGTGTAGTAGTTATGGTGTCAGTAGTGCCAGGATTCCACCCCAGAGTAAGTAGTCATACCGTTTAAGAACAGTTTGACAACTTACCTGGGTCTGCTGGGATATAGGGTATAGGAGCAGTGGT
>OW240915.1:110957460-110974960 GCA_933207985.1 Pelobates cultripes
CCCTCCCTCCCTTTTTCCTGTGTCCCTCCCTCGCTTTCCCTTGTGTCTCTCCTCTCCCTCCTTTCTCTGTTGTCTCTCCTCTCCCCTCCCCTTTCCTGTGTCTCCTCTCCCTCCCTCCCCCCTTTCCCTGTGTCTCTCCCCTCTCCCTCCCTCCTTTCCCTGTGTCTCTCCCATCTCTCCCCCTGCCCCCAATTTACCTTACAGAAGGCAGGGTGCCGGCCGCGTTCCAAGCTGGAGCCGCCGGGCTGGGTGGCAGCTTCGCTGGTCCGGCGGCACTCCAGTCACTGGTGTCACTGATGGCTGAAGGAGGAGGAGCCTGTCTACCATGCTCCCTCGCGGTTCCCACAATTCCCAGCACAGGAACCGCGAGGGAGCTTGGTAGACAGGCTCCTCCTCCTTCAACCATCAGTGACTGGAGTGCCGCCGGACCGGCGAAGCTGCCACCCGGCCCGGCGGCTCCAGTCTGGAACGCGGCCCGCCCTCACTCAGTGTGCCACCTATGTGGAAGCGCAGCCCCCAGGTGCCGCGGCCCACCGGGAAATTTCCCGGTATCCCGGTGGGCCAGTCCGGCCCTGCACGTGTGACATGTCATGATTCCCTTTTATTCCAGAAGTTTGGTCCTTAAGGGGTTAAGATAGCTGCCCAGTCATGTGTTTCATCCCACCATGTTTCTGTTATGCCTGTTATGTCATATTGCTTAGTGTATGCTATTGCCTGTAGTTCCCTCATTTTGTTATTTAGGTTCCTTGCATTAGTAAGCATACATTTAATATTATCATGGGTCACTTTGTGCAATTTTTTTTTTTTTTATAATCTTTATTTTGCATTTTTATAATTGTTATAAAGTAATGCACTAATAATGGCTATTCTGTCACTCGCAGGTGATATACGTTACAAACATGGGTTATGAGTTAAGACAAGGATGCATAATAAGCAGGCACTAGACAATAGTTTACATGATTACAAATTAATCTGGCCGCTTTGATGTGAACCGCTCACCGTGTTTACTGTTTTTCTCCTCTTTTCTCACCGTTTTTCTCCTCTTACATGTCGTTAGTTATAGAAAACTATCTCGTATAGGCATTGGGAGGTGTCGTAGCCATAAAGGTGCTCTGGGCTACATTTTCTGCGTTGCCGGCTGTGAGTTGTGTTATTTAATACTGGCTATATGTAGTGTGTATCTGAAGGTAACAAGGTTTGTCATTTGGGTGTCTTATAGGACACTTGGGGTGTGGGGAAATGGGGCTTGTGTTTAACCCGGTTTGGTTACACTGTGTTTTCAAGAGGGAGAAAAGGCTATGTAGGGTTGAGAGGGTGAGGATTCCGCAAGCGCAGGATCCTGCAACCCTCCACCCCGTCGCAGCCCCGTCCACAGTGGCGGAATCCCGTGTCCGATTGTCATGCATGTTACCCGTTGGAGTTCTCCCAGGAGGTAAAGTCACTCCAGGGAAACCAGGTCAGAGCTTTGGCCGAGCTTCCATTAAGGTCTGCTGTCATCATTTCCATGTTATAGATTTCCTCTACTCTATCCACCTATTGCCTGAAGGTTGGCGCACCCCTTTGTTTCCAGAGCGTTGCTTTGCCGCTGTCAGCAAGTGTATGGTCAGGGATTTTTTGTAAGATTTCAAGGGCCTCATCGTGTGATGTAGGAGCATAGGGAGTGGTCGTAGGGGACCATTTTTTTAGAAAGGGGCAATTTCGGGGCACGTCCAGCAAATGTGTAGGGTAGTACCCACCTCTGATTCACATCGCCGGCAAACATCAGGTATTTCGGGTTTAATACGATGTAAGACTTTGGGAGTCCTGTACCACTGAGATAGTAGCTTGTAGCTCAATTCCTGGAATCTGGAGCTTATGGAGCATTTAAGCGTAAGTATGAAGATTAGACATGTGCGATTCATTTCGTTCCAAATGTACATTCGGATGAATTTCATGCCATTCGGATGCTCACGAATGTCTGAAGTGGCGAAGTCCTGAAATGCCGAAGCTCCGAAGTGATTCAGATTTCTGAAAAGTGGAAAAACATGAGAGAGGGAGTGATGACAGAAATCTTGACCAATAAGCTAATTCCTTTTGTACAGTTACTACATATCCTGTACGCGTCACATCGTGGCTGCCAGCAGACCCTAAAGGACGTGTAAGCTGTGCTGCAAAAGCAGAGTAAGTACTTTGCTCCTTCGCCACCTGGCATGGGATGTTTGTCCCATGCAGTCTTGCGCAGTCTCCACTGTGCATGACTGCATCGGACAAACATCCTTAGCCAATTATTATATAGGATATATAAAGTAGACATGTGCAATTTGTTTCGTTCTGAATGTACATTCCTACGAATTTCATGCCATTCAGCTGCTTACGAATGTCCGAAGCGCCAAAGTGACAACATTCGGTAGTTCTGAAGTGCCGAACCGAACGCCATTGGTCCAAATTGCCGAAGCAGACGAATTTCCGAACCGAACTGAACCAAATTTTTTGCCCATGCACATCCCTAATGAAGATCTTATCCAAGTCCTGGTCTGTGAACTTCTTTGCACTGAAATGGGATTGTGTGTGCAAATAAGTTGGCTACTCCTGAATGTTTTGCTGTGGGGTGATTGCAAAGTATCACAGAAGGTATCTCCTGTCCCATAGTGCTGGGGCCCCAGTCTCCCAGAAGTGTGTTTCTTGCAATAGTGCAGTAGAAACTCAATGGGACCAGAGTATTGGTGTGTGTTTTTGTGAAATTGTTGGGCCAGACTTCCAGGGGCATGGAGTACAGCCATGGGAGTCGGAATACTGACATTGTCATTGGTACCAATCTGGACCATGACAGCTGAGCCATCCCCAGACCCTCCCAATAATCCATCCACTCTGTCCGCAACATGATTCTACTTTTTCCTCCATGTAGCTTGGTATGCTTGCTACACAGTAACTATATTTTTATATCACTTTCACATAAACTCTTCATGGGTTGTGTATATGGGTTTCCTAGTAACCACGCTATATCCCACAGTACGTGATGATGTCATTGCACATCCCGTCATTTCCGGGTTCAATCAGTCTGGCGAGATCACTGTCACGATTGGTAAGCTTACTTTTATCACTTATGTATATATTTTCACTGTATATTACATATGCATCTTGATTACATTTGGGTCGAAACGTTGATCTTATGTTCGGATGCAATCGTTTATTTTTTCACTAATTAAAATACCACTAGAAAAGTCCTGTGAGTGCACCCTAATCAATTGTTTATTTATATATAATAACTATATAAAATATACTTAGAATTAAATTATATATATATATTGTAAGGGATCGACGGGCACCCCGACTGGGTACCTCCGTTGATGGATGCTCCTAGCACTTCCTGAGGACTCCAAGCACAACAGCAGACACCATAACCACTGTAGACTCCTTCAGAGGGCAAGACAGGAACAAGCTCTTACAAGAGCTTAGGAGTGATTATAGCAAGGGAATATGCAGAGCATAGCAATCCCTTGTAGCAGCTTCCCCCAATAAGAGACAGGACTCCAAATTGAGGGTGACGTAGAACTGAAGCTTTAATCCAACACTCTGCTTTTATGCACATTTTACACACATAGCACTGCCCACAGGGTTTTGCAGAACAACCAATCAATACATACAATACACTCAGATACTCCTAGCAATTACACACAAAATCCTCCCCACTGCCTGTGATATAATTACTGAACACAATGGGCTAACGTAATTATCACAGGCAGGAAAATACACAATTTTACACAATATTCATAACTTTTAAAGTATACATCACATTCACATAAACCTTACATCAGCATACTCCAAATACAAACATATGTCAAAATCATACAAATTGGTCCAGTGGTTCAAAAGTTAGTTGGAAATCCCTTTTTGACCAACTGCAAGCATGGCTTCGGTGTGGTAAGCCAATTATCTCCAGCATACAGAAAATATCTCCATTTACAACAACAGTAAAAACACATAAAAATACATAATTCCTATCATACTAAACAGAACCCCCACATTCAACCTATCCCCAGATAGCTTGGATCTGAGCGCTCAATATATCCGAACAGCGCTCAGATCCCACAAAAAGAATAAAATCGCCATGGGGTTTAAGATTAACAAGGGCCATACACAGTCCAATAGTATTCATAAGCCCCAAATGCTGTTTTTAAAGTGCCCAATCTCCCAGGGGCCATAGACCCAAGGCATGAGGCTGGCAATCAGTCCCCTCCAAAAACCAGTGGCGAGGTCCCTTTTGCCGCATATATCTATGTATTTGTAAATAATTAAAAATAATATGAAATATACATATGTCCATATACATAATTACATAAATATACACGTAGACTTCAAATATAAAAATATGTATATATATACTTAAATTCTATGTGCATATTTATGTAATATTTTTACATAATTAAGCAATTTTATTGATTGCAATTTGAAGAACCTGCCTGACAACAGGCCAAAAGTCCAGAGAATTTAATTTGCTAGCACTATATTTAACCCTGTATCTTTCCAAGACACCCTAAAACCGGTACATGGGGGGTACTGTTTTACTCAGTAGACTTCACTGAACACAAATATTTTTTTAGTGTTTCAAAACAGTAAAACATATCATAGCGATGATATTGTCAGTGAAAGTGATGTTTTTTGCGTTTTTCACACACAAATGGCAATTTCACTGATGATATCATTGTTGTAATACGTTTTACTGTTTTGAAACTCTAATATTTGTGTTCAGCGAAGTTTCCGAGTATAACAGTACCCCCCATGTACAGGTTTTATAGTGCTTTTGAAATTTACAATATCAAAGTCAAATATAAGGTCAATTTTTTCACATTGAAATTTGCCAGATCTGCTATGCTGCCTTTGAGAGCGTATGGTAGCCCAGGAATAAAAATTACCCCCATGATGGCATACCGTTTGCAAAAGAAGACAACCCAAGGTATTGCAAATGGGGTATGTTCAATCTTTTTTAGTAGTCACTTAGTCACAAACACTGGCTAGTTAGCGTTCATAATTATTTTTTGCATTTTTAACACACAAACAAATATAAATGCTAACTTTGGCCAGTGTTTGTGATTGAGTGGCTACTAAGAAAGACTGGACATAACCCATATTGAATACCCTGAGTTGTCTACTTTTCAAAAATATATGGTTTGATGAGGGTAAATTACATTGGGCGGCTTCAAAAATGTCCCAAATAGGACATGGGTGTATGATGACCAGCTGAGAAAATTCAAAGTTGGAAAACTGGAATGCGCACCCTCCAAATAAGGTGCTGTGGTGGAATCTCGGTAAAAATAAATTTAGTGGGCCGAGATTACCACGTGGCACGTGTACGTGCATATGCTGACGTATCGATCAGTTGGTTGCACGAGGCAAGATACGATCAGTAGTGTGCGGAGCATGTGCAGGAATACAGGATGTAGTATTCCCCTCCTCCATTGTGCTGGACAAGCCATGCGGTCAAGCAGGAAGTTAATTCTTATTTGTAATGATTGGTCAGGAGAATGTGCGGGTGGGGCTTAGTGTGGGAGGAGTTATGTGCCTATATAGGAAGCCTGCACTATTGTTCAGGGCTCAGAACTTGCTGTATTTTTGGTGACATTAGTCCCTCTGAGTCCCGATCGGTGATCCAATAAAGAATCTCTTCCTTCCTGAAGAAACCTGTGTCCATCTCTCTGTGCTTTGCTTCCGTCAGTTTCTCCGGTATCATTTGGTGCATTGGCCGGGAAGCTCATCGTTCAACGGTAGCTGAGAGGCAGAGGCGTGAGACGGTCTATCTTTGCCCACGTTCTCTACGGCTGCACCCCTGAACTTCTGCGTGGACCTCCCTTCGTCTCGGCGCCACTGGTCTGTTGTCCAGGAGATCATCGGCCTCTACGTAAGAAGTGCTGGGGTGTCCCCGTCGATGAGTGTGAACTCAGGTTCAGGAACGAGGAGGTAAGACAACTGCTGTTTTAGACGGCAGACCCACTAGGGGTATACCGATTGTGCGGTAGGCCCAAAAGGGGTTTAAATCTGTGTATGGAATCTGCCCCCTCTGTCGGAGGGAAGGAGCGAAGGCGCACCGCTCGATCGAACGCTCTTTAGTAAGACCGTTTGATCTGGTTAGTCAGGCGGGGTCCTGTGTAAATAGCCCTAGCCGGACACCGGTGTCTTGTCTAGACTAGCGTTCTAGGGTGTATATTACGTTCGCTAGGTCGGAGGGACCGGGAGACTAAGCGGCGCCTGTGTAAATTCGGTTCGCTAGCTCTCAACCTATCTTGGCTAAGTGGGAAGGCGTGTAAATTTGGAACCCACTAGACTTTTGATAGAGTAAATAGACTAGAAGGGCAATTTTGTAAATTTCGCCCTCTAGTTCGCTATATGTGGTGCTTGGGCAGTGTGGCTAACCAAAACGGGTGTATATAGTTTTAGGTAGTCCATTCAAGGTACTGGCCAATAGTTTAGTTGGGATTGTAAATGTGTTAAAGATTGTTAGTAAAGTGTATATCTTGTTAGATAGCGCGAGCTCAGCCGTCTAGCGAGAGTGTTAATAGTGTGTTGCTGTATCATAGTGCACGGTACCATAACCCTGTATATTTACTGACACTGTATATAAGTACTAATCATTGTCGTCTATTGCATGTTTAACACCGTAACCACTAATAATTGTATTGTGACCTTAAATTGTGCTTTGACCTATGCTAACCGTACTGTAACCGATACTAGTAAAAGACGATGTTACTGGGGTGTGTTATAGACGGGTAATTCATATATAGAGAATTATAGCGTGGGTGACTGTATAGTTTCGCCAAAGGGCATAATATTGATTATTTAGTGACTGGTGTAACAGCTGTGTGTGTACGGGAATTCCCTGAGTGATTATTGTGTTATTGTGTACGTTTCACTTGGTAACTGTACCACGTGGTGCTGTTGCCAGAGGAAACGGGTGTGACTGTTGAATAAGAACGCGTGCATAGTATTCGTTGTCAACGACGTTCCATTGATAAGTATGGGCGCGTCAGAGTCAGCGATTTCGGATCCCTTAGGTTGTATGGTAAAGAATTTTAAAAAGGGATTCAAAATATGTGATTTTGGGGTTAAAATGTCTCCTGTTCGTTTGGTCACTTTGTGCACTAGGGAGTGGCCTACTTTGGTTGCGGCATGGCCGCCGCGTGGCAGTTTGGATCCAACCCTGGTACAGCGTGTACACGTGGCTGTGTCAGGTAGGCCTGAACTTTACGGACAGTTTCCATACATTGATTGTTGGAGGCAGGCCGTAAACGACTCGCCAAAATGGATCCGGATATGCCACGAGGAGCAATGTCGCCTCATGGTGGCCAGGACTTATTTGTCCACTAGGACCGGTGTTAGGCCCATTTTGGACACGCCCCCTGAGTCCGAGATCCCTTTGCCGCCCCCTTACTTCCCTTTAAGAGGAAGTGACGCGAATGCAGGAAGTTCTGCACCCCTTCCCCTATTGCCCCCATCCACTTCCGCTTCCTCCTCCAGTACAGAATCCACCCCCCCTCGTATTAAAACTCCCCTTCCGGAACCAGGACCAACCCCCATTAGATCTGAATATCCTGATTTGGCGCCACTTCAAACTTCCGGTCAAGCTTCTTCTAGCTCGGCTCGGAGTATACTATTCACTAATTTTTCACAAAATCAAGTTCCCACATCCTCATGCCCTATTACCTCTCGACCGGAACCTTTAACTGACGCCCCTCCACGTAGCCCCATACTAACCCGACAACTGACCGGTACCCAACAATTAAAACATTATCAGATGCCTCTTCGTCTGAATCCTGGGTCAGCCTATATCGATGCCGCAGGTCAAATGGCACATGCTGACCCAGTCTTCGTATATGTCCCGTTCACGACTACCGATCTCTTGAATTGGAAGACCCACAATTCCTCGTACACTGAGAAACCACAAGCTATGACCGATCTGTTCACCTCGATAGTTCAGACACATAACCCGACATGGGCTGATTGCCAGCAGTTATTAATGACATTGTTCAATAATGAGGAAAGGACAAGGATTAACCAAGCGGCCATTAAGGCGCTAGAGGAGAGAGCCCGTGCTTTAAATCAAGCCAATCCGGCAGCATGGGCCGCAACACATTACCCTAACACCGATCCTGACTGGAATGTAAATGGCGCAGATATGGCTCAACTTAAAGCCTATAGAGATGCTATAATTGCTGGCATGAAAGCCGGAGGGAAGAAAGCTATTAACATGTCGAAGACAGTTGAGGTGATTCAGAAAAGTGATGAAGCGCCCAGTGTCTTTTATGACCGATTATTGGAGGCATACCGCTTGTATACCCCCTTTAATCCGGAAGACGCTGATAATTCCCGAATGGTAAACTCCGCCTTTGTCAGCCAAGCTTACGGAGATATTAAGCGCAAGCTACAGAAATTAGAAGGGTTTGCAGGTATGTCTATCACCCAACTAATGGAGGTAGCGAACAAAGTATATATGAATAGGGAAACAGAAAGTAAGAAAGAGGAAGAGCGCAAGATGCGTAGAAAGGCAGATATGTTAGCGGTAGCGATCGCAGGCGTAGATAGACGGGGCCCAGATAGAGGCGATGGTAGATGGAATAGGGAGCCTTTGAGTAGGAATCAGTGCGCGTACTGCAAGGAAGAAGGGCATTGGAGGAATGAGTGTCCGCAAAGAGAGCAGTATGAGAGAGACTTACCCAGGGCAGGTTATGGAAACTTTAGAGGCAGAGCGAGAGGTAGAGGAGGCCCCGGAGGGAGTAATGGTAATAGAGGGAGTAATGGGAACAGAGGAAGTGTAAGGGAAGATAGGTACTATCCAGCAGCGCAAAGGTCCCGCGATAGAGAAGGTAGGGACTTTGTGGGATTGGCTGACACGGTCATGGAGGACTATTGATACCGACCGGGCTCCATCCCCCTTGGTCGAGCGGAGCCTATGGTCGATGTATCAATAGGGGGAAAAAGGAGTGCGTTCATGATCGACACTGGTGCTGAACATTCGGTGGTGACTAATCTAGTTGCTCCTCCATCTGGAAGAACTATTACTGTAATAGGAGCAACTGGAAGAAGTGCTGAAAAACCGGTTCTTAAAAGTCGACTCTGTACATTGGGAGGCCACGTAGTAAAACATCAATTCCTTTATATGCCTGAGTGTCCAGTCCAATTGCTGGGACGTGATATGCTATCCAAATTACAAGCGCAGATTACGTTCCTACCAAATGGAACAACATCCTTAAAGTTTAATGGACCCTCAGGTATTATGACATTGTCCGTACCAAAGGAAGAAGAGTGGCGACTTTATACAGTGTTGACTAGCCAAAACCCGAGGAGTGATGAATCCTTATTTAACATACCAGGAGTTTGGGCAGAGAACAACCCACCAGGACTGGCCCGCAATATTCCACCTATTAAAATCGAACTAAAACTTGGGGTTTATCCAGTAAGCCTGAGACAATATCATATTCCGCAGAAGGCTAAGAAGAACATCCAATCTTATCTGGATAAGTTCATACGGTATGGTATCCTAAAATTCTGTACTTCCCCCTGGAACACCCCATTGCTGCCTGTTCAAAAGCCCGGTACAGATGAGTATCGACCTGTGCAGGACTTGAGAGCAGTCAATGATGCGGTTGTTAGTATACATCCAGTCGTGCCCAATCCGTATAACCTGCTTGCTTTAATTCCGGGCGGGGCTACTTACTTTACAGTCTTAGATCTCAAAGATGCCTTCTTTTGCCTCCGAATTGCCGCAGAAAGCCAATGTATCTTTGCTTTCCAATGGGAAAATGCTGTAACGGGCTCGAAACGCCAAATGACCTGGACAAGATTGCCCCAGGGGTTTAAAAATTCACCTACCCTATTTGGTTCAGCTCTAAGCCAAGATCTACTAGATTTTGAGTCTATCCCAGGAGAGTGTGTATTATTACAATATGTAGATGACTTGTTGATAGCAGCAGTTACAAAGGAAGTATGTCAGCAAGCAACGCACGATCTACTACACATCCTCTGGAAGGCAGGATACAAGGTGTCTAGAAGGAAGGCTCAGTTGTGTTTGCCAACTGTCAAATATCTGGGATTCCATATCTCTGAAGGTCAAAGAATTATGGGGCCAGAGAGAAAAGAAGCTGTGTGCCAAATACCGATACCCAGGAATAGAAGACAAGTGCGAGAATTCTTGGGGCAGCAGGCTTCTGTAGGATATGGATTCCCAGCTACGCGATACTGGCAAAACCTCTGTATGCAGCTATCAAAGGTACAGAGCACGACCCCTTCTTATGGACTCAAGAACAGCAAACGGCATTCGAAGATGTGAAGAGGGCTTTGATGAGTGCCCCAGCATTAGGTCTACCTGACCACACACGGCCATTCTACCTGTATGTACATGAGCAAAGAAGAATGGCTGTGGGAGTATTGACACAGTACTTGGGATCATGGCAAAGACCTGTTGCCTACATGTCTAAGCAACTGGATGCAGTGGCCAGCGGACTTCCACCTTGTCTAAGAGCTGTAGCTGCAGCCGCCCTGCTAGTAGCTGAAGCCGATAAACTCACTCTGGGTCAAGAACTTTATGTACGAGTTCCACATGCAGTACAGACGTTGTTGGATTACAAAGGAAATCATTGGTTTAGTAACAGCCGTATGACCAAGTATCAAGCAATGTTGTGTGAAAACCCAAGAGTGCATTTAGAGACTGTAAATACCTTAAATCCAGCTACCCTTTTGCCACAACCTACTGAAAGTCAACATGATTGTTTGGAAGTAATGGATGAAGTATTTTCAAGTAGACCAGATCTTCGTGATTTTCCCATCCAGAACCCTGATGTTCAATATTACACCGACGGCAGTAGTTATGTAAAAGAAGGGATCCGCTATGCAGGATATGCAGTAACAACGATAGACAAGGTGATAGAAGCTCGGCCACTGGCAAAAGGAACATCAGCACAAAAGGCAGAATTGATAGCACTGACACGAGCGTTACAATTGGCTGAAGGTTTAAGAGTGAACATCTACACGGACTCCAAGTATGCGTTTTTAACCACTCATGCCCACGGAGCTTTGTATAAAGAAAGAGGACTATTGAATTCAGAAGGCAAAGAAATCAAATACGCAGCTGAGATCCTACAACTATTGGAAGCAGTGTGGGAGCCGAAAGAAGTCGGTATTATACATTGTCGGGCGCATCTGAGAGGAGATGGTGATGTAACCAAAGGGAATCGGATGGCAGATAGTGCAGCTAAGCGTGCTGCTGAATCAGGAAGACAGGAATATGTGGGGCATATAGCTGCTCTTATACCAGCTCCACTGTCTCAATGGACTCCAATTTATACAGCTCAAGAAGAGGAGTGGTTAAGGACTGAACCTGGAAAGTATTTGGAGAACAAATGGTATCAGTTAGAAGATGGAAGAATAGTTATTCCAGCATCACTAGCGGTAGAAATTGTCCAAAACTATCATAACGGGACACATTCTGGGAGAGACAGTACAGAAGAATCTCTCAGAAAACATTTCTACATACCAAGATTGTCCAACTTGACTCAGGCCATTGTACGTAGATGTGTAACGTGTGCTAAAAATAATGCAAGACAGGGACCAGTAAAGCCACCAGGAGTCCAGTTTATGGGGGGACTTCCCATGTCCGATTTACAAATTGACTATACAGTGATGCCTAAATCGGGTGGACATCGCTACCTTCTGGTAGTGGTGTGCACCTATTCAGGCTGGGTAGAAGCATGTCCTACTCGTACAGAGAAAGCAGGAGAAGTCGTGAGATTCCTGCTACGAGAAATAATACCCCGATATGGATTACCTTGCTCTATAGGATCAGACAATGGTCCAGCTTTTGTTCATCAGTGCCTACAACAATTGACTCATATGCTTGGTATAAAGTGGAGGCTTCATACGGCATATAGACCCCAGAGTTCTGGTAAGGTAGAGAGAATGAATAGAACTATTAAGAATCAGTTGGCTAAAATGTGTCAGGAAACCCAACTTAAGTGGAACGTTCTCTTGCCCATAGCTCTATTGCGAATCCGTAGTACACCTACCAGAAGGATGGGCCTCTCTCCTTTTGAAATCATGTACGGGCGACCACCTCCCGTGCTTGGTAACTTAAGGGGGGATTTGAGTCAGTTGGGAGAAGGAATTACCCGGCAGCAGGTTGTAGAGTTGGGTAAGACTATGGAGGAGGTACAGAAATGGGTACAAGATAGATTACCTGTGAATATTTATCCCCCAATTCATAGTTACCACCCAGGCGACCAAGTGTGGATTAAAGAGTGGAATAATGTGCCGTTAGGGCCCAAGTGGAGAGGTCCTTATGTTGTTCTTCTGTCTACCCCTACAGCGATAAAAGTAGCCGAAGTGGCTCCGTGGATACATCACTCCAGGGTTAAACCAGCAGCAGCCGATTCCTGGCAAGTTACAGCAAATCCAGAGAATCCCTGCAAAATCCGGTTAAAACGCACGACTCAGTCGGAGTGACGAGGAACCTTGTGGATCACAAATTTTATTGTTTCAGAGACTTGGTAAGTGAGTGAGAAGGCCATAATAAAGCCTGTCCACTCACCAACGAGTGTATAAGTCAGGGAAAGTCTTGAGGGGACCCCTGTGAAGACGAGCAGAACTCCATTCCCTGCAGCCCTTACATCCTGGAAGCTGAGGTGCCTTCGCACGGACGAAGACTGAGGATGACGACGAAAGATGTATTTTTAATAATGTTTATTTATGTGTATTTTTATATTCAGGAAGGTAGAGGTACCGACACTCCTAGCTGTGAGGTATGCATTAAGACTACAAGAACAGGTAACCATATATCCCAGACCCTAATTTGGCATTCGCAATATGAGTGTAAAGGAGATGTATCAAGATGTAGATACTTAAATATAGAATATAGAGTGTGTCATTTAGGAGTAGGAGAACCTAAGTGCTTCAGTCCTGAGTATCAACCCCGTACAATTTGGTTGACTCTCAGAAATGGAGATCCTCAGGGGACCCTAATTAATAAGACGGTATTAGAATCCGTATATTCTTCAGGTGCTCTGCTATTTGATGCGTGTAAAGCAATATCAAGTGGTAGAAAGCCGTGGAATGTATGTGGGGATCTTAGATGGGAGAGGACGTATGGGTCTAACGATAAATATATTTGTCCCAGTAGTAAAAATAAATATGTAAGTCCAAGATGTCCAAATAGAGATTATAACTTCTGTCCATATTGGTCTTGTGTGGGGTGGGCGACTTGGGGACAGACAGTAGACAAGGACATGATTGTGACTAAGTTGCCTATTGATCCATATTGTAAGTCTATGGAATGCAATCCAATCCATATACTTATAAATAACCCTGACAAGTTCTTAGATAAATATGGTAATTTATTTGGGTTTCAAATATATGGGACAGGTTTAGACCCTGGGACAATATTGTTTATAGGGATAGAGACTGATACGGTAACCTCCCAAACTCATCAAGTATACCATTCCTTTTATGAAGAGATGAGCATAGATAATAAGATCCCCCATAATGCTAAAAACTTGTTCATTGATTTAGCCGAGAGTATTGCCGGTAGTCTTAATGTTACCAACTGCTATGTGTGTGGAGGTACTAACATGGGAGACCAATGGCCTTGGGAAGCAAAGGAGGTAATGTCCGGTTCTGAGGCAGTTGACCAATTAATATCTATACAAGCCGACTATCATATGAGTGTTAGAGGTAAATCTGAGTGGAGATTGAAGACCTCCATCATAGGTTATGTTTGCATAGCGAGGAAAGGAATGATGTATAATACTTCTGTAGGAGAATTAACTTGTCTAGGGCAAAAAGCTTATGATGATGATACAAAGAATACAACTTGGTGGTCGGCTTCAAATGTCTCAGAACCATCTAACCCGTTTGCAAGATATGCCAATTTAAAGGACGTATGGTTTGATCTATCCATCACATCTAACTGGAGAGCCCCAGCGAATTTGTACTGGATCTGTGGTAAGAAGGCCTATTCGGAGTTACCACAGGACTGGGAAGGGGCATGTGTGTTGGGTATGTTAAAACCATCCTTCTTCTTGTTGCCTATTGAAATAGGTGAGACTTTAGGTGTTAAAGTGTATGATGTGAATCATAGGAAGAAAAGGGGACCCATAGAGATAGGTGCCTGGGAAGATAATGAATGGCCTCCCCAGCGTATTATAGATTATTATGGGCCAGCCACGTGGGCAGAGGATGGTACCTTTGGTTATAGAACCCCTATTTATATGCTCAACCGCATTATAAGGTTACAGGCGGTGGTTGAGATCATTACTAACGAGACATCACAAGCGCTCAATCTTCTAGCGAAGCATAATACCAGGATGAGGACAGCAGTTTACCAAAATAGATTAGCCTTGGATTATCTTTTGGCAGTAGAGGGAGGTGTATGTGGGAAGTTTAACCTGAGCAATTGCTGTCTTCAAATAGATGACGAAGGGCAAGCAATAGCTGAGCTTACTAGCCATATGGTTAAACTAGCGCATGTGCCTACTCAGGTATGGAAAGGGTACAATCCAAGTAGTTGGTTTGGTAGCTGGTATGAGTGGGTTGGAGGGCTTAAGGCAGTGGTAGGTGGAGTCCTACTGATTTTAATGTTGTGTCTACTCCTGCCGTGTCTTATACCCTTAGTAGTTAGGTCTGTGCAAAGCCTGATAGAAAATATAGCAGAGAGGAAGGCTGCTGCACAGATAATGGCAATTTATAAATATAAGGCTCTAGATCAGGGAGAACTAATGCAGGAAGATGAGTGTTGAAGATTCACATCATAGGATAAGTCTGGTCTGGTTCAAAGGTAACTTGTGGTGTATGTAAACCAAGGTTAAGTGATGCCTCAAGTAATTGTAAAATATCAAGAGGCATCAAAGGGGGGAATGTGGTGGAATCTCGGTAAAAATAAATTTAGTGGGCCGAGATTACCACGTGGCATGTGTACGTGCATATGCTGACGTATCGATCAGTTGGTTGCACGAGGCAAGATACGATCAGTAGTGTGCGGAGCATGTGCAGGAATACAGGATGTAGTATTCCCCTCCTCCATTGTGCTGGACAAGCCATGCGGTCAAGCAGGAAGTTAATTCTTATTTGTAATGATTGGTCAGGAGAATGTGCGGGTGGGGCTTAGTGTGGGAGGAGTTATGTGCCTATATAGGAAGCCTGCACTATTGTTCAGGGCTCAGAACTTGCTGTATTTTTGGTGACATTAGTCCCTCTGAGTCCCGATCGGTGATCCAATAAAGAATCTCTTCCTTCCTGAAGAAACCTGTGTCCATCTCTCTGTGCTCTGCTTCCGTCAGTTTCTCCGGTATCAGTGCTTTAGCCACATTTAGCCAATAAGGTCTTTTAGCCGGATCCTCCACAGACCTCAATGCTGACTTTCTTTGACTCAGGGCGGAGCATTTCCAGACACTCCAGACATCTGTCACCAGTGACAGCTGCAAGGAATTGGCTCTGTCTATGGAGGAAGATGGCACATCACAGCAGCGATGGCACCGTCGGGGTCTTTACTAATTTGGCATTATCCATAGATGGTGACAGTGCCGAAAGTGGTCTTGGTGACTATAATGATCTTTAATACTCCTGTGCAAATCTGATGACTTTCATAAGTAATCACTTTCCTCTCTTGCAGATAGCACGCTAAAATAAAGACTTTAATATGATCCACTAATGCTGAATAAAAAAAAAAAACACTAAATAGTGAAGAAAAAAAAAAATATCTAAGCTGTAAAGCATGTTGAGACTTCTGCCATCTAAGATCATTTTATTGCAATAAGCATTGTATTAAACTATTACATTTTCATTGCAGTGTCTCCCCAAAACCCCCGTACAAAATTAAAAAAAAATAATCTATTTCTGTTTTCATTTGTTCAGATATCTACACGTTTTGAAAGGTATTTTTTTTAGCACAGCTTGTATGAGACATGGCGCCAAACTGATTGATCGGCAACGGTCCGCACGTTGGTTGCCTTGACTAACGTTATACAAAGCGCGGGAGGCTCAAGTCTGACTCACTCCACACAGAGATGACGTAAAAAGAAGGCCCCAGTGGAGGCACGAGGAAGGACGTTAGGAATGCGGAGACGTCATTAGAACCGCAAGACGTCTGTCCTCGCGATCGAGTGTTAAACGATAGAGAAGCTTTAAAAAAAAAAAAAAAAAAAAAATCTTCTTTGGTTGCCTGGATTATGTCGCCTTGCGTTTAAGACATTGAGAGACGGTGAGGAGCGCCACCGTGTTATTTTTTGCTCTACAATGGAAATGACGCTCGTAGTTCTAAATGCAAGAGGCAATAATTTAGAGTTCACTTGACGCACTAACCACTGCATTGTGCTGGTTCTAGTGACGGATATCGGTAAATGTTAAATATTTTACTGACGTTATTTATCATACGCCTTATTTTTTTAAAGGTATGCCTTGAGGAATTTCAGGCTATATGATCATTTCAAAGTAGTAAAAGAAGCGTAGGTATTAATGGAGGATTTTTTATTTATTTTTTAAATCCATACAGGGTAAATTTAATTGTGCATATATGTGCGTATTGCCCTTATTCAATATGGCCGCTTTGACACTTGTTTTTATTGTAACTTTATTTGTAAGTAAACGTGGTTGCCACGCCCATTTCTGTCAGGTGATGTTACTGATTGGCTGAGTTTTGTAACACTATTCCTATCGAAGCTTAACCTCCTTTTTTTTTTTCTTTGACAGAACTTTATTGAGTGCTGCCAAAAAATGCTTGCAGATTAGAGACTGGTCGGTAGTACAACCGCCTACTCATTTGCTTCTCCGCCCTGGTGTTTGCTTGCTCTTCTTTGCTCCCTCACGCACCGCTGGTTGGCAGGAGGGGGCGGCGGCAGCGATAGCTCATACCCGGAAGGAAGTGGAGACGGTTGGAGAAGAAGAGACGATAGATTGAGAAGGAAGAGATGAGTGGATGACACCGTCAGTGAGGTCTCCAGCCGCCAACAGCCATCCATGTGAGTACAAAAACACCTACATAATATTCCCTCACGCTAATATACTATACATAATATAATATGCCCTCACACTAACATACTATACATAATATGCCCTCACACTAACATACTATACATAATATGCCCTCACACTAACATACTATACATAATATGCCCTCACACTAACATACTATACATAATATGCCCTCACACTAACATACTATACATAATATGCCCTCACACTAACATACTATACATAATATGCCCTCACACTAACATACTATAAATAATATGCCCTCATACTAACCTATATGCATAATATGCCCTCATACTAACCTATATGCATAATATGCCCTCATACTAACCTATATGCATAATATGCCCTCATACTAACCTATATGCATAATATGCCCTCACACTAACATACTATACATAATATGCCCTCACACTACTATACTATAAATAATATGCCCTCATACTAACCTATATGCATAATATGCCCTCATACTAACCTATATGCATAATATGCCCTCATACTAACCTATATACAT
>OW240915.1:110979960-110989119 GCA_933207985.1 Pelobates cultripes
ACTGTGCTGTATCTTGCGATCTCTGGCCAATCAGAGCGTTACCGCGGGTTACCACACTGGGGAGACAGACCACCGGACCACCAGGGAGCATGGACCAGTCACGGTCACTCTGTCGCCCCCTCCCTCGGTCATTCTCACCTGTCGCCCCCTCCCTCGGTCATTCTCACCTGTCGCCCCCTCCCTCGGTCATTCTCACCTGTAAGCCCTCCACCGGTCATTTCTCACCTGCCCCCTCCCTCGGTCATTCTCACCTGTAAGCCCCCTCCCTCGGTCATTCTCACCGAGTAAGCCCCCTCCCTCGGTCATTACTCTACCAGTGGCCCCCCTCCTCGGTCATTCTCACCTGTGATGCGCCCCTCCCTGCTGTGTCCTTTGGCCTCCTCTATTTTTCAAATAATTTGTGGAAAGGTCATTTTTGGTTTCGGCCCAGGGCATCTCAATTTCAGTTTGACCTTTAGAATTTTTTATTTTGGTGCATCCCCAAGCTCCCACATAGTGCATTATCGCTAACCCAGAAATACTTTCCTTATTCACACGATCTCTAACCAACACCTGCACTCCCACACGCATCCCTATATGAACATATAGACACACCAACCCACATTGGTGCATTCACACTGTGAAGACTAATACAAATATACCTCTCATTACCTTACACTGACGGTATATTGCAAGGTGTGTGCCATGAATCAACAACATTAATCTTAATGCATGTTGAGGGTGGTGAGCAAGTTTTAGGCCTTATTGGTAGATAAGGAAAAACAATTGTAACCTGATCGGTGTATTATCTATATAAATTTCTCTCTTTATTTTTCTCTTCCCATTTTAATATTGTTGGATTCACGTTGGAGGATCACTAGGCACCCAGACCACTTCAGCTCAGTGAGAGTGGACTGGGTCTCCAGGTATCTAGTGTTAACCCTGTAGCTGTAAACGCGAAGTTTTCATAGAAACTGCTTTGTTTACTAGAGATTAATCAACCCTCTAGTGGCTGTCTCACAGTGAAGGCGGCAGCGTCCATCGGAAAGCATTGAAATGCTTTCCTATGGACCTGTTGAATCGTCAGGATTCTGCTGATGTCAGAGGAGAGTTCCTGGCGCCCGAGGGAGCGGTATGGAGAAAGGTAAGTGTTTTAACCCCTTCAGCCCGGAGTGGGACCCTGAGGGATGGGGGGACCTAAGACTTCTTAGTGCCAGGAAAAAAAGTTTGTTTTCCTGGCACTATGGTGGTCATTTAAATATTCCACAAGGTAATTTCTAGTGTAGCATATTGGATTTGGAAATGTTGCAGTTTTTTTGCACTGATAAAATAACATTTAAAAAAAATATATATCTATCTCATTGAGTTTTCAGTCGTGGTGTAAAATAAAAGCTGTGATTTATTGATTGGACCACACAGCTCATGAACTGCATTTGGAGTATATGCACTCTTCTCAGTTTCAATAAAAAGGAAAAAGAAAACATTTTATGTTTTATGGATGTATAAAACTGTCTGTCATGATAACATTTTATTAATTAAAATGACTACACAGTTGCCACATTTTGTGAGTATGTAAAAAAAAAAAATATATATATAATATATATATATATATTATATATTTTTTTTTTTTATATTATTATTAAATACACTTTGTAACATTTGTTTTCCGTCCTGTGTGTACACATACTGCATAATTATTTGTAACCACACATATCCTACTTTGTACTAAAACAAATCTGGATATTGAATCCCAGAAATTGCCAGATTTTTATTGATTTGCCATACTATATTTCTTAAAAATCAAATGCAGACTTTATTTAAATAACTTATACCATAACAAATGTATGTTGTACAACAACAATTGGAAGTGATTTGTTTGATATAAAAAGTAATAGAGCATAGCTTGGCCTCTTCAGCACAATGTAGTGGGGGTAAATAAAGAAATCCAAAAAGCTATTTTTTTTTTTTTTTTTTTTTTATATGTTGGTGAATAGGCTCATATCATCATCATCATCATCATCTACAGTTCCATTTTTCAGAATAAGCAGATATTCATGTTGTTCAGCTTAGTTAATTTAATTCCCCTGGAAATTACTGGCTAATTAAAATCTTCTAGGAGCAGCTATGTTTTACGTTATCTACTCCTTGGCCAACAAGCCAAACATCACATTGTTAGTTTGCAATAACTGCATATTGTCCTGTAATAACATGTATAATTCTGTCCCCCTTTACTGTGCTTGCATCAAACTCAATAATGGTATCTTAATTTTTTAGTTTTAAATGTTTACAAGAGGTTTTATAGCATGTGCAGAAAACTGTAAATTGTGCAGTTGGTTGGAAAAGCTTCCTAAATGACCATATCCTATTGGGTTTCACATAGTCTGTTGCTGTTCTAAAAGAAAATGCAAACACAACACTTATATTTTTTTTTATGTTGTATCTCTATTTCATTTAGTTGAATTTTCCCTAAACATTTTATATTTTTTTATTTTGTTTCTTTTGTATGTAATGGCTGTTGTGATATCAAATGTAACTTTCAGAGACATGCATTATTTTAAGTTATTCAATTACAAGCAAACATTGTTTGCAGAAATTGTTGTAAATTAATGTTTTGTCCTGCCATTCTTCTGATCGTTACCATGACCAATGAATTTGCTTGCTGTCTTACAAGCTTTGTGTATTAATCATTCATTTTGGATTTCCTTACCCCTTCCTGGGAGGAGGTATTTATCAAAGGGACTTCCACCTGTATTGACAAATCTATTATGTCTGGACTTTTTTTTTTTTTTTGTGTGTTTATTTAAATGTGAAAGGCAAAATACAATCTTACTGATGTATTTAAAGATAGTGATTAAATACTTTTAAAAATGTGCAATATTTCTCAAAAATAGCATATATTCAATCATTAGTGTTAGAGCACATTTAGCTAGATTCTGTGTCCTTTTATATGGTGTCTCCGTGTTTGTGTTTTAATACTATATAGAGACTCCTGGGATGTATTACCTTTTTTTTTTTTCTTTTCACACACACTGCTTGCAGTCTGTGTCTGACTGCAGTCTGAACAATAAAGAGAGGAGGGTCCTACTTCTATTTTCTTCACCATGGAAACCTCACACTCCTGATTGCATAGGAGGGGTGTGGGCTCTAGAACAGCCACCCCTTCAGCACACAGAGGGTTAAAGGTAATGGATTAATTTGTAAATTAAACAATTTAATTTGCATGCACGGTCTATACATACTTTTTTTATTTTTTCTGCCTTCTCTTTTTTTTTTTTTTTAACCCTTGCACATATAGGACCATTTTACTGGCCTTTTTGAATGTTCTAGCGATTTAATGAACAGAAATAGGGAGAGCATGAAAAGCAAAGACGCAGTAAAGGTGGGTGAGGGGTGGGTGGTTAGAGCTCATGCAGCCACATACTTGGCTTTTCATGTAGTCAGGAAGTGAATGGGAACGTGTGTGTGGGAGAGGAGATCCTGCATTACGTCTCCTCTCTGACATTTCAATGGATTGTTTTATTCTGTTAAAACCTTCATCCCTCTCGTGCAGCTTGATGCGAGAGGGGCCATTTAAGGACACAGCTATGTCTGTGCTATAGGAGGATGGTGTGATCATGCGGTCTTTTAAGGACGCTTTGCCATGGTTTATGCTATAGAAAGATGGTGTCATGTATCCGAGCTTTAAATGTTTTGAAGCCACAACAGTATGCCCGAGGCATACTGTAATCAAGGGTGCTTTAAGGACATTAATGACCTTTATATATGTTCAGATTGCATTAAACTTCAGACCTCTTTTCCTGATAATTTATTTTCTCTTTCCACTCCGTTGTTCTTTCTGCCATTTGTCTTTTTATGGGTGTAATTTTTATTTTTTTTCTCATGCTAAATGTCTGTGGTTTTATACAATATAGAACAATTCAATCTTTTTATTTGTCTGCTTTCTGACATTTTGTTTGACAAAAACATTTAAAAGTAGATGACAATTGGTGGCGCTTTTGAGGATTAGTGTGAATGTATTTTCAAATATTCCAGGGCTTCTCAACCCAGTCATCAATTACCCCCTAACAGTCCAGGATGTAGGGTTTTACCCTGTTGTGTCTAAAGTGTGTGTGTGTGTTTTTTTTTCTTCTTCTAAAAACACATTAGACACAACAGGGTAATACCTAAATCCTGGACTGTTAGGA
Organism: Pelobates cultripes; assembly: GCA_933207985.1. Lineage (NCBI taxonomy): Eukaryota > Metazoa > Chordata > Amphibia > Anura > Pelobatidae > Pelobates > Pelobates cultripes. The sequence continues at coordinate 110,984,124 of OW240915.1, forward strand.
GGTACTTGAGGACTGGGTTGGGAACCTCTGAAATATTCCCACGAACATTTTGTGCGTTTTTTTGGTCAACATTGCAAGTCTCATAATATTAATTATGTGAAATCTGTCTTCTGACTTTCAATGGTTTTCTGAAATGGAAGGAAAATTTGTGTGAAACAAGCAAACATAGTTATGTTCTGTTAAATGATATTCCAGCAAAACATTAAATATTTCAACCTGTCACAAAAATTAGCTACTTAACAATTTTAACTGCTCACATTAAGTAGAAGTATAGATCAGGGTGTTGCCGTGGATGTGATCTTTTTGGATTTTGCCAAGGCATTTGATACAGTTCCACACAATAGATTAGTGTTCAAACTCAAGGAAATCGGTCTAGATGAAAATGCTTGTTCTTGGGTAGAACATTGGCTTAAAAACAGAGTACAAAGAGTTGTCATTAATGGTAAATTTCAAGCTGGACAGAGGTGGCAAGTGGTGTCCCTCAGGGGTCTGTTCTGGGACCCCTTCTATTTAACATGTTTATAAATGATCTTGAAGACCGCATTGAAAGTCATGTTTCAGTGTTTACAGATGACACCAAACTTTGTAAAACAATACAATGTGAGCAAGATATTACTTTGCTGCAGAGGGATTTAGATAGACTGGGGGACTGGGCACTCAAATGGCAGATGAAATTTAATGTTGAAAAATGCAAAGTTATGCACTTCGGCGTAAAGAATACACAAGCAACGTATACCCTTAATGGAGGCGAATTAGGGATAACAACACATGAAAAGGACTTGGGAATTGTTATAGACAACAAACTATGCAACAATGTACAATGTCAATCAGCAGTGGCCAAGGCCAGTAAGGTATTGTCATGCATGAAAAAGGGCATTCATTCTCGGGACAAGAATATAATTTTGCCTCTTTATAAATCACTGGTAAGACCCCATATTGAATATGCTGTGCAATTTTTGGCACCTGTTCTACAGAAGGATATTATGGCACTAGAAAAAGTGCAGAGGCGGGCTACAAAACTAATAAAAGGAATGGAACATATTGGCTATGAAGAAAGGTTAACAAATTTAAACCTATTTAGTTTAGAAAAACGTCGCCTGAGAGGGGATATGATAACATTATACAAATATATTTGGGGCCAATACAAACCATTGTGTGGAAATCTATTCACAAACAGGACTTTACATAGGACACGAGGCCATGCGTTTAGACTGGAAGAAAGAAGATTTTGTCTAAGGCAAAGGAAAGGTTTTTTACTGTAAGAACAATCAGGATGTGGAATTCTCTGCCTGAAGAAGTGGTTTTATCAGAGTCCATACAGATGTTCAAACGACTACTAGATGCATACTTGCAAGAACAGAATATTCAAGGATATAATCTTTCAATGTAGGGTAATAACTGCTTGATCCAAGGATAAATCTGACTGCCATTCTGGGGTCGAGAAGGAATTTTTTTCCTAGCTTGTTGCAAAATTGTGCTTCAAACTGGGTTTTTTTGCCTTCTTTTGGATCAACAGCAAAAAACAAATGTGAGGAAGGCTGAACTTGATGGACGCAAGTCTCTCTTCAGCTATGTAACTATGTAACTAACTATGTAACATTCTAATTCTTGTGTAGAATGTTTATTTTTTTTTTTTTAATGCATTAAAAATAAAATATAATGAAACACTGTGATCCTGTACTACTAGTTGTATGAAACTATCCATTCAATATGTAAGGTTAAATATATTTAAATATTTGTACATTTTAAAAGAAATATATATATATATATATATATATATATATATATATATATATATATATATATATATATATATATATATATATATATATATATATATAGTTAATACAATGTTAAACAAAAATCTGCACACCAGTCAAGCCATAAGACTTGCTTTTCCCACAGAAATCCCAAATCTGCAGTGATGTTACAACCGCAAAGGATTCTGGGTGGGCATATGCAAATTAGTTTAACAAAGAATCACATTTTTGCCTCATTCCATTTTAAACATGGATTCCTTTTAATTAGTGTTTGCAGTATACAACTGATGGAACACAACTTAGGATAAGATGCAAAACCAGTGAACCACTCATGGACAGCTGTTTCGTTGTTAATGCAACTCTTCAGCATGAGGTTGGTTACTGGTTTGCTTAGTAAGGCTTGGTAGTGCTTGGGAAGCAAAATTCAATAAGGTTATGGTGGGGAAAAATTGTGATTGAAAACCCCTTCCACCTGAAGTATGTGGATAGTTAATACAATGCTAAACAAAAATCTGCACACCAGTCAAGCCATAAGACTTGCTTTTCCCACAGAAATCCCAAACATCACTGCTGATTTGGGATTTCTGTGGGAAAAGCAAGTCTTATGGCTTGACTGGTGTGCAGATTTTTGTTTAGCATTGTATTAACTATCCACATACTTCAGATGGAAGGGGTTTTCAATCACAATTTTTCCCCACCATAACCTATTTAGATTTTGCTTCCCAAGCACTACCAAGCCTCAATTAGCAAACCAGTAACCAACCTCATGCTGAAGAGTTGCATTAACAACGAAACAGCTGTCCATGAGTGGTTCACTGGTTTTGTATCTTATCCTAAATTGTGTTCCAAGCAGTTGTATACTGCAAACACAAATTAAAAGGAATCCATGTTTAAAATGGAATGAGGCAAAAATGTGATTTTTTGTTAAACTAATTTGCATATGCCCACCCAGAATCCTTTGCGGTTGTAACATCACTGCTGATTTGGGATTTCTGTGGGAAAAGCAAGTCTTATGGCTTGACTGGTGTGCAGATTTTTGTTTAGCATTGTATTAACTATATATATATTCTCTTCTGAAGAGGATGATTTGATGCACACTCAAGGAGTTGTTGTGGTTGAAGGAGGCATTAATGGTGTTAGCCTCCTTTGGAAGTAGTGGAGATGGTAGCGGATACCTTTCAATGGGCCAGTAGCAAACAGAGGGCTGACTTCAAGTAAAATCTGGCCTAAAGAATTTCCTTTTCTAAAGCTGCTACAAGGTATCGCAAGAGCGTGAGTATATATCGTCTGACACTGCTGTTCAGCAAGAAATCAAGAAAAGATTTTGTTTCCAATAGGCCATAGTAATGGGATTGTACCGTTAATATAAAATATCCTTCATAAATGATTGTTTAGCTGCTCAGTTGTTATGGATTAAAATACCTATTGGTTTGAGGAGCTGCATTGTATGTATAGAATAAGAGGTTAAAATCAGAGGTCAGAGCATTAACAGCTGTTAGCCAATTAATCCTTGCTGAACTCTTTATCATTTATTACCTATGGAAAGATATGGTGCACTAGAAAATTTGGCAGAAGTACAGCTGGGTAAAAGAGTCCATGGAAAGGTTTATTGATTTACAGAGTGAATACATTTGTCCTTGTTTCTATCCTGTGGATTTGTACATATAGCTGCAGAAGTGATTTAAGAGGCGAGGAATTTCTTTGTTAAATTCTAGAGCTAAATTCCAAAGACCATATATTATAACAAAGGAGGAATCATTTTCTGAATTCCCCTAAAAGGACTATTAGGAATAAAGTGACTAAGGGCTAATGCAAGGAAGAATAAGTTTGTAAAGCCTATTAGGAGGAATGAAGACGGGGAAAGGAAAAGGAGAGACAAATGTATCTTAAGGCTCATACAAATCTTCAATCCTATTTTATTAAATTTGTTTTTTACGTTGTGTATTATATAGGTTTTAATATGGGTGCAAAGAAGGCTAAAGCACAGGTTATGGACAAAAGTAAGCCAATTAACATCCTTTGTTCCCCTAAAAGTCAAATAGATTATCATTGTTAGATCAAAGTGACTTTAAATAGTTCCACACATTTTAAACATTCAGGTGGAAGTGATCAGTCACAACAACACATTGCCCATGGCGAATTCTCTGAAATTATGTGAAACTTTATATATTTAAATTAAAGGGATTTTGAAAAGAGCACTTTGGAACTGAAAATTACGCAGAATTTAGAATCCATAAATTTAAAACTAACAAAAATGAGTTACAAAACAAGATAAAAAAATTTGGAAAGTAAAATTACAGGTTTAAGGATTGTTTAAGGTGGAAAAACCATATGAGTTAGAGGACTTTCAGAGTCCGTAAAAAAACAAAACGCCTTGGCAGATCCATAAGAGATGTGTTATCACCCTTTGGGTAGGTTACGTTGATTTACGGAAGCCAAAAAAAAAAATCTAGATAACTCCATTCTTAGAGACACAATTGTCAGGTTCTCCAATTCATGTATTAAGGATACCATCATACAGGAGGCAAGAAAGAAATCCCCCACACGAAGGAGGATATAAAGATATCCAGTTGTTGCTACAAAGCAAGCGAAATGAAGTTTGTGACCTGGCTTTTCATAAAGTTGTGGTTTCCCTACTTCTTTAATTGTGGCATATAAGGAGATTGCATATTATTTCAAGTACACGGTTGAAGCACATAATAAGTTGACTTCATTGGGGATGACTTAAATGACAAAATTATAAAAAAAAGTCATTTGGGAAAAAAAGTGAAACATTTTGTAGATAAAATCAAATCAAGAATACAAATAAAATATACGTGCAGTCCGCTAGACCTACGTGACGTGTTGTCCATTTTCTGACTTACTGGGTTGTCCCTATTTAAGGGGATGTGCTCTCTTCTATAACAAATGTCTTGCTTGCTTGTCTGGGAGCAAGTTTGGACGTGCTCACTTTCTGGAGGGGACTAGAATCTCCTTTGTTTTCCATGTTGCTGCCACTTCCGAAATTCGTGTGTGTGTGTGTGTGTGTATGTGTATGTATATGTGTGTGTGTGTGTGTGTGTGTGTGTGTGTATGTATATATATATATATATATATATATATATATATATATATATATATATGATATATATATCTTATATATAACATCATACTAAGTGTATTTTTTATGTATACAGATATTAATATAAAAATACACGTGTATACTATATATATATAATAACTATGTATAGTATATA
>OW240915.1:110989219-111023135 GCA_933207985.1 Pelobates cultripes
AAAGGGAATACATATAAATATAAATTCAAAACATTGATATTTAAAAACATATATCTAAATATATATAGAAAGGAGATTAAGATCAACCCAATTTAATTACATACTGTATGTAGATTTGGAAATCTTCCAGGTATATATAAATCTTCCAGGTATAAATAAATACCCTTTACCCTAGTATGTAATTAAATTGGGTTGATCTTAATCTCCTTTCTATATATATTTAGATATATGTTTTTAAATATCAATGTTTTGTGAATTTGAATTTATATTTATATTTATATGTATTCCCTTTCCCCCCTTTTTCTCTCTGTAGTATATTTGATATATGTAAATGTGTATCTACTATATCATATGGTGTGAACTGTAATTTTAATTTAAATTATGGCTTTTGCCCTCTCTGGACGTCTAAGAGATCCATTTTTAAAGAGGGAAAATTGATTTAGGACTTGTTGCCCCGCCCCTGACGTAAACGCCACGACGGCAATGCGATGTGGACGTCATGACGTCATACGTGGGGGATGTTACGTTTGTGAGTGGCGCCGGAAGTAGAGGAGAATGCGGCCAGACGCCAAATAATGACGTGGATGCGGCCGAATACCGGAAACCGGAAGAGGAAGTGAATTCCAGCCGGCAGGAAGGGCGCCAAGAAAGAGGTATTTAAATCAGACAGAAAGAAGAAAGATGGACTTTTGAAAAAGGCTATATGCCGAAACGCGTCAAGTTTATTTTTAAGAGGACTTTTTAAAACAACAGTGTTTGTTTGTATCCAGCTTTTTAATATATGTGGAATAAAAGTTTTTTGCACTTCATCATTTCTTGCATCCAGATTTGATTGAAACAGCTTGAACTAAGGACCACAAAGTGAATTGAGCTTGGAGTTCTCTTGTACATATGCTGATATGCAGTTAGTCTGAGCCAGCTTTTTTAAGTGGCTCATGACCATGTGAGTTTGACCATATTAAGGTATTTTAAGCATTACAGTTGCTTCGTTATTACCCTATATGTTCTTTTCTCTTGTTTTTAGATTCCTATGGAGGTTTAAGTAATACAAGGGTAAAAATATACAGTGTGCTCTCACCATTCACAATTTTGTATACTGTTTTATTCTGTTTTGTGCTAAGTGACTCACATTGGTGATTGGAGCACCTAATTTCTGGACTATTTCTAACCTTAATTCTTTTATACTTTACTGCTTGTTTTATTGTCACTTTTTAAGGTTACTGGTCTAGAAGATCATGTCTATTTTCCAAATAAGAAGCAAATGGCGAAACAATTTAGAACAAAAATTTGAAATGGAAAATGAGGGTAAAATTAATGAAAGTATCCTCATAGACAATGATCTAGATACAATATGTAAAGAGTTGGAAAAACTTCTAATTAAAGAAATGAAGATCAAATGGGAGATTTTTACTTTAGAAAAATATATTGCTCTCCAGATTACCCCAAGGGGTTTAAGATTTGATAAATTACCCACTTTTGATCAAGAAAACGCAGATTTTATGGGAATTTGGGATGGGGCCCTTGATTCCTTTTCCTCCCATATGATGAGAATCATTATAGATCGTAGGAATTTGAACCTACATGAATTGGAGGATAAAATTAAGAAAATTCAGAGTCAATTAGAACCTTTTTTTGATTTAGAGGAATTTGAGAATATTACTAAAATTATGATTAAAAAAATTAATGATATTGAAATATCAGTAATTAGAACAAAGAAACGAAAATTAAAGAGAGACCAAGATGACTATAAGACTGGGAATATTAGATTACAACAACAAAAAAAGAAAAGAATTCCTAAAGAACCATCCAAAAGAGATTTAAGTATGAAAAAGAGAAAGGTTGAAAATGGAAGAAAAGAGCCATATGGGAGGGAAAGAAGGAATGATTATGAGGAAAGGAAGTTTAACCATCAGACCAAATACAATAATCAAGAAGAAAAGAATAGGGTAGAAGGAGGTTGGACAGAGGTTAAATATAAGAAAGGATATAGGAAGGATAGAAGAAACGAAGAATATAATTTCAGAACTCCAAAGGTCCATCTTGCTAATAGATTTAATAAACTGAGGAATTTGGACAATGAGGACCATTTTTTAGGTCAGGATATACACAGACCAATAGAGAGAAAAAGGAATGTATATACCCCTATCAAACGAGGCAGAGAACTAGAAGAGGGGGAACTAGACAACATCAAGGAGGAGAAAAGGAAGAGGGAAGAAAGGAGTTGGAGAAGGTAGAATCTAAAATTGGAAAAGGAGATTTTAGAATTTTTAATTTATCAAATAAAGTTTTAACTAATTCACATGTTCAAATTTTAAGTAAAGGTTTTAAATTTGCACCGAGTTGTGCAGCTGATAAATTTGGAACATTTATTGACCTTAATAGATTCACAAGAAAATTATGTCTAAAAAATTTTTTTAAGACCATGCCCCTGAAATCTGTTGAAAAAGTAGATGATGGTTTTAAACATACAGTTTTGAAAAATAAATCATCATTTTATCCTTTTAATTTTAAGACGGATTCGATTAGGACATTTGAGAGATCTTGTTTGAAAGATATAAAGAAAATTAAACCCCTAAATAAATATCAAAATAATCTTATGAAAGAAGAAAGAGAGGCGTTGAAAGACTTACAAAAAGACGCAAATATAGTGATTAAACCTGCGGATAAAGGGGGAGGAGTAATAATTTGGAAAAAGGAGAAATATATGGAAGAGATTTATAGACAATTAGAAGACTCTAGTACGTATCAAGAACTCCAAGATAATCCACTTAACAAAAATGTAGAACTATATCAGACGTTTTTAAATAAAGGATTGGAAAAAGGTATTCTAAACCAAAAAGAATTCGAGTTTTTAAACGTTAAGTTCCCAAAAATCCCTGTCTTTTATGTGCTTCCAAAAGTACATAAAAATGCAGATAATCCACCAGGGAGACCCATAGTCTCAGGCATAGGATCCCTTTTAGCCCCACTCTCAAAATATATCGACCAGTTTTTACAAGATCCTGTTAAGAAATGTAGAGCGTATCTTAAAGACACAATGAGTCTTTTAAATATTCTAAATGATTTTAAGTGGGAAGATAACTACATTTTGGCAACTGCAGATGTGAACAGCCTTTACACCAATATTGATCACAGTAGGGGTTGTGAGGCTGCAGCTCATTTTTTAAGAAAATTTAGTGAGTTGTCAGACATCCAAATCAACTTTATTATTGAAGGAATAGAGATAATACTTAATAATAATTTTTTTTGGTTTAATAAAAAATTTTATCTGCAGATTAAAGGTACAGCTATGGGGACCAGATTTGCCCCAAGCTATGCTAATCTTTTCATGTCATATTGGGAAGACTGCTTTATCTTCAATGATGAAATAATTGGGGCAAATCTGGTCCTCTATAAGCGCTATATAGATGATGTGTTTTTAATATGGAAAGGTAGTGAGGAAACACTTCAAACACTTTTTAACAACTTAAATAAAAATAAGTGGAATATTACCCTTACATATGACATTAGTCGGCAAACCATTAATTTTTTAGATTTAACCATTTTTATTGAAGAACAAAAGATTAAAAGTAAAACCTATTTTAAGTCGGTTGACGTTAATAGTTTTATTGACTGTAAAAGTTGCCATTTTAGACCATGGCTGGAAAATATCCCAAAAGGACAAATGTTACGGATTAAAAGGAACTGTACTGAAAATAAAGAGTTTGTACAGCAAACAGAAAGATTAATGGGACAGTTTGAGGAAAAAGGTTATAATAGTAATACCCTGGAAAAAACCTTTAGAGAGATTGAAAAAATTGATAGACAAGCACTTTTACAATATAAAAATAAAAATAAACCTTTAGGTCAAAGAGAGGATGAGGAAGTACCTCTTATCTTTGATTTTAGCTCCAATAATAAGGACCTGAGGAAAATAATTTATAAAAACTGGCATATTTTAAAAACAGATGATAGGTTAACAAGTTTTATAAAGGAAAAACCAAAAATTATTTTTAGAGGGGCGAGGAATCTTAAACAAGTTTTAACTAAAAGTTTTTTAGATATTGATAAGAAGGATAATTTTTTGAAACAACCAAATGGATTTTATTATTGTGGAGACTGTAGGGGCTGTAAAGCAACCAAAAATAGGCCTTCCAAAAAAATCCAGAATTTTTCGTCCAAAACTTCAATAAAAAAGTATGATATTAAATCCTTTATAACATGTAATAGTAAAGGGGTGATATACATGTTAACCTGTCCATGTGGTTTACAGTACATAGGGAGGACCTCTCGTAGTCTCAAAATCAGAATTAGGGAACACATCTATAATATTAATCGCAAATTTGAAAATCATAGTGTGTCTAAACACTTTATGGAGTATCATAATAGTGATCCAAAAGACTTAGATTTTGTAGGAATTGAAAAAGTAGACATACATTGGAGAGGGGGAGATAAAGAAAATTTATTAAATAGGACGGAAATGAAATGGATCTTTAATATGGACACTCTAATACCACAAGGTCTAAATGTGGACTTTGAGATCACCCCATATTTATAAAGTCAATTTTAGTTGTATTGTAATCATTTTTTATATCCAAAAAATTTTTTACAAAAATTTTTAGGAATTTTTTAAAATAATTTATTAGATTTTTAATTAGTATATATAGGTAATTCACGGTACCAAAAGGGTATTTATTTATATATACCTGGAAGATTTCCAAATCTACATACAGTATGTAATTAAATTGGGTTGATCTTAATCTCCTTTCTATATATATTTAGATATATGTTTTTAAATATCAATGTTTTGTGAATTTGAATTTATATTTATATTTATATGTATTCCCTTTCCCCCCTTTTTCTCTCTGTAGTATATTTGATATATGTAAATGTGTATCTACTATATCATATGGTGTGAACTGTAATTTTAATTTAAATTATGGCTTTTGCCCTCTCTGGACGTCTAAGAGATCCATTTTTAAAGAGGGAAAATTGATTTAGGACTTGTTGCCCCGCCCCTGACGTAAACGCCACGACGGCAATGCGATGTGGACGTCATGACGTCATACGTGGGGGATGTTACGTTTGTGAGTGGCGCCGGAAGTAGAGGAGAATGCGGCCAGACGCCAAATAATGACGTGGATGCGGCCGAATACCGGAAACCGGAAGAGGAAGTGAATTCCAGCCGGCAGGAAGGGCGCCAAGAAAGAGGTATTTAAATCAGACAGAAAGAAGAAAGATGGACTTTTGAAAAAGGCTATATGCCGAAACGCGTCAAGTTTATTTTTAAGAGGACTTTTTAAAACAACAGTGTTTGTTTGTATCCAGCTTTTTAATATATGTGGAATAAAAGTTTTTTGCACTTCATCATTTCTTGCATCCAGATTTGATTGAAACAGCTTGAACTAAGGACCACAAAGTGAATTGAGCTTGGAGTTCTCTTGTACATATGCTGATATGCAGTTAGTCTGAGCCAGCTTTTTTAAGTGGCTCATGACCATGTGAGTTTGACCATATTAAGGTATTTTAAGCATTACAGTTGCTTCGTTATTACCCTATATGTTCTTTTCTCTTGTTTTTAGATTCCTATGGAGGTTTAAGTAATACAAGGGTAAAAATATACAGTGTGCTCTCACCATTCACAATTTTGTATACATCCAGTCGTGCCCAATCCATATAACCTGCTTGCTTTAATTCCGGGCGGGGCTACTTACTTTACAGTCTTAGATCTCAAAGATGCCTTCTTTTGCCTCCGAATTGCCGCAGAAAGCCAATGTATCTTCGCTTTCCAATGGGAAAATGCTGTAACGGGCTCGAAACGCCAAATGACCTGGACAAGATTGCCCCAGGGGTTTAAAAATTCACCTACCCTATTTGGTTCAGCTCTAAGTCAAGATCTACTAGATTTCGAGTCTATCCCAGGAGAGTGTGTATTATTACAATATGTAGATGACTTGTTGATAGCAGCAGTTACAAAGGAAGTATGTCAGCAAGCAACGCACGATCTACTACACATTCTCTGGAAGGCAGGATACAAGGTGTCAAGAAGGAAGGCTCAGTTGTGTTTGCCAACTGTCAAATATCTGGGATTCCATATCTCTGAAGGTCAAAGAATTATGGGGCCAGAGAGAAAAGAAGCTGTGTGCCAAATACCGATACCCAGGAATAGAAGACAAGTGCGAGAATTCTTGGGGGCAGCAGGCTTCTGTAGGATATGGATTCCCAGCTACGCGATACTGGCAAAACCTCTGTATGCAGCTATCAAAGGTACAGAGCACGACCCCTTCTTATGGACTCAAGAACAGCAAACGGCATTCGAAGATGTGAAGAGGGCTTTGATGAGTGCCCCAGCATTAGGTCTACCTGACCACACACGGCCATTCTACCTGTATGTACATGAGCAAAGAAGAATGGCTGTGGGAGTATTGACACAGTACTTGGGATCATGGCAAAGACCTGTTGCCTACATGTCTAAGCAACTGGATGCAGTGGCCAGCGGACTTCCACCTTGTCTAAGAGCTGTAGCTGCAGCCGCCCTGCTAGTAGCTGAAGCCGATAAACTCACTCTGGGTCAAGAACTTTATGTACGAGTTCCACATGCAGTACAGACGTTGTTGGATTACAAAGGAAATCATTGGTTTAGTAACAGCCGTATGACCAAGTATCAAGCAATGTTGTGTGAAAACCCAAGAGTGCATTTAGAGACTGTAAATACCTTAAATCCAGCTACCCTTTTGCCACAACCTACTGAAAGTCAACATGATTGTTTGGAAGTAATGGATGAAGTATTTTCAAGTAGACCAGATCTTCGTGATTTTCCCATCCAGAACCCTGATGTTCAATATTACACCGACGGCAGTAGTTATGTAAAAGAAGGGATCCGCTATGCAGGATATGCAGTAACAACGATAGACAAGGTGATAGAAGCTCGGCCACTGGCAAAAGGAACATCAGCACAAAAGGCAGAATTGATAGCACTGACACGAGCGTTACAATTGGCTGAAGGTTTAAGAGTGAACATCTACACGGACTCCAAGTATGCGTTTTTAACCACTCATGCCCACGGAGCTTTGTATAAAGAAAGAGGACTATTGAATTCAGAAGGCAAAGAAATCAAATACGCAGCTGAGATCCTACAACTATTGGAAGCAGTGTGGGAGCCGAAAGAAGTCGGTATTATACATTGTCGGGCGCATCTGAGAGGAGATGGTGATGTAACCAAAGGGAATCGGATGGCAGATAGTACAGCTAAGCGTGCTGCTGAATCAGGAAGACAGGAATATGTGGGGCATATAGCTGCTCTTATACCAACTCCACTGTCTCAATGGACTCCAATTTATACAGCTCAAGAAGAGGAGTGGTTAAGGACTGAACCTGGAAAGTATTTGGAGAACAAATGGTATCAGTTAGAAGATGGAAGAATAGTTATTCCAGCATCACTAGCGGTAGAAATTGTCCAAAACTATCATAACGGGACACATTCTGGGAGAGACAGTACAGAAGAATCTCTCAGAAAACATTTCTACATACCAAGATTGTCCAACTTGACTCAGGCCATTGTACGTAGATGTGTAACGTGTGCTAAAAATAATGCAAGACAAGGACCAGTAAAGCCACCAGGAGTCCAGTTTATGGGGGGACTTCCCATGTCCGATTTACAAATTGACTATACAGTGATGCCTAAATCGGGTGGACATCGCTACCTGCTGGTAGTGGTGTGCACCTATTCAGGCTGGGTAGAAGCATGTCCTACTCGTACAGAGAAAGCAGGAGAAGTCGTGAGATTCCTGCTACGAGAAATAATACCCCGATATGGACTACCCTGCTCTATAGGATCGGACAATGGTCCAGCTTTTGTTCATCAGTGCCTACAACAATTGACTCATATGCTTGGTATAAAGTGGAGGCTTCATACGGCATATAGACCCCAGAGTTCTGGTAAGGTAGAGAGAATGAATAGAACTATTAAGAATCAGTTGGCTAAAATGTGTCAGGAAACCCAACTTAAGTGGAACGTTCTCTTGCCCATAGCTCTATTGCGAATCCGTAGTACACCTACCAGAAGGATGGGCCTCTCTCCTTTTGAAATCATGTACGGGCGACCACCTCCCGTGCTTGGTAACTTAAGGGGGGATTTGAGTCAGTTGGGAGAAGGAATTACCCGGCAGCAGGTTGTAGAGTTGGGTAAGACTATGGAGGAGGTACAGAAATGGGTACAAGATAGATTACCTGTGAATATTTATCCCCCAATTCATAGTTACCACCCAGGCGACCAAGTGTGGATTAAAGAGTGGAATAATGTGCCGTTAGGGCCCAAGTGGAGAGGTCCTTATGTTGTTCTTCTGTCTACCCCTACAGCGATAAAAGTAGCCGAAGTGGCTCCGTGGATACATCACTCCAGGGTTAAACCAGCAGCAGCCGATTCCTGGCAAGTTACAGCAAATCCAGAGAATCCCTGCAAGATCCGGTTAAAACGCACGACTCAGTCGGAGTGACGAGGAACCTTGTAGATTACAAATTTTATTGTTTCAGAGACTTGGTAAGTGAGTGAGAAGGCCATAATAAAGCCTGTCCACTCACCAACGAGTGTATAAGTCAGGGAAAGTCTTGAGGGGACCCCTGTGAAGACGAGCAGAACTCCATTCCCTGCAGTCCTTACATCCTGGAAGCTGAGGTGCCTTCACACGGACGAAGACTGAGGATGACGACGAAAGATGTATTTTTAATAATGTTTATTTATGTGTATTTTTATATTCAGGAAGGTAGAGGTACCAACACTCCTAGCTGTGAGGTATGCATTAAGACTACAAGAACAGGTAACCATATATCCCAGACCCTAATTTGGCATTCGCAATATGAGTGTAAAGGAGATGTATCAAGATGTAGATACTTAAATATAGAATATAGTGTGTGTCATTTAGGAGTAGGAGAACCTAAGTGCTTCAGTCCTGAGTATCAACCCCGTACAATTTGGTTGACTCTCAGAAATGGAGATTCTCAGGGGACCCTAATTAATAAGACGGTATTAAAATCCGTATATTCTTCAGGTGCTCTGCTATTTGATGCGTGTAAAGCAATATCAAGTGGTAGAAAGCCGTGGAATGTATGTGGGGATCTTAGATGGGAGAGGACGTATGGGTCTAACGATAAATATATTTGTCCCAGTAGTAAAAATAAATATGTAAGTCCAAGATGCCCAAATAGAGATTATAACTTCTGCCCATATTGGTCTTGTGTGGGGTGGGCGACTTGGGGACAGACAGCAGACAAGGACATGATTGTGACTAAGTTGCCTACTAATCCATATTGTAAGTCTATGGAATGCAATCCAATCCATTTACTTATAAATAACCCTGACAAGTTCTTAGATAAATATGGTAATTTATTTGGGTTTCAAATATATGGGACGGGTTTAGACCCTGGGACAATATTGTTTATAGGGATAGAGACTGATACGGTAACCTCCCAAACTCATCAAGTATACCATTCCTTTTATGAAGAGATGAGCATAGATAATAAGATCCCCCATAATGCTAAAAACTTGTTCATTGATTTAGCCGAGAGTATTGCCGGTAGTCTTAATGTTACCAACTGCTATGTGTGTGGAGGTACTAACATGGGAGACCAATGGCCTTGGGAAGCAAAGGAGGTAATGTCTGGTTCTGAGGCAGTTGACCAATTAATATCTACACAAGCCGACTATCATATGAGTGTTAGAGGTAAATCTGAGTGGAGATTGAAGACCTCCATCATAGGTTATGTTTGTATAGCGAGGAAAGGAATGATGTATAATACTTCTGTAGGAGAATTAACTTGTCTAGGGCAAAAAGCTTATGATGATGATACAAAGAATACAACTTGGTGGTCGGCTTCAAATGTCTCAGAACCATCTAACCCGTTTGCAAGATATGCCAATTTAAAGGACGTATGGTTTGATCTATCCATCACATCTAACTGGAGAGCCCCAGCGAATTTGTACTGGATCTGTGGTAAGAAGGCCTATTCGGAGTTACCACAGGACTGGGAAGGGGCATGTGTGTTGGGTATGTTAAAACCATCCTTCTTCTTGTTGCCTATTGAAACAGGTGAGACTTTAGGTGTTAAAGTGTATGATGTGAATCATAGGAAGAAAAGGGGACCCATAGAGATAGGTGCCTGGGAAGATAATGAATGGCCTCCCCAGCGTATTATAGATTATTATGGGCCAGCCACGTGGGCAGAGGATGGTACCTTTGGTTATAGAACCCCTATTTATATGCTCAACCGCATTATAAGGTTACAGGCGGTGGTTGAGATCATTACTAACGAGACATCACAAGCGCTCAATCTTCTAGCGAAGCATAATACCAGGATGAGGACAGCAGTTTACCAAAATAGATTAGCCTTGGATTATCTTTTGGCAGTAGAGGGAGGTGTATGTGGGAAGTTTAACCTGAGCAATTGCTGTCTTCAAATAGATGACGAAGGGCAAGCAATAGCTGAGCTTACTAGCCATATGGTTAAACTAGCGCATGTGCCTACTCAGGTATGGAAAGGGTACAATCCAAGTAGTTGGTTTGGTAGCTGGTATGAGTGGTTTGGAGGGCTTAAGGCAGTGGTAGGTGGAGTCCTACTGATTTTAATGTTGTGTCTACTCCTGCCGTGTCTTATACCCTTAGTAGTTAGGTCTGTGCAAAGCCTGATAGAAAATATAGCAGAGAGGAAGGCTGCTGCACAGATAATGGCAATTTATAAATATAAGGCTCTAGATCAGGGAGAACCAATGCAGGAAGACGAGTGTTGAAGATTCACATCATAGGATAAGTCTGGTCTGGTTCAAAGGTAACTTGTGGTGTATGCAAACCAAGGTTAAGTGATGCCTCAAGTAATTGTAAAATATCAAGAGGCATCAAAGGGGGGAATGTGGTGGAATCTCGGTAAAAATAAATTTAGTAGGCCGAGATTACCACGTGGCATGTGTACGTGCATATGCTGACGTATCGATCAGTTGGTTGCACGAGGCAAGATACGATCAGTAGTGTACGGAGCATGTGCAAGAATACAGGATGTAGTATTCCCCTCCTCCATTGTGCTGGACAAGCCATGCGGTCAAGCAGGAAGTTAATTCTTATTTGTAATGATTGGTCAAGAGAATGTGCGGGTGGAGCTTAATATGGGAGGAGTTATGTGCCTATATAGGGAGCCTGCACTATTGTTCAGGGCTCAGAACTTGCTGTATTTTTGGTGACATTAGTCCCTCTGAGTCCCGATCGGTGATCCAATAAAGAATCTCTTCCTTCCTGAAGAAACCTGTGTCCATCCCTCTGTGCTTTGCTTCCGTCAGTTTCTCCGGTATCAATATAAATAAAGAGACTGCAAGCTATTAGTGTATAGCAGCCATGTTTTAGGAGATACAGGAAGGAAGCACACACCCCAACAGGAAACTTGTGCAATAGAGAATAAACCATAGAGTTAGTTGCATGTAAACAAAACATAACATCCATAACACTCTCTTGATCCGATGCATGGAACTGGCAGAAATCTTCCTCAATGTGCCTTTATCTGCACGAACCCGTCTGTGCTCTGAATCAGCCACAAATCTCTTAATAGTGCGATGATCACGTTTTCATGAAATATCTAATGTTTTCATACCTCGTCCAAGGCATTTAACTATTTCACTCTTTTCGGCAGCAAAGAGATCTTTTTTCTTCCCCATATTGCATGAAAATGGTGCTCTGCTTAATAATGTGGAACACCCTCCTTTAGTAGTTTTTCCTTAAATTGGGCTCAATCTAATTATCACAGGTATCCGAGATTGTTTTCAGTGATCAAAAGAGCCCTGAGACACAATGCCATCCATGAGTTAAACTGAAAAACAAAATATTTAATCTTTGTGACACTTAAATAGAATTTGCATAATAATTTGGAACAGGGTGTGTAGTGTATGCTATTGCCTCTAGTTCCCCAATTTTGTTATATAGGCTCCTTGCATTAGCAAGCATACATTTAATATTATCATGAGTCATTTGTACTTTTTGTGAATTATCAATATTACATACCTCCTCTGTTCTGAGCTTTCCCCTCCCCCATCTCCACCCCCTTTGTTCTGAGCTAAAGCCCATCTCCTTTCCATCCTATCTCCATTTTCTAGATTGCTTTGACCCTCCCCCCCTACGACTAGTTTACAATCTTCTCCAACCTTCTAGCCATCCTATCCAGCAGACCCTCTTCCGTTTAGGTGCAATCCATCATGACTATACAGGTTGTACCCAAGCGCAAAAATCAGCCCAGTGCTCTAAAAACCCAAAACCCTCTTTCCTGCATCAAGACTTTAGCCATGCATTGACCTCTCTAATCTCCCGCTGCCTTTCTGCTGTAGCACGCGGCACAGGTAATATTTCTGAAAATATTACCTTGGAGGTCCTTTTCTTTAGCTTACTTCCTAGTTCCCTGAACTCATTCTTTAGGACCATCCATTTTCCTCTGACTTTGTCATTGGTACCAATATGGACCATGCCAGCCCCTCCCAATAATCTCTCCACTCTGTCGGCAACATGCCGGAGCCGAGCACCCGGGAGACAGCAAACTGTCTGGCTGAGTCGATCAGAGTGGCAGATTACCCTATCTACTCTCTTAATAATAGAGTACCCTACCACCACAACCTGTCTAGACTTCCTTTCCCTCTCAACCCCACCCTTACTAGAGGGGTTGTTTCCACGGCTGTTAGAAGGAACAGCTTCCTGCAGTACAGCTACTCCTGAGCTGTTGCTCCCAACATCTTCACTCAAACGGGCAAATCTGTTCGGCTGCACAAGATCAGGACTAGCTAAATCTTTCCTCTTCCCTCCCCCTCTACTTCCTTGCCCCACTGTTACCCAGCTATGTGCCTATCTGTGTCATCTGTGTGTATCTGTGTCAGTGTGTGTATCTGCATGTCACTATCTGCCAGTGTGTATATCTCTGTGTCAGATTCATACACACTGGCAAATACAAACACAGATACACACACACACACACACACACAAATACACACTGTGTGTCAAGGTGTGTGTATCTGTGTGTGTGTGTATCTGTGTGCCACTATGTGCCAGTGTGTGTGTGTGTGTGTGTGTGTGTGTGTATCTGTGTGTCAGATACATACACACACAGATACACATTGACACACAGACACACAGTGGCACATACAAACACAGATACACACAGACACATACAAATAAAAGAGCGTTGTTTTTTTTCGGGGTTGGGGGGGTTTGGGGGTTTCCACAATGTTGATACACTATGTCAAAGGGTTCCACAGGAAAAATTACTTGGGAACCCCTGGCTTAGAGCACTGGGCAACCAGCTTAGGGTCTTCTGGCTCTTCATAGGAAGTAATGGAAGCAGGAAGTGGTACCTGGCAGACTTCTGGTAAAATATCAAGCTGTTCTAAAACGGTTTGACTAAAAAGGAGAGGGGGTGGCCACCAAGGACATTTATGTGACCTCACTTATAACATACGTGGACACATAAATTAAACCAATAATAAGCTTTAAAATGCTGAAAAATATCCACTGTGAGCTTTCAGCACAGATTTGTGAATTCTGCTCTTAAAATTCTTAAAAATTGTATGAACTCTGATTCTCTGTAGATTCTAAAATTCATGGAGCCTAGAGTGGAAAAATTATCATAAAATTACATTCCGGAATATAAGAATATAAAACAAGAACTTTATTTACACTTCTTAACAGGTATAGTGGATTATTAAAAGTACCTTTTACTTCTACACAGTTATATATGTATAGTAGCTTTTATTTCCAGTGTATTTTATTCATCATTTTATTGCATAAGAAACAAAAGGCTTTTGTACAAGCATGCACTATTAAATACATATATTGCTCAAGGTAAAATAGTATGTCCCACGCCTGAACCCATGAGCATTCTGGAAATCTCTCACATTTAATTCTATCTGTGCATGCAATTTAGTCCTCTGGGCTTCTTAACACTGCCTGACTGTACATATAAATGCTGTATTTCTTGTTGGAGCAAGATAAAAGATGTTATGTGCACCTCATGTTACCTTGACTATATAAGTGAGTGACAAATGACAGGAAGTACTGTCTGCGCTGTGTAAGATCAGGTCAAGTTTGATTTGGGAATTGGTAAGAATGCTTGGTTATGAAAACAGTAACTGCTGGCAAAGTAAGATGTATGATGTCTACTATCAAATTACAGGTTAAACCAGGTTATATAGTAAAGCATGATGCATTTGATTGAAGTGTATCCATTTACTGCCCGCAGTACATTGGGAAATAGGCAGCAGAAAATGAAAATAGCAGACATGTAGGTGGAAAACAAAAGCATTCCAGTCTACTGTACTCACACTCAATTAAAACATAAGTGACATGTAGGGGAATGCAAAACTAAGCCCTGAGGGTCAGTCACCTGATTCAAGCAAGATGAGGGTTGGTATTATTTGACTTATGCATTTGCCTTTGGGAGATTAACAACCAGTGTGCCTGCTTCTATTCTTCAGATACTCTGACAATAGGTTGCCAGCTGTCAGTCAATCTACATATTTTTAGTCATTCAATAGCCTTACCCAGATTCAGAAGACAAAGTATGTTTTTTCACATGCACAGTCTTTGTTCTGCACCTTTGCCAAGTGCCGTCTTTGGGTGCTGTCTCCCGAGCTCCGTCCAATCAGAGCATTGCCATGGGTTACCATAGGCAAATATCTGACACTGTATTGGTCTTATCGAAGGTGCAGATCAGATAGACAGCCCACTGGACCACAAGTGATCTGAATGTCCCACTCCCTGCAAGTTATCAAGAGAGAGGGGAAATTAATGATTTATTTTATTAAATTAATCATCATGAAATTAAATTAATAAAGAACTTATCCACCACTACCCTCCACTATACACATACTTTATGTCTACACCACCTATACTACTCACTGCAGCACCTAAATACAAACACATATGCTACAACCCCCAGAAACACATAGTCTACAAAAGATTTGTGTAACAGAACCCCTGTTATTGCCTGGCCCACAGATTGCAACGTTGTAAACCCCCTGGGTTTGTTACTTTGTATTTGCTACCAGTTTTATATTTGACAGCATACGAATGGGAAAACGAATGACACTGCTAACCCATTCGTATGACAAACAAAACTGCCGAACGAGAGACCACCCAGCCCAGGCGTGTGCAGCCAATTACCCACTTGACGCTGTGCCAAACCGCAAAACCGCAAGCATTCTAAGTGGTTCAATGGATGGCCATCGATTCGTATGTACGAACACATGGCGGCGGCCATCTTGTTTTGTCAAACACATCCAGCGGTGTTTGGTCATCGAGTGTCTGGAACTATTTTCAGACACTCAAACTCCCGAACACCGCTGAGACTTCCAGGACCACTTAGCTTCACCCAGATTCATACGAACGAGACGGCATTCGGTAAAAATATTGCATGAACAAAGTGGCACACGACCAGCAAGAGCACGAACCATAAAAAGCATGACTGTTCTGTATTTTTATTGTACAAAAGGAGACCGGCCACACCAGCTAAACACATGGAACTATTTTGGACAGGAGCCTCGTGTGCGGCCGGGCAGGGAAGGGACGTACGGCTATCTCTCGAACCCCTGAACGGATTTGTGTGATTTTTGAGTATGTGTGTCCCCGATTATGCTTGTTCCAAAAATTTAACTTTTATTAAAATTGACTGTATAGTTTTGGTGTTAAAAAGTATATTTTTCGCTTGGAGATAATTGAGCTGATACAGCAATTAACTCAATTCTCTCCCAAGCAGAGGGGAGGAATGTACAGTAATGAATGGAAGTGTTTAAACTGTGTAACTGTAAATGATTGACTGTTAAGTTTGTGTCTTCAGTGCCCAACAAGGTCCACGTGGGTGGTAACCTTGTGGGAAAATGTGTATAAAAGAAATGCTTGTGTGGTCATTAAAACAGTTCTACTTAACCCTCAATACGTAGCCTCGTCTCGTTATTGAAGGGTACCTGCTTCCGGCTTAATCCCTAGCTCTTGTAAGAGCTCTACTTCTCTCTCTCTACACGGATCCAGCGGAGGGGATATCGGGAATACTCTACAGCACAGCCTCTCGCCGGGTATACACCCCTCCAACGGCATACACCCCTCCAACAACCTGGGTGGCCGTTACAATTTATAAACAGTAGTAAAGGGTCAGCGCTGATAGATCCAACTTGTAAAAGTGAAATTAAGGCAGTTTCCTCCAAAAGGAAGGGAATCCCTCTTTCCCTATAGTAGTGAGGCAAGTACAAAATATAAAAAAGTGTAGATGATTAGCACCACTCTAAAGACACTGGTGAGGATATTATAACCAGATCATACTTTTCAGATGAGCAATCACAAACTTGTTCAAGGAAAATCTTATTGTTGTGATATCAGATGGAGTCCGTATGTGGAGAGAAGGAGAGGATAATGGTGCAGTATGTCCAGAAAATATAAAAATGAGAATAAAAGTATATATGGTCCTACTTACGTTTTTTAGAGCTTTAACCAGCTCTAGTATGAAAGGCATACAGTGGTACAATCCCCACTTATAGGATACGTGAAGAATGGTTTCAACAATGTATGGACCAAAAAATAAAAAGAAACAACAATAATGCTCACTGTATAAAATCAACCATCAGAATAAATAAGAGAGTATTACTCACATTTACCAGAGCAGACAATCTGCTCTATGGATAGGGCACGCGTGGAATAATCCCCACCTAAGAATTTCTTGAGTAGTTCTTACTGGGAGTAAAATCAGGATAACAGGCAATGAAATAATAAAAGAATAATAACAGAGTAAAAAGAGTAAAATGGCACACCCAATGTAAAAGTAGCCAAAATACCTTTATTAACACAGTAGTAAAACAAATTAAAAGTCCATAACACGTTTCGCCACAAGGGGTGCATAGTGCATAGTATCCATCAGCTGGCCAGTAAAATATCTAGTTTCCTTTTCAGGAAGTGTTTAGCAAGGCTGTGCAAGTCACATGCAGGTAGGTGTGACCAAATGACCTAACAGAGCACACCTACTGCTTTGTTAAGCTAAAGTAGTTTTGGTGCCTATATTTCCTTTAATTTAGGGGTATTTTTATATGGAGCTGTGTGTGAATACTAGGGTGTATTTACATGGAAGATGTGTGTGGATGCAGGGAAGTATTTTATGCGCTGAGAACTATTATGTAAATAAACAGGTATGTTTGCACCCAATTCCTCTCCACGTGGCACAAACCAACCCATTCTCTGAAACCAGCAGTCAATCCAACTCTTTATTGCCAGTAGGAGCACATTATCTCCTACAACCCTCTGCAATACATGTATCCTCATTCCCCACCTACCATTGTCTTTTCTAGTAGTTCCAAAGAGAAATTAACACCATTAAAAATTCAGGAAATTATTTGTTTATTTCATAGTGACCCACAATGTTTAAACCGTTAGCAGTCTTTGTCAAGCCTGGCTCTGATAAACTAAGCATAACTATTTATAACTATTTAACACAAACCAATTAATTATGTGACTAGTTAATTACATATGCAAAACTTGTAATCATTACTTGCTATGGACACTTATTTAACCCTTTTCAGCAGGGCTGTGGAGTCGGTACACAAAACCTTTGACTCTGAATTTTTTGCTACTACAATACTTCATTGCATAATAGTCACCACCACATAACGCTCACAACCTGGTTTTTCAGTCCAAAAATTGGTTCAAATCCAGTTCATCGCGTAATAGTCGCATAATTGACCATTGCTGTTTTTGTTGTGAGACATTCTTATTCTTGAAAACTGATGACGAATATCGTAGGGAACTTATATCAGTTTATTGTATTTTAGTGCATTTTATCTATGTAATGCATTAGGGAATGTGTATGTTCTAAAAGGACAGGAGGACAGGGATGAGGATCACAATTGAGAGACAAGGGTCAAGATCAAAGTTTATGTAATACATTAGGAAATATGCATTGTGGCAAAACTAGCCACTTATTTGTACGCAAAACTGAGTTGGTTCGACAATTTGGGGTTCCCAAACAGACTAAGGACATATTGTTCATCAGTCAAACCAACTACCGAACAGTGAGACCACCCAGGGGAGTTGTGTGCCTCCAATTGACAGTATTCAGTTCACACCGAGAAACCGCAGGATCCTAAATGGTCGGATGGGTGGCCGTTGTTCATATGACCAAACACGTGGCATCGGCCATATTTGTTCACGAACAGATAGCGGTGTTTGGTTGTCGAGCACATGGAAAAATAATCGGACACTCGACGGCACGAACACCGCTGAACTTCCATCAGTTCGTATGTTCATTCCTCTTCACATATACAGAGAGTCATTCGAATGAACGAAATGAACGAACACAAGGCACACGACCCCCTATTACACGAACAGTTGCATTAGTTATTTTAATGGTAAAAACTCCCGAAAGAAGACGAGTCAAAGCATACAACCACCTGGAACTATTTTGGGGCTTCACCTCGTGGTTGACCGATCTAAACTTCACTCGAATGGTGTTCCTATTCTACCGAACAGATATGAACGGTGTGACGAAGTGCCTTTCGCCACATGTGCCTGGAGATGACTAATTGCTGGCAAATGTGATGGAACGCTGGCACTCCGACTGAGTACCTCCGCCAATCAATGCTCCTAGTGCTTGCCGAGGACTCCAAGCACTCCAACCGACACCATCAGCACGGCAGACCCCACTTCCAGCGATGCAGCTGCGCCGGGGTCTCGCCGTCCTTCACCCACCCTGGACCCAAGGCCAGGATCCAGCTTCCAGTGAGCAGACCTCTCTTCCTCCAGAGAGCATAGCAGGAAAAAGAACAGCTCTTACAAGAGCTTAACCCTGGGGAGTATAGTGTGAATATAGCAATCCCCAGAGTGTAGTTATCCCATCCCCCAAGCATGAGCCAAGGCTTCAAGAAAGGGTCAAGTAGTTCTGTTTAATGGCAGCTAAAGGCTTTCTTTTCTGCAAGTTTTTACACACAAAGTACCACCCACATGGTCTTGTGGAACAGCCAATCAAACATGTACAATACAGTTAAACACTCCCATTCATTACAGCAAAATCCTCCCCTCTGCCTGTGATATAATTACTGAACACAATGGGCTAACATAATTATCACAGGCAGGAAAATACACAGTTTTACACAATATTCATAACTTTAAAAGTATACATCACATTCACATAAAACTTACATCAGCATACTCCAAATACAAACATACTCAAAAATCGGACAATTCCCTCCAGTGGTACAGGTACAGAAATGATCTCTATTCACAACAACAGCAAAAATACACAAAAATATATCATTCCTATCATACTGAACAATACCCCCACATTCAATCTATCCCCAGATAGCTTGGATCTGAGCGTTCAATATATCTGAACAGCGCTCAGATCCCACAAACACAGTCAAATCGCCATGGAGTTTAGCAACAGTTTAAACTGGTCTGGCAGTGTCCCTGGGACAACGCCCTGCTGGAGAACAATGGGACAGGAAAAGGCAGATTCTCCCATGGAATCAAAGGTGCAGAATTGTGCCAGTTCCAATTAAAGGGACAGAACAGTCTTTTAAACACCAATAAGTCCAAATAGTGTTTTTAACTTGCAAAGTCTCCCAGGGGCCATAGTCACATGGCAAGAGGCCCGCCGCAATTAGTCCTCTCCAGGCACAAGTGGCGAAGGGCACTTCGTCACAAACGGTATTTTGACAGAGTGGGCATTTAGATTCCTGCTATTCGGTGAAGTATCTTTCGTGCAGTTCTGACTAATATAAATATGAGTTATGATGATTTGAAATATTGTTTATTTTTCTGTACTTGGGAGATAAAGAATTCTCCTTACTCAATTATCTTCCAAGTACAGAGGAGGAGTCTGGGAAATGTGACTTTGTTCCCTGTCCCCAACAAGGTCCACCAGGGAAAAACCCCTGGCATGTAATTAAAGAAACCCTTCGCATGGGGAATTGTATAATAGTCAGCTGTTGCTCAATAAAAAACAGTTGACTCCCAAAACTGTGCATCGTCCGGTTATTGGGGAATTGGGATAAGATTGCTGAACTACGCTTCTCTTGGATATTGTACAAGTCTGCCAGCGGAGATATTGATGTGAATATTGCAGCTCAGTTACATGCATGCTCCCAGCAACTATGTTATGTTATCAGCAACTATGTTATCAGCAACTGCTAAAAAAAACAAATTTTCATATAATGGTTGGATATAATATCGCAACCCCATTTTTAAGAAAAGTCATTAGGCATAAAATCTGAGACTATTATGCTATGAAATATAGTATATATAATATATTTAAGGAGTCGGATGTTTTATGTACCAAATCCACAGTCATGCTTTTTAGTACCAGAGGTGTGCAACATACATGGATTTGCAATATGCTAATCATATCCCTGGCACTCAGAGATTTAAATAAATTGATTTTAGTGGATTAATTTGTGGATTAGAGTGAAACATTATTAGTGATATATCTATATATACAATAACAATATTGACATAATGGGCTTGGCCTGACTGTCATGGTGGAGAGATGCATTTCGAGGTAGCTCCTCCACTGCCTTAACAATTACTTTTAGCAACCTTACGAACTCGTCAACAAGAAATTGCATGGAGTTTTTGCTTCTCTGACTTACCTGGTACACTGGGCCGCAGTTAACCACTCATCGGAAGCTGTTACTCCCCACTGTAGCAGATGTGGCCTGGTGCGCCCCGGCCAAGAAAGGCGGCCAATCTCCTGGACTGGAGGTACCCAGAAGCAATTATTCTTCAGCTAGAGCCCCATTATCCCCACTTTGTATCTGTGGGGATGATCCCCTTCCACATCCAAGTTGCAAACAGGACCCAGCAGAACAGAGGGATGAAGCCTTTGAATTTGTAGGAGTCTGTCATGACTTACCTTAGATGGCGGAGTCTGCATGTCTCCTTAACTCCTGCTCTATTCAGCTGGATCTTGAGGCATGGCTAAACAAAATCTTTGATTTCTGGAGGCAGCTGAGGTGCAGAGCAAGTGAGCGCCAGCAAAGATTTGCTTGCTGGGAGCTAGAAGAGCAGCCACCTCTGAGATCCTCGTTGCTTCCCAAGCATAAAAAAACTCGGCTCCAAGATTGAAGCAAACCAGAAAATGTCGGAGATGTCACAGCCGACGCAAAACAGACGAAGCCAGGCTCCCCTTATCTACAGGTTGACATGCGTGGTTTACCTACCCTGTCCTCTCCCAAGAGAATGGATTTTTATTATTATTATTATCACCATTTATAAAGCGCCAACAGATTCTGTAGCGCTTTACAATATTATTAGAGGGGGGATTTAACTATAAATAGGATAGTTACAAGAAAACTTACAGGAACGATAGGTTGAAGAGGGCCCGGCTCAAAAGAGCTTACAGTCTATAGGAGGTGGGGAATAAAATACATTAGGACAGGAAATAGCAGTCAAGGACAGAAAATATCAATCAAGAACAGGACATAGCAATCAGCTGGGCTCCTCACCATACTCTACACAGCTGATCCTGCAGCTCATAACTGGGCCCTTATGCCTGTCGCCTGCCTTGCTGAGACGAAAATTAGACTTGCCCCAGTGCGGCGTGGCATGACTTGGGACTGAGACACTTGTTTGTTGGTCTTAATCACCCTCTGATTCCTTTATGTTATATAATCTTATATTATTTTCATTTAAACACCCACTAAACCTGGTTTAATTTTGCTTATAACTTAATCTGATTTTTAAGCTATCTAGAATTAGTTGGGAGAGATATACCTGTTGCTAGGGGGTGACTCAGAAGCTATATTGTTAATTATTTCTGAGTTTAAAGATATATTCCTAGACTACGTGCTTTACTGAGTACACTGTTTAGACATGCTTCATAAGCCTGACCACTCTACTATTATTAACACAAAAAATGTGCAGTTGTTTTGAATGCCATGTTAATATATTTCACTGTCTGTTATTACTATGCTTGTATGTGCTATTGTGGCATCACAAGCTTGACTGTTATCATCTGCACTGCAAAAATAAAAAATATTTTAAAAAAACAAAACAATATTTACATACCATTAGATGTACATACATAGGTAATTTGAATTGTCTTCACAAACAAAATTTTATTTTAAAAGATTAACAACCCATACTAGATCAGAATTATACCAAAGAGGTGGGGAGACACTACGTGGTTTCATTACATAGCTAAACTAAAAGTAACTCTTATACAGTTTTGCTTATGTGCATTTAATTCAAACATAAAATCATAAATACCTTAACTAGAGGACAGATTTTTTATTTTTTTTTTAGTTAACAAGTCAGCATATTAACATGATTTTTAGCATAATTTCACACAGTTAAAGATGGTTCATCTTATTTTGACATAATTTCAAGATTAAGACTGATTGATGGACAGGGATATAAGGATAAAATGCCCTCAATGTGTTTCTTTTTTGTCTGTGGTACTTTCCCCTGTTGAGTGTGGAGCAGTGAAGCACAAACCTGTGTGTGGTGTGTTCCTCCATCATCATGGGAACTTGCCCAGTTATCCTACCCTCAGTAAGCAGATTGAAATACTATACAATATACAAAATGTAAACCTATATCCACCAATAAATCTATACAGTCTTTGTACAAGGTGCTGTGATCGTAGTCACCATCACCAGGAGCTTAAGATGGACAAGTGAATTAGGTCCCTGGATGACTCTTATGTTCATGTACCCTTTGTTCATAGTGGGTGCAGGGTGTGTGTAATGTGGTTGTTTGGGATTTAAGGTTTGTGTACTCTCCTGTCCTGCTGATGCTTCCTATCAAGTAGATGGATTTGGCTGTAGTACATGTACAGCGCCAGCTTCAGGGAGATTTGCATACTGTGAAGTCTGCAGGCAGGGGAGATATTTTGTGTGTGTTATTGTCTTCTCCTCCATTTATAAATATGTTATTATAAGTTCCTGTATCTTTTCCGACATGTTTTAGTTATTTGTATTTTTATTAACTTTGTTACAGCAAAGTTGATGTAATGAGATACCTGCTTATGAGAGGAACTGAAGAGGCAAAGGAACTGTACCTGCCTGAGCTACAGCCTGGTCCAGGGTGGAAGAGACCCAAGTCAAGCTTCGGCAACTGGGTCAGAAGTCCACTGTGGTAGCAAGGAAGTGAACCAAATGGAGCACTCAGTCAAGTTATGGGAGCTGCATCACAGGTGCAATCCTGCATGATGCCCTCCATTCACCAGATTAACAACAGGAATTGCAGGGCATATTGATATGACCTATGGTTTTATTCAGGTGCTATGAGCAGCATTCGATTCTGGGAATGAGTTTCACTTGCTTCTGGAAGAGGAAGCGTCTCTAGTGGCTGTTTGGAACACATACACACTGGGGGTGTATTTAACCCAGCAATGTAGATATTGCAGTTTCTACAAAACTGCAATGTTCAATATTGTAGGTTTAAAATGACAGGACTACTGCACCCAGCAAACTTCATTGAGATAATGCGGTCAGGCTAATTTTGTGGTACTTTAACGTAGTGGTTTTGGTGCAAAGAGACTGTCTATGCATTCCCAGCACTGCAAACATTACTTTTTTACAGACATGGCCAACTATAGTAGCCGTCACTCAGATAGCCACTAGGGGCCTTTCAATCTTTACAGGATGGTCTTCACAGCAGTACTACTACTGGTAAATGCATGTTCCAGGTGTGCCCCCAATTCTTTTTTAAATTATATTTGATCCAGATATTTCTCAAAGTGTCCTCACTCACCCTCATATTGTACAGTTTTCATGATAAAATCTTATATTTAGACTGATACTGCTATACAATCATCAAAGCCTTCCCATAATTCATTGGCTGTCTTAACGTTTGTAATAAGGCATAAATTACGGTTAATTGCATAAATGGAAATCTCAGTTGTTGTAGATCTGTCCTTTTTCTTCCACTAGATTCTTTCTGCATCAGCAGCTAGTTGGAAATATTCCACTATGTCCAGTAGTGGGATTAAAAATTTTTAGTAACCTGTTCCGACTTTTCATATGTTTCCAACTCTACAGGGTCGGTCCAAGACATTGTGCAGCCTGGGACCAAGACTCCACCCCCCTCCCTCACCCCAATCATGCACACAAGCACAATCGACACAGTCAGAAATATATGCCTTGGTTGGCAAAAACACATGGGCGGTAGAGTAATTATATTTAATCTTGATATATCATGCCAATGAGCAGCAAATGCATAAACTAGGTATATCATACCAATGAAGCAATAAATACATAAACTTGGTATACTGTGCCAATGAGCAGTAAATGCATACATCCTGAATATCATGCCAAAGAGCAGTAATTTCTTAAAGTTTGTATATCATGCCAATAAGCCACATGTGGCTCCAAAACGTCTGCTAGGGCCATGTGCCTCCAAACAACCTGCCAGTGCCATCTCTATGCTCCCAGCCACTATGTGCCATCTCTCTGCCCTTTGCACCATCGCTCTCCCCTCCCTGTGCCATTTTTCTGCCATCAGCATCTCTGTGCCACCTCTCTACCACCAGCATCTGTGCCATTGCTCTCCCCCAGCCACTCTGTGCAATCTCTCTGCCCTTTGCCTCTTTCTGCCATTTCTCTGCCCTTAGCATCCCTGTGCCACTTATCTGCCACTAGCATCTCTGTGCCATCTCTCTGCCACCAGCATCTCTGTTCCATTTTTCTGCATTTAGCCTCCCTGTGCCATTTCTCTGACTCTAGTGAGGGCGACAGAGTGTGTATGGGAGGGTGACAGCCAATGTGTGGGATAGATAATTTGTGTGGAGGGTGACAGTGTGTGGGGAAGGTGACAGACAGTGTGTGTGGGATGGAGACAGTGTGAGGGGACAATGTGTGGGATGGTGACAGTATGTGTGGGAGGACGACAGTGTGGGAATGGTGACAATATGGAAGGTGGTGATTGTGGGAGGATGGTGACAGTGGGGGTGATGGTAGCATGAGGGGATGGTGACGGTGGGGAGGTGGTAGTGTGTGTGAATGGTGGCAGTGTGAAGGGATGGTGACAGTGTGGAAAGTTATAATGTGAGGGGACAGTGACAGTGAGTAGATAGTGACAGTGTGTGTGGTGACAGTGTGGGAGGGAGGCAGTGTGTGGGTTATAGTGTGTAGGTGACAGTGTGGGGGGGTGACAGTGGGGGGGATGGTGACAGTGTGTGTCAGTGTGTGTGGCATGAGTGGACGGTGACAGTGGGGAGGTGGTAGTGTGTGTGAATGGTGACAGTGTGAAGGGATGGTGACAGTGTGGGAAGTTATAATGTGAGGGGACAGTGACAGTATATGTGGGAGGGTGACAGTGAGTAAATGGTGACAGTGTGTGTGGTGATAGTGTGGGAGGGGGCCAGTGTGTGTGGGAGGGTGACAGTAGGAGAGGTGGTGACAGTATGGCGAATGGTGACAGTGTGGGAAGTGGTGACAGAGGGAGGGGGAAGGTGACAGTGTGGGAGGTGATAACAGCATAGAAAGTGGTGACAGTGGGGAATGTGACAGTGACAGTGTGGAAGGTGGTGACAGTGGGGGAGGTGGTGGGGGGATGGTTACAGTGTGGGAAGTGTTGACAGTGAGGGGGGAAGTGCGGACAGTGGGGGGAGATGATGACAATGGGGGAAGTGCTGACAGTGGGGGGAGATGATGACAGTAAGGGTAGTGGTGATGGTGTGGGAAGTGGTGACAGTGGGGGAGATGATGACAGTGATGGTGGTGACAATGGGGGGATGGTGGTAACAGTGTAGGCGATGTGACCATTGAGGGGTGTTAGTGTGAGGGAATGGTGACAGTGGGTGGGGGTAGCATGTGGGGAGGCTGTGGCTTAGTTAAATACCTTTTTTTTTATATGTAATCCATTCCCTGGTGGTCCAGTTGTCTCCTCATCCCTGGTGGTCCAATGGGCTAGGTAGACAGTCCGCCAGAGCCTCCCTATCTGCAGCTCCCCCGAGACTTGATGTGTCACAGTGTTGCTGTGGTAACCTGCGGTAATGCTGTGTTTTGTGGGGGGGAAAAAAATACACACAAAAAAATCCCCACTAACATTCGGAATACATGTTTAAATATAATATATAACAATAATGTACCAGCGCTAATATTTAGTAATAGATTTTATACAATAATATGCTAATACTTAGTATATAAGCGGCTATCTTTTAGTATTAGAATCAAAAAAACAGTCTAATGGTAAAGCGCTAAAAATTGGTAAATGGAAACTGTGTATAATAGTATTATAGGACACAGTGTATAAAGAAATATACCTTTAAGAAGGTTTCCTACTTTGGAATCCTAGTACTTGCATAGTATCCCTTTAAACTGGAAACATAAAAATACATATCATAGTGCAAACTGTGCAAAGGATTCTTATATAAGGTACTATGCCAAGTAACCACTCACAATTTATTGAGCTAAAACCTTAGCTCAAGTGTGTATGTCTTAGGGTCCATTGAGGCGATCCTTTATCTTCTTTGCAGTCAATTTTCTTGGTGTTCTGTCAAACCCAGAGCCTTCCAATATGCTCAAATTAAATCACATATGTGGTTAAGGACCACATTCCTTCTCTGTAATAGCAGGAAAAAGTGCATAAGTGCAATAAAAATGTATACTTTATTTACAATTAATATAAAAACATATAATAAAATGCAAGGCTATAAATACACTTATTCGGCAATAGTCCAAAATACTTAATGCTCACAATTCCCAGGATGCATGTCGCCAGTGGCTTCCTCAGCTGGATGAAAAAATTATTTGTCAGCTCTACTTGGGCTACTTCCTGCTATATATACCCCTCTAATGGGGGGGAATAATTAGTGTCTGGCTTAAAATTTTGCGGGCAATCTCGATAGTGATGGAGACGCTATGCGTATCAAGCCTCGTTCTCAATTTTAATATGTTTCTTCCGGGTTGACCGCCAATACGTCATTTCCGGTTTTGCGTTCCATAATGCGTTCCAGCGGCCATTACCATGCTTATTTTTCGAGCAGCGGAAGGGATACATGAAATATAATAAAGAGAGATCCAGTGTGAAGGTTGTGATCCTTGTCTGCAGTTAGCACGGTCCTTTTGGGTACAAACATGCACAGTCTTTAAAAGTAAATTAATTCCAGGCACTTTATTTGTAAATCCACACAGGAGACAGCAGTAATTGAAAAAAAACAATAACGTAACAAAATCCCTATAAACAAAAAACCTAGCTCATCTGAGCACTAACTAACTTCAGATTCCCTATCTCTCAGGGTTAAACTATAACAAAATAATACTGGTTTCACCAACCTAGTGTCTTTGTTAGCTCTCAGCACTCCAGTGTTTAGTCAGCCTGCTGCTTCCAGCCCTTCAAGAGAGAAACAAACATTCTCCCCTACCTGCCTAGCAGGGAGGGTTTATTCCCACTGCTGCAGCTGATTACCTGCAGCTGAGCAGTGGGTTGGAGACAGTCCAAAAACCCTGGCCTGGATCTATGTCTCCCAAGAAAACCGCTAAACTGCGGAGTGGAGCACTGGCCCACCCTGCTCTCTAAATGCTCCACCCCAGGGGCCCATAACTAAATATTCATTTCAGTTATATACACACACAGACACACACACTCCCCCTGGGGTTAAAAATCATATGCCTCAACAATTCAGTCAAAATATAAACTCCCTCACAGACCACCCCATTCACCTTATCACAATGCACTATGAATGCTCTTATGTTCTATAACTATTAATGTAAAATTTTAAGAAGAATTATCTCTGTACACAATTAAAAGATAATTTTTTTCTGAATGACATACATAATATGCAGTATATGTAAATATCTTACAGAAGGTACTTGTTTTTAAAAGGAATACTATAATTTAACAATTAGTTTATAATAAATATTTTTGGCAGACATGATGCACATAATATCTATACATCCTATAAGTTTATATTCGTACATTCTAATCATTCTTTATGTATTCTTAAAAATTGTTATGGGGGAGGGAATCTTGATTAATGATTTAGAATACATAATTTCATTGTAAAAAATCCGAAAACCGGAATATATTAAAATATTTTTTATATAAAAATCTAAATAATAAAAAAAAAAATTAATAATAGAAAAAGAAAGTTAAAAAGATGAAATATCTATAAAAATAATTATATTAAGAATTTATAATACTTAGGGGAATCTTTACATTAGGAAATGGCACATTTCAAAATCTGCATTTAATCCATTTGGAATAAGCATGTTGAATCTAAAAATCCACTCTATTTCTATCTTACTAAGTTTTAAATTGAAGTTACCTCCTCTACAATCCTTTTCTATTTTTTTTATACCTGAAAACATTGTGCCCTTTAATTCACTATTGTGGAATTGCTTATGCTGTAAAGAAACACTATATTTCTCAAAACCTTTAGTAATATTTCGGCCACGTTCCTCTATTCTAGTGTGTAGGGCTCTGGTAGTTTTTCCAATATAATATAGGCCACATGGACATTGTATAACATAGATTATATTTTTAGAATATCAGGTTATGAATTCTTTGATAGGGTACTCTATCCCTTCCTTCGTTTTAACATTTTTGTAATTCATTTTTTTTATTCTCTGTTCTTTTGCAAGCCAGACATTGGCCACAACCAAAAAAATCCCTTTTCTATGTTTAAATATAAGCATGTTTATTTTACGGCTATGAGTTTTTGCTTTTTTATGGTGGTTCAGCACCAATTTATTGCTAAGCATAAACTATACTATATACCCATTAGACAAAAAAGTTATGCTTTCACAAACCATTTCACTGTTTAATTTTTTTTAGAATTGCACACCCTATCTCCTGAAACATACCACAAAGGACTATAATAAATCACCACGCCTCACAGTCTCAAAAAAGGAATGTATTCATTTTATACATATTCATGGGGCTCAATCCAAAAAAGAATTAGTTAGGAATGGATCACCCACTACCATGAGGTCATAAAGAAACCAGAGCCTTAGATTTAACTCTCAAACGCACCTCTGGTTTTTATCCTCACATAACCCCTTGCATGTTTTCAGCAAGCGGCCTCTGGTAAGGCAATCACAGCTAATCAAACAATTTTATCGGAAACTCAATTCATGTTCTTGGATGTCTCATTTGCTTTAACTGTTTTTGCTCCAGGCAGAACATTTGCAAAATATATAGATTATATATCCATTTGGCTTTAGTCCAAGCATTCAGTTTGTCATTGTGGTTGGTTACCTATAGCTCAAGCATATGTTTCGTTCTATTAACTAGTTCAGTTTAGAAAGGTTTTTTGTCTCACTTAAGTATGAGTGTATTCCAATTTATAGATGGCATGTTTGTAACCAAATCTAACATTCGTTGAATCAAAACATAATGGTTGTGTAGGGGACAGGTCAACACAATAAGTTTATTTACGAGTGTAAATTATCAGAAAGTAAAAATAATCTTAAAATTTTAAGAAAAAGTAGCCAAGCTGCTAACTTAGAGAGCACCCAACCAGCTAGCGGAAAATTTAAAATGTTTTTTTTTGTCAAATCATACCTTAGTAAATACAATGAGGGGAAAAAGTATTTGATCCCCTGCTGATTTTGAACGTTTGTCCACTGACAAAGAAATGACCAGTTTTTAATTTTAATGGTAAGTGTATTTTAACAGTGAGAGACAGAATAACAAAAAAAACAAAAAACAGAAAAAAGCATGTCAAAAAAGTTATAAATTGATTTGCATGTCAATGAGTGAAATAAGTATTTGATAACCTATCAATCAGCAAGATTTCTGGCTCCCAGCTGTCTTTTATACAGGTGTCTTTTATACGAGCTGAGATTAGGAGCACTCTCTTAAAGGGAGTGTTCCTAATCTTACCTCGTTACCTGTATAAAAAGACACCTGTCCACAGAAGCATTAAATCATATTCCAAACTCTCCACCATGGCCAATACGTAAGAGCTGTCCAAAGATGTCAGGGTCAAGATTGTAGACCTACACAATGGGCTACAAAACCATCGCCAAGCAGCTCGGTGAGAAGGTGACAGCAGTTGGTGCGATTATTCGCAAATGGAAGAAACACAAATAACTGTCAGTCTCCCTCGGCCTGGTGCTCAATGCAAGATCTCTCCTCATGGAGTTTCAATGATCATGAGAACGGTGAGGAATCAGCCCAGAACTACACAGGAGGATGTGGTTAATGATCTCAAGGCAGCTAGGACCAAAGTCACCAAGAAAGCAATTAGTAACACACTCCGCCGTGAAGGACTGAAATCCTTCAGCACCCGCAGGGTCCCCTGCTCAAGAAAAGACATGTACAGGCCTGTCTGAAGTTTGCCAATGAACATCTGAATGATTCAGAGGAGAACTGGGTGAAAGTGTTGAGGTCAGATGAGACCAAAATCTAGCTCTTTGGCATCAACTCAACTCGCCGTGTTTGGAGGAGGAGGAATACTGCCTATGACCCTAAGAACACCATCCCCACCGTCAAACATGGAGGTGGAAACATTATGCTTTGGGGGTGTTTTTCTGCTGAGGCAACAGGACAAATGTACCGCATCAAAGGGACGATGGATGGGGCCATGTACCATCAAATCTTGGGTGAGAACCTCCTTCCCTCAGCCAGGGTAGTGAAAATGGGTCGTGGATGGGTATTCCAGCATTACAATGACCCAAAACACACAGCCAAGGAAACAAAAGAGTTGCTCAAGAAGAAGCACATTAAGGCCCTGGAGTGGCCTAGCCAGTCTCCAGATCTTAATCCCATAGAAAATCTGTGGAGAGAGCTGAAGGTTCCAGTTGCCAAACATTAGCCTCGAAACCTTAATGACTTAGAGAGGGTCTGCAAAAAGGAGTGGGACCAAATCCATCCTAAGATGTGTGCAAACCTGGTGGCCAACTACAAGAAACGTCTGACCTATATGATTGCCAAAAAGGGTTTTGCCACCAACTACTAAGTCGAAGGGGTCAAATACTTATTTCACTCATTGACATGCAAATCAATTTATAACTTTTTTGACATGCGTTTTTCTTGATTTTTTTTTTTTTGTTATTCTGTCTCTCACTGTTAAAATACACCTACCATTAAAATTATAGACTGATCATTTCTTTGTCAGTGGGCAAACATTAAAAATCAGCAGAGGATCAAATACTTTTTTTCCCCTCGCTGTATACCTGAACAGGGTATTTATTTATGTCCCCAGAGAGACAAAAACCCTGTCTTTTCAACTGCGCAAATGTAACTTATAGTCGATAAGAGTCATCTGGTGTTGTGAGTTATAGTATCTATAACAATTACTATATACCAGTTTTTGCATGTAGAAATTTCAACATGGAGCAATAAATGGAGATCCAACAATGGCCTTGATTTAATAATTTTTCTTAATGATTCAATACGGTTAAACAAGTTTCCAAGTGATTTATCTACATTAAAATCTATGAGAATTGTTGTTTATAAATGATTTGGATGTTTTTTAACAGTTGAATCATTGAATCATTAAAAATGCTGGTTAAATCAAGGCTTTAAATGTTAGTAAAATCCCTTTCTAGCAGGCACAAGAATGGATGTAAAAGAGTTTCTGCATTCCTTGAAACTATATTTTATTAAAACAAAAAAGACATGAAAATTTACTTACCATATTCTCGTAAAGATAATCCTAGCATTTCTGTATTTAACTTTGTAAATTGTGCAATCACAAAGATCATATCATCCAGTTAAGTACGGTAATCACAGATTCATTCACAAACACAACAGCTGGTCTGCCCAACTTAAATCCTCAAGGGAAACACACAGGCTAAAAATATTAATAGTTATAGTATAGGCATGGCATGTAGATCTGGACAAACTTGTTAATTCACCAGAATTATGAAAGAACGAATTGCTGTATGCCATAATCATTCATACACACACACACACACACACACACACAAATTGCATCGCAAACAGGAGTAATCCCGACAAATCGGAACCAGAAAATGTCAGGTATCCCTTTAAGTAAAATGGAGCAAATAATAAAGTGAAAAAATATAAGGTTAAAGATGGATAGATAGATGGTTAGGTTACATGGATGATAAAGCTATAACGCCAAAAAAAAAGGTTGCCAGGACTAGATAGAAAGTATGGGCTACTAGTATTGAAACGTGTAGTTTTAGTTAAATAATGTAGCCAGATAAACTCCCCCAAACAGATGGATGTTATTGAGTTAACCTTGGAATAGGTTTAAATGTAACAAAAAGGTGTATCAAATAATG
Source organism: Pelobates cultripes (assembly GCA_933207985.1). NCBI lineage: Eukaryota > Metazoa > Chordata > Amphibia > Anura > Pelobatidae > Pelobates > Pelobates cultripes. Next base: position 111,021,393 of record OW240915.1, read on the forward strand.
TAGCCAGATAACTACTTCCCAAGGTGGGTATATGATACCCTTGAATTGGTCCCACATGGCAATCTTTCGAGACAGGAATGGCTTGCCCTTACTGATCTTAGGGAAACCCAATCACTAATAATAAAACCTGCAGACAAGGAGGGAAATGTTGTGGTCGTGAATAGAGTCGACTTTATTAAGATGGTAGAAAGAAACCTGTTGGATGTGAATACATACGTCAAACTTAAAAAGAACCTCACAATTCAATTTCTGAATAAATACAAATTAATTTTGGATGCAGCTTTGGACAATAAAGTAATCTCCAAAGAGGAGTTCACTTTTATATACAATAAATCTCCCAAACTTTCAACCTTTTATTGCCTGCCCAAAATACACAAACATTATTCAGTTTTAACAGGTAGAACTATTGTGTCGGGGGTAGGCAATTTAATGCAAAATGGGAGTTTATATGTGGATAAAATTTTGAGAGATTTTGTTATTTCTCTACCATCCTATTTGAAGGACACCAAGGTAACCTTGAGCCATCTAACTGGCATTTTAGGGCTCTTCTTTGTAGTTTGGATGTTGAGTCCCTGTATTCTTCTATACCTCACTCTGTCGGTCTGCGACACATTAAACACTTTCTGGAACAGAGAGGCGCTAAACACAAGGCACACACAGACTTTGTGATCTCTCTACTTGAATTTATCTTAACCCACAACTTTTTTCCAAAACAAATCAAGGGCACCCTAATCGCTGCCTAAAAATAGCTTACAAGGGGGCCCTAGACATGGATAGGGAGGTAATGCTACAGAATGTTAAACAACATCAGGAAACTAAGGACAAGCAGATCAGGTGTATCGCTGACTTTGATCAGAGATGGGGACCAGCAAAAAGGATATTGGACCAATTTTGGCCAATACTTACACATAATCAACATCTGAAAAGTGTTCTAAGCCCCAACCTTTCCCTGACCGCTAGAAGGGGGAAGAACCTCCAGGACCTCTTGGTACCAAGTCATTTACAACCAATCAGACCTACGCAGACTTGGCTTAGGAACTCCTTAAAAGGAACCTACCAATGTGACAAATGTACAGCATGTAAGTTCATCCTACGGAATTCTAAAACCATTGAAGATACTTCTGGTCTTGATAAGATCCAAGTCAAGGATTTCTTTAATTACAATACCACATGGGTTGTCTATCTTTTTGAGCTGCTCTTGTGGGAAAAAATATATTGGGAAAACCTTTAGACCACTCAAATTGCGCATTTTGGAACATGTCTGTTCAGTGAGGTATAAAAATGAGACACGGATCGCAAGACACCTCTTGGAACACCATTCTGGTCGATCTGATGTATTACGCTACGCTGGAAAAGAACATGTTAAACTTGATCAAAGGGGTGGCGACTAGTGATGTCCCGAACGGTTCACTGGCGAATAGTTCCCGGCGAACATAGCGTGTTCACGTTCGCCGCCGACGGTGAACATATGCGCTGTTCGATCCGCCCCCTATTAATTTACTAATACTAAGTAAAAATTGTGCCCCTACTCGCGAGTAGGGCATGTCTATTAAACAGTGAGCAGCCTATGGCTCTTTGTCATTTTACACAGCGTGGGAAAATTCAAAATAACTTTCCCACGCTGTGTAAAATGACACAGAGCACTGTGATTGGATGGCTTAAAAGTTCAATTTTCCCACGCTGTGTAAAATGACACAGAGCACTGTGATTGGATGGATTTCAAGCCATCCAACCACAGTGCTC
>OW240915.1:111023235-111065834 GCA_933207985.1 Pelobates cultripes
GGGGGGCGTATCTGTATATAAGTATAAAACTAGGCACAAGGGTACTCTAGCATTCGGAATACAGGTTTATATTCCTAATGCTATAGTGTCCCTTCAAAGCAGGGAGTATAATTATTAAGATATAGGGAGCATAAGGAAAGGAAAACATGACCGGTCATACACCAGACAAAAAGACAGGCTCCTCAGGTGCACAGTAGCGAGGTTGGTTCCACCACATTTACCAACGTGAGAATTGTCAGGAATACCAAGTTAATACAGCTGAACTCGAAAAGGTATCCACCCCAGCCAGTTTGGCTAATTTTGTCTAGAATTTGAAATCCCTGTTGAATTCTCAACAATTCTCCCTTTGATAAATAAGGTTATCAAGCTTTTCCACTCCTCACTCATGAAGAATTTTGCAGATTCAGTATATCACAGAGACCATGTTCTAAGATGCTGGTTATTATACCCTACAATAAACAAAACACCTGTGGATTTCCTACATTTGCTCAAACTATGGACATACCTAACCAAATTATACATATCCATAAATAATATCTCAGAGCTGATGTACAAACAGCTGCCTTCAATAATCATCGTAACTCATTATTACATTCATGGAAGAAGAACACAGGTTACGTTGGCAATATTCTAGATCATTTGTATTTTTTAAATCAGAGAGTGAAATGGAGAGTAGTATCAGAATGATCAGCCGTCGAGCAATAGAGATATCATCCACCCAGAGCAAACTGGTCACCTGGCCTCTGCTAAACAAACAGTAACACATAAAAAGGAACATGCTCACAAACATGGCGCAATGTTCTATTGCAGCAAAGGTGGTACGAATGAATACAGGGATGAAGAGCCACCGCAGTTTATTCTCGGTGCCATGACCTCTGAGGGAAGGTTTAAGCATTATTTCCATGACTTTGTGGGTTTGACGTGACATGTAGAGTGAAAGTAGAGAGCCCTCTTACAATTCAATTCAACATCAAACAAAGCCTTGGGGTTACATGGAAAACAGAGTGTGTGAGTTACATTTGACACCTGAGACCTGCCACAGTATCAAGCTACAGGTATCCAGGTGAACAGACAGGTGACAACAAACGTCAGCCTCTGAATATAGGTTAGGTCTAAGCAGAGGATTTCCACAGGCGTGTGTGTAGCAGACTTATAAAGACTTGACAGACAAGCAGACTGTAAGCTTACTGGGACAAGGCCGCTGTGCATAATGCTTTATTACAGGCTACCATGGAAATGGTCTCTCCCTACCCAAAGTGTAAGCTCTTTCAAACAATGTGTTTATCGACTGTAGGATGTTAGCTCCCCTGGATGGGGCATATCATTATGCCTGTAGATTGTAAGCTCTGTGGGATACACAAGAAGGATAAGACTGCAAACAAAACCAGACACTAGAGAAGCAGTCCCAGTGTGTTCTGTCATCATGACAGTGTGCTCTGCACTGAGCATGTATTCCAGCATGTACAGATACAGGGTGTGCATTGGAAACACTGAGTGTCACACCCCCATCAAGGTGTAACTCTCTCTGCTATGCACTATTGTCTGTATAAAAAAGTAAAAGGCATGAGAAAGAGGGAGGGGATGCCAGGTCTGGTTTACGCAATGCTTCCTGTCCCTGCTGACGCAGGCTCGAGAGAAGTCTAGCTTCTAGGTGTCTGGGTATTCCCACGAGTTGCTAAAATGTGAAGAAATTGTACAAAATCTCAGCATTACTTTTTGCAATCACAGCAATACGTAACTCGGTATTGCTTACCGTTCCAGTTACACGTATTGCTGACCACTCAAATTGCGCATTTGGAACATGTCTGTTCAGTGAGGTATAAAAATGATAGAGACACGGTCCTTAAGACACCTCTTGGAACACCATTCACAATTGATCCTGATGTATTACGCTCACGCTGGAAAGAACATGTTAAACTTGATCAAAGGGTGGCGACCGTGATGTCCCGAGCGGTTCACTGTGAATAGTTCAGCCGAACATAAGCGTGTTCACGTTAGCGCCCGGCGGAAGTAATTTTGCTTATGCGGCTATTCGATCCAGCCCCTATTAATTTACTAATACTAAGTAAGAAATTATTTACTACTTCGCGGGGCATGTCTAATAAACAAGTGAGCAGCCTATGGCTGCTGTCATTTTACACAAGCGTGGGAAGATTCAAAATAACTTTCCCACGCTGTGTAAAATGACACAAACTACTGTGATGGATAGCTTAAAAGTTCCGAATTTTCCCACTCTGTGTAAAATGACACAGAGCACTGTGATTGGATGGATTTCAAGCCATCCAACCACAGTGCTCTGTGTCATTTTACACAGCGTGGGAAAGTTCTTTGGAATTTTCCCACGCTGTGTAAAATGACACAGAGCACTGTGATTGGATGGATTTCAAGCCATCCAATCACAGTGCTCTGTGTCATTTTACACAGCATGGGAAAGTTCTTTTCAATTTTCCCATGCTGTGTAAAATGTCAAAGAGCACTCTGATCTGTAGGTCCCGCCCCTCATTATCTTTATGGCCCCCACCCGCCGCCCAGGGGTGGGGACTGGAGGGGGGGTGGACAGTAGGTCCCCCCCATTATCAATATGGCCCCCACCCGCCGCGCAGGGGTGGGGGCCGGGGGGGGGCAGTAGGTCCCCCCCCTCATTATCAATATGGCCCCCACCCGCCGCACAGGGGTGGGGGCCGGGGGGGCAGTAGGTCCCCCCCCTCATTATCAATATGCGTGGCGGGTGGGGGCGAGGGGGACAATACTGTCCCTTATTTTTCATTTTAGGGCCCTCACCCACCGCTCAGGGGTGGGGGCCTGGGGGGACAATAGGTCCCCCCCTTATTATTAGGGCCGCAGGGGGGGACAATAGGTCCCCCCTTATTGTTATTAGGGCCCCCACCCACCGCTCAGGGGTGGGGGCCGGGGGGGGACAGTAGGTCCCCCCTCATTATCTTTATGGCCCCCACCCGCCGCCCAGGGGTGGGGAGCTGAGGGGGAAGAGTAGGTCTCAACAGTTATTGTCCCTGTGGGTTTTAAAATTCGCCTGCCCATTGAAGTCTATGGCGGTTCGTGAACATTTGCGGAAGTTCGCATTCGCCGTTCGTGAACCGAAAAATTCGCGTTCGCGACATCACTAGTGGCGACCTGGAACATCTTTTGCGACAAAGGGAGTGCTATTGGATCTATAGACTAAAGACCTTAGCACCCCTAGGCCTGAAAGAAGGGTTCACATATACTCCCTTCCTAAATCGGCTTTAAGTCTTCCCTGAGATGCTTAAGTCTGTCTCCATAATAAGAATCTTGCTTTTCTTTTCCTAACCAATTTATGAATTAATATATGTGTTAGATATAATGTTCACCTCTTTTCCTCGGACCATTTTGCATATAGGTATAAGTCCCTTGATTATTCCATTTGTCTTGTCTTATTAAACTCCTGGTATATGTATTTGATTTTTTTCCGTTTTTTTATTCATTTTTTCCACTAGTCTTTGATTACACTGTATATATGGAGCTCTATATGTGAGTTTTAATCCACTCTACTTATTATTTCTAACACTGTACTCCCTGAAAGCCTTTCATTATTAATGCCGGCTGTATGAACCTATAGTACCGCAAAGTGATATTCTCTGGCCGTATTGAGTATAAATGCCATACACTTACATGTATTCTTATTAAATATCCCTCTTATTATATATTCCTCTCTCATGGTTTTATTTCTCTTCATCATAATATTATTATACAGATTTCACTATGTATGGCGATGCCTATTTCTTGTAGATTTCTCAAGAAAAAACTGTACTGTTATCATTAGACGCAACTATTGGGAAGTATACCCTTAAAGTGTCACATTGGGTGTTGTATTTGTGTGGTAATTATATTATCACTTATATCTGTTATTTGTATTCGCAAATGAGATGATGTTTATTAGAGTATAGCTGGTAGTTTACAGTATATGATGCGTGTCTAGCCGAGGAGAATGGAACAACTACATCTACTGGGAGTTATCCCCACCCAATGTGGAACCCATGTGTAATGATTAAATCACCAAGTGCGGGGACGGATGTGACTCATGCATAACGTCAAAATTTATTCCCTCTGTACTCCTGACCTTTGATATAATATATACGGGCAGATGGTTTTGACATGAGCCCCGAGGCATATGGCGCATACATGAAGCAATTTGCAGTTGGTAGAACTACATATGACGGTGTTGAAATTAACACAAATTCGTGGGTGAGTACTTAGAAAGTAAGGAAGGGGGGTGAAAGGTGATGCAGGGGGCCAACTAATATTGTGTCTTTTAAATGCTAGTTGTGCGTCTTCCTAGAATGTCAACAGCCAATCAGGATTCGGCTGCTTAATCTGTTTCACCTGCACTCGCTTTTTCAATATTGCGTTCCACGCCTCGCTATGAATTTGTGTGCCACTGAAACTTCCGGTATCGCGTGGAACACACCATGCGTTCCAAATAGTGATCCAGAAGAGAGTTTTTCTAGTCCATAAGTGCAATGAAATACATAATAAAACAGAAAAAATATTTCAATAATAGATTAAATCAAAATAAAATAACACAAGCTCAATGCTAAATAGTACATATGACATGAAAGAAAATGTAGCGGAAACATTTTTTGACTAAATGGTTATAAATATTAAAATATTGAAAGTGAATCCATAACCAAATAGATCTTAGAACAGAATTATACCTAAAAAGTGATCATATAAAACACCATGTGGATGGGAAATATGTGGAAATGTAAAAATCTTAAACATGTAAAAGAGAATAAAGAAGAAACTGGATAAAAGAAGCAACTTTAAAAAGGTGGGGGAGGGAGACTCCAGAGGATAAGTGTGTGATAAGTAATACAGCCAAATTCTAAAATGTGGACTAAGAAATAATCATGGCCTAAAAAGTGAAACAAAATAAAATAATAATAATAAAAAATAATGATATAAAATTGTGATATGCACCCTGTTCTAAATTATTATGCAAATTATATTTTTCTCATTTACCTAAATAATTGATGTAAATAACAGTCAACATAATTCTCATGTTATCAACTATTAAGAGTACAATTCAAATTTTATTGAACAAACCTCCTAATGATAATAGTATTTTTTTTTAAACATAAAAAACTTACAATGCACTGTTCCAAATTATTAAGCACAGTAAGTTTCAAAACACTTTATAGGTTGTAAAGAACTGAAAATTGTCATTTGTTGTGTTTGCAGCATATTTACTGAAATCAAAAACTATTTCAATCAAACTTATAACAAGTTTAACTTTTTAAACATTTTAACAGGTCACGTTACATTTTAACATAGGACCCGATATTTGATAGCAGCTTCGCAAGTCTTGCATCCATCGAACTTGTGAGTTTTTGGACAGTTTCTACTTGAATTTGTTTGCAAGATGTCAGAATAGCCTCCCAGAGCTGCTGTTTGGCTGTAAACTGCCTCGCACTCTCATAGATCTTTTGCTTGAGGATGCTCAAAAGGTTCTCAATAGGATTGAGGTCAAGGGAGGATGGAGGCCACACCATGACTTTCTCTCCTTTTATCCCCATAGCAGCCATGCAGAGGTATTCTTTGCAGCGTGAGATGGTGCATTATCATGCATTAAGATGATTTTATTACGAATTGGGAAATGCTTTCCTATGGACTGTTTGAATGCGCATTCGCATTCCGCTCTACTCGGGATCCGGCGGTCGGAGGGGGAGGAGAGGTCACCAGCGCCGGATTAAGGTTTTAACCCCTTCACCGCCAAGGGAGGGGGGCTCCTAAGGATGCTATATTGTCAGGAAAACAAGTTTGTTTTCCTGACACTATAGTGATCCTTTAAAATCTCTGATTGTTCTAAAAAGCATTTCTCATCGGTACAATTCCTTTTTAATCTGGTGAATTGGCTTCTCTGAACACTAGAAAGCCAATTAGGATAATGACCATTTTTTATATCAATAAAAGAATTAGAATCAGTTGGCTTAAAATATGTCTTGATTTTAATTACAGAGTCCTCAGTATAGATTGTTACATCTAAAAAGTGAATCATGTTAAAATCAATTTGTGAAGTAAAGATTAAGGACTGATCATTATTGTTAATAAAGAATTAGAACTAAAAAATTCCTGTAATAAATCAATTGAACCTCTCCAGATGATTAAAATGTCATCTATGTATCTCCGCCAGAGTACCAAGTTTGCACCAAAAGGGTTGTTATTCCAAATATTTAATGTCTCCCAGTTATCCATAAAAATGTTGGCATAACTGGGAGGGAACTTGATACCCATGGAAGTACCTTTGACTTGTAAATAGAAATCGCCATTAAAAATGAAAAAATTGTGGTTAAAATTAACTTAAAGGACCACTCTAGGCACCCAGACCACTTCAGCTTAATGAAGTGGTCTGGGTGCCAGGTCCTTCTAGGGTTAACCCATTTTTTCATAATTATAGCAGTTTCAGAGAAACTGCTATAATTATGAATGGGTTAAGCCTTCCCCCTAATCCTCTAGTGGCTGTCTCATTCTAATCTAAAAAGAAAAATTATTTTAGTGTTTGATTAAATTTTGAATTTGGATTTTCCCTAAGTTTTATGTATGAACACTCGTTTCCAAGGAATTGGTATGATTCTTTTAAATAGTAGTGAGTGGGCATAATGACTGTTCCTCCCCCTCCTAATGACAATATCATCTCTGCCTTAAAGATTTTTTTAAATTTAGTTTTCCTTTCTAGTAAGATTAGAACAGTAAGTCACATTAAACAGCAGGCTCAAATTACAAGGCTAAATACTCCAGCGGGCCCACAAAAAATAGCGTTCTTTGCGGACGATGTGCTGCTGTTTCTCACACAATCAGAGATCATGTCCCTGTGGCTACAAATGCTACAAATGACACAAACATCCTCTAACAGACTCACGCATTGGGAGTCATACTGTAAATTACTTGGTCCCTGCCAGGTTAGCCAAGATATACCCCACATCTCCCTCTTGCTGGCGATGTAGCCAGCAGGAGGGCACCTTAAAACATATCTTTTGGGACTGCCCCAATCTGACACCATTCTGGGTGCAAATGAAAGCAAGGATCCACTCACTGACTCATTGAAAATGTAAAGAATTCACCAGGACATTAGGGGCAATTTTTTACAATTTATTAATTTCAAAGTTTGAAAACATATCATACATCAGACATGAAGATATCCTACAAGAAGAAATGTATACATTGGTTACAAAGTAGTGGCAGAAACACCATATTACATATACAATGAAACATTTGGCTGAAAATGTAGGGCACAGCTGGCTATTAAAGGTATAGTGCCTACTTGAATGGAAAATTTGTTTATGACTCCAGCCTCCGTTACCCCTCATTCAAATCCTGCGTAGACTGGTATCAACACTTATGAGTCGGTTACATGGTAGACTCTACATTGTTTGTCATGATTGTTTTTGTCATGTGCTGTTTTGTGGTCTACCCATCTCTACTCTTCTCATGTCCGAGAAATGGTTAAGTAAAAACAGTACACACAATAAACAGGATTCCATGGTACATGTAGGAATAACACAGTGAGAGTCATGTTTCATAAAGAACGAAACAAATCAAAATTAAAAATTATCCCTGACTTAGAGGTCATGTCAGAGTGCTCGGTACCAGCCTGTCCCTTCTCCCGCCGAGGGCCGTACAGTTATCTTGTTGGCTAAAGAAGGAAGGAAAGGGGGGAGGAGGGGTGTAAAAAGAGTTAACCAAAGAACCAAGTGGTTAGGTAGACAGTGTTGTAGAATTGTGTCTCATGAAGGTCACCCAAGGTTCCCATGTAGTGGCATATGAGGCCACTCTCACACCCTCTGTATCCATTCTCTAGGTGATGGGAGCATTGCAGCCTTCCACTTATCCGGAATTAGTAGATTAGCTGCGGTTAAGTGGAGAATCAAGGTTTTTGTTGGGTTTTGGGCAGCAGACAAGGGCTCAAGAGAAACAATAGGGTCTGTTGTAAGCTTATTCCAGTCACCACTTATTGCCACCACAGTTTCCAGTATGTTTGGATTTCAGGGCATAGCCACCATATGTGAGCTGAGGTACCTCCTGGTTGTTGACATCTCCAGCATTTATCTATAGTATTTGGAAACAGATTGTGAAGTTTGGCTGGAGAATAGTGCCACCTAGAGATTATCTTATAGTTACTGTCTTGTATGGAATTGCTGATTGAGGTCTTGTGTATGTTAAGAAAAATCATCTCCCATTCCTTAGCGGTGAGGGTAATGTTAAGTTCCTGCGTCCATGTGTTAGTAATGTGAGGTAATGTCAGCTTGATGTCATCCTGTAGTAGTTTATACATCATTGATAACTGTTTATGTTTCAGTATACATGTTTCACAGTATGTTTCAAATGTTGTGAAAGTTCTACCTCCAGATAGGAGCTTATCAGTAGTGCACAGGAAATGTGTTAATTTATGGTATCGATATGACTTAAGAGCAGAGTGTCTGTCTGTGGTTGTGAGTGTATCCAGAGGTTTGATATTGGCCCCATCTAAGACTGATGCCAATCTAAGGCAATGTGTTTTCTGCAGTGTGTGAATAAAGTCAAAAGCTTGACTACGTAGCTCAGGGGGAATAATGGATTGGAAGTTAGAGGTTTTAGAAGAGAGGGATGTGAGGAGAGGTTGAAAGCACCCCTTGTTTGTTTCCAAGTCTGCAGAGTGGGAGAGATTGTGGTATGGGACATGTGGCCCTCCAGTAGGAACTCATTATCAGAGTAGTGCCATGGAATTATGTGAAGTGGAGTTTTGAAGCAGGAACTCTCCAACAGTACCCACTGTGTCTGAGGGTCTGGGTTCGTCCATTCGTAAACCCTAGTAAGCATATTCGCTCTATAGTATTGGTAAAAGTTTGGCATGCCTAGCCCTCCCTGTGATTTAGCCCTCGTCAATATATCAAATGAGAGTCTCGGGTGACTATTAGCCCTCACAAATCTGGTAAATATTTGTCTAGTTTTGTTGAAGAAAGATTTGGGAATATGGATGGGAAGTGTCTATCAGGTATAGGAGTTTTGGGAGGACATTCATTTTCAGAATGTTTCTCATGCCCAGCCAGCTAAATTGTGGTTTGTGCCACACTGAGGGGCAAATTTTAACCCCTTGTCTAATATGTTTATTTCTCCACTCACGTCTTCTTTTCCCTGGAGTGTTCCAATCTCCTAGTGGGGCAAAACGATTTGTAATGTCTACTCTTTGTAATTTTGGGTAAAAGAATTGGGTTATTTCTTTCATTTTCTTGTTGTTGTGACCTTGATCTAAAAATGTATTGGAGTGATCATGATTGAGTTTCGTTTTTGGATTATATTACCTAGATTTATTCAGTTCTCTATTAGACCTATATGGGGTGTTGGAAAATCTCCTTTGGTTGCCTGTACTTGGTGATTGGTTAGTTTTTGGTGAAAGAGATTGCTCTTTCATTTCATGTAAGGATGCTCTATTAAAATAATATTGAATAATTGGATTAAAACCCCCATTAGCTCTTTATTGGGCATCTCAGTGATGGAATGGACATTATTTTCTTTGTCTCTTTTATCCCTATGATATTTTTTGTTTCCGCTATTTTCTCATCTATTCTATTTACTTTCTTTAAAACAATATTCTTTCTTTTTGAAATCTTTATTGACACAAATCACTTTCCAATTTTTCTAATTCCTTGGTCGTCTTTTAAATTATCTTTCAAATTCAACTATTTCCATTAGTATTATGGAGCATTTTTCCATTTTCATCTTCCTAACTGACCAGTCAGTACATTTGCTTCCTCTACTCTTCAGGATCCCAATCAAACTACTTACAATTAACCTACAAAAACATTACTAATTCCACTACATCTCTTTACTCAAAATTCCCTTCCCTTTGCAAGCAATATTTTACAGACATCGGCTCATTTCTGCACTACAAGTTCTCTTCACGAGTTTTCAAAGGCTTCCACATTCTATGGCATTCATTACCCTGTGCCATAACTCTCCCCTAGCCTCCAGTCCTTTAAGAAGTCACTGAAAACACACCACTTTAGGAGAGCCTACTTTCATTCTAGGTGATGCTTCTCTCATTACAATTGCCCTCCTCAGTTCAATTATTTCCATAGCCCAGTTTACTCTCGCCTCACACTGTTCAATTCTTCCACACACCACTTGTATGAACTGATTTTGGCCAAGACATCTTATTCATCAATCCTCACTCCCCTCTGACAAGTGGCTTTTCCGGCTAAGTTTCTTTACCTCTTCATAATTTTTGTAGTTAATTTGAGTAAAGCCTGCTTCACCTCTTGGCTTTGTTAGTATTCTATAATTACACGTTGCCAAAAAAAAAAACAATTCTAGAATTGTAAAGAGCTGCAAAATATGTAGGAGCTATATAACTGCCAATAATAAATATTCTGTATATAATGCGAAATGCATTAAGTTTATTCTGGACCTTTGAGAAAGCACTTCACATTCCGAATTCTCCACACTTGCTGTCTTTTATAAGTGTAGCACACCACTACTTAATTTTTTTTCCTGATGATGGGCAGTTGGACAATGGACAGCATTTTCAAATGAATAGGAATATGAAATCTTTTGTAAAAAAAAAAATGTAAAAAAAAAAAAAAAATCTATGAGCATAAGCCTGACACTGAATTGAGAGAAACAATCAGCAGAAATCAGTGGCAAGTGGTGAAGTTTAAAGATGGTGGGGCAATATCCCCCCTTACTTGTTGGGCTCTACCCACTTAACCCTATGAGATCACATGTTTTGTTCAAGATCAGTTGCATTTCCCATCACATCCCCCTAACAAACCTAAACGGAGAAATACTGGGTGAGATTTACCGCTGTGATGCTTCAAAAAAACAATTAAGCAATAGTGCTCTATTTTCCCACCACTGTGACTTTATAGAATTAGTACTGCTGAACTTGGTGAATTGCAGATTAACATACAGAGACCACAAGTATAAATAGGCCAAGGCATTTGGACCCAGTGAAACAGTAAAGATTTGGGACCGATGTTATGATGTAAGTTGACGTTCCTCTGGGAAATACAAAACGTGACATTTTAGAAGGTTTTTAATTTATTGAATATAAATACTTCACTTGCAGTTAATACAGTGAACACTACAATGGAATAAAGCAGTCACATTGGCTTCCAGACATTTTTGGTACCAGTCAGTGAAACTTTTTAAAGGACCACTATATGCACCCAGACCACTTCAGCTCAATGAAGTGGTCTGAGTGCCAGGTACATCTACCCTGCATTTGTAAACATGGCAGTTTCAGAGAAACTGCTAGGTTTACATTAGGGTTAATCCAGCCTTTAGTGGCTGTCTCATTGACAGCCGCTAGAGGCGTTTCCCACTGTGTGAAAAAAAAAAAAAAAAAATCACAGTGAGAAGATGCTGCCGTCCATAGGAAAGCATTGAGAAATGCTTTCCTAGGGACCGATTAAATGCGTGCGTGGCTCTTGCCGTGCATGCGCATTCGGCAGATGACATTGGAAGAGGGAGGAGGGTCCCCAGCACCGAGGGAGTCTGTCGCTGGAGAAAGGTAAGTGTTTAACCCCTCAACCCCTCTTGAGCCCAGCGGGAGGGGGATCCAAAGACCCTATAGTACCAGGAAAACTAGTTTGTTTTCCTGGCACTATAGTGGTCCTTTAAGCAATCAAAACACTAGGGCTTTTTTATGCAACTTGAGGGTAGGCACTTCCTTTTGGACTGTTGCATTAATTTTTATTTTTTTTATAAAAACATACATTTAGTATAGCATTTATGCAGCATTTTTTGTGTAAAATGTTCCAGCACTTAGCTGAAGGAGTTACAAACATGACTGGGTAACATAAACTTGGCTGTTAAAGTGTAATTATAGCATATTTCCATTGCTATAATACTCTTAAATGTTAAGGTTCTGCCCCTCCGACCCTTTTCACCTTTGTAGCGACTGTCTCCGCGCTGCCAATCTCAGGTAAGTGCGCATGTGTGGCAATATGTCAAGCTCCGCCAATCAAATGTCTCTGAGACCAGCTAATGGAGAAATCCACTTTTCACTATATTTCTGCTGTTGTATCTTTTGTGGCTATCAGTGTTACAGCTACTAGATTAATTTAAAACCTGCAATGTACACATTGCTAATCCCGCAGAATGCCAATGTTTTTAGTTACTGGCTTGAACAGGCAAGGAAGATAGCACCCAGACCACTTCATTGAGATAAAGCTGTCTGGGTGTCCATATTGTTCCTTTAATTGCCAATTTATATGAGGTGATTGGCAGCTACACCCGAAAGGGTAAACTGAACCATAGAAAACATACTTTTCAATCATCCACCACCAATTTTCAAGTAGTAATACTGAAAGAAAAGTCAATGAAGGAATTTATATGAAGAGTACTTGGATACAATAAACCTCTTTTATTCCAGCTGGAGTAGCGCTGCAAGAGATTTTTGTACAATAAATCCCCTTTTACCACGTAACAGATGTAACACGCACTAGGCTTGTATTATCTGTTCATTTCACTCTAGCACACACAAAATATTACATTTAGTTGTTTGCTGCAATTCACAGAAGAATCATTTAAAACAGTGATCAGGAAAATCAAAATTGCTCTATTTGGTTACTGTAAGTCAGAAAACCATGTCAAAGCGAGTCAGTATACTACAATGGTAATGTAAAGTAATGCAAGAACATTAATTCAAGTATATTGGGCTTTTTCCTGAGGTTTCACAAAATCATCCTGTTTATTTAAGTATTAAGCATACTATAATTTTGTTATAAGCAAATCAGCTTTTTTTGGAGTACTCTTTGCGTTCAGTTTGAAAGTCATTGTAACCCATTTACTATGCTATTAGAAAATAGAGGGGGGAAAAAAGAGGTACAGAGATATCTTAACTATTGTCCAAGAGCCTAGTTAAATCCGACACGTGACTTTGGCAGCTTGGAAACCCTGTTCAGAATGGTCCAATGTCAATTCTGTAATTCTGTGCAAAAATTACGTTATGTTAGCAACAGATGTAATGAATTTCTCCAGGTCTTGGAAGACTATCGTCTGGTGCTCGATTCAGGATAATTTTTTTTTTTTTTTTTTTTTTTAAGTATGTGGCTTTCCTTTTTGGACAGAGTAAAATGACCATTGAATATAAACAGGATCAGGTATATGGTTATGTGGTAGTTCAGTGTTTTGCCTATAATCAGAAATAACTAATGTAATTCTCAAGGATACCTAATGGCAGATTCATTCTCCAGCAGGCAGGAACACAATTTAGTAAAAAAAAATAAAAAAAATAACACAAACGCAAGCCATGGCTTGGAATCTTACATCATAGTTAAATGTATATATAGTGCATTGTTCACACCTGAAACGTACATAAAACAGAAAAAAGAACAAACAGAATAAACATGCCCACAAGTAGTTCACTTTACATTTTTTAATAAATTAATGTCATTCAAAATACAGTGCCAGAACATGATGCAGCTGAACATGCTAGTAGGGTTTGTCATGAAGCACCTGTGCTCATGTTAAATTGGCTGTGGTGCCCCTCTACTGCTAGTGGTTCCTGGGATAGATATTAATGCCGGAGCAGCACTAGGCATATGCTCTCTTGTGCAGAAGAGTGCCATGTAAATGTATTCCTGAACAGTTCTTTTCCCTTCCCCAGAAAAAAAAAGTAAAAAAAAAAAAAAAAAAAACTATAGTATATCAATACACAATCACACTACAGTAAATGCTTGTTAAGTTAACAAAAATGATACAGACCTGGTTATTCCACACTAAAACCTTGTTTTTACAAATGTTGTTAGGGAAAGAAAAAGTTATCAGCAGCAGTTTTTTGTATGAATGAACCTACACCATTGCATGACAAAAGGTGCTGGTTCTGTTTGTTTAATCCCATGGCTGCAAGATAGCAGTTAAGGGTTTAAAAAGCTCCACAGGGACCCGTACTATGAGGGGCTGGTAAATACTTGGGATGCCCTGTTCTGCCCGTAAGGGCGTAACAAGGCCCTCTTGGAAGACCTGTATTCTAAGACAGAAAGGTACAGGTTTATTGACAACAGATACACATGTGCCTTGCACAGCCTGACTGAGCCTGCAGTCATAGATTGACCTGTGTGTTATCAAAATGAAATACTAGTTTTCCTGCAGCAGGAAAGATTGGATTTAACACAAAAAGTAGAATAGGTTATAGATTACATGTTGAGGTGGGACTTTGGTGATAAATTACTTTTCAAAAATAAAACCTGCAGGTATACTGTGTTTTTCTCTACTACTTCCAAGTCAAGCTTGAACTGGTAATTAGTTGAAATCACACTTTTTTTTAATTCACTACATAGGCATCAAAACAAACGTTAGAGATAAATGCTCTGTTTGGAGAGGATATCACACAATGAAGAATCTTTAACTCAGCCTCTATGACAAGATATATGGTTGTACTGCCTTTTACAATGGATAGCATGTGGAGGTGGTAACCTGGAAGTTAATGAAAACTGGCAAGGTCTCATTTTACCAATCATACATATATGTATGTGTAGATTGGGTTTCACTGCACATTTGTACGTATAGTCCAACAGGATATCAAATTAGAAGTAGTTTTGAATAATGGAAGATTTTTTTTTTTTATACTTACAATAATATAAATAGCAGATGGGTAATTTACGCGTTTGCTTTTTAAAATCAAAAATGTTAACTTGGGAAAATAGAAGAAAAAAAAAAAAAAAAAAAAAAGAAATCACAGGGATACAATTATATTCTTTTGGTAAACCGGAACGCTAAGGCTAGCTGAATATACAGAGTTTTTGCTTTTCTCTTTCCATTAGCAGGTCAAATATTTCATATAATGGAAGCATATCTCCCTATATAAATGCATTAAAGGCTACAAATACGTTAAGTAGGACATAAAAATAAGGTCTGAAAGGTAAGCGGTGCAAACTTATTTTCCCATCCCATTTCCTTAACAGTATAGTTCTAATGAACTCTGGTTGAGGAACGGGGATCCATGCATACAGTCACTGGTATCTGCCCAACTATACAGGGGGTAACGTAACCATATCCCCATCCAGTTCAAACTCATCAGCTCCATCTGGTGAGAAAAGATGTGTGGGAGGTTTCCATGGGGACACTTCAAGACATGAAGGGTAGAGCTTTCCTACAGTGCACCGAAACTCTTTCCCCAAATCCCAAAGGACACGCTCGGAAATTTGCTGACGCAGAAACCACTGATCAAGGTCCATGTCATACTGGTAGATCGCATACTTGGCTTTTTCATGCATATGAGTCTCTCTGATAAAAACACACAAGGAATTGGATATGACAACTGCTCTGACACAAGGATCAGAGTAGCGCTTTGCAGGTACATTAGCGGCCATATACCATTCATTTTTATGCACATCGTACACTTCAACGGTTACGGAAGACCCATCCACAGTATTGGAGGGGAGCCTAATTCCAGAGTTGTTGCCAGTATGCAAGCCTCCGAGGTAAAATATTTTGTTTTCAAATGCAGCAGCAGAGGCAAAGCATCTACTGGTTTGCCTCATGGCCATTTCTACCCAGATACCAGACCTTGGAATGTAACAGTATGTTAAGTTGTATGCCATTACATATATGCAGTCATGGACCACTACAGCAACATTCCATTGCCATGCACATGGGAGAGGGCTCACCATAGTCCACTCATCCCTCTCACAGTCATATCTTTCTACAGTTCTTCGATTCAGTTCACCACCAACACTATCTCCTCCGATTGCATAGATGTAACCATCACACCATACCAAAGAAGGCTTCGCACGCACAGACAACATAGGGGTCTTTGGAACCCAAGTATTTTGCTGGGCATCAAACCAGTAAAAAGAATTCACAGTCCTGAAGGCAGCCTGAAGTTTACTTGGCTTGCTAGGATTGCTTTTGGAGTTCTTTAGAGGAACTTGCCCTCCAGCTATAAAAATATCATTGTCAGGTGTCACCACAGTACCAATTTTATGTAGCTCGGCAGGAGGATTACAAAGCTTATATACCTTTTCTGCCTGAGGACTGTAACAGATTGAGGAGTAATAACTCGGGTTTTCTGAAGCAGCTTCAATTATTATTATCATTTCCTCTTTAGTCATGCCAAGCCTTGGTTTAAAAAACTTTGGCATGGATTTGTAGAGTCCTTGCACCACCACCGACTTATCATTTGGTGGCAAGCCTTGAAACCACTCCCGCTGTATCACCTCTGAAAGGGCATCAATACGAAGGTGACTAAGAACGGTAGACAAATACTGAGAGCGTGACACAGTGTTGTAGTCTAGCCAGGACATTGCAGCTTCTCTGACAGTCTCTTCTTTTTCAACGTTTAAATTGTCACTACTCACAAGATCAATCAATAGCTCACTGGATAGTTGCATAAAAGCATCCTGGTGGTAGACTGTTGTAAACTTGTGCTCTACCATTCTTTTGGCGCTTTGCTTTAACTCTTCACAGCTGAACAGGTCAGCAAAACTCAGAAGACGCACACAGTTTTTGGCATTGATTTTTTTTATTAAATATTCTCTACAGAGCTGCAACACATGATCCACCTGCAATAAAAAAAAAATGGAAAAGAAAAATCAGTTGTAGTGATCCAACAAAAGTTCAAAGGTTTCTATTCAAATGTAGAAATACAATTTTTGGATAAAATTTGGATTTTAGGATTGAAAAATATTTAACATTTAGCCACTTTGATGCTAAGCCTCTACTGAGTATTATCAGTTGTCTTACTTCAGTGTGAAAAAAATTTGGCACTTTTTTGTTGTGTACAGGAAACAATATTCAGATATTTCCAAAAGGTACCCCTCTTCTCCCAAAAAATATAAAAATAAATATAGATGATTGTCTAAAAAAAATATATAACTCCTGGAGTAAAAATAAAACCGCAAAAGTGAAATGGTGTACTAAAATGCATGTCAAATAACAGCATTATTATTAGTAATAATATACTTTTTCTAGATCTCAACAAACATTTCAGAAATGTCATGAACCTGAAAACAATTTTGATTTTATTTATTATGTTGTAGGTTTTTTGTGGTTTTGTTTTCTCACCAGAAAAGAAGAGACTTATTTCAAATGTATTCATATTTGGTGTAATAGGCAGGAGATATACATTTAGTGATTATTTATAACACTACCCCAAAGTTGAGTTTCCTCAGAAATCACCAAGAGTCCTTGAAAGATAATAAAAACCTGATTTAACAAATAAAAACTTAATGTTGATCCTATGCAGCCATTTTGAACTGAGGACAGACAGTTGTTTGTCTTGACCCTGTGTATATTTATACATCACACATTTTACTTCTAAAAATAAAGAAATGCAATTTTCCTTTGCTTTTTCATAACTAAAATTTTCCATTTTCCTTATTAATTTTGTACACTACTTCTTAATTTTCCAGTTCTATCAAATATTTCTTTAAAACTGCCCTGCATATTCAGGGCAAGGTCTTACTATGGATTTATAAAAGTAATAACTCTTTTATGCATGACATTACCTTACCTTACATACCTTGGTAAAGGTACGCCGATATTGCACATTGTTGCCTAGTCTGTGATCTTTAATTGTTTCTAAGTTCCTCTTATTTTACATTAGTCCTTATTCACAGCCATTTACGGTGTAAATTGCTGGTGGGCTCCTTATCCCAAAATCCCAGAAAAATCCTTATCCCAGAATGTCATTTAACACTATTGCTCTGAAGGCTTGTTTATCAAAACAATACTTTGTAGAAAAGTATTATACTGTTCAATGTGTATTACCCAATATATATTTATTATTATATATATTATTAATTAAAAGTGAAAAAAATATTCTTTTAAAAATATTCTTATTTAAATAAGCTTCCGGCAAAGGAAAAATGCAATAAAGCATAGGAAGAACAGATAGAGACCTAACGTATATACTCGAGTATAAGTCGACACCCGTAATTTTACCCCCAAAAAACGTATTGACTCGAGTACAAGACTAGGGTGGGAAATGCAGCAGCTACTGGTAAATTTCTAAATAAAATTAGATCCCCAAAAAATTATATTAATTGAATATTTATTTACAGTGTGTGTATATAATGAATGCAGTGTGTGTGTGTCTGTGTGTGTGTGTATGAGTGCAGTGTGTGTGTGTGTGTATGTATGTGTAAGTGCAGTGTATGTGTGAGTGCAGTGTGTGTGTATGTGTGAGTGCAGTGTGTGTGTATGTGTGAGTGCAGTGTGTGTGTGTGTGTGTGTGAGTGTAGTGTGTGTGTGTGTAGTGTGTGTGTAGTGTGTGTGTGTGTGTGTGTGTGTGTGTGTGTGTGTGTGTGTAGTGTGTGTAGTGTGTGTAGTGTGTGTGCAGTGTGTGAGTGAAGTGTGTGTGTGTATGTAATGCAGAGGCTTGGAGGGAGGTGGGCATTTTTATTATTTTTTTAAATATTATTATATGGGAAATGCAGCAGCTACTGGTAACTTTCTAAATAAAATTAGATCCCCCAAAAATTATATTAATTGAATATTTATTTACAGTGTGTGTATATAATGAATGCAGCGTGTGTATGAATGCAGTGTGTGTATGTGTATGTGATGCAGAGCCTTGGTGGGGGTGGGCATTTTTTTTTTTAATATATTATTTTAACCCCTTAAGGACTGGACTGTTTTTGCGATGTTGTACATTTGCGACCAGGAATATTTTTACACTTTTGTGGTGTTTGTGTTTGGCTGTAATTTTCCGCTTTCTCATTTACTGTTCCCATACAAATTATATATTGTTTTTTTCAGGACAAAAGGGGGCTTTCTTTACATACCATTATTTATATAATCTCATGTATTTTAATTTAAAAAAAATACAAAAATCTGATGAAAAATTGAAAAAAATACATGTTTTTTGACTTTTACTTGAAAAATCTTTTACTCATCTACAAAAGCGAATGAAAAAAACTGCTAAATAGATTCAAAATTTTGTCCTGAGTTTAAAAATACCTAGTGTTTACGTGCTTTTTTGCTTTTTTTTGCATGTTATAGGGCTATAGGTACAAGTAGGATATTGCGGTTTCAAAACATACATTTTTAAAATTTATCAATAGTGACATTGTAACACTATTATCTGTCATAAATCTCTGAATAACACCCAACATGTACATATTTTTTTTAAAGTAGACAACCCAGGGTATTCAATATGGGGTATGTCCAGTCTTTTTTAGTAGCCACTTAGTCGAAAACACTGGCCAAAGTAAGCATTCATATTTGTTTGTGTGTGAAAAAAGTAAAAAAACTAAATTGAACGCTAATTTTGGCCAGTGTTTGTGACCAAGTGGTTACTAAAAAAGACTGGACATACCCCATTTGCAATACCTTGGGTTGTCTTCTTTTGCAAATGGTATGCCATCATGGGGGTAATTCTCATTCCTGGGCTACCATACGCTCTCAAAGGCAAGCGTAACCAACCTGGCCATTTTCAATGTAAAAATATTTGACCCATATATTTGACCTTGTAACTTTCAAAAATGCTATAAAACCTGTACCTGGGGGGTACTGTTTTACTCGAGAGACATCGCTGAACACAAATATTAGTGTTTAAAAACTGGAAAACGTATCACAACAATTATATCATCAGTAAAAGTGCTGTTTGTGTGTGAAAAATGCAAAAAAAGTAACTTTCACTGACAATATCATCGCTGTGATATGTTTTACTGTTTTGAATCACTAATATTTGTGTTCAGCGAAGTCTCCCGAGTAAAACAGTACCCCCCATGTACAGGTTTTAGGGTGTCGTAGAACGTTACAGGGTAAAATACAGTGCTAGCAAATTAAATTCTCTGGAATTTCGGCCTGGGTTGGCAGGCAGGTCCCTCAAATTGCAATCAATAAAATGACTGAATTATGTAAAAATATTACATAAATACGCACGTAGAATTTAAATATATATGCATATTTATATATTTGAAGTCTACGTGTATATTTATATAATTATTTATGTAATTTTGTATATAGACGTATGTATATTTCTTATTATTTTTATTTATTTTTATATACATAGATATATATACAAATTCATTCTAAGTGTATTTTGATATAAATATATATATATTAATTTTAAAATACAGTTAGAATAAAATTTCATATAGCTATATAATTTTTTTTTAATTTTTTATTATTATTTAAAAAAAATTTAATTTAATTTAAATTACTTATTATTTATATTTTATAATAATATATATATACAATATATATAGTTATTATATATATTATATATATACGTGTGTAATTTAATTATAAGTGTATTTTTATATTAATATAAGTACATATTAATATAAAAATACACTTAGTATGACATTATATATATATGATATATAGACATATATTATATAGATATAATATATGTCTATATATCATATATACACATATATAATTATTTTATTTTTTTTAATTAACACTAACTTTATTTTTTTTTTCTGATTTTACACTAGCAGGGAGACTGCCTGTCAGCACAGACAGTCCCCCTGCAGGCAGACACATGGACACCTATTGTGACCATGTGATCGCTGTGTTAAGCGATCACATGGCCACAGGGGTCCTAATCTGCCGTGGGGAGACTGTCTGGGCTGCAGGCAGTCTCCCCACAACCGGAGGAACACTGATCGCCGCCGGGGGAACGACGGCGATCAGGTAAGTACCCCCAGACCGTTAGGACGGTTCAGGACTGTCATCGGTCCTCAAGGCAAAAATGCCGATGACGGTCCTGAACCGTCCTCGGTCCTTAAGGGGTTAATTTTAATATTTTTATATATTTTTTTAAATATTATTTTAATTTTTTTTATATTATTTTAATATTTTTTTTTTAATATTTTCATTTTTATGATTGTTTTTTTGTCCCCCCTTCCTGCTTGATACATGGCCAGGGAGGGGGGCTCTCATTACCTGGTGGTCCAGTGAATGGGTTGTGTAGGAGGGGGCTGGCAGGAAGCGTTTACTTACCTTTCCTGCAGCTCTGGTCAGTTCCCCTGCCGCGCGGAGCGGCTCTCGCGAGACTTACAGTGGAGGAGAAGGGAGCTGACCGGACCGGAGGAGAGAGAAGGGAGCTAACAGGAGCTGCAGGAAAAGTAAGTTACAGCTCTCTGCCAGCCCCCCAACAGGACCGCCGGGCTTGTAATGAGCCCAGTGGTCCTGGTCTGTATTATGGCACTGTAAGTTGCCATAATATAGACACTCACTCGAGTAAAAGATGAGTGGGGGGTTTTCAGCACAAAAAATGTGCCGAAAAACTCGTCTTATACTTGAGTATATACAGTACTTCAAATATAGATTATAGAGTATTGCTCCAGACAGAACAGCTCTCAAAGAATCTGTTCCCAGTACTCTCCCATAATATCATTTCTTTGAATTTATTATTTTAATTCTCACCTCTACTTTGGCATAACAAGCTACACTATAAAATAGCAGATTAGTGCAAAGAGACCAAAAATAAGAAAAAAATATATGCAATAAAAAAACCTGAAAAAAAAAAAAAAAAAGTCTGTTTGCAATCTGGAAGTACAATCTCATTTTAATTTTGTCTTAAATTTGCCCTTATGAAAGTGTTGGGCAGGAGAGAATTACAGGTGAGTAAGGGCACGTCATCAGCTCAACTATAAATGCATTTACATACATGCACACATACATACACTGAGATCTGATAAAAATATTTACCTGCAAAAAGCATGCAGTCTCATATAGCTGTTCTACAGTGCTCTCATTTATTGCCAAATTACCCGTGTATGCATATGTTATAATGATCTGCAAAGAAGCGGCATCCACATTTCTCAAATGTACATGTGTTTGTTTGCTTTCACTCAGTCCACTCATAAACATCGCCCTGTGAAGAAAAGAAAATAGTCATCAGTTAAAACAAGATGAAAGACTGTTTAAGAACATGCATCAGTTTAGTAAAAAAAAAAAAATGTCATAAAAATAGACAAATTCCAAGCAGACAAAAACACACATAAAACTTGGTATAAGGATATTCCAGGCACCAACACAAAATGTGTGTTGTCTAGGTTTTGGTTAAAAAAAAATAAAAAAATCTTCATTTACATTTTTATTTTTTTTATTTTTAACCCCTTAAGGACCAAGCTTCTGGAATAAAATGGAATCATGACATGTCAGACGTCATGTGTCCTTAAGGGGTTAAAACAAATGAGTAATGCATTCTCCTTGTCCTGCTCACCTCCTCCATTGTAAAACACTAGCTGGTTACTGTACCTATTTCTTAATATCAAAGGTCCCACTCTCTGAGACACCTAACTGTTCACGGTTTCATCAAGGTTTCATCTGCGTTCTAGTTCAGCTAAGCGTCTTCCTAAGTAAAAGTTATAAACGATATGAAGTACCAGAAGCACTGTCTAAACAACCCTAAAGTGCAGGATTTAACACAAAAGTCAATTACAGAAAAGATCTACAATTCTGACCTAAGCAAATTAAGTTTATGGGTGTTCTAATGCACGCAAACGTACAGAGCAAGATAAACCCTTTATAGGTACTGGGGATACTGGTTGACTAGATGCCATACAGTGAATGGTAAATTGTTCTGTAACCAAGACTTCTCCAGAGTACGTTTTTAGAATGCGGCTAGCGCATGTCAGATGTTTGGACTTCTAATAAACTGTTACCTTTCCATCTATCTTACCAGGGGAAACGGGATTTGACATCAGTCAAAATTACATTTAATCCATATCATAATAATGTAGTGGTATCTAAATTAAGAAAACAGAAATTTACATATTGTAAATTGTCTTAACCATAGGAATAGTGGCAGTAGTTACTAGTGGTGTTTTAAAATGATTTCCTGGATGGACAGGAAGGACCTAAAATATGACAATTTCTGCAAATTAATATATCCCACCCTCAACTCCTGCTCCCATTACTAAAATAACCTAATCACTCTAGAATAAAAAACAACTATTAGCAAATGTACAACATTAATTGTAATGGAGGGAACCTATACTGCCACCAAACCTATCGAAAAGAATTTAAATATATATACGATCCAAGTACTTTTATTTACTTTATTAAACTTTTTATTAACTTATTAATTTAAAAAAATAAATAAAAAAAACAATGTTTACAGGCATTAGGGGGGACTGCTCAGGCAGGCCCCCTGTAGGCACTGCATTAGCTGGCTATTACAGCCATGTGACTGCAAGGACCCCGCAATCACATGGCCAGAGGTGGTAGAGGGGTGAGTGCCGGATCGGGCAGAAGGGGTCTGCAACCGCCGTTAGGGGAACGACTGGGACCCGGTGAGTACAAAAGACGGCGGGGACGTTCTATGCCGCCCACTGGCTTTTAAGACCGCCCGAAAAAGGAACGCCCGTTGTCCTTAAGTGATTAATGAACAAAACTATAATCCATCCCTTACAACATATAAAAACACAAATAACAAATGTACACAGTTAACATTTGGGTGCATGGATAGCCCCTTTAATAACAACACATTTATTAAACCCATTGATTGAGGGTAATGTGGATCTGAAAGCAGTGAAGGTGATGTGTTTAAGATGTTTATTTACATTAAATCATAGACCAATCTTATATATACTTAATTTAAAAAGCAAGAAACTAATTTAAAGCTGCACTAAACTTGATTGCCAGTAATTTCGACATACCTGAAATAAGAGCTGCATGTAGCAAGAACCATTTTATGACATGGAAATTCAGTGCCCTCAACGATTAATACTATGTCCGTCAGTAGCTGTTGTTCATAGAACAGTTTCAGCTGCTCCAGCAAAGAGACTGCATATTCAGTATTGATCTGCCTTTCGTCCTGGGATGACATGATTGCATTCCATTAACGTTACCTTGGTCCAGAAACAATATGCACACCGTATGGGAAAATAAAAAGTTCACTTCAACTAGTTTTTTTTTTTTTGTTTTTTTTAAATGTCCAAGTAGCAGCTCCTGGAGGTGAAAGAAGCACAATCAGCAGTAGTGTCTTAAAAAATTGACACAACAAAGTGCTTCAGAGGTCATGGTTAGCATTATGTCACTGTAAAGAGATTACACACACACACAAAAAAAAAAGAAGAAAAAAAAAAAAAAAAAAAAAAAAAAAAGAAGAAATACAGTGCCAATTCTTGGGGAAAGTTCGAAAGACACAGCTGGTTTTGTCAGATACCAAACATGGCTGTGCATTTAGAGCCTAAAAATAAAAACAAGAATAACGTTAGTACAACAGAAATAATCAAAGACTCACATTAAAATTCTTGCATGTTTCAATGTAGAGAACAGAAGCAGATTTTGAATATTTAGCACATATTTAAAGGTTTCAGAAAATTAACATGTGATTATTCATAAAACTATATTTCAGCGCATCTCCCGCCTTACTTGCTTAATCTTAGCTACTTTGGGAGCAAACATCTTTAAGTCCTATTTGTTCAGAAGCAATAATTAATCCAACAAAAGACAATGCAGATAACCTGGAGCTACTGAGCATTTGTGATTTGAGATTTTGCTTTAAGTACCAAACTTAGTCAGATTCAGATGTTCAATATGCAAGAATTGATGCGCAATAAGGCAACATCACACAGACACACAAAGACTGTCATTCAGACACTAACAAAAACAGACACAATTGTAATATCCCTGTGACTTTTCTCCTACTTACATACTGCCTGGGGAGAGAGTGAGCGCACAGAGTTACACTGCACTGTCCTGCCTTCTCTGGGGTGAAATGTTGGGGGAGCAGGAAAGCTGTTCAGTGACCATCACATACTTCTATTACTCTCCCCCAGCAACAGTAAAGCTGTGGGTTCTGAGATACAATGTTACATTTTGGCACCTGCTTCCTTCCACTAGCTTGTTGGCTAGGTCGGTAGGTTTGCACAGTGTGAGAGCCGCAATCAAATGGCTCACACACACACACACACACACACATCATCACATCAAACGTGTCACATACCCAGGATATTAGCGTGACAGAACACGATTGCACCTCTCATACCTGCAGCCCTCCCAAACAAGCAAAGATCAGGGTTGGAGTCCCACTCAAAGGGAAGCACCTTCAAAGAGTACTTAAAAAGATGATCACTGATGCAGAGCAGGGGTAAATCAGGAGATGCACAGCTTTTCTTAAATATAGATTTAGATGGTGCACAATTGACAATTTTCTGGAAGCTCTGCTGCCATTTTGTTTTTCACGGACATTCTATAAAAATGGTTCTCTCTATTGCCTTTGTGATACTATCTAGTATTATACAGTTTTTTGTACCACAACTAAATAAGGCACTCACTGTGAATTTCTGCACTGCATTGCCCTTACAATGGAATAGAGTTTGTAAATATTTTTATAATCTTTTTTTATTCACACTTCACCTTATATTTGTTTTAAACAAAGTACAATAAAAAAGTTAAATTTTAGCATTTGCTTGTTCTCACACAGATACATAAATCGCCAGTTTGTCTATTTTGTTTTAGTTTTGTATTTCCATTTGTATTCACTATTTAACCCCTTAAGGGCAGAGCTTCAGAAGCTTGTCTTTCACTTAATGACAACAGCATTTTTTTCATTTTTTGCTGTTTGCGTTCAACTGCAATTTGCATTTTACTAATTTATTGCACCGACACATATTATATATTGTTTTTTTTTAAAGAACAGAAAGGGCTTTAATTTGATGTAAGACACACACATATACATATATACATATATTATAACAAAATATAGAAAAATGCAACAACAACAAAAAAAATAAAATTGTGTTTTTTTTTAGTTTTTGCAATAATGTGTGCATAATTAGTGCAGGTTAAGGAACGTAATTAAAAATAAATTCATTTAGTTTTGATTTACAGAATATATAATGTGTCTGGAATTTAATTTTTTTTGGTAGTTACAGGTCAAAGCCCAAGGAGTAAAATAAACTTTTAAAGGAACATTATAGTCACCTAAATTACTTTAGCTAAATAAAGCAGTTTTAGTGTATAGATCATTCCCCTGCAATTTCACTGCTCAATTCACTGTCATTTAGGAGTTAAATCACGTTGTTTCTATTTATGCAGCCCTAGCCACACCTCCCCTGGCTATGATTGACAGAGCCTGCATGAAAAAAACAAACTGGTTTCACTTTCAAACAGATGTAATTTATCTTAAATAATTGTATCTCAATCTCTAAATTGAACTTTAATCACATACAGGAGGCTCTTGCAGGATCTAACAAGCTATTAATATAGCAGGGGATAAGAAAATCTTAATTAAACAGAACTTGCAAAAAAGAAAGCCTAAATAGGGCTCTCTTTACAGGAAGTGTTTATGGAAGGCTGTGCAAGTCACATGCAGGGAGGTGTGACTAGGGTTTATAAACAAAGGGATTTAACTCCTAAATGGCAGAGAATTGAGCAGTGAGGCTGCAGGGGCATGTTCACCAAAACTGCTTCATTAAGCTAAAGTTGTTCAGGTGACTAGTGTCCCTTTAATGTGGAGCGATTTTAGAATTTGGTATGTTTGTCTTGTAAGCTTAATAGCCATAAAATAAAAAAATTGCCACACAAAAGTATATATTTATATAAAGTAGACATCACAGGCTAGTTACCTAGGGTTGTTTTGACACTTTCTACGTAGCCATTTCACCGCGAACCGCTGCTAAATATTGGAGTAAAATTGTGGGGTTTTTTTGGTTTTTGGCACACAAACTTTTAACAAAGAAATTCTCATGTGTATTTTGTAAAGTTGGTGTGTGCTATTCCTGTACAAAGTTTTATTTTGTGTTCAGTTACATCTGCTGAGTAAAATGACACCCCCATTGTATGTCTTTGGCACTATTTTGTGAAGTTACAGTGCCATATAGGAGGCCTGTTCTTTTCAGTATTCACAGTAGAATTTTGAGAGACTGATTTAATGAGCCTATGCTTCCATTTGGGGTATTATACCAGTTTAACTGTTCAAAAAAAACCCACAAAGGCCTACCATTTGTAAAAGTAGACACTCCAGGGTATCTCATAAGGTGCATATTGTGCCTTAACATGCCCCCATTTTTTCACCAATATATGCTAAAGTATGTGATAAAAAATAATTTTGTGCGTTTTTTACATATGGATTGCATTTTTGCTGGGCATTTTGTATATTTCACATGTGCCACTAAGTTCAAACCCCCCAAATTATGCTCGGTTAAGTCTTCTGAGTAAAAAGACACCCCTGATGAATGTCTTTGTCACTATTTTGTGAAGCTACAGTGCCATATAGGAGACCAAGCCATATCCGTTTTTACCGAACTTTGAATTTTGATGCTGGGCCTATGTGCAATTTCCAAGCATCTTAGCAGGGTTTAAATTCAAACTACCCCACAAAAGCCTACCATTTCTTAAAGTAGACACCCCAGGGTATTTCAAAAGGTATATTTTGAACCTTAGCGTGGGATAATTTTTCCGCTAGCTTGTACCAAGTGTAGTGGTAATAAGTGTTTTTTCTGCCTTTTTGACACACAAAGTGAGTTTGCACAGTATATTTTGCACACCTTATGTGTGCTACGACTGTATAATACTTCATATGTTGCTCAGCTATGTCGTCTGAGTAAAGCAATACCACCGTATGTACCTTTGCCAGGTATATGTGGATGTTGAAGGGGCACATTTGAGACGCAGCCACAGTTTTTTTCTAACTTTGAAGTTTTACGCTGTGTCCATGTTCCAATTTGGAGTAGTTTAGACGGTTGGTTATTGAAACTTTGGGGTAATTTAAAAGGCATATTTTGAACCCTAGCGTGGGATCATTTTTTTCTCTAGTTTGTTCCAGGTGTAGTGGTAATGAGTGTTTTTAAATGTATTTTTTTTACTTTTTGAATCCTTTTTACTTTTAAAAACTAGTTTTTAAACTTTTGTTTTGCTTAATTTTTTTTAAACTTTCCTAAACTTTCTTAACCTTTTATTATTTTTTTTTTATTTTTTTTTTTTTTTACAGATTACACATTTTTCTAAGCTTTTTTTTACCGTTAACCCCTAACTAGCAGTAAGCAGCACTAACAGTAAGTTCCCCATTTTCCCATAACTCCCACCCACCCCAGCTAGCAAGATATATATTTATAAAATATTTAAATTAAATAAATTGAACCCTTGAGGGTTAAAAATTAGATCACAGTATAATACTGTGATCTGTATTTTGATCACTGCAGGCAGTGATCAACTGGCAGGGAAGGGGTTAATTTTTGTTTGGACTGGGTAAAGGGGGGAGTTTTTTTTATTTTTTACTTAAACATTACAAACTTTTTTTTAAGCTTAATTTTTAACGTTAACCCCTAGTTAGCCTAACACCAAATCCCCCAATTCCCCACTAACTTCCACCCACCCCAGCTAGAAGAATTACCCCTCAGGGGTTAAAAAAATAAATAATCAGATGACAGTAAAATGTAATCCCTGCCAATTGATCACTGTAGTCAGGTTAATTTAAAAAAGGGCAAATTTCTATTGAAATCTGCACTTTTTTAAAATTGAAATAGAAAGCTAAAAGTGCTTTAGGGGTCAGGAGTGTTTTTTGTGCCTCAATTCAATTACTGGCATTTCATTGACAAATCTAAACACAGGCGTATGAGTGAAATCACAAAACAATGTCCGCAACCTGTGTTATAAAAAGAACCGTTCATCAGGATATCATGCCTTTTCTGAGTGATTACTCTTATATTTGTTTTTCGCATTCAATGTGACAAAAATACATTACAGTGATTTCCGGAACCAAAGCATAATTCAATATCTGTAGTCAGTGATCAATTGGCAGGGAAGAGGTTAATTTTTAATTAAAATGAGTAAAGGGGGGTGGGATTTTAAATAAACATTTTTTTTTAAATTTTATTTTTTTAAACAGGGGGCAGGATCAGCACTGTTCCGGCTCCCTGCACTTCACACAGAACTAGGAAGTGCAGGGAGGCAGAAGGTAAGTATACTAAGCACATGTGCTCGCTCTGACATCTTGTCAGAGCGAGCACGTGCTGGGGCAGCACGATCGGGTGCTCCCGGTCTGCCTCTAATACAGAGGCAGACAGGAGCACCATTAACCCTGCAATAGCGGCGATCTGGGGTTAATTTTAATGGGTGACGGACGAGATTCATCACTCGTCATTATGGCAATCCCCTGAGTGACTTGTCCGTCACTCGTCAAGGGGTTACTCCCCATTTTTTGTTAAATCTCCAAGTCTCTACACAACTTTGCTCCCCTCTTTTTTGTTTTTTTTCTGAGTACTTGTTAGTCGGGTGTGACATTAAACAATAAAAGCGGAGTTCACTAGTGATGCAGAATACACAATATCTTACACTTGGTAGTAAATTTAAAAACAACTAGTGTTCAGCACTTTTGTGCTGTGAAAAATTGGCCGTTTTGGGTGTGAACAAATGAAAGATCGGTGAGATGCCTAAAGGTTAATTGTAGATGTCATACCGTGAGAATTATAGTCTATAGAGGTAATTTTCTTTTCTGATGAATTGCTTATGACAAAATTTCTCTAAATAGTGAAACTAGTAGTCATGCTGTTTCAGGAGTTTGAATCAAGCTGTACAATTTAGGAGCAAATTATATTTGTAGTAAATTATATATCCACACACACACACACACATAAAAAGATTACAATTCAGAGAGTCATGGGTATTGAAAGGGATACTCCACTTCCAAAATATATAAATGTCTAATAAATACAAATTATGGTTTTGTAGATGTAGCGTGAATTAAAAATACAATTATGCATTTTTTTATTGGGGGCATGTCTAAAATAGCTTGCAAAACCTGTGGATCTCTTGCCTGGAGCCCTTACAAGCACTCAACTTCTAACCTCATCCACTTTCTGTAGCTGTCCAATCAGACTTCCCAATGTAACGCAATGAAGTCTTTGCAAGGCAGGTGTCCTGCCTCTTGAGTTAGGTTCTACTCAGCTATACATCAAGAAAGTAACAGGGCCAGTTGTTTGACAGCTAGGGGGTGTAACAAGGTTAATTTAAAAAAAGGGCCAATTTCTATTGAAATCTGCACTTTTTTAAAAATGGAAATAGAAAGCTAAAAGTGCTTTAGGGGTCAGGAGTGTTTTTTGTGCCTCAATTCAATTACTGGCACTTCATTGACAAATCTAAACACAGGCATATGAGTGAAATCACAAAACAATGTCCGCAACCTGTGTTCTAAAAAGAACTGTTCATCAGGATATCATGCCTTTTCTGAGTGATTACTCTTATCTTATATTTGTTTTTCGCATTCAATGTGACAAAAATACATTACAGTGATTTCCGGAACCAAAGCATCATTCAATATCGCAACAAATACATTTATCAGTCAATGAATAAGCCCAGGGAACTTTGAAGGCCAAACTACATCTCTGAATGTTTACATACACCACCCAGAAATTCAAAGTGTAGAGAAAAATGCTCTCTATCAATAAGCATTTGAAGCTTATTGATGTCCAGTCTTGGTCACTTGAGACTTAATTCCCAAACAAAGCCAGAATAATTAAGTTATGG
This sequence comes from Pelobates cultripes, assembly GCA_933207985.1. Classification (NCBI taxonomy): domain Eukaryota; kingdom Metazoa; phylum Chordata; class Amphibia; order Anura; family Pelobatidae; genus Pelobates; species Pelobates cultripes. The sequence goes on from OW240915.1 coordinate 111,053,629, forward strand.
GTAAATGACCTGAATTAAATATCCACAATCCAAAATATAATTTTCTTTTAATACTACCAAGAGGCAACTGTTTACTCCAGATATGTCCAACTCTGTTCACAAATGTAGGAGAGAAGCAGCAACCCCTCAAATATTTACTGCTGACACAGCTTTTTGATCACTTGATGAAGTCTAGAAAAACTAGTTTCTTAAAATGGCTCCCATTGTGCACATAAACATGTCAAACCGTTTGTAAACTATTAATTGTACAGAATATGAAGATAAAAAAGACTGCACCTGCTTTGGTAGTGAAGCACCTTGCATGTGACACAGGCTTCTACAGTGTATTATTGGGAGTCCACAAACAGTGCAATTATTTTACTAGATAATATGCAACATATGGTAAAGTTAAGAGATTAAGACTAGGCAGCACATTTGATCTGTGAAAGGAATCATCACTTCTCTTAAAATTACATAATTGAATAAGATATTGACAATCACTTGTAGCTACAGATAACTTTTTCATGCAGAGCTCAGTTTTCTTTTAAACATATAAAGAAAACAGTCACCTCTGTCACAATTGTACCTAATTACCTTGAGCGTTTTACTATTGTGTTACTTGCCTATAACTTAATTATGGCAATATTGCCCTGAACACAAATTAAAGGCTAAGCCTGTAGTTGTGGGAGGGGCTTGGGTCCCCTTTTAAGGGACACCAATTCTCTCACACTTACTGGTCTGGCAAATTGTCCCTCCCACCACTCCCTCTTTTCACATCACCCTCTAAGGTGGGCGCTCTTTATTACAGGCCTACTGTGCTATGGACTTGTGCTATTTACAATTGTCTCACACCCATACTTGCCTACAGTTACATAGTTGAAAAGAGACTTGCGTCCATCAAGTTCAGCCTTCCTCGCATAGGTTTTTGCTGTGGATCCAAAAGAAGGCAAAAAACCTAATCTGAAGCGCTTCCAATTTTGCCACAAACTAGGAAAAAAATTCCTTCTTGACCCCAAAATAGCAGTCAGATGTCTCCTTGGTTCAAGCAGCTATTACCCCACTAATTAGAAATTATATCTCTGTATGTTATGTTCTTGCAAGTATTTATCCAATTGCAGTTTAAACATCTCTATGGACTGACAAAACCACCTCTTCAGGCAGATAATTCCATATCCGTATTGCTCTTACTGTAACAAAAACCTTTTCTTTGCCTTAGATGAAATCTCCTTTCTTCCAGCCTAAATGTGTGACCTTGTGTCCTATGAACAGCCTTGTTTATGAATAGATTTCCAGATAAAGGTTTGTACTGGCCCCGAATATATTTGTATAATGTTATCATATCCCCTCTCAGGTGCCGTTTTTCCAAACTAAAACAGATTTTAATTTTTTAACCTTTCTTCGTAGTTAAAATGCTCCATTCCTTTTATCAATTTTGTAGCTCGTCTCTGCCCTTTTTCTAGTGTCATGATATCTTTTAGAACAAGTGCCCAAAATTGCACAGCATATTCAAGATGTCTTACCAGCGATTTATAAAGAGACAAAATTATATTTCCATCCCAAGAATTTTTGACCCTATTTATACATGACAAAACCTTACTGGCCTTAGCAACTGCAGATTGACATTGCATATTGCTGCCTAATTTGTTGTCAAGCAAAAGGCCCTGAGGTGTTGAAACATTGCTTTTTGCTCTGTGGTTCCAATAAAATTGCCTTGTTGGAATTCATTGGAGTGCTTGGATTATTTTCTATATTTATGCATATCTCTGACTGAAAGGGCCATAGAAACTCATGGCACTGCTAAAACGTTCTTTTGGACACCGCTTCTAGATGCAGTTTGAAATTAACTATTATGCCCTTGTGCACAGTGTGGTCCCTTTCTGAGAGAGTGTACTTATTCACTTCACAAAAACTTTTGCACAATGACATGTTAAGGATGTAGTATCTTATAAGGAGACTACAAAGAAAGTACATGCAAATCTGAGTCTAACAGCTTGCAGAGTTACAGCTTCAGGATTGAATATAGTAAGATTTTGCTATATTTATGGAGGCATAAGTGGCCATGGGGGGCTAGATGGTGGTTTTAATACAATAGGGTCAGGAATACATGTTTATGTTCCTCACCCTATAGTGATCCTTTAACCCCTTAAGGACCAAACGTCTGGAATAAAAGGGAATGACAAGTCACACGTCATGTGTCCTTAAGGGGTTAATAAAAGTAACCTGTTAACACTGCAGCGGCTAGCCAATGTGCCCGTGTGCAGAGCAGATACAGTACTTGACTGTGCATGAAATAAGCACTCATCTTGCTGTACAATCATCATGGTGTAAATGTAACACGTGGAGAAAAGACTGCATAAGATAGTACAAAGCTGTGTCAAGTAACCATACTATCAAATTCAAAATTAGTTGCCATGTTGAGCTGGATTCCAATGTTTGCCAGGTCTAAACAGGGGGTTATCCTAAAAGCAAATAAACTAAAGACTGATATTTCAATATGAGGGTTTTGTGCAAATAAAACTAGGTTTTTTCTTTTTCAAACATAAAAGGGTATGTTTCAATACTGAATGATCACTGCTTCATTGGCAGGGGAAGAATATCACCTCACACACTCAAGAAATGTGATATTAAAAATTTAGGTAATTACTTGGACTAAATTTGTTAATATTTTAGGTAACAGTTTCAATGTTCTTGAAACAGAGAACCGATTTACCCAAAGGTTATCGGGTTTAGGTCAACACGCAGCAATATTTTAAATGGATGGATGCAATGCTCGTAATAATTAGCAGAAAAGTGGATTTTTTTTTTTTTTTTTTTAAATTCTTTATTTTTTCATCTTGGCAATGGTAGTCAGGTAACATTAACGTGACGGCTTGTGCAAAAGCCTGATAAACAGTAAGCAAGTTCAATTGTATTTATACATGTGCTAATATAATGCATAGACAGTAAATTATGGAGCCTATAAGCTAATTTGGCTACCTGCCAAGGGATTTTTCTATTTTTATAAAACTTTGAGTTTGCACAATATACACAACAGGAATGCATGTAACTTTGGGGCTTACGCAGAAGCCAATTTGGATATAAGTTTTGAGAACATGGCGTACATCCCCTAATATAACCTTAGCCCTTTCCTCGAATTAAGAAAACCTTGGTACCTGACGGCTACGGAAGGTTTTACAAAACACTATAAACATCACAGGTATAATATACATATTTAGGCTCACAAGGGAGCCACAAGGAATTACATAGCTTGTAGATAGGCAATACTCGACCTGGACCTTGCATGCGCTTTCTGCCAGAAAAAACCTTGGGGCCCCCAGTCCATTAGGGTAAGTTATTTTAACCTAGGGCAGACCGATAGGGAAAACGATTAGCCTTTATGTACGTTTATCCCTTCAGTACTTTAGCTGCTTCAGTCCTCTGACCGTATGATCCTGCATTCGCCAGATTTTTGTGGGGGACATCATCCCTCATTCCAGCCACGGTCAACGTTGGGAGGAAACGATGGGATGAAAAGTGGATTTTTAACTCAAATGTTTTAAAGTTTGCTTTTGCAGAAGGGTCTTACAAAGTTTTTGTTGCAAATCTTCAACTGGTAGCTTGTGCACACACTTCACAAAACCCAGCTACAATTAATTTAGTGGACAGGAAATGTATAATGTCACCCTGTGCCCTGCAAACTGCATGCTGATAAAATTCATATATAAAATTATTTCATAAAAAGGTTACAAATTTTGCATTACATATTATCTCACTGCTACATTAAAACTATTTTACTTTGAAATTATATTCTTATCTGTAAGAGACTATAGCTGCACAATTACTTTTGTTCAAAAGTATTCAAAAAAACCCTTAATCACTGTGTAATTAAGGAATTTATCAGGTGTCCTTGTGCATACCACCAAACTTTTTTTTTCCCTTTTTCTTCTTTTGTTAAACACGCTAGCACAAGTCACATGAATAGGATTTGGCCTGAAATGGATGGCAGTGAAACTGATCTCACAGAAAGCTCCAGAGGGAAACATGACTTCCTTCCCTAGTATCTATAAACAAGGAACCAATGATTGAGACCACTTCTCCTGCTTTTCATCTGGTTTCATCTGCTAGGAATGTTAAAAAGAGAAAAATGAGCAGTCTACTTCCTGTAACTGTACACCGAGATTCTAATGGCAGACATTTGTACAAAGCTTTCACACAGGCGGAAAAGGGATATGCTGACAGATCAGAGTGTGATTGTGATCAGAAAATAGATAGATACACATGTGTGCTTTAGTAAAGTTACACTGCAGTTAAAATATGAACAGATGTACAAGTGTGATCAAGAAATCTAATTTTTTTATTGTATTTATTTTTAAAAAAGGCACAACAGATTTTTTTATTTTAGTATGGATGCCAGAATCTCTTTTTAGGCATAATTTAACAATTAATGCTGGGATAGATAGATAGATAGATAGAATATATATATATATATATATATCTCCAAAATACCAGACTATTGACTAAAACTATTGATGTTAGAGAAGGGGAGGGATCGGTGTTTCTCTTCTAATCAGTTTTAAGTGTTAAACTTTATAGCAGTGGTTCCCAAACTTTTTAGGTTCAATGCGCCCTTAATATTTTTATATTTTTCCAAGGCGCCCCAAGTCAAAAAAAAAATTCTAGGTTGTTTCTATATATGTATAGCGCAGCGGCATATACGTGGCCCCTGTTCGGCAGAAATGCTTGCAGTTCAAGCGCAGATTAAGAAACCTAATTTTGGGAGGGGCACTGGTAGATTATTTAAATTAACAACCCAGGCACAATAACCACTACAGCACTTTGTGGAGGTTATGGTGCCAGTAGTGCGATAGTGCCCTCCAAGAGTAAGTAGTCAAACTGTTTAAGAACAGTTTGACAACTTAACTGGGATCTGTAGGGATTGGAGCTACAGAAGGGAATAGGGGCACTATTGTGTGTGTGAGCGGTGCAGTGGGTGCGCACGAGCGGGCCGCAGTGTACGCGCACTCGTGTGGGGGTGCAGTGGGTGCGCAATTGCGAGATTCGGAGTGTTGCCATGGTAACGTGCTCACGAGAGGGGAACCTGGCGGAGCTGCATGTTAGAGCTCCCCTTGGTCCTCTCTCCCTTCCTCCTGTGCCAGCTGTCAGCAAAGTGCTAGTGGGCCAAAGAGTGAGATCTCTGATCTCCACTCCAGTCCGGTCCTGCAGAGCCGGCAGGGAAGAGGGAGGCACAGTTCCCGGTGCGATCATCATAGCATCGGTAAAATAACATGTGGCTCCCATATGTGCCTGTCGCAGCGCCCCGGCACACAGTTTGGGAACCGCTGCTCTATAGATTGATCACTGTTGCTTCAGACCTGAATAAAAGAGGAAAACTCTTGAAAGTTTGTGATTTTTTGTTAAACTAATTTGCATATGCCCACCCAGAATCCTTTGCGGTTGTAACATCACTGCAGATTTGGGATTTCTGTGGGAAAAGCAAGTCTTATGGCTTGACTGGTGTGCAGATTTTTGTTTAACATTGTATTAACTATCCACAGACTTCAGGTGGAAGGGGTTTTCAATCACAATTTTTCCCCACCATAACCTGTATATTATTTTTTTTTATGCGTTCCCATTTTTTTTAAATTGTATTCTTTTTAAAGATTAGAACTAGTTCTTTGATTCAGAATATTTTAAGAAAATTCATACCATTGAGGTGTCCTAGAGACATAATAAACCCAAGTTGCCTACGGCAGTATAAAAAACGCTGTATATCATATATTGTATTCCCTGCAGAGACCATTTTATATCTTTTGCACTACAGTATACCGAGCCAAAAAAAAAAAAAAACGCACACAGACATAATACATGTCAAATCGCCTGTAACTTAGGAAATAAAAGAAAGAAAACACGTGGCACACATTAATTTTGAACACTTATCATCCCCTTTGATGGAACTTCAATTGTGTTCAAGGAGAAGTCTGGGAATTCCATCCCAAAGGGCTAATCACTCATGCTCTGCTTTTGTCAAATATCAAGTATGAACCATGCTTTACTCATGGTGCCTTGATTTGGCAAGCAATCACTGCAGGTTCAGGGCTGCCAATTCTCCCTCTGTTGCCAATTAAGGATCTTACCACCTCTTCTGATATAGATATTTGGACTGCAGTGACAGACTTACCCATCAGCTGACTTACTCAGCATATAATCATTGCTGTCCAAATGTAGACAAAATTGATATTTTGCATAAGCATAATTGTCAGGGGGAAAAAAGTATGACCTTGAACTAGAAGAGGCGGTCACAGCCAGCTAGCACCATACCGACTACAATGATGTCTACTTGTTAACGTGCTTAGATAGCAACTCCAAAGTATGGCTTGACAAATTTGTTTGTTATCTAGGAGCCAGCTAAAAAAGTAGGAGCCAGTCAGAAAAATGCAATTCTCAAAGGGACGTTCTAGTCACCAGAACCAATGCAGCTTAATGTAGTTGTTCTGGTGTCTGTAGCATGTCCCTGCAGGCTTTGTGAGAAATAATGAAAAAATAAAAATATGACAAACACTTACATTTTTTGGGGCATTCCACGACCTGTTCAAATTTTTACAAAAACAAAATACTCTGTGCTGTAACTCCACCCCTTAATCATTCATATATGAAGACATGATGCTAGCAAACTAAACTGGTACCTGGTCATCTGAATGCGTTATGCTTCAATGCTCTTTTCATCACAGAAGCATACATAGCACTTGTTACAAGTAGTATCAATATGAAATGCAAAGTAAATAAAAAAATAAAAAATAAAATAAAAAATCACTATGTACATTCGTTATTTTTTTTTTTCCACCCTACAACATCTCTCCTTTGATAAAGAAGCTATTATCCTACCAATTCAAATTTATATCACTGAATATTATCTTTTTGCAAGTATTTATCCAATTGCGGTTTAAACATATATACAGACTCTGATAAAACCACCTATTCAGTATAGAATTCCACACACTTATTATTCTTACTGTATATATAAAAAAAAAAACCTTTCCTGTGCCATAAACAATCTCTTTTCTTCTAGTTTAAATGCATCCTATGCAGTTTATGAATAGATTTCCAGACAATGGTTTGTATTGGCTCCAAATATATATTTGCATAATTTCATATCCCCATTGTCTTAGAAATTTGATTAATTGTTAAAGGACCACTATAGTGCCAGGAAAACATACTCGTTTTTCCTGGCACTATAGTGCCCTGAGGGTGCCCCCACCCTCAGGGACCCCCTCCCGCCCGGCTCTGGAAGGGGGAAAGGGGTAAAAAAATTACCTTTTTCCAGCGCTGGGCGGGGAGCTCTCCTCCTTCTCTCCTCCTCCGTTCCTCCTCCTGGGCTGAATGCGCACGCGCGGCAAGAGCTGCGCGCGCATTCAGCCCGTCGCATAGGAAAGCATTTACAATGCTTTCCTATGGACGCTTGCGTGCTCTCACTGTGAAAATCACAGTGAGAAGCACGCAAGCGCCTCTAGTGGCTGTCAATGAGACAGCCACTAGAGGATTAGGGGGAAGGCTTAACCCATTCATAAACATAGCAGTTTCTCTGAAACTGCTATGTTTATAAAAAAATGGGTTAACCCTAGAAGGACCTGGCACCCAGACCACTTCATTAAGCTGAAGTGGTCTGGGTGCCTAGAGTGGTCCTTTAAGCTTTTTAACAAAAATGCTCCTTTTTTTTATTACATTTGAATTTTTCTAGTGCCATACTATCCTTCTTTAGCACAGGTGACATATTCAAAGTGTGGTCTTACAAGTGATTTATAAAGAAGCAACAATGTAAAAGTTTCTAATTGTGGCAACCCATACACGTGACATTTTCTATAATTTCCTGGTTTTGTAGATATAAACAGAGAAAGAGCCAACTCAATTATCACTGCATAAGGGACAGATTTATTTGTATATTTTTTCAATGCATCAAATAGATATGCAATATATAGCATGAATAGTCCCTTTAAGATATTATAAGCCACATTTTTTTCCCATTTCAAAAAGATTATATACATTTTTCACACAAATATTAAATATATAACATTTAAATTAGCAGTATACGTTTTCAAATGAAGTATGCATATACATACTAGTTTACAAACATTCCTAGTACACTGAAGGACCACAAACATTTCCTAAATAGTTTGTTGATATTTCTACAAGGGGTATCTGTTTTTAAAATTACATTATTTTTTTTCATGATATATATTTCCCAATGCTCTCTCATATCAGAAAGCGTAATTTAATTAAGTGGATGAATTTATAAGTGATGTAAGTCTGATGTGGACTACATTTCGATCTAAATATTGCATAAACCTCTGTTTATATAAAAGCTTTTTTCCATATTTGCTTCAAAGTTCACTTTAAAAAAAAATAAAAAAATTCCTGCCAAGAGATAACCCAAGGAGGTTTCCAATTTCTGGTTATAGAGAGCTTAACTGACAATAATACATGTACAATTAGAACTATTACATGAAGGGAGATCAACAACGAGACAAAGAAATAGTTGAGGTGTTAGACAAAAATCTGGTGCTAGTAATTTCTTTAAAACTGCAGTTAAAGCGGCACTGTCATGCCAAACTTACCTTAACTCAATCTCTTCCTCTTCTCCCCCTCTCTCAGGATCTGTTCTTCTTTTCTTCCTGTCTTCTTTAGTTTTCTTTAAAATCATAAGACAAAGTAGGGACTCTTTGCCTTATGGAGGATTCCTCCGCTTGACCAGCTCTGACCAGCGGAGGAGCAAAGTGTGCTTCATTTCCGCTGGTCAGAGCAATTTTCCCATGATCCTTACCTTTCCTCTGTGTTCCCACGATGCTTCCTGTCACTTTACACAAAACTGCCGAATTGCGTTCTAACTGAATGAGAACAGTATGTTCGTTTCTTTTAGAACGCAATTCGGCACTTTATTCGGATCGCAATTTCATTCGAATGAATGAAACTCCGATCCTATTCTTGCTGTGGCTGCATCTTGCAGCCGCTTAGTAGATAACTCCCTAATTCCCACGGTATCAGGGAGTTATCTACTAAAAGGCTGAAAGACCTAAATTGGTCTTTCAGCCACATTTACTAATACTAAGTAAAAATTACTTAGTATTAGTAAATAATATGCCTCTACTGGGTGGGGGTCATAATGATAATGGGGGGCCTACTGCCCCCCCCCAGCCCCCACCCCTGGGCGGCGGGTGGGGGGGAACCTACTGTCCACCTCCCCCTGGGCGGCAGGTGGGGGCCATAAAGATAATGAGGGGGGACGGGACCTACTGTCCTCCCCCCCACCCCTGGGCAGCGGGTGGGGGCCAAATGATGAGGGGGGGGGACCTACTGTCCACCCCCCCTCCGGCCCCCACCCCTGGGTGGCAGCCATAATGATAACGAGGGGGACGGGACGACCTACTGCCCCCCCCAGCCCCCATCCCTGGGCGGCGGGTGGGGACCCTAAGTCAATTTCCCCCCTCCCCACCAAGGTGACTAGGGGTCCCCAAGCTCCTAGTCACCCACCCCCCCAACCAAATAAAAAGTCCCTACCTACCCCCCTCACCCTAATTTTCCCACGCTGTGTAAAATGACACAGAGCACTGTGATTGGATGGATTTCAAGCCATCCATTCACAGTGCTCTGTGTCATTTTACACAGCGTGGGAAAGTTCTCTTGAATTTTCCCACGATGTGTAAAATGACAAAGAGCACTCTGATTGGCTTAAACCCACCAATCAGAGTGTTCTTAGCGTATGTGCAGGGCGGGGCAAGGCTTTATAAGCCTTGCGGAGCTCATTCTGCGCGAAGCCCTCCATGGGTGAAGATGGATTATTTTTTTGCGCTCGGGTTTTTTCTTTTTCGTGGGGTTTTTTTTGCGCTCGGGATTTTTATTTTATTTTCAATTCGAAGGTTATGTTGGTTTTTTATTTGGCCTTTTTTGGGGCTGAAAAATGAATATTTGAGAAAAAAAAGAAGAAGTTGAATGGTAAGTTTAATTTTATTTTACAGGTTAGTTATTTTATTCCCCCCTCACTATTTTTTAGGGTGAGGGGGGTAGGTAGGGACTTTTTATTTGGGTGGGGGGGTGGGTGACTAGGGGCTTGGGGACCCCTAGTCACCTTGGTGGGGGGTGGGGGGGGGTGAGGAATTGACTTAGGTCCCCCACCCGCCGCCCAGGGGTGGGGGAGGACAGTAGGTCCCCAACCCGCCGCCCAGGGGTGAGGGAGGACAGTAGGTCCCCCCCACCTCATTATCATTTGGCCCCCACCCATCGCCCATGGGTGGGGGCAGGGGGGAGAACAGTAGGTCCCCCCCATTATCTTCATGGCCCCCACCCGCCGCCCAGTGGTGGGGGCCGGAGTGGGGGTGGACAGTAGGTCCCCCCCCTCATTATCTTCATGGCCCCCACCCGCCGCCCAGGGGTGGGGGACATTAGGTCCCCCCCCTTATTTTACTTTAGGGCCCCCACCCGTCGTTTAGGGGTGGGGGCCAATAGTTTTTAGGCTGCTCACTGTTTAGTGGACATGCCCCTACTCGCAGTATAGCGAGTAGGGGCATTGGGGAGATTTTAATCTCCCTTGTGCTATTATGGGGGTCATATTGACCCCCATAGAGTGGGGGGTTAATGAAGTGGTGGGGAGCACTGCTCCCTGCCACTTCTATAGTTACATATTACAAGGAGGGAGCGGTGCGCCGGCAGCTCCCTCCTTGTAATAAACTGCACGAACAAACGAACACTGATACACAGTGTTTGTTTGTTCGGCTGATATTTCTATTCACTCATTCGTCTGTCTGATGAATGAATGGATGAAATTCCCGTTCGCATGTCCAGGTGTTTCACTGGGCATGTGCGGGAATCTCACAGTCTGCCTAGTGAGGGCTGATGACGTGTCCCACAGGGACTTCATCTACCCACACAAAGATGACGGCGCCCTGAATATAGATCGGGGCAGAAAATAATATCGCATGGAATAGGATGTGAACTTATCGAATTTTTCTTACGAGTCTAAAAAAATATCCCCCCAACCAAATAGATTTTTTTAAAGCAAGGCATCCAGTTAATTAACAAAATAATTACTTCTGATTTTAAGAATGTGTTTTATTTGCAAATGAGAGGTAGCACGATCGGAACTAGGTTTGCACAAAAATCTAGCAACCTGTTCATGGAATTTTGGAAACTCCAACAAGTATATCAGGGGCATGGCTCGGTTGCAGATCAGGAGAACTACTGGCAGTACATATATGTTTTCTCCAACGATGGGGACATTAAATAAACTACCAATCTTAGTTATCGTATAGTACAGTACAATTATTAGCTTTAAACATTTCTATTCCGGACAGTAAAGTTAAGACCGTGTAATATACAAAATCACCAGGATGTACCATATTTTTCGCTCCATAAGACGCACTTTTTCCCCCTCAAAAGTGAGGGGAAATGTCTGTGCGTCTTATGGAGCGAATGTGAAGCTTGACTTACCTGTCTTGTAGCGTGGGCCGGCAGCACAGCGCGCTCCGCGGTACAGGAACTGAGTGTGCACTTCCTTTCAGTCTCGCCGGAAACAGGAACCTAAACTTGAAGTTCCTGTACCGCGGAGCGCGCTGTGAAGCCGGCCCACACTACAAGACAGGTAAGTAATTATGTGACAAGGGGAGGTGGTACTCTATGGGACAAGGGGAGTGTGGGACACTATGGGACAAGGGGAGGGGTGGACACTATGGGATGAGAACACTATTGGACAAGGGGAGGAGGGGTTAACAATCACTATGGGACAGAGGAAAGGGGGGTTAAAGATCATTATTGGACAGGAGAGGGGAGTGGGTGGTAAGGAACAAAAAATTCCTTAAAAAAAAATATTCTGAACAAACTGTCCCATAGTAAGAAACACAATGGAACAGTTCAGAATATTTTTTTTTCTGGGTTTCCTCCTCTAAAAACTAGGTGAGTCTTATGGTGAGGTGCGTCTTATGGAGCGAAAAATACGGTATTTATAAAATAGTAAGAAAAATAAAAAGTACAAAAGACAACAAAAACAAAGGACGGAGCCTGGCTCTCAGAGCACAATCTCCTGAATCCCTGGCAGATTTCCAGGGTGCTAATACCGACCAGGGTGTGGATCCTGCTTATACTGTGTGGTGTAGTAATATCCCCATCTCCCCCCCCTCCTTAAATATATATATATATATATATATATATATATATATATATATATATATATATATATATATATATATATATATATATATATATAT